>JARQOD010000004.1:350834060-350860091 GCA_033576555.1 Oophaga sylvatica | reverse complement strand
TATATATATATATTTATAGTTCATACAATTCTACATAGCATAATAGCTGCTAAATCAATTGCCAGCTTCCGTAAAATCATTACAGAATCTGACATGAAATGACACATGGTTTACATACAGTAAACCACTTCATTTCATTTAGTTTTATATATGTTTTAGACTAATAATTAGATTAGTGTATGTGTGCAAAATTTGGGACATGTAGGTGTTAATTTAACGGGTAAATTCGTTTTAAAAAAATGCGCGGGCTCCCGCTGTATTTTCTCCGCCTGAGAGAGGCAAAGCCAGTGACTGAGGACAGATGTTCATAGCCTTGAGAGGGTCAATTGTTTTTGGGCCCCCCTGGCTACAAACATCTGGCTCCAGACACCCCAGAAAAGGCACATCTATTATTAGATGCGCCTTTTCTGGCACTTAGCCTCTCTATTCCAATTGCCTTTAGGGGTGGCTCATGAGTTAATAAGGGGTTAATGTCACCTTGCTATTGAAAGGTGACATTAATCCGGGTTAATAATGGATAGGTGTCAATTAGACAACTATCCATTATTACTTCTACTGTAGTAAAGGGTTAAAAAACACACACACATTAATTAAAAATTCTTTTAATGAAATGATTACACTTAGTTTTTGACCAAATTTATTATTCTGCCAATCCATCTGAATCCCTTGTTCTCCTGTAAAAAATAATAAAATAAAAAAGCAACAATATCCATACCTCTCCGCCTTTCAGTCAGGTCCCCTGCTGTAATCCATCAATAACTATAATATTGATCAATAAATCAATATTATTATAATATTAATCAATAAATAGTTTACAACCAGGACCGATGCTAATGCTACCGGCCCGGCTGTAAACCACTGCAGAATGAATTAAATTATGTCTGCGCAGCAGCCCAGGCTGACCGGAGATGAACTGATTAGCGTGGGAAAGTTTCTGAACTTTTTCCCACGCTATCGAGTTCACTTCAGGTCAGCCAGGGACTCCGCACAGCCTCACTGACGTCAGCGGTATTTGTTGTGAACGTTTTGGAAATGACTTCTGAGTTGGGGCTCCCTCTGGTGGTTGCTGAGGGTATTGAACCAGTGTTGAATAGTAGAAGTCCATCACCTGCGAGCGACGACTGGCAATCAGGAGAGACGGACTGGGCTTCCCATGATCCTCGCCGGTGATCAATTGTTGTTTCCTGGTTCATTTGGAAGTCAGCTGGTGTCTTGCCTTCGTCTGCTACTTTCAGATAAGTTATTTGCTGCTTGTTTCTATCGTGTTTGCTATTTCCATTTTTTGTCTGCACTTTTGTGGGAGGTTAGCCCGGTTCCCCTCCAGGGGCCTGTGCTACTCTCTGTTTTTCAGTAGCCACTGATTATTTGTTCATTTGCTCTGTCCCTGCTATTTGAGTGGCTGCGGGTTAGCCGCTTGTTCACATCAGAGATCTGATTTAGCGGGTGGCGAGATCGTGTGATCTCAGCATTTTTGAAATCAGAAGTGTTGGAAGTTTTTCTAGGGTTTTGCTGGGTTGCAGATAGTATTCTGTCCTGTCCTGTCCTGTCCTATCTAAGCAGTGTTTGGCCCCAGCGTTTGCTCACTCTATTTTCTGCCTGCATGTTGTGAATGGGTTTGAGATGAGTTCTGAGCAGAGGCTCCCTCTGGTGGTTACAAGCGGTGCTAGTCTGTCCAGTGAAGATTGTGAGGACTGGGAATCAGGTGTTACTGATTGGTCTTATATAAGGGAGTCACCTTCCCATCAGGGTTGCCGGTGATCAATTGTTCTGGTCTGGATCCTTTATTCCTGTTTCCCTTGTAGCCTGCTGTGTCGTGTCTGCATCTCCTGCTAACAGATAAGACATTTTCTTCTTTTGTGTTTGTGCTATATTTTTGCATTTTGTCCTGCACTTCTGTGGGGGCCTTCAGGGTCCCCTCCGGGGCTTCTGCCCTCTCAGTTTTGTTCAGCCACTGATGTTTGTACTTTTGCTTTTTCCAGTTTTTTCAGTGGCTGCTGTTTTGATTTTGTTACACCAGAGAACTAATTTAGGTGGTAGAGGTCGTGTGATCTCAGGTGTTTTTGAAATTAGTAGAGTTGTTGCTTTCAGGGTTTTTTTGGGATTGCAGTAAGTACCCTTCCTATCCTTTTCTATTTAGTTAGTTTGGGCCCCAGCGTTTGCTCATACTATTTTCTTTCTGTGTCAGTATTTCATCTTGTCTAACTGCCATTACATGTTTGGGGGCTTTCTATTATCTTTGGGGTTCTGCTCCGGGGCAGATAGCTTTCCTCTTTCTATCTTTAGGTGTAGTTAGTTTCTCAGGCTGTGACGAGGCGTCTAGGACCAACGTAGGAACGCTCCACGGCTGCCCTCAGTTGTGGTGGTTAGTCAGGGTACTGCAATCTCATAGATTCCAACTGCTCTGGTGTATTGCCTTTTTTACCTGCACTCCTCAGCTACCGAAACATAACAGTATCACCGGCCTAAAAATTGAAAATTGTATGGTACTCACAGAAGGGAAAAAATATTGTGAAAGAAAAAAGGTTGTCAGAGTTGTCAGAGATATTTTTCTGTTTGTTGCATTTTTTTTTTTCCCTCTGTATCTCTGGGTGCTGGGGAGGATCTTTTCTCTCAATGGAGTTTGCACAGTTGTCTGGCCGTGTGGATCAGCTTGCCACTGAGGTTCGGAGTATTGCTATCTATCTTGCTGGGTTGCCTGTTGTGGAACCTAGGATTCCCATGCCAGATTTGTTTTTAGGGGATCGAGCTAAGTTTCAGAATTTCAAAAATAATTGTAAATTGTTTTTTGCCTTAAAACCTAAGTCCTCAGGGAACGCAGCGCAGCAGGTTCAAATTGTCATCTCTCTCCTGCGCGGCGATCCTCAGGATTGGGCTTTTTCCCTGATACCTGGGGATCCTGTTTTGAGTGATGTTGATGCGTTTTTTTCAGGCCTGGGGTTATTGTACGATGAGCCTAATGTCACTGATCAAGCTGAAAAAGCCTTGTTGGCATTAAATCAGGGGCTTGATGACGCTGAGATATACTGTCAGAGATTCCGTAGGTGGGCGGTCCTGACCAAATGGAATGACGACGCTTTGGCAGCCCTTTTCCGGAAGGGTCTGTCTGATAATGTAAAGGATGTTATGTGGGATTCCCTGTCCCCTCTGGTCTCAATGATTCTATGTCATTAGCTATTCAAATTGACAGACGTTTGCGTGAGCGGAGAAGTATGCGTGGAATGGTGTTGCCTTGTGAACCAGCTTCTGAACCCATGCAGTGTGATAGAGTGGTGTCTGGGGCACAGCGTCATGAGTTTCAAAAGCGCAATGGGTTATGTTTCTACTGTGGTGATGCCTCACATGCTATTTCAGTCTGCCCTAAGCGGGGAAGACGTTTTGCACGCTCAGTTGTCTTGGGTAGTGTTCAGACTAAGTTTTTATTAACTGTTACTCTGATATGCTCTCTGTCCTCATTTTCTGCTCAGGCTTTCGTTGATTCTGGAGCAGCTATTAACCTGATGGATTATGATTTTGCTAAACGTTGTGGATTTCCCTTGATACCCCTACAGAAGTCTATTCCCCTACTGGGGATCGATTCTACCCCTTTGGCTGAAAATAAACCCCAGTTTTCTACTCAGGTGATAATGAGGGTTGAACCTGATCGCCAGGAGTGCTGCAAATTTTTGGTTCTGTATAATCTGCATGACATTATCGTGCTGGGTTTTCCTTGGTTACAGTCTCATAATCCTGTTTTGGATTGGAAATCTGTGTCTGTAACCAGTTGGGGCTGCCAATGTGTTAATACCAACACTCCTGTTTTTTCTGCCTCCCCCCAGGCTCAGGATGTTCCTGACTTTTTGATTGATTTTTCTGATGTGTTTAGCGAAAGTAAATCTGCATCCTTGCCTCCCCATAGGAGCTATGACTGCGCTATTGAATTAGTGCCGGGTAGTAAATTCCCTAAAGGTCGCCTTTTTAACTTGTCTGTACCTGAACATGACGCTATGCGGTCTTATATCAAGGAATCATTGGAGAAGGGTCATATCAGACCATCCTCTTCACCCTTAGGTGCCGGTTTTTTCTTTGTGGCCAAAAAGGATGGTTCATTAAGGCCGTGTATTGATTATCGTCTCTTGAACAATATTACTGTGAAATATCAATACCCGTTACCCTTGATTTCTGACCTGTTTTCCAGGGTGAAAAACGCTACTTGGTTTACCAAGCTTGACCTCAGGGGGGCATATAACCTTATTCGCATTAAGCACGGGGATGAATGGAAGACGGCATTCAATACCCCTGAAGGGCATTTTGAGTACCTGGTGATGCCCTTTGGGCTCACTAATGCTCCTTCCGTCTTCCAGTCCTTCATGAATGACATTTTCAGGGATTTTGTGGACAAATTTCTGATTGTTTATTTGGATGATATCTTGATTTTTTCTAATGACTGGGACTCTCATGTGAAACATGTTCGAACTGTATTCCAGATTTTGAGAGAGAATGCTCTGTATGTGAAGGGATCAAAGTGTCTTTTTGGCGTACAGAGGATCTAATTTCTGGGATTCATTTTGTCCCCATCTGTTATTGAAATGGACCCGGTCAAGGTTCAGGCCATCTGTGATTGGGTCCAACCTACTTCATTAAAGGCTCTTCAGAGATTTTTGGGTTTTGCCAATTTTTATCGTAAATTTATTGGTAATTTCTCGGTTATTGTTAAACCATTAACTGATTTGACCAGAAAGGGTTCTGATGTGGTTAATTGGCCTCCTGAGGCAGTCTCTGCATTTCAGGAACTTAAGCAGAGATTCACTTCTGCTCCTGTTCTACGGCAGCCTGATGTTTCTCTGCCATTTCAGGTGGAGGTTGATGCCTCTGAAATTGGGGCAGGTGCCGTTTTGTCCCAAAAAGATCCAGAGACCTCTAAAAGTAACCCTTGTGCCTTTTTCTCTCGAAAATTTTCTCCTACTGAACGTAATTATGACGTGGGTAATCGGGAGTTATTGGCCATGAAGTGGGCTTTTGAAGAGTGGAGACATTGGCTGGAGGGAGCCAAACATCAGGTGGTGGTCCTTACGGACCATAAGAATCTGGTCTATCTGGAATCTGCCAAGCGACTCAATCCTAGACAGGCCAGGTGGGCCTTGTTTTTCACACGTTTTAATTTTGTGGTTTCCTTTCTTCCTGGCACTAAGAATGTTAAGGCGGATGCCCTCTCGAGGAGTTTCCTTGCGGACTCTCCTGAGTTATCTGATCCTTCTGTTATTTTGAAAGAGGGTGTAGTTCTTTCCGCCATCTCGCCCAATTTGAGACTTGCTCTGGAGGGGTGTCAGGAGGATAGGCCCGAGCGCTGCCCTGTTGGAAAATTGTTTGTCCCGGACCAGTGGAAAAAGAGTGTGATGTCTGAGATTCATTGTTCCGCATTGGCTGGGCATCCCGGAATTTTTGGTACCAGAGACTTGGTTAGTCGGTCCTTTTGGTGGCCTACCTTGTCTCGTGATGTCAGGGAATTTGTGCAGTCCTGCGGGACTTGCTCTCGCTCCAAGCCTTGCTCTCGCTCTAGTGGTTTGTTGATGCCATTGCCTGTGCCCAAGAGACCATGGACCCATATCTCTATGGATTTCATTTCCGATCTTCCTGTTTCTCAGAGAATGACCACCATCTGGGTAATTTGTGATAGGTTTTCCAAAATGATACATCTTGTGCCATTACCTATGTTGCCTTCCTCCTCTGAATTGGTGCCGTTGTTCCTTCAGCACGTGGTTCGTTTACACGGCATTCCTGAGAACATTGTGTCTGACAGAGGAGTCCAGTTTGTTTCCAGATTTTGGAGGACTTTTTGTTCTAAACTGGGTGTTCATGTCACGCTGTATAGCAGATATATATATGTGATGTCAGTAATCTATATCAAAAGGGCAACATCCTATATAACATGCGCATAGATATATGATAACATAGATTTACCTGACAGAATGTCCAGTGGGTCAAAACGGAATCCGTAATACGCTGTCTCCGGCTAGAGGGTGACCGGGTCTAAGCTGACCCTAAACTGGGGTCCTAACTAATCCCTCAACCTGGAGGTACTGTTAAAGGTACAGAGGTCCAGGCCACCAGCGTAAACCCTGTCTCCTATCAATCCCTGCCAACTGTATTCTAGTCCTAAGAAGGACCCTGAATACCACCAAAGGGAATGAACAGGTAACGGTTAAATGAACAGAAAGACATACAAGAAAGACAAGAAATAAAGTAAATAAAGTCTTACATACAACACTCACACACAGTAGGAACACCTAAGGTCTCAGAGATAAACTATAAGCTATAAGAGTAAAAACAACTAATGAACTCTTAGCTTAAATATTCTCAGAACCGATCCAGTCTGCTAGACTACATGAATGCTTTCACCGGCATCTAACAAGCAGACTGGCAGGAATATAAAGGAAACTAATTAGAACATAATCAAAAGCAGCCGGGCGAGGCTGGACCTAGTCTTAGCAAAGAGCTAGGTAAAATTAACTCTCTCATTACCAAACACAAAGAAACAGCAGCTCAGCTGTGAGAAGTCAGAATGTGCAATCGCGACGATCTTCGTGGCGATGCACCCATGACAGTTCAATTGTCTTTCTCCTTGGCATTTCATCCTCAGACCAATGGTCAAACTGAGAGAACAAACCAGACATTGGAGACTTATCTAAGATGCTTTGTGTCTGCTGATCAGGATGACTGGGTCTCTTTTTTGCCTTTGGCTGAGTTTGCTCTTAATAATAGGGCTAGCTCTGCCACTTTGTTGTCTCCATTTTTTTGTAATTCTGGGTTTCACCCTCGATTTTCTTCAGGACAGACGGAGTCTTCTGTCTGTCCGGGTGTTGACTCTGTTGTGGAGCGTATGCAGCGGATTTGGGACCAGGTAGTGGAGAGGTTGTCCCTCTCTCAGGAGAGGGCCCAGCAGTTTGCTAACCGGCATAGGACTGATGGTCCTCGGTTTAAAGTGGGGGACTTGGTCTGGTTGTCCTCAAAGAATATTCCTATGAGAGTAGCATCTCCTAAATTTAAGCCTAGGTTCATTGGACCTTATAAGATCATGGAGATTCTTAATCCTGTTTCTTTTCGTTTGCTTCTTCCAGGGACATTTAAGATCCATAAGGTTTCCACAAGTCCTTGTTGAAGAGGTTTGTTGAGCCAGTGGTTCCTGCTGCTGTGCCTCCTGACCCTGTTTTGGTTGAGGGCAATCTGGAGTATGTGGTTGAGAAAATATTAGATTCTCATTTTTCTAGACGGAAACTCCAGTATTTGGTTAAATGGAGAGGTTATGGTCAGGAAGACAATTCTTGGGTGTTTGCTTCGGACATCCATGCTAGGAGACTTATCCGTGCGTATCATAGAACTCATCCTGACCGACCTGGTTGCTCAAATGATGGTTCGTTGACCCCTCCTCAAGGGGGGTACTGTTGTGAATGGGTTTGAGATGAGTTCTGAGCAGAGGCTCCCTCTGGTGGTTACAAGCGGTGCTAGTCTGTCCAGTGAAGATTGTGAGGACTGGGAATCAGGTGTTACTGATTGGTCTTATATAAGGGAGTCACCTTCCCATCAGGGTTGCCGGTGATCAATTGTTCTGGTCTGGATCCTTTATTCCTGTTTCCCTTGTAGCCTGCTGTGTCGTGTCTGCATCTCCTGCTAACAGATAAGACATTTTCTTCTTTTGTGTTTGTGCTATATTTTTGCATTTTGTCCTGCACTTCTGTGGGGGCCTTCAGGGTCCCCTCCGGGGGCTTCTGCCCTCTCAGTTTTGTTCAGCCACTGATGTTTGTACTTTTGCTTTTTCCAGTTTTTTCAGTGGCTGCTGTTTTGATTTTGTTACACCAGAGAACTAATTTAGGTGGTAGAGGTCGTGTGATCTCAGGTGTTTTTGAAATTAGTAGAGTTGGTGCTTTCAGGGTTTTTTTGGGATTGCAGTAAGTACCCTTCCTATCCTTTTCTATTTAGTTAGTTTGGGCCCAGCGTTTGCTCATACTATTTTCTTTCTGTGTCAGTATTTCATCTTGTCTAACCGCCATTACATGTTTGGGGGCTATCTATTATCTTTGGGGTTCTGCTCCGGGGCAGATAGCTTTCCTCTTTCTATCTTTAGGTGTAGTTAGTTTCTCAGGCTGTGACGAGGCGTCTAGGACCAACGTAGGAACGCTCCACGGCTGCCTCTAGTTGTGGTGGTTAGTCAGGATACTGCAATCTCATAGATTCCAACTGCTCTGGTGTATTGCCTTTTTTACCTGCACTCCTCAGCTACCGAAACATAACACTGCATTTGTATTTTGTCTTGTCTAACCGGCGTTATATGTATGGGGGCTACCTATTCCTTTGGGGCTCTACTCCGGGGCAGTTAGCTTTCCTGTTTCTATCTTTAGGTGTAGCTAGCTCTCAGGCTGTGCCGAGGCGTCTAGGTCACCGTAGGTACGTCCCACGGCTGCTTCTAGTTGTGCGGTTAGTTTAGGGATCTGCAACCCATTAGTTCCCAACCTCTCTGGGTGTTCGGCTGCCTTTGCTGTTTTTTGCTCCTGTCCTCCTCAGCTACCAAATCATAACAGGTATTAATTTATTTATCCTATTAGGGGTCATCCATAACCAACAATCCTTCTAACCAAGTGTCCAACTTCTTGAGACTTGGACCTGGATCAGTAAGGGAGAAATGATCCTGCACATCCACCGGGGAATCAGATCAGCCAAATTCGTTCTAACAGCCAATATGGTGCCAGATATTGCAGCCAGAGCGCTCCCACATCCGGTTTATCACATTTATAGTCTATATTTGTTATGTCGTTCTCTTTAAATCTGGTAAAATGCACAAATTGTAAAATTCTGCAGTTCCATCTGTTATATAGCGGCACTAATTCTCTAAGCCCGAGGGAAGGGTGACTGTTATGATTCGGTAGCCGAGGAGGATCATGGGAAGGTTACTCTCTTATATCTCCCCAGTCAGTGCTACCTGATTGCGAATCGTCCACAGCTGATGGACTTCTGTTAGCAAAGGCAGCTTTACTACTATCAGCAGCCACCAGAGGGAGCCCAAACTCCAAAGTCAGATCTAGAGCGTTCACAACTTCCCCCCCCCTTGAGGAGGGGTCACCGAACACTCACCTGTGCCACCAGGCCGATCAGGATAAGCCCGGTGAAAGACGCAAACCAATCTCTCAGCATGAATGTCAGAAGCAAACACCCAAGAATTGTCCTCCTGACCGTAACCTTTCCACTTGACCAAGTACTGGAGTCTCCTTCTAGACAGACGAGAATCCAATATCTTCTCCACTTCATACTCCAGATTGCCTTTAACCAAAACAGGCTCAGGGGGCGTAGCCATAGGAACCACTGGCTCAACAAACCTTTTCAATAAAGATTTATGGAAGACGTTGTGAATCTTAAACGTCCCAGGAAGAGCAAAATGGAAAGAAACAGGATTAAGGCTTTCCAAGATCCTATAAGGTCCAATGAACCTTGGCTTAAATTTTGGAGACACAACCTTCATAGGGATATTTCTTGAGGACAACCAAACCATGTCACCCACTTTAAACCGGGGACCATCAGTCCTATGCCGGTTGGCAAACCGCTGGGACCTCTCCTGAGAGAGAGACAGCTTATCCACTACTTGATCCCAAATCTGCTGCATTCTCTCTACCATAGAGTTAACACCCGGACAGACAGAAGCCTTCACCTGCCCCGAAGACAACCGAGGATGAAACCCTAAATTGCAGAAAAAAGGGGACATCAAAGTGACAGAACTGGCCCTATTATTTAGAGCGAATTCAGCCAAGGGCAAAAAAGAGACCCAGTCATCTTGATCAGCAGAAACAAAACATCTCAAATAAGTTTCCAACGTCTTGTTTGTTCTCTCAGTCTGCCTATTGGTCTGAGGGTGAAACGCAGAGGAAAAAGACAACTGAATTCCTAGTTTGGAACAAAAGGCTTTCCAAAATCTGGAAACAAATTGGACTCCTCTGTCAGACACAATGTTCTCCAGAATGCCGTGCAAACGAACCAACTGCTGAAAAAACAAGGGCACCAACTCGGAAGAGGATGGCAACTTCGGCAGTGGCACAAGATGGACCATATTGAAAAATCTATCACAGATCACCCAGATAACAGTCATTCTCTGAGAGACAGGGAGGTCGGAAATAAAATCCATTGAGATATGGGTCCATGGTCTCCTGGGCACTGCAGTGGCATTAACAATCCACTAGAGCGAGAGCAGGGTTTGGACCGAGAACAAGTCCCACAGTACTGCACAAAATTCCTGACATCACGAGATAAAGTAGGCCACCAAAGGGCCGACTCACCAAATCTATGGTACCAAAAATACCGGGATGCCCAGCCTATGCGGAGCAATAAATTTCAGACATTAATTTCTTCCTCCATTGGTCTGGGACAAACAATTTCCCCATAGGGCAACATTCAGGTTAATCCCCCTGAAATTCCTCCAAGGCCAGTCTCAGATCGGGTGAGATAGCGGAAAGAACTACACCCTCCTTCAGAATGGCGGTAGGCTCAGTCACATCAGTAGAATCCGCAAAGAAACTCCTAGAGAGGGCATCCGCCTTAACATTCTTAGTGCCCGGGAGAAAGGAGACCACAAAATTAAAACGTGTGAAAAACAAGGCCCACCTGGCCTGTATAGGTTTAGTCGCTTGGCAGATTCGAGATAGATCAGGTTCTTGTGGTCAGTGAGGACCACAACTTGATGTTTGGCTCCCTCCAACCGATGTCTCCACTCTTCAAAAGCCCACTTCATAGCCAATAATTCCCGATTCCCCACATCATAATTACATTCAGCTGGGGAAAATTTTCGAGAGAAGGCACAAGGGATAATCTTATAGTTACAGGATCCTTTTGGGACAAAACAGCTCCTGCACCAATCTCAGAAGCATCTATCTCCACCTGAAATGGTAGAGAAACATCGGGTTGCCGCAGAACAGGAGCCGAAATGAATCTCCGCTTAAGCTTCTGAAACGCCAAAACTGCCTCTGGAGACCAATTCACTACATCGGAACCCTTTTTGGTCAAATCAGTCTGTGGCTTCACAATACCAGAGAATACCAGAGAAATTACTTATAAACCCAAAAATCTCTGAAGAGCCTTCAAGGAATTGGGCTGAACCCAATCACAAATGGCCTGAACCTTGACCGGGTCCATTTCAATAGCAGACGGAGACAAAATTAATCCCAAAAACAAAACCTTCTGTACGCCAAAGAGACATTTTGATCCCTTAACATACAAAGCATTTTCTCTCAAAATCCGGAATACCATCCGAGCATGTTCCACATGAGAATCCCAGTCATTGGAAAAAATCAAAATATTGTCCAAATAAACGATCAGAAACTTATCCACAACATCCCGGAAAATATCGTTCATGAAACATTGGAAGACGGAAGGGGCATTAGTGAGCCCAAAGGGCATCACTAGGTACTCAAAATGCCCCTCAGGAGTATTAAACGCCATCTTCCATTAATCTCCGTGCCTAATGCGAATAAGATTATACGCCCCCCTAAGGTCAAGCTTGGTAAACCAACTAGCACCTTTCACTCTGAAGAACAAATTGGAAATCAGGGTAACGGATACTGATATTTAACAGTGATTTTATTAAGGAGACGATAGTCAATACAAGGCCTCAATGTACCATCCTTTTTGGCCACAAAGAAAAAGCCGGCATCTAAAGGTGAAGAGGACGGTCTAATATGACCTTTCTCCAATAACTCTTTGATATAAGATCGCATAGCCTTATGCTCAGGTACAGACAGATTGAAGAGCTGACCCTTGGGAAATTTACAACCGGGCACTAACTCAATCGTGCAATCATAACTCCTGTGCGGAGGCAAGGACGCAGACTTACTCTCACTAAAC
Source organism: Oophaga sylvatica (assembly GCA_033576555.1). NCBI lineage: Eukaryota > Metazoa > Chordata > Amphibia > Anura > Dendrobatidae > Oophaga > Oophaga sylvatica. The sequence continues at coordinate 350,848,235 of JARQOD010000004.1, read as the reverse complement.
ACATCAGAAAAATCAGCCAAATAGTCAGGGACATTCTGAGGCTGGGGAGAGGTAGAAAAAACAGGAGTGTCACAACGAACACATTGACACCCCCCAACTGACCACAGACACAGACTTCCAATCCAAAACAGGATTATGGGTCTGCAACCAAGGAAAACCCAGTACAATAATGTCATGTAAATTATGTAACACCAAAAATTTACAATTCTCTTGGTGGTCCGGGGCTACCCGCATAATCACCTGGGTCCAAAACTGGGTTTTTTTCTCCACCAAAGGGGTAGAATCAATACTCAACAAAAGAATAGGAGTCTGCAGGGGTACCAAGGGAACACCACAACGTTTGGCAAAGTCAAAATCCATCAGGTTCAGGGCTGCTCCTGAATTGACAATGAAGATAAGGAGCAGATCAAGGTATCAGTCAAGAGAAACTTAGACTGTACATTGCCCAAAACAAATGAGAACGCAAAACGTCTTCGCCTAGGGCAGACGGAAATAGTTTTAGAAGCGTCCCCACAATAGAAGCACAACTTGTTATGCTTTCAAAATTCTCAACGCTGAGCCCCAGATACAACTCCATCACACTGCATGGGTTCAGAAGCCTGTTCAAAAGGCAACACCACCTCTTGCATAGTTTTACGTTCACGCAATTGTCTGTCAATTTGAATGGTTAAAGACATAGAATCGTTGAGCCTCGAAGGAACAGGAAATCACACCATAACATCTTTTACGGTCTCTGCCAGCCCTTTCCGAAAAAGAGCCGCTAGGGCATCATCGTTCCATTTAGTAAGGACTGCCCATTTTCGGAATTTCTGACAATATAACTCTGCCGCTTCCTGACCCTGGTTCAATGCCAATAAGGTTTTCTCAGCTTAATCAATCACATTAGGTTCCTCATACAATAACCCCAGAGCCTGAAAAAACGCATCAACATTAGCCAAAGCAGGATCCCCAGGTGTCAGTGAAAACGCCCAATCCTGAGGGTCGCCGTGCAATAGGGAGATCACAATTTTAACCTGCTGCACCGAGTTCCCTGAGGAATTAGGTTTCAAGGCAAAAAACAATTTACAATTACTCTAAAAAGTTCAGCTGCATCACATCTAATGTGGTGTACCTAATTATTTGTACGAAATGTCCAACTGGGGGTCTGTATGTGGGGGAGACCGGGCAAAAACTGAGAACAAGGATGAATTCTCATCGCCACACAATAAGAGAAAAAAGAATGGATTTACCTGTGGCAAAACACTTTTGTATGCCCGGTCATTGCATGATGGATATGTAATTACTTGTATTAAAATCTAACTTCAAATCTGAGAAAGATAGAAAGGTTTGGGAATGTAAACTTATGATGACCTTTGACACTCTTAGTGCTGGAATGAATATATCCCAAGGTTTCATGTCTTTCTACATCAATTAAGGAATCTGCTTCTCTGACCTTCTAGGGGCATCAAAACACAATAGCAGACTCCAATCAGAGGGCAATAAAACTTTCTCTCCTTATCTATGAACTGTTCCAATATTTATGTTCATCCCTCTGCCATAATGACAGTTCTGCTTCACGTCACTTGTCTTACCTATTGCATTATTCCTGTGTCCTGTTGTGTATAAATATGTGATTCTTCAGATTTTGTATTAGTCTTCGCCTGATGAAGAGACCTGAGTAGTCTCGAAGGCTTGCAATTTGTTACCATCTTTGCAGTTACCCATTAAAAGGTATCAACCACTGAGGACTCTCAAGTCTAAATATTTTTCTAAAAGTTCAAGAATTTAGACCGATCCCCAAAAAATAAATCAGGAATAGGGATCTTAGGTTTTACAGCAGACGACCAGTGAGATAGACAGAAATTCTCCGAACTTCAGCAGCGAGCTGCTCAACACGATCGGACAAATGCTTAATTTCCATTAAAGAAAAAAAAATCCTCCTACGGCCCCCAGAGAAAAAGAGGAAAAAATATATAAAAAATTCTGACAACCTTTTTTTTTATTTTTTTACTTTTCTTTCCTTCTTTTGAGTACCATAGAATTACAGTCGGGCCTGTGATTCTGTTATGATTCGGTAGCCGAGGAGGATCATGGGAAGGTTACTCCCTTATATCTCCCCAGTCAGTGCTACCTGATTGACAGTCGTCCACAGCTGATGGACTTCTGTTAGCAAAGGCAGCTTCACTACTATCAGCAGCCATCAGAGGGAGCCCAAACTCCGAAGTCAGATCCAGAGCGTTCACAACAGGTGACCATCCAGCCATGGCTCCCTAGAGGTTTCCTCCACAGGGGGTTTTCCTCTTCTGAGTGCTGGGGGTGACTCTTAGTGAGTCGGGGTTGTGCTATTTTTGGTGTCATGTGAATTTAAATAAAGTTGAGAATGTTTGACACCTAATTGCAACTCTCTGTGTTTTTATGTTCTGTGCTTCTGTCTGATACATTTTATTTGGGAGTCGGGGTCCATCACATATCACAGAGTCATGCGTCTGGACATCTGCCGGCTGCAGTTTTGCCCAGGGGTTGGCCTTTCTCTGGTGATGAAGACGGAGAAGAGTAGACAAGCATTACAGCTCAGCACCTGTGAGTGTGCACTCACCCTCGGAAAAGAACTGACAGTATATCACAGGATTACAGGCAGCTTCCTCGCCTCATTCACACAGTGAGTATTTGGGGCAGCCATTTACATCAGTATTTGTAAGCTACAAACCAGAGAGGAATAAACACAGAGAAAAATAGTACCTGCATCACTGTCACCTCTTCTGTGTTTTGGATCCTCTCCTGGCATCTGATAACAAATACTGATGGAAAATATCGCCATGTAACAGTGCCCTAAATCCTCACTGACTGATCTGATAGTATGAGCTGGAGTTAAGCAGCCGAGGTTACAAGGGTTAAAGGAGTTTTCTGGTTTCAAAATCCCCTATCCCTGGGTGCAGTTTAAAAACAGACTATTCTCTCCTCACCCTCCCCAGGACAGACTGCAGCATAAGATCACTGCCTTCCTATCAGCACCGCACTTACAATCAGCTGTTGCATCTGAGTGTGAGACGCTCATATAGGCAAAGTTCTGCTGCATATTTTCATGCAAAAAAATATATTACAGCATATTACAGTTCCAGCAAAGTGGGTGACATGTATATAATCAAAAAGGCAAAAATTTCAGCTCACCGATAAGAATATCCATGCGTGGAGATTTGTAGTGTGGCGAGAGATCGGCAGAAACAAAACACAGTGATCAACATCAGAAGCTTCTATTAAAAGCCAAACTTTAATGTGCAAACAATAGAGAAAGGAAATTGCAACTTCATTTCTAAAAACCATTAAAAAATTATATAAACGAACGTGTTTCAGGCGACTGTCTTACTGCATGTTTTTGCTTCTGACATGTATATAAATCTCACGCCCCTCTGCCTTTTCTAACACTAAAGAATGTGAAATGCTTTGAGTTTCGGAAATCTGCAGCCGTCACTTTCTCTCGCGGTTAATATGTGTTTTATTTGTGGGTTTTCCCCATAGATTTTAATGAGATGCAGAAAATCAGCATATAAAAAAAATATGTTTCTATTGCGTTTCTGCAGAAAAAATGGCTGTACTCCACATCACATTATCAATAAAGCTTTATCAAAGCTCAGCGGCCAGGAAGTTTACAAAACAAAGCAGTTTTATGTAAAACACGATATACAAAAAGAAACAAAAGCAAAGATTAAAAAAAAATGCAATACAAACACATAAAATACACACTCAAAAATGCAAAAGAAAAAAGACACAAGTAACAGAATGGAACTTATTGAAGCATGAAATGATGAAGAAAATCTGCATCACAAACTCACCAAATAATCACTGTGGAAATATGGCCTTAGGGCTCATGCCCACTTGCGATTAAATCGGACGAATTCAATCCGATAAAAAATTGGATTGAATTCTGACCAATGTTAATCTATGATGTTGTTTTCATCTGCGATTTTTTTTCCAGCCCGGATTGGATCATGATCGGACTGGAAAAAAATCGCAGCATGCTGCGATTGTAATCGCAAATCAGATCCCATCCCACAATAGAATTCAATGGGTGTGATAAAAAATTGCACCATGCGAGTGCTGTGCGATTTTTACGCAGACCCGGCAATGGAGGAGATGGAGAAATTCATTTCTCCATCTCCTCCGCAGCTGTGCTCCGATCCGCTCTGTGCGAGAGGCTCGGAGCACACTCGCATGACACTTGGCTCCCGCTCGCAGCAGAGCAGGAGCCGAGGGTCATTAGCATATCACATCCGATGCTCTCGCATCACATGCAATACGCTAGTGTGAAATCAGCCTTAGGGCTCATACCCATTTGTGGAAAAAAAAACGGTCCGTTTTCTGGATGGAAAAAACGGTCCTAATATATGCAATTGTCATGCGATTGTCATGCTATTTGTATGCGATTTTTAATCGCACCATCCGTTTTCCATCTGTATGCAATGCAATCTTAACATGACGTTTTTCATAGAGCAGTTATCTCTATGTAAAAAATAAAGTAAAAATCACATTGTAAAAAAAAATTTACACAAAAAGCAAAAAATATATATATATATATATATATTATATATATATATATATATATTTATATAGGTCATACACTTCTACATAGTATAATAGCCGCTAATTCAATTGCCGGCTTTTGTGAAATTTCAGACCCGGTCTGAAATGACACATGGTTTACATACAGTTAACCATGTCATTTCATGTAGTTTGATATATAGTTTTCACTAACAATTACATGAGTGGCTGTGTGCAAAATTTCACACATGTAGGGGTTAATTAAAGGTGTAAATTCGTTGTAAAAAAAATGCGTGGGCTCCCGCTGTATTTTCTCAACCAGACAGACAAATCCAGCGAGTGGGGGCAGATAATAATATCCTAGGGAGGGTGCATTTATTTTGTGCCCCCCGGCTACTAACATCTGCCCCCAGCCACCCCAGAAAAGGCAAATCTATAATTAGATGTGCCCTTTCTCACACTTTGCCTGTCTATTCCCATTGCCCTGTAGCGGTGGCGAATGGGTTAATAATGGGTTAAAGACACCGTGCTATTGAAAGGTGACTTTAAGCCAGGTTAATAATTGAGAGTTGTCAATTAGACAACTCCCAATTATTAATCCTTTTGAAGTAAATAAAAAAAACACACATTAAGAATGAATAATTTTAATGAAATAAACACACATTTTTTTGACCATCTTTTATTTAACTGTTAATCCTTGAGAAGCCCTTGCTCTCCTATAATAAAGAAAAAATAATAAAACAACATTATTCTTAACTATCCGGTGCTCTGTCCGGTCCCACGCTGTAATCCTTCACAAAGGGTTAACTAGCTTTCAGCCAAGCAGCGCAACTAATGCTGCCTGCTCAGCTGAAAGCTCCTGAATGAATGACTTCCTCTCCCGGCGATTTTGGCATGATAATCTGTTATGATTTGGTAGCTGAGGAGAGCAAGCAAAAAAGGAAATACACCAGAAAGGTTGGAATCTATGGGATTGCAGTACCCTGACTAACCAGCACAACTAAAGGCAGCCGAGGAGCGTACCTACGTTGGTCCTAGACGCCTCGTCACAGCCTGAGAAGCTAACTACACCTAAAGACAGAAAGAGGAAAACTATCTGCCCCGGAGCAGATCCCCAAAGAACATAGAAAGCCCCAAACATGTAATGGCGGTTAGACAAGAGGAAATACTGACACAGACAAAAATAGTATGAGCAAACGTTGGGGCCCAAACTTCCTAAATAGAAAAGGATAGGAAGGACACTTACTGCAATCCCAAAAAACCCTGAAAAGTACCAACTCTACTAATTACAAAAACACCTGAGATCACACGACCTCTACCACCTAAATTAGTTCTCTGGTGTAACAAAACTAAACAGCAGCCACTGAAAAAACTGGAAAAGGCAAATGAACAAACAACAGTGGCTGAACTAAACTGAGAGGAGCACAAGCCCCCGGAGGGGACCCGGAAGACCCCCACAGAAGTGCAGGACAAAATGCAAAAAGCAAGCACAAAAAACAAAAAGAAGAAAATGTCTTATCTGTTAGCAGAAGATGCAGGCACGAAACAGCAGGCTACAAAGTGAACAGGAATCAAAGATGAGACCAGAACAATTGATCACCGGAAACCCTGATGGGAGGGAACCTCCCTTATATAAGACCAGTCAGTAAAACCTGATCGCCAATCTTCACAATCTTCATTGGATAGTTCAGAACTGTTTGTAACCACCAGAGGGAGCTTCTGCTCAGAATTAATTTCTAGCACATTCACAACAGTACCCCCCCCTTGAGGAGGGGTCACCGAACCCTCATTTGAGCAACCAGGTCGGTCAGGATGAGCTCTGTGATACGCACGGATAAGTCTCCTGGCATGGATGTCCGAAGCAAACACCCAAGAATTGTCCTCCTGACCATAACCTCTCCACTTAACCAAATACTGGAGTTTCCGTCTAGAAAAACGAGAATCCAATATTTTCTCAACCACATACTCCAGATTGCCCTCAACAAAAACAGGGTCAGGAGGCATAGCCATAGGAACCACTGGCTCGACAAACCTCTTCAATAAGGACTTGTGGAACACGTTATGGATCTTAAATGTCCATGGAAGAAGTAAACGAAAGGAAACAGGATTAAGAATCTCCATGATCTTATAAGGTCCAATGAACCTAAGCTTAAACTTAGGAGATGCAACTCTCATCGGGATATTTCTTGAGGACAACCAGACCAAGTCCCCCACTTCAAACCGAGGACCATCAGTCCTATGCCGGTTGGCAAACCGCTGGGCCCTCTCCTGAGAGAGGGACAACCTCTCCACTACCTGGTCCCAAATCTGCTGCATACGCTCCACAACAGAGTCAACACCTGGACAGACAGAAGCCTCCGTCTGTCCTGAAGAAAATCGAGGGTGAAACCCAAAATTGCAGAAAAATGGAGACATCAAAGTGGCAGAGCTAGCCCTATTATTAAGAGCAAACTCAGTCAAAGGCAAAAAAGAGACCCAGTCATCCTGATCAGCAGACACAAGGCATCTCAGATAAGTCTCCAATGTCTGGTTTGTTCTCTCAGTTTGTCCATTGGTCTGAGGATGAAAAGCCGAGGAGAAAGACAATTGAACACCAAGTTTAGAACAAAAAGTCCTCCAAAATCTGGAAACAAACTGGACTCCTCTGTCAGACACAATGTTCTCAGGAATGCTGTGTAACCGAACCACGTGCTGAAGGAACAAAGGCACCAATTCAGAGGATTAAGGCAACTTAGGTAATGGCACAAGATGTATCATTTTGGAAAACCTATCACAAATCACCCAGATAACGGTCATTCTCTGAGAAACAGGGAGGTCGGAAATGAAATCCATAGAGATATGGGTCCATGGTCTCTTGGGCACAGGCAATGGCATCAACAAACCACTAGAGCGAGAGCAAGGCTTGGAGCGAGAGCAAGTCCTGCAGGACTGCACAAATTCCCTGACGTCACGAGACAAAGTAGGCCACCAAAAGGACCAACTAACCAAGTCTCTGGTACCAAAAATTCCGGGATGACCGGCCAACGCGGAACAATGAATCTCAGACATCACACTCTTTTTCCATTGGTCTGGGACAAACAATTTCCCAATAGGGCAGCACTCGGGTTTATCCTCCTGACACCCTTCCAGAACCAGTCTCAAATTGGGCGAGATGGCGGAAAGAACTACACCCTCTTTCAAAATAACAGCAGGATCAGATAACTCAGGAGAGTCCGCAAGGAAACTCCTCGAGAGGGCATCCGCCTTAACATTCTTAGTGCCAGGAAGAAAGGAAACCACAAAATTAAAACGTGTGAAAAACAAGGCCCACCTGGCCTGTCTAGGATTAAGTCGCTTGGCTGATTCCAGATAAACCAGATTCTTATGGTCCGTGAGGACCACCACCTGATGTTTGGCTCCCTCCAGCCAATGTCTCCACTCTTCAAAAGCCCACTTCATAGCCAATAACTCCCGATTACCCACGTCATAATTACGTTCAGTTGGAGAAAATTTTCGAGAGAAAAAGGCACAAGGGTTACTTTTAGAGGTCTCTGGATCTCTTTGGGACAAAACGGCACCTGCCCCAATTTCAGAGGCATCAACCTCCACCTGAAATGGCAGAGAAACATCAGGCTGCCGTAGAACAGGAGCAGAAGTGAATCTCTGCTTAAGTTCCTGAAACGCAGAGACTGCCTCAGGAGGCCAATTCACCACATCAGAACCCTTTTTGGTCAAATCAGTCAATGGTTTAACAATAACAGAGAAATTACCAATAAATTTACGATAAAAATTGGCAAAACCCAAGAATCTTTTAAGAGCCTTTAATGAAGTAGGTTGGACCCAATCACAGATGGCCTGAACCTTGACCGGGTCCATTTCAATAACAGATGGGGACAAAATGAATCCCAGAAATGAGATCCTCTGTACGCCAAAAAGACACTTTGATCCCTTCACATACAGAGCATTCTCTCTCAAAATCTGGAACACAGTCCGAACATGTTTCACATGAGAGTCCCAGTCATTGGAAAAAATCAAGATATCATCCAAATAAACAATCAGAAATTTATCCACAAAATCCCTGAAAATGTCATTCATGAAGGACTGGAAGACAGAAGGATCATTAGTGAGCCCAAAGGGCATCACTAGGTACTCAAAATGCCCCTCTGGGGTATTAAATGCCGTCTTCCATTCATCCCCGTGCTTAATGCGAATAAGGTTATATGCCCCCTGAGTCAAGCTTGGTAAAGCAAGTAGAACTTTTCACCCTGGAAAACAGGTCAGAAATCAAGGGTAACGGATATTGATATTTCACAGTGATATTGTTCAAGAGACGATAATCAATACACGGCCTTAATGAACCATCCTTTTTGGCCACAAAGAAAAAACCGGCACCCAAGGGTGAAGAGGATGGTCTGATATGACCCTTCTCCAATGACTCCTTGATATAAGACCGCATAGCGTCATGTTCAGGTACAGACAAGTTAAAAAGGCGACCTTTAGGGAATTTACTACGAGGCACTAATTCAATAGCGCAGTCATAGCTCCTATGGGGGGGCAAGGATGCAGATTTACTTTCGCTAAACACATCAGTAAAATCAGTCAAAAAGTCAGGAACATCCTGAGCCTGGGGGGAGGCAGAAAAAACAGGAGTGTTGGTATTAACACATTGGCAACCCCAACTGGTTACAGACACAGATTTCCAATCCAAAACAGGATTATGAGACTGCAACCAAGGGAAACCCAGTACGATAATGTCATGCAGATTATACAGCACCAAAAATTTGCAACTCTCCTGATGATCATGTTCAACCCTCATTATCACCTGAGTAGAGAACTGAGGTTTATTCTCAGCCAAAGGGGTAGAATTGATCCCTAGTAGGGGAATAGACTTCCGTAGGGGTATCAAGGGAAACCCACAACGTTTAGCAAAATCAAAATCCATCAGGTTAATAGCTGCTCCCGAATCAACGAAAGCCTGAGCAGAAAATGTGGACAGGGAGCCAATGAGGGTAACAGTCAACAAAAATTTAGTCTGAACACTACCCAAGACAACTGAGCGTGCAAAACGTCTTCCCCGCTTAGGGCAGACTGAAATAGCATGAGAGGCATCACCACAGTAGAAACATAACCCATTGCGTTTTTGAAACTCATGACGCTGTGCCCCAGAAGCCACTCTATCACACTGCATGGGTTCAGAAGCTGGTTCACAAGGCAACACTATTCCACGCATACCTCTACGCTCACGCAAACGTCTGTCAATTTGAATCGCTAATGACATAGAATCATTGAGACCAGAGGGGACAGGAAATCCCACCATAACATCCTTTACATTCTCTGACAGACCCTTCCGAAAAAGGGCTGCCAAAGCATCGTCATTCCATTTGGTCAGGACTGCCCACCTTCGGAATCTCTGACAGTATAACTCAGCGTCCTCAAGCCCCTGACTTAATGCCAACAAGGCTTTTTCAGCTTGATCAGTGACATTAGGTTTATTGTACAATAACCCCAGAGCCAGAAAAATGCATCAACATTACTCAAAACAGGGTCCCCAGGTGTCAGGGAAAAAGCCCAATACTGAGGATCTCCGCGCAGGAGAGAGATGACAATTTGAACCTGCTGTGCTGCGTTCCCTGAGGACTTAGATTTCAAGGCAAAAAACAACTTACAGTTATTTTTGAAATTCAGAAATTTAGCTCGATCCCCTAAAAACAAATCTGGCATGGGAATCCTAGGTTCCACAACAGGCAACCCTGCAAGATAGATAGCAATACTCCGAACTTCAGTGGCAAGCTGATCCACACGGCCAGACAACTGTGCAAACTCCATTGTGAGAAAAAAAAATCCTCAGCACCCAGAGATACAGAGGGAAAAAAAAAAAAAATCTCTGACAACTCTGACAATCTTCTTTCTTTAACACTATTTTTCCCTTCTGTGAGTACCATACAAATATCAGTTTTTTGGCCGGTGATACTGTTATGATTTGGTAGCTGAGGAGAGCAAGCAAAAAAGGAAATACACCAGAGAGTTTGGAATCCATGGGATTGCAGTACCCTGACTAACCACCACAACTAAAGGCAGCCGTGGAGCGTACCTACGTTGGTCCTAGACGCCTCGTCACAGCCTGAGAAGCTAACTACACCTAAAGACAGAAAGAGGAAAACTATCTGCCCCGGAGCAGATCCCCAAAGAACATAGAAAGCCCCCAAACATGTAATGGCGGTTAGACAAGAGGAAATACTGACACAGACAGAAAATAGCATGAGCAAACGTTGGGGCCCAAACTTCCTAAATAGAAAAGGATAGGAAGGACACTTACTGCAACCCCAAAAAACCCTGAAAAGTACCAACTCTACTAATTACAAAAACACCTGAGATCACATGACCTCGACCACCTAAATTAGTTCTCTGGTGTAACAAAACTAAACAGCAGCCACTGAAAAAACTGGAAAAGGCAAATGAACAAACAACAGTGGCTGAACTAAACTGAGAGGAGCACAAGCCCCCGGAGGGGACCCGGCAGACCCCCACAGAAGTGCAGGACAAAATGCAAAAAGCAAGCACAAAAAACAAAAAGAAGAAAATGTCTTATCTGTTAGCAGAAGATGCAGGCACGAAACAGCAGGCTACAAAGTGAACAGGAATCAAAGATGAGACCAGAACAATTGATCACCGGCAACCCTGATGGGAGGGAACCTCCCTTATATAAGACCAGTCAGTAACACCTGATCGCCAATCTTCACAATCTTCATTGGATAGTTCAGTACTGTTTGTAACCACCAGAGGGAGCTTCTGCTCAGAATTCATTTCTAGCACATTCACAACAATAATCGCTAATGCAAGTCAATGGATGCGATAAAAAATCGGACAGCACTCGCACCATGCGAGTGCTGTCCGATTTACACGCACCAGTGTCCTTTGAAAAGCCGGCAAATCATCCCCGGTTTCTGTAAAATATACACATGTCATTGTGACACATATATATATATTTATAGTTCATGCACTTCTACATAGTATAATAGCCGCTAATTCATCCCCGGCTATACTGTAAAATCACACTGACAGCTCACAAAACCCTACATATATACACATATAATACATATTGTGAGACAGTGAAGGGGTATGTATTGAATGGGGTGTACATCTCGCCTATGTACTTAGCTGACTGGCATAAGGGAAATGTATGGCTTTGTAAACCTAGTGGTGAAGCAAGTTCACTACACCCTCCATTCAGTACAGGCTTGCAGCTCAAACCTGAGGCCACTCAGGTTTTAATTAGGCAGCCAGAAGTAGGTGGCTGAGAACACAGACTTTGAGCTCTCAGTCTAGATGTGACTCCAGACACTGCAGGAGTCTCCGGGAAACCACACGCTGGTAAATACTGAATATATGTGTTGTTTTGGGCCAGGCTGGTAGAGTCTGGGCCCTGATAGTGAGGGAACTATCTGTGTTTAGTGAGTAGCTGGACAGGCTCAGGATTTTGGTTTATGAGTTGGTTTTGCTCATGTTTGTTTGCTGTGGACTTACAATAAACCTGGTTGCGGCCAGTTTGCACCAGAATTGCTGTCTGTGATTGAACTGTGTTGTGCCACTCCGTCTACCCGAGACGGCGATCCCAGAGCTATATCCCCTGAAAAGCTTACAATATATATACACATGTCATTGTGACATATATATATATATAATATATATATATACACATATACACACATATATTTATAGTTCATACACTTCTACATACTGTAATAGCCGTTAATTCAATTGCCGGCTTTTGTGAAATTACAGACCCGACATTAAATGACATACAGTTAACCATGTCATTTCATGTAGTTTGATATCTGGTTTTCACTAACAATTACATGAGTGTATGTGTGCAAAATTTCACACATGTAGGGGTTAATGAAAGGTGTAAATTCGTTGTAAAAAAATGCGTGGGCTCAACCAGACAGACAAAGCCAGCGAGTGGGGGCAGATAATCTTAGCCTAGGGAGGGTGCATTTATTTTGTGCCCCCCTGGCTACTAACATCTGCCCCCAGCCACCCCAGAAAAGGCAAATCTATAATTAGATTCGCACTTTCTGGCACTTTGCCGGTCTATTCCCATTGCCCTGTAGCGGTGGCGAATCGTTTAATAATGGGTTAAAGCCACCTTGCTATTGAAAGGTGAGTTTAAGCCAGGTTAATAATTGAGAGCTGTCAATTAGACAACTATCAATTATTAATCCTATTGAAGTAAATAAAAAAACACACACACATTAAGAATAAATAATTTTAATGAAATAAAAACACATTTTTTTGACCATCTTTTATTTAACTCTTAATCCCTGCGAAGCCCTTGATCTCCTATAATAAAGAAAAAATAATAAAACAACATTATTCTTACCTATCCGGCGATCTGTCACATCCCAAGCTGTAATCCTTCACAAAGGGTAACTAGCTTTCAGCCAAGCAGTGCAGCTAATGCTGCCTGCTCAGCTGAGAGCTCCTGAATGAATGAGCTTATCTCCGGCCCGACAGGAGAGGATGTGATTACTGTGTGAAGCTTAATTGATAGCTTCCCACAGAAATCAGTTCACTTCAGGTCAGCGGGGACTCCCTCTGACGTCACTGATGCTGTGCGGTGTCCCCGCTGACCTGAAGTGAACTGATTTCTGTGGGAAGCTATCAATTAAGCTTCACACAGTAATCACATCCTCTCCTGTCGCTGGGAGAGGAAGTCATTCATTCAGGAGCTTTCAGCTCAGCAGGCAGCATTACTTGCGCTGCTTGGCTGAAAGCTAGTTAACCCTTTGTGAAGGATTACAGCGTGGGACATGACTATGCATCTGATAGGTAAGAATAATGTTGCTTTTTTTTTATTTTTATTACAGGACATCAAGGGAATCGAGGATTGCCAGTAAAATAAAATATGGTCAAAAACTGTGTGTTTATTTCATTAAAATTATTTTTCATTAATGTTTGTGTGTATTTTTAACCATTTCATATAATAGGATTAATAATTGAGAGTTGTCTAATTGACAACTCTCAATTATTAACCTGGCTTAAAGTCACCTTTCAATAGCAAGGTGGCTTTAACCCATTATTAACCCATTTGCCACAGCTACAGGGCAATGAGAATAGACTGGTAAAGTGCCAGAAAGGGCAAACCTAATTATAGATTTGCCTTTTCTGGAGTGTCTGGGGGCAGATGTTAGTAGCCAGGGGGGGCACAAAATAAATGCACCCTCCCTGGGCTATTATTATCTGCCCCCATTCGCTGGCTTTGTCTGTCTGGTTTAGAAAATAGCGCGGGAGCCCACGCATTTTTTTCAATGAATTTACACCTTTAATTAACCCTTACATGTCTGCAATTTTGCACACATACTCTCATGTAATTGTAACTTAAAACCATATATCAAACTACATGAAATGACATGGTTAACTGTATGTAAACAATGTATCATTTCATGTCGGGTCTGTATATTTCACAAAAGCCGGTAATTGAATTAGCGGCTATTACAGTATGTAGAAGTGTATGAACTATAAATATATGTGTATATATATATATGTCACAATGACATATATATATATATGTATTCTATGTGTGTATATTGTGAGACAGTGAAGGAATATGTGTCGAATGGGGTGTACATTTCACCTAGGTACTGTGCTGTATGGTATAAGGGAAATGTGTGGCTTTGTAAA
>JARQOD010000004.1:350788885-350833960 GCA_033576555.1 Oophaga sylvatica | reverse complement strand
CTCTTTTGAAGCCGTTTGTGTCTTCCTCAGGCAAGTCTCCGTCTCGTCCGTCTCCTGTTTTGGTGGATGACCAGACCGAGTATGAGGTGGAACAGGTTGTGGATTCTCGTATGTTCCGCCGTTCACTTCAGTATCTGATCCATTGGAAGGTTTACGGTCCGGAGGACCAGTCTTGGGTGCTGGTGCACTCAGTCCAGGCAGATCGGTTGGTCCGGGCCTTTCATGCTCGTTATTCAGGTAAAACTGGGGGTCCAGTGGCCCCCCATTGAGAGGGGGTACTGTCATGATCCAGGTCGGGGTTTGTTTCTGGTTATCCCCTCCCCGGTCTGGTCTTGCGGGGTGTAGTAATTCGCTCTGGTAGGCATGGGCCGGGCCGCAGTAATGAGGCAAACACACAGGCTTTCAGTTCCAAGTTCAGTGGTTTTAATAACGGGTTCAAAGTCCAGATAACAAAAATCAAAACAGAACATAAAATACTCTAGATTGGAGAACCACTGGTCCCAGACTCACCCTTGTTGGGACGGGCTTAACTAAGCGGCTGCCGGCCAGCAGGGACCGCCAGGTGCTATTCCCGGATGGTCTGAAACTTGCTTCCTGGTGCGCACTGACACACTGTAATAGAAATCACTCTTCCAGGCTGTCTCCAGCCAAACTCCTTCCTTCCACATACTACAACAGCTCCTTGTTAAATAGGCCTACTCCACACCCTCAGGTGAGGTACACATCAGCTGATCTGATCACGTGACTATGACCTCATCACAGGTCCTTGTGATCAGAGAAAATCCTGACCAAACTTCAGCCTGCTGGGAGAAATATATCTCCCATCCAGCAAGAACCCCTTTGGTGTACCACATACCTCCCCCCTTTGTTCAACCTTATGAGGGTGGACACATGACATACAGTGAACTCTGGACAGGGCATCTGCGTTCCCCTGTAGTTTGCCTGCCCGATGTTCTACTGAAAATTTGAAATTTTGCAGGGACAGAAACCACCTGGTGACTCGGGCATTCCTCTCTTTGGCTTGACGCATCCAAGTCAGAGGGGAATGGTCAGTCACCAAACAAAATGTTCTCCCCAACAGATAGTAGCGCAATGACTCCAGTGCCCATTTGATGGCCAGGCACTCTCTCTCTACAATGCTGTACCTGGTTTCAGCTGGAGTAAGCTTCTGACTCAGGAAACTAATGGGATGCTCCTCCCCGTTAACCTCCTGAGACAGCACGGCACCCAGACCTACCTCTGACGCATCAGTCTGGACAATGAATTCTCTTTTGAAGTCGGTGTGATCAGAACTGGTGACCCACACAGGGCCCCTTTTAGCTTTACAAACGCTTCTTCAATCTGATCATTCCATCGCACCATTACTGACTTCCTCCCCTTCAGGCAGTCAGTTAATGGTGCCGACAAGGTTGCAAAATTGGGAATGAACCGCCGGTAATATCCCACTAACCCCAAAAACCCTTTCACTTGTTTTGTGGTGAGGGGACGGGGCCAGTATTGGATTGCCTCCACTTTGTTTATTTGGGATTTGAGAACTCCTCTCCCAATTACATACCCCAGGTACTGAGCATCCTCCAGCCCTATGGAACACTTCTTTGGGTTGGCGGTTAGCCCGGCTTGTCGCAGAGAATCAATCACCGCCTGTACCTTTGCCAAGTGACTTTCACAGTCTGTACTGTACACCACGATATCGTCCAGATAGGCCGCGGCCTATCGGCGATGAAGACGAAGAACAACGTCCATTAACCTCTGGAATGTCGCTGGAGCGCCATGCAACCCGAAGGGTAGGACTATATACTGGAATAGTCCCTCGGGTGTTACAAAAGCCGTTTTCTCTCTCGCCGCTTTTGTTAGGGGCACCTGCTAATACCCTTTTGTGAGGTCAATGACTGAAAAATACCGGGCCTGCCCAAACCGCTCTATTAACTCATCAACCCGGGCATGTGGTAGGCGTCAAACTTAGAAATTTCATTCAATTTTCTAAAGTCATTACAGAACCTTAGTGTCCTGTCCGGCTTTGGTATTAGGACTATTGGGCTAGCCCACTAACTCTAGGACTCTTCAATGACCCCTAACTGCAGCATCTTTTTTACCTCTTCCGAGATGGCTTGTCGCCGGGCCTCAGGTACCCGATAGGGCTTTAGTCGGACTTTGGCCTGCGGCTTCGTGACAATGTCATGTTGGATGAGGGAGGTACGACCAGGGAGTTCTGAGAAAACATTGGTATTTCGGCTAACAAACTCTTGTACCTCCTGAACTTGTCTAGGCGACAGAGTGTCTGCTATTTTGACAGTGGAGAGGACTTCTCTTGCCTCCTCCTGAGGCAAGGGAGCCTTCTCTACTGGAAATGCAGGCCGGGGGCAATCCTCACCAAGGTGGTCTCTATCTTTCCAGGGTTTGAGCAAATTTACATGGTATACCTGTTCTGGCTTTCTCTGCCCTGGTTGGTGTACCTTATAGTTTACTGGACCCACCTTCTCCATAATCTCGTAGGGTCCCTGCCACCTTGCAAGGAACTTACTGTCCACTGTAGGCACAAGTACCAACACCCGATCCCCAGGGTTAAAGGACCTTACCCGTGCCTCCCGGTTATAGACCTGCCTCTGCGACCTTTGTGCTGCTTCCATATGTTCTCGGACTAATGGTAGGACTGTCTCCATTCTCTCTTGCATTTTTGCCACATGTTCTAGCACACTTTTGTGGGGCGTGGGTTGGTTCTCCCAGGCCTCTTTAGCTATATCGAGTAAGCCACGGGCTGTCTGCCATATAATAGTTCAAAGGGCGAGAACCCCGTGGATGCCTGGGGCACCTCCCGCACTGCAAACATCAGGTATGGCAACAAGAGATTCCAGTCCTTACCATCTTTAGAGACTGCTTTTTTCAACATATTCTTCAGGGTCTTATTGAACCTTTCTACCAAACCGTCTGTTTGGGGATGATAGACCGATGTGCGCAACTGTTTAACACTTAACAAGTGGCAGAGTTCCTTCATGATTTTGGACATAAAGGGGGTCCCCTGGTCTGTTAAGATTTCTTGAGGGCTTCTCACCCGGGAGAACATACCCATGAGTTCTTTTGCGATAAGTTTGGCGGAGGTGTTGCGCAGGGGAATGGCCTCAGGATACCTGGTAGCGTAATTTAGAACTACGAGGATGTGTTGGTGACCCCTTGCTGATTTATTAACAGGACCCACCAGATCTCTCGCTAGTCTCTCAAACGGGACCTCTATAACTGGTAATGGCACCAAGGCTGCGGACTGGTTACCTGGCACACGGGACACGAGTTACAATACCGTTTAACTTCTTCATAGACCCCTAACCAGTAAAACCATTGTAGAATTCGGTCTAGGGTTTTCTTTTGGCCCAAAAGTCCCCCCAGTACATGCGCATGCGCGAAGTCCATTACCAATCTACGATAGGACTGAGGTACCAGTAATTGCTCGACAATTTCCCCACGTATTTTCCAACCCGGTACAGCAAATCTTGGTTCAGTTCGAATCGGGGAAACACTGTAGCTGCCCCGGGTTGTTGGGGTTCCCCATTGACAACCAGTACATTTTCCCGGGCTTGGGCTCGAGCCAACGTAGGGTCCCGAAGTTGTGCCGTACCAAAATTGTCACCTGCCACATTTAAGTCTGACAATTCTGGTCCCGGTGGCAACTCTTTCACCTCCCCAGCTAACACTTCTATAGGAGAGGGTTTTTGCTCCTCCACCGAAGGAACAGGTACTCCTACCGCCAGCACATCTTCCTCTGGGCCACCAGGTTCATGCCCGATTTCTGGAGAATGCAACCTGGTTGCCACTGGTGCCGACGACTGTTCTGTGGGAGGGGTAATTACAGGCCAAAGCACAGAAAATATCGGAAAATCTCTCCCCATTATTACATCATAATGCAAATTATCCACCACCCCCACCTCGTGGCACCTCCTCCCCGCTGGCGTGTTTATCATCACCAGGGCAGTAGGATAATGTTTGAGGTCCCCATGTATGCACAACACACCCATTTTCCGCCCAGTATACTCGCTGATTTGGACGTGGCTGGCTCGTATTATGGTCACGAGACTCCCTGAGTCCAGTAGAGCCACAGCAGGGTTACCCTCCACCTCCACTTTACACAAATAGTTCATACTGGGTCCCTCTGGTTTGCCCACTGCACACATGTGTTCGGCATAGTGAGACTGATAGTACCCAAAGTTTGTGTCCATGGGCTCAGTCAGGTGGGGCAATCAGCTCTCACATGTCCTGGTTCTTGGCACCGCCCATCCTGGGCGGCCTTCTGGGTCTCTGCTCGCCGAGCTGCGGGTGAAGGTTTGGGGAATTTACTCGATACCTTCCAGGTAGTCTCTCACTGTATCTCCTTGGTAGCCCCATATCTTTCAATGAGGTCTACCATCTGGAGGCCATCAGTAGGGGCTGTCTGTCCAACCCATGTTTGAAGGGTGTGGGGCAAAGTTCTCCAGAATTTATCAGTTACTATACGATCCAACATAGTGCGGGGTGACAACACCTCTGGCTGCAACCACTTTTCTACCAGGTGTACCAAGTCATAATACTGGGACCGAGCTGGCTCGGAAGGGGAAAACTTCCACTGGTGTACCCGCTGGGCCCGGACCAATACATTTACCCCAAGACGTGCGAGTATCTCACCCTTGACGATCTCGTAGTCCCTCTGTTGTTCGGGGGTAGGTCCCTATAGGCTTTCGTGGGTCCTGGAGCCAAAAACGGAGCCACGATTTCGGCCCACTGGTCCCGGGGTAGTCTCTCCCTCTCAGCCACGCCTCCAAACATCTCCAGGTACACCTCAACGTCATCTGATTGCTCCATATTTGGAATCGCTGTACGCACCACTTTCCGGACATCCTGGCGTCCAGGGCCAGCTCCTGCTTTCTGCGGCGCTGTAAGGTGCTGCATCAATAGAGTGTTGGTTTCCTGTTGCTGCTGATTAAATATTTGCTGCTGCTGCATAGCCTGCTGTTGCAGCTGCATATCCTCTGCTGCTGTCGCATGGCCTCCACAAGCATCTTTACCGTGCTCTCCATCTCCGGACAGTTCTCCACCGGGTTTTGCGTTACTTTTTTCACCCAGGACATCGACTGTCATGCAGAGAAAAAAAAAAAACACAGCCTGACCTCACTGCTTGTGCCTGCATTCAATCCACCAACTGTAGTAATCCGCTCTGGTAGGCATGGGCCGGGCCACAGTAATGAGGCAAACACACAGGCTTTCAGTTCCAAGTTCAGTGGTTTTAATGATGGGTTCAAAGTCCAGATAACAAAAATCAAAACAGAACATAAAATACTCCAGATTGGAGAACCACTGGTCCCAGACCCTTGTGGTGAGCACTGACACACTGTAACAGAAATCACTCTTCCAGGCTGTCTCCAGCCAAACTCCTTCCTTCCATCCACATACTACAACAGCTCCTTGTTAAATAGGCCTAGTCCACATCCTCAGGTGAGGTACACATCAGCTGATCTGATCACGTGACTATAACCTCATCACAGGTCCTTGTGATCAGAGAAAATCCTGACCAAACTTCAGCCTGCTGGGAGAAATATATCTCCCATCCAGCAAGACCCCCTTTGGTGTACCACAGGGGGTTAACTTTCCCTGCCTTTCTTTGGGATCTATTTGGCTATTTTAGTCTGCTGCTACCTGCAGGCAGCATCAGTTATAGTTCCTGCCTCCAGCTTGAGCAGCTTGACCCCGATATACCCTGATTTGTCCTCTTCCCATTTACCTAGGTCCTGTTCCTGCTCTCCTCTGTGACTTCGCTCGTCTTAGTACTTGCTATCTGTGTTGACCCCTTGGTATTTGACCCGGCTTGTCCTCTGACCTGTTTTACTGTTTTTCGTCTTTGGCGTTTCTGCTCCCGACCGGCTCTGACTTCCCTGGCTTCTTTCTGACCATATGTATTGCTTTGTTCTCTGGTACTGCGTTTCCTGTCTGTTACTGACCTGGACTGTCTGACAACTCTTCCGCCACCGGCTGCGGCGCTGTGCTGCTCCACTGTTAGTGCAACCTTTTTCCCCACCAACACCCCCTGATGGAGGTTGCGCGCTACAGCTCCAAAAGCAGCACTACAGTGATATCATCCCCCACACCTGAAGCTGGACACACCTATTTTTAGCTGGACATAAATAGACAAGACATGTGCTGTTGGCTCTCTCTTTCTTCCTGGAAGATCATGGAAACACATGGCTGCTGAGTATAATTTGTAACCTCTTAGGCCTTAGGGATTGTGGGCCATAGGTGGAAGGGATGATATTGCATGCGTGATTTGGGTAATTCGGGCAGTTAATCGTGGGTTTTTACTGTGTGATATTGCTGTGATATTACTGTATTAATCCTGTAGTATCAGTATATATGTATAATATATATATATATATACTGTATATATATATATACACAGTACAGACCAAAAGTTTGGACACACCTTCTCATTCAAAGATTTTTCTGTATTTTCATGTCTATGAAAATTGTAGAATCACACTGAAGGCATCAAAACTATGAATTAACACATGTGGAATTATACATTACACTTTACAAAAAAGTGTGAAACAACTGAAAATATGTCTTATATTCTAGGTTCTTCAAAGTAGCCACCTTTTGCTTTTGATTACTGCTTTGCACGCGGAAAAGGTGAACGGATGGATTCTACATGCCTGGCTCCCACCGTGAAGCATGGAGGAGGTGGTGTGATGGTGGGGGTGCTTTGCTGGTGACACTGTTGGGGATTTATTCAAAATTGAAGGCATAGTGAACCAGAATGGCTACTACAGTATCTTGCAGCAGCATGCTATTCCATCCGGTTTGCGTTTAGTTGGACCACCATTTATTTTTCAACAGGACAATGACCCCAAACACACATCCAGACTGTGTAAGGGCTATTTAACCAAGAAGGAGAGTATTGGGGTGCTACGCCAGATGACCTGGCCTCCACAGTCACCAGACATGAACCCAATTGAGATGGTTTGGGGTGAGCTGGACCGCTCACCGCTTCAATTTTGAATAAATCCCCAACAGTGTCACCAGCAAAGCACCCCCACATCATCACACCACTGTCACGCTGTCTAATGATATGTATACAATGTCAGTAAACTATTAATACAGGAACAACACTCTATACAACAACTAGTATAGCAACATCAGCATGTAAGTATAGAATAGATTTACCTGACACGATATCTACTGAACTCAGGTTAATCTTGAGGACTTGATGAGCTGAAACAGGAAAGAGGTGGACCGGGATCTAACCTGACCCTAAACTGGGGTCCTAACTAATCCCTCACCTTGGAGGTACTGATAATGGTTCAGAGGTCCAAGTCTCCAACCTAACCCTGTCTCCTATCAGACCCTGAACCCTGTAATCAGTCCTAAGAAGGATCCTGACTACCACCAAAGGGATATGGGCTGATCTCAGCTAAATACACAGATTAGACATATAAGACAGACAGGATAACACACGCTTGCATACACACTCAAACACCAAAGGAACATAAATGGTCTGGGAAATAAACTCTAACCAAGTTGAGCTTAGAACAACTAAGGAGCTCACAACTAAAGTCTATACAGATTCATTCTATCTGTGGTCTGCATGAAGGTTTCACTGGCAACTCCCCAAGCAGACAGCCAGGAATTTAAAGGAAACCAATCAACAAATAATCAATTGCAGCCGGGAGAAACTGCACCCAGTCCCAGCACCGGCACAGACAGAATTAACTCCCTAGCTGCCAAACACAAAGAAACAGCAGCTCAGCTGTGATAAGTCAAAATGTGCAACCGCGACGATCTTCGTGGCAATGCACACATGACAGTACCCCCCCTTCTACGAGGGGCCTCCGGACCCTCAGGGCCAGGCCTGCCCGGGTGAGTTCTGTGGAAGGTCCGAACCAAACGATCTGCTTAACATCAGACGCAGGGACCCACGTCCTCTCCTCCGGACCATACCCCTTCCAATGCACCAAGTATTGAAGGGACCGGCGATTCAGACGTGAGTCAATGATCTTTGATACTTGAAATTCCAAGTTACCATTGACCAACACAGGAGGAGGAGGTAGAGGTGACGGTATGACTGGTGCCACATACCTTTTAAGTAATGACTTGTGGAACACATTATGAATTTTAAACGTAGGAGGGAGGTCCAGACGAAATGCCACAGGATTAATTATGGAACTGATCCTGTACGGCCTGATGAATCTGGGACCCAGTTTCCAGGAGGGCACTTTAAGTTTTATATTCCTGGTAGACAACCATACCAGATCGTTCACATTCAGATCTGGACCAGAAACTCTCCTCCTATCAGCCATACGTTTGTAACGGTTCCCCATCGCACTCAGATTATTCAATACACCTCTCCACACAGAAGTAAGTGACGACGAGAAACGCTCCTCCTCAGGAACCCCAGAAGGGCCCCCCCCATTGAAAGTACAAAACTGGGGATGGAAACCATATGCCCCAAAAAACGGGGACTTACCAGTGGACTCGCTCCGCCTGTTGTTAAGAGCGAACTCTGCCAGAGGCAAGAAAGAAGACCAGTCCTCTTGGTTCTCTGAGACAAAACACCGGAGATATGTCTCTAAGCTCTGATTCAGACGCTCTGTCTGACCATTGGTCTGTGGATGAAAAGCCGAGGAAAATGACAATTGCATCCCCCGACGTAAACAAAATGCCCTCCAAAATTTGGACACAAACTGAGACCCCCTATCTGACACCACATCAGAAGGCAACCCATGAAGTCTAACGATCTCCCTAATGAACACCTGCGCCAGAGTTTTAGCATTAGGGAGTGCAGGAAGAGCAACGAAATGTGCCATCTTACTGAACCTGTCAACAACCACCAGTATGACAGTATTCCCTGACGACGGAGGAAGGTCCGTAATGAAGTCCATAGATAAATGAGTCCATGGACGCTCCGGAAGTTTCAAGGGTAAAAGGGTCCCAGACGGACGGGTATGAGGGGTTTTAGAGCGAGCACACACCCCACATGACGCGACAAAAGTTATAACATCTTTATTAGCATTAGGCCACCAAAACCGGCGAGAAAGGAGATCTAAAGTAGCCTTACTCCCTGGATGTCCTGCTAGAGCAGAATTATGATGTGCCTCAATAACCTTTTGTCTCAACCGATTTGGGACAAACAGTCTCCCTGGAGGTCCTGCAGGGGCGTCCCCCTGAGCCTCTAACACCTCCTCCTCAAGCTCAGAAAATAAAGCCGACACTACCACCCCCTCATGAAGGATAGGACTCGGGTAATCCGTTTTCCCGGCCCCTGGGAAACTGCGAGACAAGGCATCAGCCTTTACATTCTTAGACCCCGGGCGATAAGTGACGACAAAATTAAACCTGGTAAAAAACAACGACCATCGAGCTTGTCTGGAATTCAGACGCTTAGCGGATTCCAAATACAACAGGTACTTGTGATCAGTAATAACGGTAACCGGGTGGACTGCCCCCTCCAAAAAGTGACGCCATTCTTCAAAAGCTAACTTAATGGCCAAAAGTTCCCTATTGCCGATATCATAATTCCTTTCGGCGGACGACAATTTCTTAGAAAAGAAAGCGCACGGATGCCATTTACCAGGGGACGGACCCTGGGACAATATAGCACCCACCCCTACGTCAGACGCATCCACCTCCACAATGAACGGCTGAGATGCATCTGGTTGGATGAGAACGGGTGCCGAAGCAAAACATTTCTTCAAAGAGGAAAAGGCTTGGCAAGCTTTGTCCGACCATTTAGAAAAATCCGTCCCTTTTCTTGTCATGTCAGTGAGAGGTTTGACGACAGATGAGAAATTACAAATAAATTTCCGGTAGTAGCTAGCAAACCCCAAAAAACGCTGCAGAGCCTTAAGATCCCCTGGCTGATCCCATTCAAGCACTGCTCTCACCTTTTCAGGGTCCATCCGGAAACCGGAGGCTGACACCAAAAAACCCAAAAACTGAAGTTCCTGTACGGCAAATACACACTTCTCCAGTTTGGCGTATAGTTTATTGTCTCGCAAGATCTGCAACACCTGTCTCACATGCTCCTGATGAGATCTGGCGAGTAAATTAAAATGTCGTCCAAATATACAACCACAAACAGCCCCACAAGGTGACGAAAAATGTCATTAACAAAGTGTTGGAATACTGCTGGTGCAGTAGTCAGACCAAAAGGCATGACTAGGTTCTCATAATGTCCCTCCGGCGTGTTAAACGCCGTTTTCCACTCATCCCCCTCTTTTATCCTAATCAGATTATACGCCCCCCTGAGATCCAATTTAGAGAACCATTTGGCGCCAACAATTTGATTGAAGAGATCAGGAATAAGAGGAGTGGATACGGATCTCGAACAGTAATCCGATTAAGTTCGCGGAAATCCAAGCAAGGGCGTAGGCCTCCATCTTTCTTCTTCACAAAGAAGAACCCCGCGGCTACTGGGGAAGATGAAGGTCTAATATGCCCTTTGGCCAGACTTTCAGAAATATAATCTTTCATAGCCTGCCTCTCAGGACCAGAAAGATTATACAACCTAGCTTTAGGCAACTTAGCATCAGGAAGGAGATTAATAGAGCAGTCATACACGCGATGAGGAGGCAACTCCCGACACCCCTCCTCAGAGAAAACATCCCCAAAATCCTCCAAAAAAGGAGGCAATGTACTAGGCACGACCGCACTGATGACTGTGTTCATGCAGTTGCTTTTGCAAAACTCACCCCATTGGCTTATTTCTCTGGACTGCCAATTAATCACAGGGTTATGTTTAACCAACTAAGGAAGTCCCAACACAATGGGAGTAGGTAGACCCTCCAACACATAACAAGATAATTGTTCCCTATGTATTGCCCCTACCCGAAGGTCAATGTTATGAACCTCATGAACAAAGCTATCTTGGCCGAGAGGCCTGGCGTCAATGGAGAATATAGGGATCGGTTTGACCAATACACTCAGATGCATACCTTGAGCCTGAGCAAACTGAGCGTCAACCAGGTTAGCCCCGGAACCACTATCAAGAAGAACAGACAATCTCTCCACTCTCGTACCAACTACCACCTCCACTGGTACAAGGAACTGAGAAGAACTGGCGGATGAAATACATACTCCCAGGTTGTCGTCCACCACACAACCTGGGATTAACAGTTTTCCGGCGACTTTTGGCTCAACAAGGCACGGGATGGACATTCTCCAACAAAATGTCCCTCTTTCCCACAGAAAAAACATCTTCTAGTCCTGCGGCGTACCGCCAATCCCCTCCCAACTGCATAGGCTCATCCGAACAGACAAGGGGAACCTCAACATAAGGGACTTTAGTGGTAGGTGGAGAAACAACAGGGAGTGGGGTCACCTCACCCCTCTCCCGAAGCCGTCTATCAGTACGGATAGCTAAGGCCATAGCAGCCTCCAGTGAATGAGGAGACTCATACTGAGCCAAAACGTCTTTTAATTTATCAGAAAGCCCATGACAAAACTGGCTCCTAAGAGCTGGGTTATTCCACTGAGTATCTGTGGCCCATCTACGAAACTCAGAAGCAAATTCCTCTGCCGGACGATCTCCCTGCTGTATCTTACGTAATTTTGTCTCAGCAAGAGAGACCCGATCTGGGTCATCATATACCAATCCCAGGGCAGTAAAAAATTGATCTACAGACTGTAGAGCCGGGGATCCCGGAGGAAGGGAAAATGCCCAGGATTAAGGGTCCCCTTGCAGAAGTGAGATAACAATTCCCACTCTCTGCTCATCACTCCCTGATGATCGAGGCCGAAGCCGAAAATACAATTTACATGCCTCCCGGAAGGTGAAAAATTTGTCTCGCCCACCAGTGAACCTGTCCGGGAGAGCTACTTTAGGTTCAACTCTGGTTTGCTCCAGGGGAGACAAAACTTTGGACTTAATGTCCGTCAGCTCCATGGATAATCCCTGCAACTGCAGAGCCAGCTGGGCTACTGGATCCATGGTAACTGGAGATAATTTTTATGGCCAGTGAAAATGTCACGCTGTCTAATGATATGTATACAATGTCAGTAAACTATTAATACAGGAACAACACTCTATACAACAACTAGTATAGCAACATCAGCATGTAAGTATAGAATAGATTTACCTGACACGATATCTACTGAACTCAGGGTTAATCTTGAGGACTTGATGAGCTGAAACAGGAAAGAGGTGGACCGGGATCTAACCTGACCCTAAACTGGGGTCCTAACTAATCCCTCACCTTGGAGGTACTGATAATGGTTCAGAGGTCCAAGTCTCCAACCTAACCCTGTCTCCTATCAAACCCTGAACCCTGTAATCAGTCCTAAGAAGGATCCTGACTACCACCAAAGGGATATGGGCTGATCTCAGCTAAATACACAGATTAGACATATAAGACAGACAGGATAACACACGCTTGCATACACACTCAAACACCAAAGGAACATAAATGGTCTGGGAAATAAACTCTAACCAAGTTGAGCTTAGAACAACTAAGGAGCTCACAACTAAAGTCTATACAGATTCATTCCTATCTGTGGTCTGCATGAAGGTTTCACTGGCAACTCCCCAAGCAGACAGCCAGGAATTTAAAGGAAACCAATCAACAAATAATCAATTGCAGCCGGGAGAAACTGCACCCAGTCCCAGCACCGAGCACAGACAGAATTAACTCCCTAGCTGCCAAACACAAAGAAACAGCAGCTCAGCTGTGAGAAGTCAAAATGTGCAACCGCGACGATCTTCGTGGCAATGCACACATGACAACCACCTCCTCCATGCTTCACGGTGGGATTGTGTGGGGGTGCTTTGCTGGTGACACTGTTGGGAATGGCGATGTTAGCCAAGTGCTAAATTCAGATGAATTTCTGAATGATGTTCAGGGTAACCAAGCTCTCATATATTCGTATGAGTCAAAGTTCAGCCAACTGTCAGAGACTATGAGCTCTTCCATGTGAATAAGGTTATCTACTGCCTCAACCCATTCCAATTTAGAAGGAATGATGATTGATCTTCAATGTCTGGGGATAATATGACTCATTGCAGCTAAAAATACTCTAAATAGTCCCTTTTTATTAGTAGAAATAGATATAGGCAGTGTCGGACTGTAGCACCTTGGGCCCACCAGAGAAAATCATTCTTGGGGCCCATTATATAGCTACATAGAAATAAATACAAGACCACCAATTGTGAGGTAAAACGCGCTAATATCAGGGTATGAAATAAAGTAGTACATGTCTTAATTATGTAGCAGGGGTTGGGGTAGCCCCCCTCATAGAATCTAAACGGGCAGCACGGTGGCTCAGTGGATAGCACTGCAGCCTTGCAGCGCTGGAGTCCTGGGTTCGAATCCCACCAAGGACAACATCTGCAAGGAGTTTGTATGTTCTCCCCGTGATTGCGTGGGTTTCCTCTGGTTCCTCCCACACTCCAAAAACATACTGATATGGAATCTAGATTGTGAGCCCCATAGGGACAGCAACGATAATGTGTGCAAACTGTAAAGCGCTGCTGAATATGTTAGTGCTATATAAAAATAAAGATTATTATTATAAAGTAGCCTCCTTATAGAATATAAAGTAGCCTCCTCATATAGTATAATGTAGCCCCTCACAGAGTATAATGCAGCCCCATAGAGTGTAATGTAGCCCCCTTAGAGTAGAGTAGAGTGAAGCCCCCTCAAAAGGTAAAATGCAGTCCCCCCATAGAATATAATGTAGCCCCCTCATAGGGTATAATGCAGCCCCATTCATATAGTATAATACAGCCCCCCACAGAATATAATGCAGCCCCCTCATAAGGTATAATGCAGTCCCTCCATAGAATATAATGCAGCCCCCCTCATATAGTATAATGCAGCCCCCCACAGAATATAATGTAGCCCCTTCATAGGGTATCATGCTGCCCCCCTCATAGGGTATCATGCTGCCCTCCCTCATAGGGTATCATGCTGCCCCCCTCATAGGGTATCATGCTGCCCCCCTCCTCATAGGCTATCATGTTGCCTCCCCCCTCATAGGGTATCTTGCTGCCTCCCCCTTCATAGGGTATCATGCTGCCCCCTCATAGGTTATCATGCTTCCCTCTCCACAGGGTATCATGCTGCTCCCTCAATAGGGTATCATGCAGCTACTCCCCATAGGGTATCATGCGGCTCCCCCCATACTGTATCATGCAGTTCCCACTCCATAGGGTATCATGCAGCTCCCCCCATAGGGTATCATGCAGCTTCTCCTCCATAGGGTATCATGCAGCTCCCCCTCATGCAGCTCCTCTCCGGTGGCTCAGTCCAACCCTAGATATAGGGAATATTGATAGTAAAGCTGTTTCTGGAGAGTTCAGGAAGTTCAGGAAGTTAGTGCAGAATAATTTATTGACGAGCTCAAACAATCCTGTCCACAATTTGGATATTCGGGGGCAAGACCACCAAATATGGGTCATGTTACCTACAGTGGAGTCACATCTCCAACATTTTTTTGTTATATTAGGATACATGTGATGAATGCAGTCTTGTGTCCTGTACCATCTGGAGAGGATCTTGCAATTAGTTACCTGGATGTGATAATTTGTGAGTAAGAATGAACGATTTAGGCCAATCAGTGTTGCACAGCTTCTGAATCCACACCTTTGCAGTAGAAAACTTCACAGGCTGCATGGGATAACAACCTTTTACTTGTAACAACATGAGGTAAAGGAAAAATGCACAGTCATTTTAGCATTGCATCAGGAAACAGGAACTAAACGAAAGTGAAACTACAAGTGAGACTATTTCTTATACAATACATTAAACAGAAGGAAACGTTACACAACATTGCCATCTACTGTCAGGTCAGCATAAAGTCCTCCTTTTACTTATAATAAGTCCTAATCTGTTGCATATGCCAACACCCTTTCTCAACAGTAAGGACTTATTCAATCAAACCCAACTTTTTTATTAGTCTCTGATGTTAATCAGCATTCAACGCCTTCGTGAAAATGTCTGCTGTCATTTCTTCAGTAGGGCAATACTCCAACTTCAAGACTCCTTGGTCCTGATAATCTCTCAAGAAATGATATTTCACATCAATATGCTTGATTCTTGGATTGACTCCATCTGCGCAAGAACAAGACATCCTTGATTGTCCTCTTTTAGTTTTGTTGGTTCCAACTGTGGTTTGTCCTAGGTCTGTCAACAATTGTCTTAACCACAGTACTTCTTGACTTGCATGTGCTACTGCAACATATTGTGCTTCTGTTGAAGATAGTGTCACAATTGACTGTTTCTTACTTGTCCAGCTTATTGGTCCACCTAGAGAAAAAAAATATGTCCACTGGTAGATCTTCTGTCAGTTGGATCTCCAGCCCAATCTGCATCAACATATCCTGTTAAAATGCAATTATCACCTGTGGGTAATTTCAGCTTAACATTGCTAGTTCCTTTCAAATAACGTATTACTCTCTTCACGGCATTCCAATCAGCTTTATTTGGTTTTGATACCTTTCTACTCAGGATTCCTACTGCTGCTGCGATGTCTGGTCTTGTAACGGTCGCTAGATACAGTAGTTTTCCTATTGCTGGTCTGTATTCTTCATTGTTTGGTAGCATATTCTTTTCACTGTTCATCTCTTTGGGATAATTAGTTTCCATTGGAGACTTTACTGTTTTTGCATCCTTTAGTCCAAATTTTTCTGTTATGTCTTGAATCATGTGATTTTGATTCAGTAGGAAACTTCCGTCTTCTTCTCTTTCTATCTGTATTCCTAGGTACTGTTTTACATTTCCTAAGTCTTTGATTTCAAAATTTTGTTTCAGGGTTTTTAGAATGCTTTCTTTATCCCTTTCTTGTTTAAAACAAATCAAAATGTCGTCTACATATATGAGTACATAAATCCATCTATTACTCAGCCTTTTTGTGTACAAGCAGGGATCAGCTTTGCTTCTTTTAAATTTTTCATTTGTTACTACTTCCGTGATTTTGTCATTCCACGCTTTAGCTGCTTGTTTTAAACCATATATGCTTTTCTGTAGTTTACAAACTTTGTTTGGATTTCTTTCATCTTTGAATCCTGGAGGTTGTTCCATGTAAATGTCTTCTGTTAAATCTCCATTCAAAAAGCTGTCTTTACATCCAGATGTCTTAGTTCCATCTGTTCCATTGCTGCAACTGTAAGTAAAGTTCTTATTGTAGTGTGTTTGACAACTGGAGCAAATGTTTCATCATAGTCTTCTCCATATTTTTGAGAATAGCCTTTAGCTACGAGTCTTGCTCGTAATCTTTCAGGTGTGCCATCTGTTTGGTATTTTACTTTAAAAATCCATTTACATCCTATGGCTTTTCTTCCTTCTGGCAAATCTGTTAGTGTACATGTATTTGAATCATGCATGGATTTAATTTCTGTTTCTGTTGCTTCTATCCATTTATTAGCTTCTTCTTCAGAAAGTTTAGATATGTCTTCCCAAGAGGTAGGCTCATGGATTTTTCTTATACTTGTCTTGTATGAGAGACGTTTTCCTTTGTTCTCTCTTATTGAACGTCTTGGTTCTGTGTCTGTTTGTAGTTGTGATTCTTCACTTTCAGTATTTTGTTCTTCATTCATTTCTACTTCTTTCTCATCAGATATTTCTTCAGTTATATGACACTATTGTTTTTCTCATTTTTTGTTTCAACTAAAATCATAATGTCTTCATTTAAATCTTCAATGAATGTCACACTGTTACTCACTGTAACTCTGTCTGTTTTGGAATCTAAGATTCTATATCATTTGCAGTTTTCACTATATCCAACGAATATTCCTTCCATGAATCTGTTTTGAAGTTTGGAACATTTTTCTGTTGGAATTAATATAAAAACTTTACATCCAAAAACTTTTAAATGATTGACACTTGGTTTCATACCTTGCCACAGTTCATATGGAGTTTTCTTCAGTTTTCTGGAAAAAAGTCGGTTCTGTAGATATGTAGCTGTCATTGCTGCCTCACCCCAATATTTCTCTGGTAGTTTAGAATCTGTCAGCATACATCTCATCATTTCTGTTAGAGTTCTGTTTTTCCTTTCTGCTACTCCATTTTCTTCAGGTGTGTATGGAACAGTTTTCTGATGTTCTTTTCCATTTTGTCTTTAAGTAGTCTTCTATTCTGTGACCTGTAAATTCACCTCCATTATCACTTCTGATGACAATTGGCTTCCTTTGAAATTTGTTACTTGATCTTGTTACATAATCTACAAGTTTATCAAAAACTTCACTTTTGTTCTTAATTAAGTATGTGACTGTGTATCTTGAGTAGTCATCTATAAAAGTCAATATGTATCTATTGCATCCTGATGTAGTCACTTTCATGGGTCCACATACGTCAGTATGCACCAAATCAAGTGGTTTGTCGCTTTTCATCTCACTTTCTTTTGGAATAGATATCCTTGTGGCTTTGGATTTTTTACAACATTCACATCTTATGGTAATTGAGCAATCTGATATCTTTAAATCTTTTGTCAATTCTTTTCTCTGTAGTTCCCTTATACTGTCCGGGTGTCTATGGCCTAGACGTCTATGCCACATGTGAATACAGTTTTTGTGATCATGTGTACATACCTTCATCTGTTCCTTTGGTTTGTCAAAATGATATAATTGTTCATCTGCCTTGACTTTGGTTATCATCTTGTTTCCTGCAATAATTGCACACTCATTGTCTTTGAATTTTACTGTAAGTCCTTTTGCTGTTAGACGTTTCACAGATAATAATCCGCCCTCCAATTTTTGAACATACAACACATCCTGAACAAGTATCTTTGAATCTTGTCCGAACTTGTTTGAACAATTTAGCTTACCTTGTCCGATACCTTCTGCGGTTATTTTGCTTCCATATGCAAGATAAATGGCTTCTTTCTTATCTAAATCAAGATCAGTAAAGAAATTCTTGTCACTTGTCATAAGACTCGTTGCTCCTGAATCAATAAACCAACTGTTAGGGTCTGCGGAACGCACCTAATAGATATTGTAGAGAGGTGCGTTCACAGCCCGGGTCCACCGTGCAGGCTAAGCCCGCTGCTAGTAAGATGGCGAAGGTAGCGAACTCTGTT
Source organism: Oophaga sylvatica (assembly GCA_033576555.1). Taxonomy (NCBI): domain Eukaryota; kingdom Metazoa; phylum Chordata; class Amphibia; order Anura; family Dendrobatidae; genus Oophaga; species Oophaga sylvatica. The sequence continues at coordinate 350,815,942 of JARQOD010000004.1, read as the reverse complement.
ATCCCGCAGAGTCGCTAAAATAAATGCCGTAGTGCGCTGTGGCAGTTAGTGCGAACTCTGTTAATCCCCAGAGCTGCTAACGGAAATGCCACAGCGCTATATGGCGATAAGTACGAACTCACTTAACTACAGTGAGCCGCAAAGTAAAACACTGGGGCGCTGAACCAGCGTTATAAAGCGAACCCTGTTGCGTCACAGAGTCTCTGAGAAAAAGACTGTGTCCTGTTAGACTCACAGGGATACACAAATAACTGCTGTGCAGATAGCAGTCCGTGATCATGCAGACAGCAACGCAATCAAGCAATCTCCTCACCGGAGAAGCCGGTATTCTAGGGGCTTATTTCAGCCAAGCCCTAACCACGTGCACCCAAATCTCCTCACTGGAGAAGCCGGTATTCTAGGGGATTATTTCAGCCGAGCCCTAACCACATGCGTACATGATCACACTGGCGCAAAGCACATAATGCAATTGATACTAGCGCATGGCGGCCCAGCCATGCCACCCTTTTATAGTAACAGCTACAGGACCTGCCAGAAAAAGGACCAATGAGAAACTGTTCCAAAACACATGTAGTTTCAGGACCTTCCTGGCGGACCAATAGGAGCTGCTGCAGTACCTGAACATGTGACCCCTGATCTCCAATGAGAGATCTTACCCTGGGCATGCTCAGAAGGGGAAACGCATGACTTCATCCCAAAGACGTCTGCTCCAGCACTAGCTATAATAGAAGATCCAGGAGTGGCAGCAGCAAGTCTCTGCACAGTATTGGAATGAGCAAGACGCTGGGACCGACGTCTCTGCTGAGCAGGCTCCACTGCGGACGGAGATGGATGGGGGACCGCAGCGGGACTGGTTCGAGACTCCCCTTGTGCAGCAGCGGGAACTCGAACCCTAACATTACCCCCCCTCCTAGGGCCCCCCTTCTTTGGGCTTCGCTGCGCTCAAAGGCAGCGATGAGCTGCGGATCGTGAACATGCTCGGCAAGCTCCCAGGACCTATCCTCAGGCCCATAACCCCTCCAATCCACCAAATAAATATTTTTTCCTCGTACCACCTTGCACCCAACAATGGCGTTCACCTCATGATCGTCGGTAGATGAACCCGACATCCCGGCAGATGACTCGGAAAACCGGGAAATGGCCACGGGTTTCAGGAGGGACACGTGAAAGGTGTCGGTGATACCAAGGCGAGGCGGAAGGGCTAGTCGGTGAACCACCGGGTTCACCCTGCTCAAGAACTTTAAAAGGACCCAGAAAGCGAGGTGCCAACTTGGTGGACTCTACATGTAGCCTGATGTTTCGGGCAGAGAGCCACACTAGGTCACCAGGAGCAAATGTAGGAGCGGGGCGCCGATGGGCATCGGACGAAGACCTCATCCTCTCTTTGGAAGCCTGAATGGCATCCTGGGTGTGGTCCCAAATGTCCCGTGCCTCCACAGCCCAGTCTGCCACCCTGGAATCGGCGTAAGACACGGGCATGGGCACTGGTACCCGCGGATGCTGACCGTAGTTCAGGAGGAATGGGGTCTGTCCAGTGGAGTCAGCCACAGCATTATTTAGAGCGAACTCACCCCACGGTAGCAAGGATGCCCAGTCATCCTGCCTGGCAGAGACAAAATGTCGCAAGTATATGACCAAGGTCTGGTTGGCCTTCTCTACTAACCCATTCGTCTTGGGATGGTATGCAGAGGAGAAATTCAACTCAATGCTGAGTAAACGACATAGCTCTCTCCAGAACCGAGACGCAAACTGGGGACCTCGATCACTGACAATTCTGTCTGGCATACCGTGTAGGCGGAAAATATGCCTAATGAATAATGCTGCCAAGGCCCGTGCAGACGGTAACCGTGGTAATGGCACCAAGTGCACCATTTTGGAGAAGTGGTCAGTTATCACCCAGATGATGGTGCAGCCCCGAGACTTGGGTAAGCCCACCACAAAATCCATCCCAACCATCTCCCAGGGCCTGTCTGCCACCGGTAAAGGGAAAAGTAACCCAGCTGGCCGTTGTCGAGGGGACTTATTCTTGGCGCAGGAGACGCACGCCTGAACGTATTCCCTGACGTCATGGACCATATGTGGCCACCAGTATGTCCTCGCCAGCAACTCAGATGTCCTCTTTGCCCCAAAATGTCCACCCACCCTGGACGAGTGTGCCCAAAAGAGTACCTCCGGTAATTGATGGGCAAAAAAGTCCTGCCTGGAGCACAGACTCAAGCGAAACCGGGGCACAGTTCTTAGGCTCTCTGTGGGGACAATCAGCCGAGGCACCTCCTCAGAGGACACCACGGAGCGAGACAGAGCATCGGCACGAATGTTCTTCTCCCCGGAGAGAAAATGGAGGGTGAAAAGGAACCGGGAGAAGAACAGGGACCATCTGGCCTGACGGGAATTTAGCCGCTGGGCGGTCTGTAAATAGACCAAATTTTTGTGGTCAGTGAACACTTGAAAGGGAAAGCGAGCCCCTCCAGGAGATGTCTCCACTCGGAAAAGGCCAACTTTGTGGCTAGCAACTCCCTATCCCCAATGGAATAATTCCTCTCCGCTGGTGTGAAGGTCTTGGAGAAGAAGAAGCAAGAATGTTTACGACCTTGAGCATCCTTTTGAAAAAGGACTGCTCCAGCACCAACGGACGAGGCATCTACCTCCAATATAAAAGGCTTATCAACCTCGGGAAGATGTAGGAAAGGAGCGCTAGCAAAATGGGACTTGATTGAAGTAAAGGCCTTGGAGACCTCCTCTGAACACAATTTGGGATTGGCTCCCTTCTTGGTGAGGGCTACCAAGGGAGCAACCAAAGTAGAGAAGTGGGGAATGAATTGGCCATAGTAATTAATGAACCCCATAAAGCGCTGCACCGCTTTAAGAGAGTGGGGTTCTTGCCAATCCATTACATCCTGCAGTTTGGCAGGATCCATAGCCAATCCCTGAGTGGAGATGATATAGCCCAGGAATGGCAGAGACTCCTGCTCAAACACACACTTCTCCAACTTCGCATATAAGGAATTTGCCCGCAGGAGGTCGAAAACCCTGCAAACATCTCTCCGGTGGGTGTCCATATCTGGAGAAAAGATGAGAATGTCATCCAGATAGACTACCACAGAGGTGGCAAGCATGTCCCGGAAGATGTCATTTACGAAATCTTGGAAGACGACTGGAGCATTACAGAGCGAATGGCATCACAAGGTATTCATAATGTCCATCTCTGTTATTGAACACCGTCTTCCATTTGTCCCCCTCACGGATGCGAATCAGGTTATAGGCACCACGAAGATCCAGCTTAGTAAATACCCTTGCTCCCCGGAGTCTATCAAAGAGCTCAGATATTAGGGGCAAAGGATATTTGTTCTTGACGGTAATGGCGTTAAGACCCTATAGTCTATACACGGTCGTAATTCTCCATTCTTCTTCTGCACGAAGAAAAATCCTGCCCCTGCTGGTGACACTGACTTCCTAATAAACCCTCTAGCCAGATCTTCCTGGATGTATTGTGACATGGCCTCCGTCTCAGGAAGAGAGAGAGGATACACTCTTCCCTGAGGGGGCTCCGTTCCAGGCAAGAGGTCTATAGGACAGTCATAGGGGTGATGAGGCGGAAGAGTCTCCGCTGCCTTTTTGGAGAATACGTCCCGCATGACCGATAAACCTTGGGGAGAGAAGCAAGGTCTATATGTTATGTTTCGGTAGCTGAGGAGTGCAGGTAAAAAAGGCAATACACCAGAGCAGTTGGAATCTATGAGATTGCAGTACCCTGACTAACCACCACAACTAGAGGCAGCCGTGGAGCGTTCCTACGTTGGTCCTAGACGCCTCGTCACAGCCTGAGAAACTAACTACACCTAAAGATAGAAAGAGGAAAGCTATCTGCCCCGGAGCAGATCCCCAAAGAACATAGAAGCCCCCAAACATGTAATGGCAGTTAGACAAGAAGAAATACTGACACAGACAGAAAATAGTATGAACAAACGTTGGGGCCCAAACTACCTAAATAGAAAAGGATAGGAAGGGCACTTACTGCAATCCCAAAAAACCCTGAAAAGCACCAACTCTACTAATTTCAAAAACACCTGAGATCACACGACCTTTACCACCTAAATTAGTTCTCTGGTGTAACAAAATCAAAACAGCAGCCACTGAAAAAACTGGAAAAAGCAAATGTACAAACATCAGTGGCTGAACTAAACTGAGACCATGGACCCATATCTCTATGGATTTCATTTCCGACCTCCCTGTTTCTCAGAGAATGACCGTCATCTGGGTGATTTGTGATAGGTTTTCCAAGATGATACATCTTGTGCCATTGCCTAAGTTGCCTTCCTCCTCTGAATTGGTGCCTTTGTTCCTTCAGCACGTGGTTCGTTTACACGGCATTCCTGAGAACATTGTGTCTGACAGAGGAGTCCAGTTTGTTTCCAGATTTTGGAGGACCTTTTGTTCTAAACTTGGTGTTCAATTGTCTTTTTCCTCGGCGTTTCATCCTCAGACCAATGGTCAAACTGAGAGAACAAACCAGACATTGGAGACTTATCTAAGATGCTTTGTGTCTGCTGATCAGGATGACTGGGTTTGCTCTTAATAATAGGGCTAGCTCTGCCACTTTGATGTCTCCATTTTTCTGTAATTCTGGGTTTCACCCTCGATTTTCTTCAGGACAGACGGAGGCTTCTGTCTGTCCAGGTGTTGACTCTGTTGTGGAGCGTATGCAACAGATTTGGGACCAGGTAGTGGAGAGGTTGTCCCTCTCTCAGGAGAGGGCCCAGCGGTTTGCTAACCGGCATAGGACTGATGGTCCTCGGTTTAAAGTGGGGGACTTGGTCTGGTTGTCCTCAAAAAAATATTCCTATGAGAGTGGCATCTCCTAAATTTAAGCCTAGGTTCATTGGACCTTATAAGATCATGGAGATTCTTAATCCTGTTTCTTTTCGTTTGCTTCTTCCAGGGACATTTAAGATCCATAACATGTTCCACAAGTCCTTGTTGAAGAGGTTTGTTGAGCCAGTGGTTCCTACTGCTTTGCCTCCTGACCCTGTTCTGGTTGAGGGCAATATGGAGTTTGTGGTTGAGAAAATATTGAATTCTCGTTTTTCTAGACGGAAACTCCAGTATTTGGTTAAGTGGAGTGGTTATGGTCAGGAAGACAATTCTTGAGTGTTTGCTTCGGACATCCATGCTAGGAGACTCATCCGTGCGTATCATAGAACTCATCCTGACCGACCTGGTTACTCAAGTGAGGGTTCGGTGACCCCTCCTCAAGGGGGGGGTACTGTTGTGAATGGACTTGAAATGAGTTCTGAGCAGAGGCTCCCTCTGGTGGTTACAAGCGGTACTGGACTGTCCAGTGAAGATTGTGAGGATTGGGAGGATTGGGAATCAGGTGTTACTGACTGGTCTTATATAAGGGAGTCGCCTTCCCATCAGGGTTGCCGGTGATCAATTGTTCTGGTCTCAATCCTTGATTCCTGTTTCCTTTGTAGCCTGCTGTGTCGTGTCTGCATCTCCTGCTAACAGATAAGACATTTTCTTCTTTTTGTTTTTGTGCTTGATTTTTGCATTTTGTCCTGCACTTCTGTGGGGGCCTTCAGGGTCCCCTCCGGGGGCTTTTGCCCTCTCAGTTTAGTTCAGCCACTGATGTTTGTACATTTGCTTTTTCCAGTTTTTTCAGTGGCTGCTGTTTTGATTTTGTTACACCAGAGAACTAATTTAGGTGGTAGAGGTCGTGTGATCTCAGGTGTTTTTGAAATTAGTAGAGTTGGTGCTTTTCAGGGTTTTTTGGGATTGCAGTAAGTGCCCTTCCTATCCTTTTCTATTTAGGTAGTTTGGGCCCCAACGTTTGCTCATACTATTTTCTGTCTGTGTCAGTATTTCTTCTTGTCTAACCGCCATTACATGTTTGGGGGCTTTCTATGTTCTTTGGGGATCTGCTCCGGGGCAGATAGCTTTCCTCTTTCTATCTTTAGGTGTAGTTAGTTTCTCAGGCTGTGACGAGGCGTCTAGGACCAACGTAGGAACGCTCCACGGCTGCCTCTAGTTGTGGTGGTTAGTCAGGGTACTGCAATCTCATAGATTCCAACTGCTCTGGTGTATTGCCTTTTTTACCTGCACTCCTCAGCTACCGAAACATAACAGTATCACCGGCCTAAAAATTGAAAATTGTATGGTACTCACAGAAGGGAAAAATATTGTGAAAGAAAAAAGGTTGTCAGAGATATTTTTCTGTTTGCTGCATTTGTGGATGTTTCTGTTTGTGGATGAACCTAGACAGATTAACCCTTTAAGGATCTCTTTCGGAGCAAAATCCCTCGCGTCTAATGACCCTGCACCCATGGTCACGGAACATGATCGTTTACTCATTCGCTGGGGACATCGGTTGGCATAATGTCCTGGCTGCTGGCACACTCTACAGACTACGGATACTCAAGTAGTCCGAGACTTAGATCCTACTGGAGTAGTCTCCACGGTCTCTGGGAGTTGGATGCCCGAACGGGAAATTCAAGAGGTTTGGCAAAGGTGGGTGCCAGCCGAAACCTCTGCCTACACTGGGTCCGCTCTAACCTCCGCTCGTGAAAACGGAGGTCGATGCGGGTAGATATAGAAATGAGTTTCTCCAGTGTGGCAGGAATCTACCTGGTAGCCAAAGCATCCTTTACATGGTCTGCCAGTCCTCTCCAGAACACTGGAATAAGAACTTTATCTGGCCACTCTAATTCAGAGGCCAAAGTCCGAAATTGGACTGAGAATTGGCTGACCATGGACAAGCCCTGTGACATTGCCAGCAGTTGGAGTGCCGTATTGTACGTGACCTGAGGTCCTAAAAAGACCTTTTTCAGAGCCTCCAAAAACCGAGGAGCACTCCGCACCACATGATCGTCGCGCTCCCACAGCGGCGTTGCCCACTCCAATGCTCTGCCCGACAGAAGAGACACAATAAAAGCCACTTGTGCCCATTTCATGGGGAAACGTGTTGCCAGAAGCTCAAGCTGTATAGACCACTGACTCAAGAATCCCCGACAATGTTTACTGTCACTCGTAAACTTGTCTGGAAGTGGGAGGTGGGATAATGTCGGAGCAGAGGTAGCGGCTACGCTAGCAGCCTGAACAGCAACTGCGGTAACATCCACAGCAGAGGTTGTGCGCTCAAGGACCGCCAACCTACCCTCCAGCTGCTGGATGTACTGCTGTAGACGCTGGTCGTCCACCATTTTACTAGCCAGACCCTGGCGCTAGTATTATGTTAGGGTCTGCGGAACGCACCTAATAGATATTGTAGAGAGGTGCGTTCGCAGCCCGGGGTTCACCGTGCAGGCGAAGACGCTGCTAGTAAGATGGCGAAGGTAGCGAACTCTGTTATCCCACAGAGTCGCTAAAATAAACGCTGTAGCGCGCTGTGGCAGTTAGTGCGAACTCTGTTAATCCCCAGAGCCGCTAACGGGAATGCCACAGCGCTATATGGCGATAAGTACAAACTCACTTAACTTCAGTGAGCCGCAAAGTAAAACGCTAGGGCACTGAACCAGCGTTATAAAGCGAACCCTGTTGCGTCACAGAGCCGCTGAGAAAAAGACTGTGTCCTGTTAGACTCACAGGGATACACAGATAACTGCTGTGCGGATAGCAGTCCGTGATCATGCAGACAGCAACGCAATAAAGCAATCTCCTCACCGGAGAAGCCGGTATTCTAGGGGCTTATTACAGCCAAGCCTTAACCACGTGCACCCAAATCTCCTCACTGGAGAAGCCGGTATTCTAGGGGCTTATTTCAGCCGAGCCCTAACCACATGCGTACATGATCACACTGGCGCAAAGCATATAATGCAATTGATACTAGCGCATGGCGGCCCAGCCATGCCACCCTTTTATAGTAACAGCTACAGGACCTGCTAGAAAAAGGACCAATGAGAAACTGTTCCAAAACACATGTAGTTTCAGGACCTTCCTGGCGGACCAACTGGCTACGTCGATGGTGCCGTCAGCAAGGATTTGGATTTCTGGATCACGGAGTGAATTACCTATACGATGGACTACTTGCTAGAGATGGGGTGCACCTTACGAAGACTGGAAAACATGTATTTGGAAGTCGCCTTGCTACACTCATCAGGAGAGCTTTAAACTAGAACAATGTGGGAAGGGAAGCAAAACGCCAGAAAAAGCCATAGACTTGACAAATACTATTGAGATTTCTGCTATTAGAAGTGAAGGGGAAGAACAAAGACAAAAAAATTTACATAATAAAAATATTGAAGGAAGAGAAACCAATCACAAATTAAAGTGTTTCTATACGAATGCACAAAGCATGGGCAACAAACAAGGAGAACTGGAGCTACTAACGCAGGAGAAGAAATATGATGTCATTGGAATCACTGAGACTTGGTGGGACGATACACATGATTGGAATACAAGGCTAGAAGGATACAACTTATTTGCAAGAAACAGACTTGATAAACGAGGAGGAGGTGTTGCATTGTATGTTAGAAAAGCGTATATCTGCACAGAGATTGACGCTTCAGAGACTGGGAGTTCTGTGGAAACTGTTTGGGTAAGAATACAAGGACAGAACAATGGAAAGGACACCATTGTAGGCATTTACTACAGGCCGCCTGTGCAAGCTGAAGATATGGATGAACTCTTTATGCATCAAATGGCCAAGTTCTCCAAAAAATATGACATAGTGGTCATGGGAGATTTCAACTATCCAGACATTTGTTGGGAATCTCTCTCAGGCAAAACTAACAGGTCCAGGAAATTCTTATCCTCTCTTGCTGACAACTTTATCTTCCAAAAGGTAATGGAGAAAACAAGGGGATCTGCTACCTTGGATCTAATCCTCATAAACAGGGAGGAAATGGTGGAGGAGGTAAGAGTGGCTGGGACTCTAGGAGGTAGTGACCATGCTATTTTAGAATTTTGGATAACAAGAGGAGGAAGACCTGTGAAGACTCAGACGTCAAGGTTAGATTTCAGAAAGGCAGATTTTAAGGAACTCAGAAAGAGAATTGGAGGGATCCAATGGCTGGATATCCTTAAGGACAAAAATGTCCAGGAAGGATGGAAAATCTTGAAAAATGAGATTCTCAAAGCACAATCGTTAACAATTCCGAAAAGAGGGAAGAATGGGGAAGCATTTAAGGAAACCAGGATGGATGAACATAGAACTTAAACACATGCTAAAAAGGAAGAAAGAAATGCTTATCAAATGGAAAGAGGGAGGCATATCTAAAGAAGAATATAATGCCGTCTGCAGAACCTGCAGGGCACAAATCAGATTATCTAAAGCTGACAATGAATTAAGGCTTGCAAGTGACGTCAAAAGCAACAAAAAAGGATTTTGGGGATACGTCAAAAGTAAAAGAAAAGTCAAAGATGCTATAGGATTTTTACAGGATGAAAATGATGAAATGGTAAGTCAGGATGTTGAGAAGGCTGAACTTTTAAATTCCTATTTTGCATCTGTTTTCTCTCAGAAAGGAAATGTAACATCAACTGATCTTCACTGTCCTATTAAAGGAATAGAAGAATCCAGGATATCTATAAACAGAAAGACAGTGAGGAAACACTTAGCTAACATAAATGAATTCAAGTCTCCAAGTCCAGATGAATTACACCCCAGGGTACTGAAGGAGATAGCAGAAGAAATTCTTGAACCACTGTCCATAATCTTTGAAAATTCTTGGAGAACAGGAGAAGTCCCAGAAGACTGGAGAAGAGCAAATGTTGTTCCTATCTTCAAAAAGGGGAAGAAGGTGGACCCAGGGAACTACAGGCCGGTGAGTCTGACTTCTATACCAGGAAAGATCTTTGAACAAATTATTAAAGAACATGTATGCAAGTACCTGGATAAGAATGAAGTGATTAAACAGAGTCAGCATGGGTTTGTAACTAATAAGTCATGTCAGACTAACTTAATTTCCTTCTATGACAGAATCACTGACTGGGTGGATCAGGGAAATGCTGTAGATATAGTATATCTTGACTTCAGCAAAGCATTTGACAAAGTATCTCACACAATCCTTATTGAAAAAATGACTAAGTATGGAATGGACAAGGCAACTGTTAGGTGGATTCATAACTGGCTTAGTGATCGGACCCAAAGAGTGGTTGTAAATGGCTGCACATCCAGTTGGAAGAATGTCTCAAGTGGGGTACCACAAGGCTCTGTTTTGGGCCCTGTATTGTTCAACATCTTTATCAATGATTTAGATGAAGGAATTGAGGGTAAACTGATCAAATTTGCTGATGACACAAAGCTAGGAGGGGTAGCTAATACTAGAGAAGAGAGAGAGAGGATTCAAACAGATATACATAAACTGGAGCAGTGGGCAGCAACTAACAGAATGGATTTTAACAGGGAAAAATGCAAAGTACTACATCTGGGCAATAAAAATGAAAAAAGCATATACAAAATGGGAGGAATAGGGCTAAGTAACAGCACATGTGAAAAAGACTTGGGTATACTAATTGATCACAGACTTAACATGAGTCAACAGTGTGATGCAGCAGCAAAAAAGGCAAATGCAATTCTAGGATGTATCAACAGAAGCATACAGTCTAGATCACGTGAGGTCATTATTGCCCTCTATTCCTCTTTGGTCAGACCTCATCTGGAATACTGTGTCCAGTTTTGGGCACCACATTTTAAAAAAGACATCAACAAACTGGAGCAAGTTCAGAGAAGAGCCACCAGAATGGTGACCGGTCTGCAAACCATGTCCTATGAGGAACGGTTGCAGGATTTGGGAATGTTTAGCTTGCAAAAAAGAAGACTGAGAGAGACTTAATAGCTGTCTACAAATATCTCAAGGGCTGTCACATTGTAGAAGGATCATCTTTATTCTCATTTGCACAAGGAAAGACTAGAAGCAATGGGATGAAACTGAATGGGAGGAGACACAGATTAGATATTAGAAAAAACTTTTTGACGGTTAGGGTGATCAATGAGTGGAACAGGCTGCCACAAGAGGTGGTGAGTTCTCCTTCAATGGAAGTCTTCAAACAGAGGCTGGACAGACATCTGTCCGGGATGATTTAGAGAATCCTGCTTTGAGCAGGGGGTTGGACCAGAAGGCCCAGGAGGTCCCTTCCAACTCTACCATTCTATGATTCTATGATTCTATGACCAATAGGAGCTGCTGCAGTACCTGAACATGTGACCCCTGATCTCCAATGAGAGATCTTACCCTGGGCATGCTCAGAAGGGGAAACGCAGGACTTCGTCCCAAAGACGTCTGCTCCAGCACTGGCTATAATAGAAGATCCAGGAGTGGCAGCAGCAAGTCTCTGCACAGTTTGGAATGAGCAAGACGCTGGGACCGACGTCTCTGCTGAGCAGGCTCCACTGCGGACAGAGATGGATGGGGGACTGCAGCAGGGACTGGTTCGAGACTCTCCTTGTGCAGCAGCGGGAACTCGAACCCTAACACCAACCAAGTGATGATTTCTTGTCTGTTATTTTGAATGTGCCATTCCAATTATTCTCACACGAATCGGAAATTGTGTTTTTTTACTTTCTGTGTATGCTTTTTATGTTGTAATTTTTGTTCTGCTTTCCATATGGTACAGTCTTTCTTTAAATGACCTTTTTCTTACATCTGAAGCATTCTCTTGTCTCTTTATTATAGGGTTTTTTAAATTCTGTAGCTTTAAGAGCGTTTTCACTGTCCTTATCAGTAGAAGAATCATTGTTTTGTTCTTTTCTTCTCTGATATTCATCTATGAGTCTTGTTTTCACAAACTAATGTAATGTCTCGTCTCAAGAGCATTTATCAAGGCTGTATACGAATCTGGTAAACTGCACAACAATATAGCTGCTATATGACTTTCTTTAATATCTTCACCAATAGATCTTAGCTGTGATATCACTTCCACCATTGAGAATATGTGATTCTGCATGTCAATGTCTGCACTTAGTCTCATACTGTAAAGCTTTCTTAATAAAAATAACTTGTGATTACTTCCCATAAATCATCTTTAGACAATAACATCTATACTTTGAACTTCCATAGCTGATAGTTCTCATCATTCAGTTTTGCTACTGCGAGTTTTAGCTCTGTGCTACTTGTCATTTTTAGCTTATCTTACTTGTTTGGAGAGAATTGCTCTGAAGAATTCTTCTGCATTCACCAGAGTCTTGCTGAGAGTTCCAGTGTCCTGGGTATCTGGTATTCTTGGTGCTTGGGATCTGTGGTGTCTGGATTCTCTGGTGTCTGGATACGCTGTATCTGGGATGACTGTGTCTGGGCTGTGTCTGGGTGCCTGGGTGTTATGTTTTGGTAGCTGAGGAGACATAACAAAAATAGCCAAAGTAGCAATACACCAGAGAGGCTGGAAACTACTGGGTTGCAGAATCCTAAACTAACCGCAACACTAGAAGTAGCGGTGGAGCGTACCTACGGTGATCCTAGATGCCTCGTCACAGCCGGAGAGATAGCTACACCTAAAGACAGAAAGATGAAAGCTAACTGCCCCGTAGCAGAACCCCCAAAGAAATAGGAAGCCCCCAAACATGTAATGGCGGTTAGACAAGAAGAAAATACGAACACAGACAGAAAATAGAATGAGCAAACGCTGGGGCCCAATACTGTCTAGATAGAAAAGTATAGGAAAGAATTCTAACTGCAACCCAAAAAACCCTGACAAAAATACCAACACTTCTGATTAACAAAAAACCTTAGATCACACGATCTCTACCACCTAAATCAGATCTCTGATGTAACACACAGCAATTCAGCAAATAAAAAGTGACACAGGAATAGAGCAAAAGTGCAAATACAAACTGAGCACAATTGTAGAGCCAGGCCCCAAAAGGGCCTATGATCCTTTCTACATTTAAAGGGAATTGTGGAGCTGAGGTGTGAGGCCTCGGTTTTCGGAATGTTCAAGTTAAGGATCTCTGACTTAGAGATATTTACCTTAGAGTTAGAGAGTAGAGCGAATCGCTGAAACTCTGCCAGAATCACTGGTAGGGAGATTCTCATCGTAGTAGTAAATCGTCGGCAAGATGGACGTTTTGTGCATTGTATTGCCAATTGAAACCCCTAATATGGATGCACTGGCCTTAATGGTGTTCGCAATTGCCTCCATCACTAAAACATAAAGGAGGGGCGAAAGTGGGCATCCCTGGCCATTGTAGATTGAAAAAGGTTTGGAAATGCTTCCATTAACTCTTACCTGTGCCATGGGAGAGGTGTAAAGGGCCATCATACATAACAACATCTTGCTACCCCAGGAAGTCCCACCATATCAAACGCTTTCTCTGCATCTATAGACACTAGACAGGACGAGACTCCCCGGGAATTCACCCTGTTTATGACTGAAATCATTTTGTTTGTGTTGTCTCTTACTTCCCTTCCCAGGACAAATCCCACCTGATCTTTACGTATAATATTTGGTACTAGGGTTGTAGCCTCATAGCAATCATATTGGAGTACATCTTGAGATCAATGTTGATTAGAGATATGGGGTGAACATTATTACAATGCATATGATCTTTACCTGGTTTGGGAATAACAGTTATATGTGCCAAAAGAGATAGTGGTGGGAATTTTCCTCGCAATGCAATGGAGTTGAAGGATTGTAGAAGAATTGGGACTACTTGTTTGAATAGTTTATAAATAGTTGGGGTGAAACCATCAGGACCTGGGCTTTTACCTATCTTAAGCCCCTTGATCACCTCCAGAATCTCCTCCTCTCTGAAGTCATCTTCCATATCTTGGGACTGGGAGTCAGTTAGGTGTGGGGGAGTAAAGCAATTCAAGTACTCTATAATATTTTTTATTTTGTACATTTATATGATAAAGAGAAGCATAATATGATCTAAATTCTTCCACGATATCCGAATGGGCATGAACCAACCCTTTAGTCGGGGAACAGAACCTTGAAACGCGTTGACTTGTAAAACCTGTACTATTAAACTCCTTTGATTTTACCTGAGCCATCAAGCTTTTATCCTTTTGCCTAAAATACAGAGGAAATGTGTCATCTTTAACTTTAGGCCTTTTAGAGATCATTTGATCTTCAACTAGCTTAACTGTTCACAATAACAGTAATTTTGACCAGGGGTGCCCAAACTTTTACATGCCATGTATGTGACAGGCTAAGGAATGATTGAAAAGTATTTAAAAAAAAAGTGTGCTGACACCACCTAGTGACAGAATAGTCACCACTTTCCAGCATACACAAGGTTTTAAAAAACTGCTTAAATTCAAAAGTATGTGCACTGTATAACACCCTAATCTAGCTTGGTCTAGATGAGACAATAAATGTGAATATTACATCTCAAGCATAATCCTGGTTAGCTGACCAATTTGTTTTGTTGGCACAATTAACCTTACAACATAAATGTACCACAATTTCAGCAATGTATTTGTCTTGTGGATTATGCCATACTATGATGCTGTAAATTTGATTTACTGTCTGTCATCTTCCTTCTTCTGTTGCTTCTGCCTTTACTCATCACTCTGTAATCCTCTCCTTTGTTTACCTACTCCACCTCCTTTCATGCCAAGTGTACCCAGGTCTGTGTTTTGCAATAACTGCAGCTGGTGCTGAGCAAGAGCTGAAAGAAAATCTCATATAACACTCAGGACCGGCTCCAGGTTTCCATGGGCCCTGGGCGAAACACATACCACGATTCATGTTGCACAGATACGGCAGAGAAATATAGGTGTAGTACAATGCCAAATATTTCACTTACTTCTTATATTACATGAGTGATATCTATTGTAAATTCTACAGTAGGTTAGAAACTGGACAGTAAAATCCTCCATACAGTATTATGGGCACCACATAGTGCACCGTGCAGAATAATGAGCCACATATATTGCTCCATACAGTATTATGGGCACCACATAGTGCTCCTGATAGAATAATGAGCCCCATATATTTCTCCATACAGTATTATGGGCACCACATAGTGCTCCATACAGAATAATGAGCCCCATATATTGGATCTATACAGTATTATGAGCCCCATATATTGCTCCATACAGTATTATCGGTACCACATAGTGCTCCATACAGAATAATGAGCTTCATATAATGCTCCATACAGTATAATGAGCCTTATATATTTCTCCTTACAGTATAATGAGCCTCATATTGTTATGCTTGCACCCTGACTGGTTGGCGCGAGCGTGGGGAATGTGGCCCCACTGAACCACAAACCAGACTACCCTGGAAGGGGCATAACTAAGCAGCTACCTTGGTGTTGACTGGAGCCTCTGATGGTGAGGTCAGCCTTGAGCTGCAGGTAGCTGCCAGGTGCCACTCCAGGGTGGTGTCTGGCTGTGGCTGCTGATCCCATTGAGGGACTGGATACTGCGAGCAGGTGCGGGCTAGTACAAACTGACACGACGGGTACTCTAGCAGGCACAGCTTGAGACACTGGCGGGCACAGCTTGAGACACTGGCAGGCAGGCAGGCAGGCACAGCTGAGACATTGGCAGGCAGGCACGGCTGAGGCACTGGCAGGCAGGTACGGCTGAGGCACTGGCAGGCAGGCGGGTATGGTTGAGGCACTGGCAGGCGGGCACGGCTGAGGCACTGGCAGTGACAGGACAGAGACAAGGACTGGGACAAGTAGGATATATGAACACATAGGGGCTGTTCACACTGGAGGTGCAGGAACTGGTTCGGGAAGGACAGAACATAGACAGATATGAATGGTTTGAAGGAACAGGTAGAAAACTGTTCACACAGAAGATGCAGGAACTGGTTCAGGAACCAGTACAGACGGGTAGGACAAGGATCCACAGGATACAGAACGGAAACGGAGCAGAACTGCAGGATTGCAGAGCAGAGAAGAACTGCAAGGACCGGAGCAGAGTAGAACCACAAGGAGAGGAGCTGCAGTTTGCAGCAAGAGGTTCTGCAGCAGCAAGTGCCACAGAAAAGGAGAACAAAGCAGAACCACAGGTAAGTGGAGAGAAGCTGCAGCAAGAGGTTCTGCAGCAGCAAGAGCGAAGCAAGGTGGAACCGCAAGGTATGTGGAGAGAAGCTGCAGCAAGAGGTTCTTCAGCAGCTAGAGCGAAGCAGGAGGAACAGCAAGGTATACGGAGAGAAGCTGCAGCAAGAGGTTCTGCAGCAGCTAGAGCAAAGCAAAGCGGAACCGCAAGGTACGCAGAAAGAAGCTGCAGCAAGAGGTTCTGCAGCAGCAAGAGTGAGGCAAGGCGAAACCGCAAGGTATGTGGAGAGCAGACAAGGTACGAGTCAGTGCACAGGAACATGGACACAGGCCAGGATATTCGACCTCCTGGTGGGTGGAATGAGAAATGCACAAGGCACAGAGACCGGGATACAGAGACCAGGATATTGTGCCTCCTGGTGGGTGGAAAACATAACACAAAGCACACGGAAACAGATCTGGGTATGATGCCCCCAGAGCAGGCAGAGACAGGACAGGACCTGGCAACTCAGCAGCAAGACACTGACTGAGTAAAGGCATTGCTGAGGCAGTTAGCACCGGGTGGAGCTGCCTTAAATACCAAAAGCTTCTTGGTAATTGGCCAGGGACACCTTAGGCAGGTGCACACTGACTCCATAAGAACCAGAGAGGGCCACCCTCCTATGCAAATAGCCAGGAAACATGCAGAGAGCATGCAGGAAGCAAAAGGCACACAGCATGGAGCCGGCAGCAGACAGAAGTCACAGCATGGCCTGGAGCAGTGAGTAAGTTGGTGTGTGGGGGATGGGAGGCCATGCAGTGATGCTGGCAGAGTTGTTACACATATATTGCTCAATTCAGTATAATGGACCCCATATATTGCTCCATACAGAATAATGAGCCCTACATATTGCTCCAAATATTAGTCCCATATAATGTTCTAAACAGTATACGATGGGCCCCATATAATGCTCCATTCATAATGGGTCACATATAATGCTTCATACAGTATATGATGGGTCCCATATATTGCAACATATATAATGGGCTCCATATAATGCTCTAGTATATGATGGGCCAAATATAATACTCCCTTATATGATGGGCCTCATATAATGCTTCAGTATATGCTTGGCCCTATATAATGCTCCAGTATATGTTGGGCCCCATATAATGCTCCAGTATATGCTGATCCCCATATATTGCTCCAGTAGATGATGGGCTCCATATAATGCTCCAAACATAAAAAAATGAAATACTCACCTCTCCTCGCTGGCTGCTGTTCTGCTCCAGACTCCTCAGTGTTGCCGTCTTCTAGGTCTCTGCACTATGACTGCTCAGAGCAGATGGCGCACACTAGTCACGTCATCGCACACTCTGATCTGTAACGTCACAGTCAGGAGACGCAAAAGACGGCGGAGCAGAGGAACAGGGAGAGGTAAGTACGATACGATATGATACGATACACTTTATTGATCCCGCGGGAAATTATTGTATCACAGCAGCGTTACAACAGCATTACAAACAAAACATTACAAACAGCATTACATAGAGTAATTACTAAAGTACTGCAAGTATCGAGGCCCTGAGCAAGCGGGGGACACTCGTGGGTGCTGGCCCCGTGCTCCCTGCTCCCACAACGCGTCAGTGTCCCCCGACGCGCAACAGTGATTCTCCCCACCCTTCCCCGCTCAGGGCCACAACACTTGCCCGGGTGCGCCGAGTGCTGACATCGGTCCTGATAACACTGTATGTTGTATTGTCAAACATTAAGATTTGTTTTTAAAATGTGAAGATGGCTAGAGATGAGTGAATTTGTTCAAATTTTGGCCTCAAATCTGATTTTGACATATTTGGGCCGTATTCGGACACTATTCATGCCGAATGTATGTCTTATGATCGGTTCTGAACATATTTGGTAATTTTTGCTCTCATTGACTCTAATGACAGTCGGCTATGTTCGACGAATATTGCACAAACAATATTCGAGTCCGATCGTATTTGGAACCGAATCTGAACAAATTTGCTCATCTCTAATGATGAGATAATAGGAAAAACTATATTGCATTAAACTGTAATGGAGATAAATTATATACATTTAAGGTGCCACTTCTCACTAATCAAACAAAACATTTACATTTTTAAGGAATGGTTCAGTTGAGAGTCAGTGCACTTACCCCCACATTTGCCACTAGCTTTCAGAGAGAGGGGGAAGTGAAATCCAGCTGAGAATGATTTGTATTGCATATGTAAAGTACATGTGAGTGTGTTTGTGGCGCCCCTAAGGGTCAGTCACGACAGAGGTACTGCATCTCAGCCAGAGATGTGGTACCCCATCTTTCAGGTAAGGTGGAGACACTACACCTGGCTCTGGCAACACTGCATCCATCACATACACTAGCTGAGTTCCACTAGCATGTCTGCAGCTAGCAAAGGGTGTTAGATGGTGGGTGGAGTCTGTGGTCAGAGCAGGAGTTAAAGGGAAACAAGAGACAGTCTTCCCTTTGGGGGAGGAAGAAGAGAGACGTGTTAGACAGCTCTCCCGTAGGAGAGAGGGGAAAGAGATACAACCGTGCAGCAGGCTCCATGTCCTGAGGAGCTGCTCACAGAAAGAAAGACAGAAGGTTCCCTGTAGGGAAAGGGGATTTCTTAGAGACACAGCTGAGCGGAAGGCTACCCGTGGGGCTTGTTCCAGGACTGACGGACGTCAGCTGGGAGAATCCAGGTCGCAGAAGAGACTCGGCCCCTAGCCTAGTGGAGAACTTTAAGACTCAGTTAGCAAGCCGAAAGCTGTGACAACTTTAGGGTCACAGCCACAACCACAAGCATCTTCTCCGGGAAGGAAAGCTATATAGGATCAAAGAAACGCCTGGGTCACGTTGTCCTACAGGATCCGCAGCTACCAGACTGGGACACTGCTTTTGTGAGGTGCTGGGAAGGAAGAAGGAGTGGGAATCAGCACAGTGAGACGGCCTGGGAAGGCATATACTGACAGGGAGCTTTGGACTGGTGTTCTCCATCTACTTGGGAGTTGGCTGGACTCCATACCTGGAGGACGTGGCACCAAGCGGGCACCTGTACTGCATGCACCTGAACTGTGAGAAAAGCCTTGGAAACTGCAACTGACTGTCTCCTCAAGTTCTTCATGCGGCACACACTCCACTCTGCTACATCGCCCAGCATTATTACCCTCTCTCTAAAACACCTCTCTGCCCTGAGACAACAAGGTCTGCCTGTGGAGAGCTATTCCAACTCTGCTGCATCACACCATCAGTCTCAGAGGATCTGCACTGCAGCGCTGGTCACCTCTGGCCAGAAACCACAGGTGGCGTCACAAACATTTTACTACAAACTCTATCCCCTGTAAATATTCCCCTTTTATTGGACGCCCAGGGCCACGGACCGGGTCACTGCTGCCGTGACACATCCCTTTAAGACACCGGCCCGGTACCAAGTATCCCACTGCCCTGGCGGGCGATTCATGTGTGTACGTATAGAAGTGTGCCTATGTATGTGTATATGGAAATAAGTCCATGAAGGTGTAAATATGCCTATGTACTGTATGTGTATGAGTAAACATGTATATGCTGGTGTAAAGTAAGCTACTTCATGTATATGTAAAAGTAATCACTATCACTTTTAAGTAAAAGCTAATGTGTTTAAAAACATATTTTTAACTTGAGATTTGCTCTGTATGTCAATTGAATGTTTTTAGTGAATTTTTTTAAACATGGAGTGGATCTATTTTTTTGCAATAACAGAAGCAAAAGAACATTTTGTAGTGTAAGGCCATGTGCACACGTTCAGTATTTGGTCAGTATTTTACATCAGTATTTGTAAGCCAAAACCAGGAGTGGTGATAAATACAGAAGTGGTGACGTGTTTCTATTATACTTTTCCTCTGATTGTTTCACTGCTGATTTTGACTTACAAACACTGATGTACAATACCGACCAAATACTGAATTGTGAACGTGGCCTAACTCCTTTTGTTTGAATATGCTTGTCACTGCATTCTTTCAATACCTTAAAAAAAGTTGGCATGCAGCCGCCTATTTTGATTCTATAGTGTTTGTGTTTTTTTCTCCACAGTGTTTTCCATTCTGATGATTTTGCAAGTATCTTTGGTTCTGTTTCCATATCTATATTGTAATCTTGGCTCTGTTACTGTAATTATGTAGTAAGTTTGGTTCTCATTCCACATTTATGTTGTAATTTTCAAATGTTACTGTTATGAATGTGCTAGAGATGGTTTCTGAGCAGAGGCTGCCTCTGGTGGTTACAGACAGTACTGAACCTTTCAGCGAGGAATGGCAATCTGGGTTCACTGACTGGTCTGAATAAGGGAGGTTCCCTCCCATGATGGTTGCCGGTGAACAATTGTTCTTGTCTCAATTTTGGTTCCCGGTTCATTTGGAAGTTTTCTGAGTCTTGCCTGCATCTTCTGCTATCAGATAAGATATTTTCTTTTTTTTTTTTTTTGTTGAATATGTATTTATTAACACACATGTATAACACATATCAAGGGTATGAACAGTAACAAAACATGTCACATAATATAAGCCAAGCGTCATCATATCAGGTCATGTCCAATAAAACAGAGCACAATATATATGAATGAAACAGCGTGATCGAGGATCACTACTAGTATTGCGTGAGATTGGCAACAAATTGGGTTCCTGGACTAACGAACCCCAATAACATTCTACAAGAACAAGAACTAAGAACAAAATAAAACAAGAAGACACAGAAAATATAAGGGGAAATAAAGAAAAATAAGGGAATTAAATGAACCTAAATGAAAAATAAATAACTGGACAAAGAAAAAAGGAAGAAGGTTAAAGGTAAGGGGAAGGAAGAAGGGGAGGGGGGGCGCCCTCGGTCTCCGCCCACAGCACACCACGTGGCAGAGAATCTTACATACAAAAATAGCACTCCAATGAGTCACTTACACTATGTAGGCGAAGGGGTACGAAAGGCAATCCACGGGGACCAGATGGTCTGGAATTTATCCCGGGTATGGTTGATCCATGCCGACAGGTCCTCCATGTCCCTGATATGGTCCACAGCAACAGTCCACTCCTCCAGAGAAGGCGCCACAGTAGACAGCCAATGCTTAGGCACTAGAAGTTTGGCAGCCGTCAACATAAAGGTCGCCAGTTTGTGCTTAATGGGGTTATAACCCGTCGCCGGCACCCAAAAAAGGACTGAGTCCCTGGGTAAATCACAAGGCAGAAGGCAGATATCTTTGATTTTTTGTCGTATCGCATTCCAGAAGGGCACAATGAGGGGACAATCCCACCAGATGTGAGCATAAGTTCCTGAACCCGCCCCACATCTCCAGCAGATGTCAGAGGTCTGCAAGCCATGGCGAAATAGGAAGGACGGGGTTCGGTACCACCTGGCAATCAGTTTATAAGAATTCTCTTTAATGCGAACGCACCTAGAAAATCCCAGTGCGTGTCTTTTAATACACCTGGCGACTCGTAGGGACAATGGGTGCCCCAGTTCCCGTTCCCAGGCAGCAAGGTAAGTAGGCTCAGTATCAGAGCGAAGAGACATAAGCCATTTGTAAATGGTGGAGATCACGCCTTTGACAGGACTCTGTGCCAGCAACAGCCGCTCCAAGTTGGAGGCAGCCCGCAAGGGACGATGTTGCTCCATAAAGGTCTGACAGACATGATGTACATGTGCTAGCGATAAAAAGTTGGCGTGTGTAGGTCCGAGAATGGATGACAGGCCCTCCGCCGAAGGGACATTGCCTCCAGCAAAAAAGGAATTGAGGGGCGTTACCAGTTTGCTCCACAAACCCTGAAAAGTCCAAAAACCCTCATCCGAGCAGGTCAACAAAGGGAGTAAGCGTAGATAAGATATTTTCTGCTTTTATTTTTGTGCTTGCTTTTTGCATTGTTCCCTGCACTTCTGTGGAGGTCAGCCAGGTCCCTCCGGGGGGCTTGTGCTCCTCTCAGTTTATCTGAAGCCACTGTTATTTGTTCATTTTCTTTTTCCTGTTTTTTCAGTGGCTGCGGCTTGGTTTTGTTCACACTGAGATCTGATTTAGTGGGTGGCGAGATTGTGTGATCTCAGTATTTTTGTAATCAGAATTGTTGGATTTTTGTAGGGTTTTCTGGGTTGCAGAAAGTAATCTCTCCTGTCCTATCCTATTTAGTCAGCTTGTGGCCCCAGCGTTTGCTCATTCTATTTTCTGTCTGTGTTCGTGCTTTCTTCTTGTTTGGGGGCTTCCTATTTTCTTTGGGGATCTGCTCCGGGGCAGATAGCTTTCATCTTTCTGCCTTTAGGTGTAGTTATCTCTCAGGCTGTGACGAGGCGTCTAGGATCAACGTAGGAACGCTCCACGGCTACCTCTAGTTGTGTGGTTAGTTTAGGAATCTGCAACCCATTAGTTACCAACATCTCAGGTGTTCGGCTGCCCGGCTGTTGTTCCTGTCCTCCTCAGCTGCCTAACATAACATGTTACTATATCTATGCAGTGGATTAGATGTCACCAGATTTCATAAAACAAAATAAATACATTATTGAGTAGCTAAGACCTGATTAAGTTAGTGTACTTGCTTTGAAAATCAATGTCAGAATGGCTGTATAATCGTTACATTAAAATGCAAATTTTAACCCCTTTCCGACATCGGGCATAATAGTACACCGATGTCGGACTCCCTCTGTTTGGTGCGGGCTCCGGTTCTGAGCACACATCTTTCTGGCACATATCAGCCAGAGCCCCGAGGAAGCCGACTATGCGAAATGCGCGTCGGGCCGGAGCGTGTGTACCCCACCTGACATCCCCTCCCCATATGGGTAAGCACTTCATTTGGCTTATGCAATTGGTGCATCCTATTCAAATTTTGGGACTAGGGCTGCACAGCCGCCACACCAATGTATGTTACACACTTTGTGAATTGTTATATTTATGTGCATATATGTGTGGTGATCTGGTTACATATTCGATTCAGTCACATGTAATATTGCATTGAGCCTATTGTAGTGGGATTTCAGGGTGGTGTGTTCTGCTCCTCCTCTCTCTCCCCATCTTCCACATCGTTGTTTCTGTTCAGCACAGGGCTGTATGCCCATATACTGTCTGTGTATTTAATGATTAATAAAATTTTGATATATATTTGTTACTATTTTTTCGACTTTGTTCATTTTTGTTCTTGGAGAGCATTTTTCACTCCTTTATTATTATAGGTATACATATCGATATGGAGTTGCTCCTTTCTTCTTAATGAGCCTTGGCTTTTCTTTATGGTGATCTAAATATGTCAGTTTTTGTCAATTGCAATAAATATGCAGCAATTTTAGTTCTACCACCTTACTTATGCATTCTGCTTTGTTCTACTACTT
Organism: Oophaga sylvatica; assembly: GCA_033576555.1. Taxonomy (NCBI): domain Eukaryota; kingdom Metazoa; phylum Chordata; class Amphibia; order Anura; family Dendrobatidae; genus Oophaga; species Oophaga sylvatica. The sequence continues at coordinate 350,792,710 of JARQOD010000004.1, read as the reverse complement.
TATTTATGTAGTAAGCATGTTTCTTTTCATTTTCCGATAGCCGGCCTAGTGGTGCGAACAGGCTGCGGCCTAGTAACATAGTAACAAGTGTATGGAAGCGAGGCTGCGGCCACTGGCCGGGAGTATGTATAACTCATACATACCCTCCAATCCTGACTAAAAAAATGGCAATTCATAAGTCTGCAGTCACACAGAGGGACTGCAGACTTATCGATTTGGACCGGACAACCGCTTTAACTAACAATTCAGTAACAATTATAATAATGATAATAATTTTTATTTTTTATAGCGCCAGCATATTCCACAGCACTTTACAATTTTAGAGGGGACTTGTACAGATAATAAAGACATTACAGAGTAAGCATAATTCAGATATCAACACGAGTGAGGACCCTGCTCGCAAGCTTACAATCTATGAGGAAATAGGGTAGATATGAAAGGTAAATGGTAAAATGTGCTTATATTGTACAGTACAGCCATGATATACTAAATAGGATATGTACATAGCGTTGCATGAACTGCTCGCCAGCCAGTATGTGTACAATACTGACACAGAGCACTATTAAGTGCATGGAGGGTGTGAACAAATGCTACGAGAGTCATGATTTGGAAGAAAATTTTGTAAGGTGCCAAACGGGGATAGTTAGATAAGTGAGGTGGGGTGATAAGCCAGTCTAAAGAAATCCATTTTTAGGCCACGCTTAAAACTGAAGATATTAGGAATTAATCAAATTGACCTGGGTAGTGCATTCCAAAGGATTGGCGCAGCATGCGAGAAGTCATGGAGACAAGAAAGGGAGGTTCGAATTATTGAGGATTTTAGTTTTAAGTCATTAGCAGAATGAAGGGCAGGGTGGGGTGGTAAACTGAAACGAGAGAGGAGATGTACAGGGATGCTGTGGTGCGCTTTATGGGTGAGAGTGATAACTTTACATTGAACTCCTTATGGGGCAACCAGTGTAATGGCTGGCACAGGGAAGAGGTATCGGCGTAGTGGTTGGTGAGGAATTGATCCTGACTGCTGCATTAAGGACGAATTGAAGAGGGACAGTTTAATAAGAGGAAGCCTGATTAGTAGAGTTGCAATAGTCCAGCCGAGAATGAATAAGAGCAACAGTTAAGGCCTGTGCACACGTTGCGGATTTGCCTGCGGATTTTTCCGTCCAGAATCCGCACCTCTTGGCAGAAAACGCAGGTGCGGTTTAGACGCGGTTTTTGATGCGATTTTGATGTAGTTTTTGTGCGGATTTGCCCTGCGGTTTTACACCTATAATGTAATAGGTGTAAAACCGCAGTGGAATCTGCACAAAGAATTGACATGCTGCGGTTTTAAAACCGCACCAAATCCGCGCGGAAAATTCCGCATCATGTGCACAGCTTTTTTTTTCCCATAGATTTACATTACACAGTGCCCTGCCTGCGGAACTGCACCGGAACCGCGGGGCAAAAACCGCTGCAGGACCGCAGGCAAAACCGCAACATCTGCACAGGCCCTAAGAGTTTTTGCAAGTCAAAGGTAAGAAAAGATCTAATTCTAGAGATGTTTTTGAGGTGAAGGTGACATGAAAGGGTAAGTGATCTGATTTGGGGAGTGAAGGAAAGATCTGAATCAAAGATGAAACCAATAAAGCGGGCATGTCTGAACAATTAAACGCTTGAGCTTTTACTGGCAGTTTAATAATGGACCTGGCATTACAAATGCTTGTGTGATCTGGATATGAAAAGAACACCACCACCATCTTTTACCAGAAAATACATTTAATCCCACTTTGGCAGGTGGAGGGAAATTAGCTAAGGATAAGGCGCTACTCTCAGACACATGCATTGTGTTTACCACTCCCCCCCAGGCTAAAATTTGTCAGCCAGCTACTTTAGATTCCAGTTATAAAGTAATAATTAACCCCTTAACGACAACCAATACTCATTTTAACGGCGGTAGTTAAGGGTACTTAAACCACAGCAGCACTGTGAAAAAAGTGTATAGCGCCCCTCAGAGTCGGATTTTCTCCAGGCTTTCGGCTGCCGGGAGTAGCTGAGACCCCAGAGAACATGATTTCGGTCAGTTTTTACTGACCCCAAGGTTGCGATCGCCGTTATTAGGCCGGCGTCACACTTGCGAGTGTGATGCGAGTAAGTCGCACGACTTTCTCGCACAACACCTGGCACGGCCGCCCGCTCTCGGACCCGAGTGTGTGGCTGCATGTATTTCTATGCAGCCGCACACTCGGGTCCAATAGCAGGTGCCCGTGCCGGGTGTTGATGCGAGAAAGTCGTGCGACTTACTCGCATCACACTCGCAAGTGTGATGCAGGCCTTAACCGTATAACGGCGACCGCAACAAAAAAAAATCAGATGTGCCATTTAATTTCTCTCTCCTCTGATGTGATCGCACATCAGAGGAGAGAGAAATAGGGTCCCCAATCCCCCCGCACCTTGGGTGGTCCTCGGGCCCTCCAGCCTCCTACGATGGGCGCCGCCATCTTCTTCCGGTCAGAAAATGGAGGGCACATGCGCAGTGCGCCCTCCGTGATCCGTCGACCGGCACCCGGCAACAATGGGAAGATTTTTCCTATTGGTTCATTTTGGTCACTGTGATAAACGCTATCACAGTGATCAAAATAAAAACATAGTAAATAAACCCCCCCTTATCACCCCCTTAGTTAGGGAAAAATAACAAAATAAAGAAAATGTAATTATTTTAATTTTTCCTTTAGGGTTAGGCTAAAGTGAGTTGGGCTAAAGTTTTAGGGTTAGGGTTAGGCTAAAGTGAGTTGGTCTAAAGTTTTAGGGTTAGGGTTAGAGTTGGGCTAAAGTGAGTTGGGCTAAAGTTTTAGGTTTAGTGTTAGGGTTAGAGTTAGGCTAAAGTGAATTGGGCAAAAGTTTTAGGTTTAGGGTTAAAGTTGGGCTAAAGTGAGTTGGGCTAAAGTTTTAGGTTTAGGGTTAGAGTTAGTCTAAAGTAAGTTGTGCTAAAGTTTTAGGGTTAGGGTTAAAGTTGGGCTAAAGTGAGTTGGGCTAAAGTGAGTTGGGCTAAAGTTTTAGGGTTAGGGTTAGAATTAGGCTAAAGTGAGTTGGGCAAAAGTTTTAGGGTTAGGGTTAGGCTAAAGTGAGTTGGGTTAAAGTTTTAGGGTTAGGGTTTGGGATTATGATTGGGATTAGGGTTAGGGTTGGAATTAGGGTTAGGGGTGTGTTGGGGTTAGGTTTGTGGTTAGGGTTGAGATTAGTGTTAGGATTGTGGTTAGGGTTATGGTTGGGATTAGGGTTAGAGGTATGTTGGGGTTAGGGTTGTGATTAGGGTTATGGGTGTATTGGGGTTAGGGTTGTGATTAGGGTTGGAGTTAAAATGAGGGGGTTTCCACTGTTTAGTTACATCAGGGGGTCTCCAAATGCGACATGGTGCCACCATTGATTCCAGCCAATTTTGCTTTCAAAAAGTCAAATGGCGCTCCCTCCCTTCTGAGCTCTGCCATGCGCCCAAACAATGGTTTACCCCCACATGTGGGTATCGGCGTGCTCAGGACAAATTGCACAACATCCTTTGTGGTCCAATTTCTCCTGTTATCCTTGTGAAAGTAAAACTTTGGGGGTGAAAACATCATTTTTGTGAAAGAAAAAAGATTTTTTATTTTTATGGCTCTGCGTTAAAAACTTCTGTGAAGCACTTGGGGGTTTAAAGTGCTCACCACACATCTAGATAAGCTCCTTAGGGGGTCTAGTTTCCAAAATGGTGTCACTTGTGGGGGGTTTCTACTGCTTAGGCACATCAGAGGCTCTGCAAACACAACATGACGACCGCAGACCATTCCATCAAATTAGGAATTCAAAAAC
>JARQOD010000004.1:350689152-350788785 GCA_033576555.1 Oophaga sylvatica | reverse complement strand
TGCCTCTGTTCCTGCAAACTGTGTGACCTTTTCTGCATGCTTGTATGAAGTAATACAAGTCATTTCATATCAACCTATGTCTCATGTGTTTTCCTCGCACCCAAGCACAAGACGCTATAGGAACTGTACACTATACATGACAGCTGCAGGTTTCCTGTTCCTGGGGGCGGATACCATACTCTCATGTCGGTGCTGTCATGGCTCTGGAAAATCAAATTACCGGTAAGTAATTATCATTTTTCTCTATGAGGCAGCTCTGATCATGCATATTTTTCTTGGGCGTATCTTACGGTGCGAGACACCCGCAGCATGCTGCGATTGTACGCGTATTACGCCCGTTGTACGCCAATGAAAGACTTTTTAATGCGAGAAAACAGCGGATTACACACGGACCAGACGTGTGACTTGCGAGAAATACGCAAGACTTCTGCAGCTCACAGGAATTGGTGCAACATATGCAGCAGGAAACTGACACATGCAAATTAGCTCAAAAAGAGCGCCAGACATCCCGGAAGAACGCCTCCACGGAGTCGGCCATGATGTCTACGCTCATCAATGTGGAGATGTTGATTGTGTTGGTGCAGGAGAGGCCCGAAATTTGGGACCAAAGAGATGCACATTACGCAGACTGCACAAGGAAAGAGGCGGCACGGAGGCGCATCTGTGGGCAGATGTTTTCCACACTTTGGCGACAGCCCACGCGAGGAGCAGCATCGAATCTGTAAGTTACTTGATTTTTTTTGCAAACTTCTTAACGATAAGAGCGTATTTCTAGCGCAGATTTTGGCCCAAAAATTTTTTATTTTTTTTGTTTGTGGCACAAAAATGTTAGAATACTTACATCCTACTAGGCCCCCATGACTATATTACGTGTATGTCCAAGAATTAGGCTTTGTGCAGCTATCTAATTGATTGCATTATATGTGTCATTGCAGTGGATGATGTCATGAGAAGATGAAGAAGCATCCACGACCAGTACCGGCGGGAACAGCAGCGGGTCTGCGGCACCGACAATAAGAAAATATATCTACTTTGACCGCCTAGGCTTTCTGGCTCCTATTCTGGATCTGAGACCGTAAGTACATACATCACACCACATAACACATATGCAGTTTAGGCTCACCTCTCCTACATGTTCTAATCCCCTTTCATTTCCCAACAGATCTGAGGATCCTCCTGCACGGGCGCCTACACCTCAACCCATTCCCCCACCAAAACAACCTTGGCAACAACAGGGTCAAATGGCTGGCTATAATCCGACTTCCCAATATGGCCACTTGTACAGATCCAGTGTTGGAGGCTGTTCCCAACCTGGATCTGCTCAACATGGTCATATTGGGGGGTATGATTCTCGTGGGTATCATCTTACACAGGAATATAATCTCCCTTATCAGTATGGCAATGTGGGCAGATGTTAGCTCAGAGCCCTGAAAATCCACCACAACAGGGTGATGGTCAAGGTTCTCATCATAGCCAACCACACAGAGATGCTGGGAACCCGCCAACCCCACCACCCTCATACCACCAGCTTTGATTTATTATTTTACTTATATATTATGATTTAAACAAAACTTTGTAATTTTTTTAAATTTATTTTTACAGAATGTTGTGTAAAGCATATTTGCTCTCAGCCTACAAAGAGCATATATAGTTACATAGTTATTAAGGTTGAAGGAAGACTTTAAGTCCATCTAGTTCAACCCATATCCTATCCTAACCTGTCCTAACATGTTGATCCAGAGGAAGGCAAATAAAAACCCCAAGTGGCAAGCAGTAAGCTTCACATTGGGGAAAAAAATTCCTTCCCGACTCCGCATACGGCAATCAGACTAGCTCCCTGGATCAACGCAGTATCTGGGAAACTAGTGTATACAGCCTGTAATATTATACTTTTCAAGAAAGGCATCCAGTCCCTTTACAACATTAGACGGCAGAGAGTTCCATAGTCTCACTGCTCTTAAAGTAAAGAATCTGCGTCTGTGATTATGGCTAAACCTTCTTTCCTCCAGACGTAGAGGATGCCCACTTGTCCCCGTCACAGGTCTAAGAGTAAAAAGATCATTAGAAAGGTCTTTGTACTGTCGCCTCATATATTAATACATTGTAATAAGATCACCCCTAAGCCTTCGTTTTTCCAAACTAAATAACCCCAAGTGTAATAACCTGTCTTGGTATTGCAGACCCCCCAGTTCTCTAACAACCTTGGTCGCTCTTCTCTGCACCCGCTCCAGTTCAGCTATGTCTTTCTTATACACCGGAGACCAGAACTGCACACAGTATTCTAAGTGTGGTCGCACCAGTGACTTGTATAGAGGTAAAATGATGTTCTCCTCATGAGCATCTATGCCTCTTTTAATGCATCCCATTATTTTATTTGCCTTGGCAGCAGCTGCCTGACATTGGCCACTAAATGTGAGTTTGTCGTCCACCCATACACCCAGGTCTTTTTCAGGGACAGTTTTGCCCAGTGTTTTACAATTAAGCACATAATTATACATCTTGTTTGTTCTACCCAAGTGCATGACCTTACATTTATCCCCATTAAAGCTCATTTGCCATTTATCAGCCCAAGCTTCTAGTTTACATAAATCCTCCTGTAATATAAAATTGTCCTCCTCTGTATTTATTACCCTGCAGAGTTTAGTGTCATCTGCAAATATTGAAATACTACTCTGTATGCCCCCTACAAGGTCATTAATAAATATGTTAAAGAGAAGCGGCCCCAATACTGACCCCTGTGGTACCCCACTGCTAACCGTGACCCAGTCCGAGTGTGCTCCATTAGTAACCACCCTTTGTTTTCTATCCATGAGCCAGTTCTTAACCCACTTACACATATTTTCCCCTATCTCCATTGTTCTCATTTTATGTATCAACCTTTTGTGTGGCACTGTATCAAAAGCTTTTGAGAAGTCCATGAACACCACTTCCACTGCATTCCCTTGGTCCAGTCCTGAACTTACCCCTTCATAAAAGCTTATCAGATTAGTCTGACAAGAACGGTCCCTCGTAAACCCATGCTGATACTGTGTCATGAGCTTATTCAGCCTCAGATACTCCAATATAGTATCCCTTAAAAAACCCTCCAAGATTTTACCCACAGTAGATATTAAGCTCACTGGCCTATAATTTCCAGGTTCAGTTTTTGCCCCCTTTTTGAATATTGGCCCCACATTTGCTATACGCCAGTCCTGTGGTACAGACCCCGTTATTATGGAATCTTTAACCCCTTCACCCCCAAGGGTGGTTTGCACGTTAATGACCGGGCCAATTTTTACAATTCTGACCACTGTCTCTTTATGAGGTTATAACTCTGGAATGCTTCAACGGATCTTCGTAATTCTGAGATTGTTTTCTCGTGACATATTGTACTTCATGTTAGTGGTAAAATTTCTTCGATATAACTTGCGTTTATTTTTGAAAAAAACGTAAATATGGCGAAAATTTTTAAAATTTTGCAATTTTCAAACTTTGAATTTTTATTCCCTTAAAACAGAGAAATATATCACACAAAATAGTTAAGAAATAACATTTCCCACATGTCTACTTTACATCAGCACAATTTTGGAACCAAAATTTTTTTTTGTTAGGAAGTTATAAGGGTTAAAAGTTGACCAGCGATTTCTCATTTTTACAACAAAATTTACAAAGCCATTTTTTTTAGGGACCACCTCACATTTGAAGTCACTTTGAGGGGTCTATATGGCAGAAAATACCCAAAAGTGACACCATTCTAAAAACTGCACCCCTCAAGGTATTCAAAACCACATTCAAGAAATTTATTAACCCTTCAGGTGCTTCACAGTAACTAAAGCAACGTGGAAGGAAAAAATGAATATTTTACTTTTTAGCCACAAAAATTATCTTTTACAAACTTTTTTTTTATTTTCACAAGGGTAAAAGGAGAAAATGGACAGATAAGGTTGTTATGCAATTTTTCCTGAGTATGCCAATACCCCATATGTGGGGGAAAACCACTGTTTGGGCACACGGCAGAGCTCGTAAGGGAAGGAGCGACGTTTGACTTTTTCAAACTAAAATTGGCTGGAATTTAGATTGGATGCCATGTCGCGTTTGGAGAGCCCCTGATGCGCCTAAACAGTGGAAACCTCCCACAAGTGACACCATTTTGGAAACTAGACCCCCTAGGGTACTTATCTAGATCTGTTGTGAGCACTTTGAACCCTCAAGTGTTTCACAAAAGTTTATAAAGCCTGGGTGTGAAAAACAAAAAAAAACAATTTTCCACAAAAATGATTTTTTAGTCCCAAATTTTTGAATTTTCCCAAGGAAATTGGACCCCAAAAGTTGTTGTCCAATTTGTCCTGAGTACGCTGATACCCCATATGTGGGGGGGGGAAACTGTTTGGGCGCACGGCAGGGCTTGGAAAGGAAGTAGTAACGTTTTGGAATGCAGACGTTAATGGGAGTCATGTTCCGTTTGCAGTGCCCCAGATGAGCCTAAACAGTGGAAACCCCCCACAAGTGACCCCATTTTGGAAACTAGACCCCCTAAGGAACTTATCTAGATCTTTGGTGAGCACTTTGAACTCCAAAGTGCTTCACACAAGTTTATAATACACGGGCATGAAAATAAAAAATCCTATTTTTTTCCCACAAAAATTATCTTTTAGTCACTATTTTTTATTTTTCCAAGGGTAACAGGAGAAATTGGACCACATAAGTTGTTGTACAATTTGTCCTGAGTACGCTGATACCCCATATGTGGGGGGGAACCACTGTTTGGGCGCACGGCAGAGCTCGGAATGGAAGGAGCACCATTTGACTTTTTCCAACCAAAATTGGCTGGAATTGAGTTTGGATGCCATGTTGCATTTGGAGAGCCCCTGATGTGCCTAAACAGTGGAAACCCCCCACAAATGACCCCATTTTGGAAACTAGACCCCCTAAGGAACTTATCTAGATTTTTGATGAGCAATTTGAACCCCCAAGTGCTTCACACAAGTTTATAACGTAGAGCCGTAAAATTTAAAAATCATATTTTTTCCACAAAATGATCTTTTCACCCCAATTTTTATTTTTCCAAGGGTAACAAGACTCCAAAAGTTATTGTGCAATTTGTCCTGAGTGCCTGATACCCCATATGTGGGGGTAAACCACTGTTTGGGTGCATGGCAGAGTTTGGAAGGGAAGGAGCGCCGTCTGACTTTTTCAACGCAGAATTGGCTGGACGCCATGTCGTGTTTGGAGAGCTCCTGATCTGCCTAAACAGTGGAAACCCCCATAAATGACACCATTTTGGAAACTAGACCCCTCAAGGAACTTATCTAGATGTGTGGTGAGAACTTTGAACCCCCAGGTGTTTCACTAAAGTTTATAACGTACAGCCGTAAAATAAAAAATCTTTTTTTTTTTTTTTTTTACAAAAATGATTTTTTCGCCCCCAATATTTTATTTTCACAAGGGTAACAGAAGAAATTGGAACCCAAAAGTTGTTGTCCAATTTGTCCTGAGTACACTGATACCCAATATGTGGGTGAAAACTACTGTATGGGCACACGTCGGGGCTCGGAAGGGAAGTAGTGACGTTTTGGATTGCAGACTTTGATGGAATGGTCTGGGGGCGTCATGTCACATTTGGAGAGCCCCTGATGCACCTAAACAGTGGAAACCCCCCACAAGTGACCCCATTTTGGCAAATAGACCCCACAAGGAACTTATCTAGATGTGTGGTGAGCACTTTGAACCCCGAAGTGCTTCACAGAAGTTATAACGCACAGCCGTAAAAATAAAAAATCTTTTTTTTTTTACAAAAATGATTTTTTTCGCCCCCAATATTTTATTTTCACAAGGGTAACAGGAGAAATTGGACCCCAAAAGTTGTTGTCCAATTGTCCTGAGTACGCTGATACCCAATATGTGGGAGAAAACTACTGTATGGGCGCACGTCAGGGCTCGGAAGGGAAGTAGTGACGTTTTGGATTGCAGACTTTGATGGAATGGTCTGGGTGCGTCATGTCGCATTTGGAGAGCCCCTGATGCGCCTAAACAGTGGAAACCCCCCACAAGTGACCCCATTTTGGAAAATAGACCCCACAAGGAACTTATCTAGATGTGTGGTGAGCACTTTGAACCCCGAAGTGCTTCACAGAAGTTTATAACGCACAGCCGTAAAAAAAAAAATCTTTTTTTTTTTTTGCAAAAATGATTTTTTCGCCCCAATATTTTATTTTTACAAGGGTAACAGGAGAAATTGGACCCCAAAAGTTGTTGTCCAATTTGTCCTGAGTACGCTGATACCCAATATGTGGGAGAAAACTACTGTATGGGTACACGTCAGGGCTCGGAAGGGAAGTAGTGACGTTTTGGATTGCAGACTTTGATGGAATGGTCTGGGGGCGTCATGTCGCATTTGGAGAGCCCCTGATGCGCCTAAACAGTGGAAATCCCCAACAAGTGACCCCATTTTGGAAAATAGACCCCACAAGGAACTTATCTAGGTGTGTGGTGAGCGCTATGAAGCCCCAAGTGCTTCACAGAAGTTTATAATGTACAGCCGTAAAAACAAAAAAATAATTTTTTTTGTACAAAAATGATATTTTCGCCCCCAGTTTTTTATTTTCCCAAGGGTAACAGAAGAAATAGGACAAATTGCACAATAACTCTTGGGGTCCAGAGTACGCTGATACCCCATATGTGGGGATAAACTACTGTTTGGACGCATGGCAGAGCTCAGAAGTGAAGGAGCACCGTTTGACTTTTTCAACGCAGAATTGGCTGGAATTGAGATCAGACGCCATGTCACATTTGGAGAGCCCCTGATGTGCCTAAACAGCGGAAACCCCCCAATTCTAACTCCAACCCTAACCCCAACACACCCCTAACCCTAGTCCCAACCCTAACCACAAACCTAACCCTAACACACCCCTAATCCCAACCCTAACCCTAATCCTAACTTTAGCGCCAACCCTAACCCTAACTTTAGCCGCAACCCTAACCCTAACCCTAATGGGAAAATGGAAATAAATACATTTTTTAAATTTTATTATTTTTACCTAACTAAGGGGGTGATAAAGGGGGGTTTGATTTACTATTTATAGCGGGTTTTTATGATTGGCAGCTGTCACGCTAAAAGACGCTTTTTATTGCAAAAATAGTTTTTTGCATCGCCACATTTTGAGAGCTATAATTTTTGCATATTTTGGCCCACAGAGTCATGTGAGGTCTTATTTTTTGCGGTACGAGTTGAGTTTTTATTTGTACCATTTTTGAGCAGGTGACATTTTTTGATCGCTTTTTATTTCGATTTTTGGGAGGTTAGAATGAACAAAAATCAGCAATTCATGAATTTCTTTTGGGGGAGGCGTTTTTATTGTTCCGCGTGTGGTAAAATTGATAAAGCAGTTTTATTCTTCGGGTCAGTACGATTATGGCGATACCTCATTTATATCAATTTTTTATGTTTTGGCGCTTTTATAGAATAAAAACAATTTTATATAAAAAATAATTATTTTTGCATCGCTTTATTCTGCAAGCTATAACTTTTTTATTTTTTCGCTGATGATGCTGTATGGTGGCTCTGTTTTTTGCGGACAAGATGACGTTTTCAGCGGTACCATGCTTATTTATATCGGTCTTTTTGATCGCGCGTTATTCCACTTTTTGTTCGGCGGTATGATGATAAAGCATTGATTTTTTGCTTCGTTTTTTTTTTTTTTTTAAGGGGTTCACTAAAGGGGTTAACTAGTGGGACAGTTTTATAGGGGGGGTCGTTACGGATGCGGCGATACCAAATATGTGTACTTTTATTGTTTTGGTTTTTTTTATTTACAGGAAGAAATGAATTTATTGGGGAATATATATTTTTTTTATTTATTTTGGATTTTTTTTATAACATGTTTATTTTTTTAACTTTTTTACTTTGTTCCAGGGTGGGACATCACTGTATTTTATCAAATCGCTGGTGTGACAGTGTGCACCATCTTGGATCCGGGTCCTGGGAGGGAGGAAGCCCTCAGAACAGCGCGATCACATCGCGCTGGTCTGAGGGTCTCAGGGGGGCGCGCAGGGAGCCCACTCCCTGCGCGATGCTTCCCTGTGCCCCCAGTACACCGCGATCATGTTTGATCGCGGTGTGCTAGGGTTAATGTGCCGGGAGCGGTCCGTGACCGCTCCTGACACACAGTCACGGGTGTCATCTGTGATAATCAGCTGACACCCGGCGGCGATTAGCTGCGCTCCCCTCAGGAGCGCAGCTGATCGCCTATGACGTACTATCCCGTCCATGGGCAGAATGGCACGGGTTTTATGGACGGGATAGTACGTCTAATGTCAGAGAGGGGTTAAAGAATATTTTGGGATTATTTTTACTTTCTCTGGCAATGAGTCTCTCTGCCTCAATCTTTGCTGTCTTGATTTGCTTTTTACAGAATTTATTCAGTCTTCTGTATTTATTTAATGCCTCATCACTACCTACTTGCTTTAATTCCCTAAACGCTTTCTTTTTGTCCCTTATTGCGCCCCTTACAGCTTTATTTAGCCATAGTGGTTTCTTCCTAATTCTAGCATGTTTATTCCCATAGGGTATATACTGTGCACAGGTCCTATTCAGGATGCTAATAAACGTCTCCCATTTTCTTTGTATATTTTTATGTCTCAGGATCTCGTCCCAGTTTATTGCACTAAGATCATCTCTCATCCGTTGGAAAATTGCCTTCCTGAAGTTTAGTGTCCTTGTAACCCCTCGACTACATATCTTATTAAAGGATACATGAAAGCTTATTATTTTGTGATCACTATTACCCAAGTGACCCCCAACCCTTATATTTGATATGCGGTCTGGCCTGTTGGATAATATTAGGTCTAGCAGTGCCCCCCCTCTTGTTGGGTCCTGAACTAGTTGTGAAAGGTAATTGTCTCTCATAGTTGCCAAAAACCGATTACCTTTGCTGGAACTGCAGGTTTCTGCTCCCCAATGTAATGTAATGTAATTCGAAGTCCCCCATAATAATGACTTCTCCTTGAGTTGCTGCTTCATCTATGGTACTTAGCTGGTGGGATATGGCCTAGGGGAGAATTTATTGTTTCTTTATATCTTATAATTTATACCAATGTTTGTTATTTTTTCCTCATCCATTTTAAACATTGTGGGCATTATAATGCATCATTGCATTAGTCTAGTCTTAGAACCCAACCATATGGGGCAGATATGGTGCTCACTAGTGATAGTGAAATTTAGTTGTTTTTTTTTTAATTTATTTTACTCCATGTTGTCTATTGCATATTTGCAGTAGTCTAATCTTGTGAACAAACCATATGGGTAACATATGCTCTTCACTATACATAGTGAACGTTTGCTATTTTCTTTACATACTATTATTTTCTGCAATGTTTGTTATTTCTGAAAATTTAATTTCAATCACAGTTGTCGAATGCATCTTAGCACTTGTCTAATGTGATCAATCCGACATATGGGTCGCATATGATTAGCACTACCCATATTCACTATTGGTTTTTGTGTTTACATACTATTATGTATCGAAACATTTGTAATTTTGTCATGCCTTATTTTGGTACTTGTGTAAGAATGCACACTTACACTATTGTTCTGTAAATACATATAGCATATGAAACAAATATGGTAGTCACTACCTCAAGTGGCAGTTTGCACATATAAATATCTATTTTTATAATAAGTTTGGAGTCTTTTTTCATAAGTTGTTTGTACTCAACCACCAACACATCTGTTATGACCATTAACACCAGACAGAGACTATGACAATTTGGGAAGTGGCATTGCTCTTCAAATCCCCTGGCAATCCTCTTCCAGTCTTCCATCTTTGGCTCAGGCATGACCAGTTGATGCAGTCTGTCCCAGACTTGTGAGCAGGTATCACGCACAATGCCAGATATGGTGGACCTCCCAATCAAAAACTCCAGATGGAGTGCGGTATAGGATATGCCAGTAGTTAGGAACCTACAAATAACCAAATATACAGAGAACAATCAATACACATGCACAAAGGTTTAACAAACGCACTATACATAACCCTTACATGATTTTATGTCCAAACAATCATACGTTCAATTTAACCAAAGTAAACTTTTTCAATAATTTTAACATACACATCATTGTTCAGGTACTTTGAGGTGATATTTGGGCTATATTATGAGGATATTTCTGCTACAGCCATAAGGGTAAAGGGAAACTAGTGGGAAAACACATCATCAACAGACTGTATGTAGGTGAGGAATACATACCGTAGCGTAAGGAGAAGTCGCACCTCTGCAGAGATAGCTTTGCGCATCCTGGTATCCTGGTAGGTGATCCCAGGGTGCACAATCTCCAACAAAACATCAAATGTGGCAATGCTCATTCGACAAAACAGAAAAAACTTGTCAGGATGAGTCCGCAGAGATGCATACAGGCGGTGAAAATGGCCTTTATTGAGACGTAGCCTCAAATGCGGATGCACCCATATTTGCCTCCTCCTCCGCGGTTCAGCGATCACTGGGTAAGGCTGGCCAATGTGGCGGGACAAAACCCAGTTGTATATCACTTGATCAGTTGGGATGAACTGAAGAGTGTCAGACATGTTGGCAAGCAAGCAGCAGAACTCCAACACAAGCACACCACAAAAATGGCAAGATTGGGGGTTGCAACCAGATGCAGAGCCAATAAATAGCCTTGCTGATGATGATTTGAATGAGTTTCAGGCCTAAAAACCGTTAAATGTCCATTTTGCAAGGCAGCGTGAAAAATACAAAATACGCAGCCGCACCCTGACAACGGATGAAATACGGATTATTGTGCCGGCAACATTTTGGCATATTACGCTCGTACAATACGGTCCGTATTTTTTTACAGTGAGTGTGACGCCGGCCTAACAGACAAGTCTGCTGCCAATGGGAGAGAATTTGTGGTCTGAATTATGGGGATTCTCCAGCTAAAAAAAAACGACAACAAAATATTTTGATATAGCCTATTGAAGAATACTAGGGAATATAGGGGTGTCCTCTGTCCATGATCCTCGTGGTCAGTGCGGTTACATGTTTTGCTTTCACCTCCGGATGTCTGTTATGCCCTGTAGTAACCGATAATTCACGGATATGAATAATTGCTGTATAATAAATCCATTCTCTGCTGGTGCTAAAGGACAACTGACCAGAATCACTGATTTCATGATCGTCTTCTGGCAGCAAATGATGGCTTTTTGCACCTAATTTGAGAGTAGCATTGTTTGTAGACAGAGACCCTAATTCCAGTGGTGTGTCACTCGGCTGCTTGTAGTAGTTCTTATAAAATTACTGTTTTATCATCAGTAGAGTTGAGCGATACTTTCCGATATCCAAAAGTATCGGAATCGGAATGGTATCGCCGATACCATTAAAATATCGGCGATACCCGATACCGATACCGGAAGTCCCATGTAAGTCTATGGGAACAAAATATCGTAACTAAAAAAACCCCATTCTTTCCTTGTAAACACTAAATATACACACATAGAATACATATATATATATATACATGTCATTGTGACATATATATATATACATATATGTATAGTTTATACACTTCTACATAGTAAAATATCCTCTGATTCAATTGCCGGGTAAAGCCGGCTTCTGTGAAAAGACAGAAGCACCCGACATGAAATGACACTTGGTGTACATAGGGTTAACCATGTCTTTTCATGTTGTTTGCTATCTGATTTGCACAAACAATTAAATCAGTCTATGTGTGCAAAATTTCACACCTGTAGGGTTAATTAAAGTTGTAAATTCGTTGTAAAAAAAACGGACTTTTTTGCTACGAATTTACACCTTTAATTAACCCCTACAGGTGTGAAATTTTGCACACATAGACTGATGTAATTGTTTGTGCAAATCAGATAGCAAAGGACATGAAAAGACATGGTTAACCCTATGTACACCAAGTGTCATTTCATGTCGGGTCACCCGACATGAAATGACACTTGGTGTACATAGGGTTAACCATGTCTTTTCATGTCCTTTGCTATCTGATTTGCACAAACAATTACATCAGTCTATGTGTGCAAAATTTCACACCTGTAGGGGTTAATTAAAGGTGTAAATTCGTTGTAAAAAAAACGGACTTTTTTGCTACGAATTCACACCTTTAATTAACCCCTACAGGTGTGAAATTTTGCACACATAGACTGATGTAATTGTTTGTGCAAATCAGATAGCAAAGGACATGGTTAACCCTATGTACACCAAGTGTCATTTCATGTCGGGTTCTGCATTTTCACAAAAGCCGGCAATTGAATTAGCGGCTATTATACTATGTAGAAGTGTATGAACTACAAATATAAATATATATATATGTGTCACAAATTCAATGACATGTATATATATATATATATATATATATATATATATATATATATATGAGGTGTAAAATTGCTGAAAAAAAATGCGTGGGCTCCCGCTCTATTTTCGCAACCAGACAGACAAAGCCAGTGAGTGGGGGCAGATAATAATAGCCCAGAGAGGGACCATTATTTTTGGCCCCCCCTGGCTACTAACATCTGCCCCCAGACACCCCAGGAAAGACAAATCTATAATTAGATTCGCCCTTTCTGGCACTTTGCCCGTCTATTCCCATTGCCCTGTAGCGGTGGCGAATGGGTTAATATGGGGTTAAAGCCACCTTGCTATTGAAAGGTGACCTTAAGCCAGGTTAATAATTGAGAGCTGTCAATTAGACAACTATCAATTATTAATCCTATTGCATGAAATAAAAATAAAACACACACACTTTAATTAAAGATCATTTTAATGAAATAAAGACACATGTTTTTGACCATCTTTTATTTTACTGCAAAAACCATTTCCTGTAATAAAAATAAAATAAAAAAGCAAAATTATTCTTACCTATCCCATGCACAGTCAGGTCCCACGGTGTAATCCTTCAGAAAGGGTTAATGTTTACTGCAGTGACCGCAGCTAATGCTGCAGCCTCACAGTAAACCCCCAAATGAATGAGTTCCTCTCCTGGCTGACAGGAGAGTAAAGGCTGGGTGTCACATAACGATACACCAGCGATCCCGACAACGATATGCACTTGTCAGGATCGCTGGTGTATCGCTACATGATCGCTGCGGAGCTGCCAAACAGGCAGCTCAGGCAGCGATCTGGGACAGCGACACTGCTGGTAACATCGCTTAAGGGCCCGTCTCACATAGCGATATCGCTACCGAGATCGCTGCTGAGTCACTAGTTTTGTGACGCTGCAGCGAGCTCACCAGCGATATCGCTGTGTGTGACATTCAGCGACGATCAGCCCCCCTGCCGGGTATCGCTGATCGTCGCAGAAATGTCAGGACCTTTTTTTGATCGCTGGTTTCCCTCTGACAGGCACGCATCGCTGCGTGTGACAGGCGGGAGACCAGCGATCCGCTGGTAACCAAGGTACACAGCGGGTTTCCAGGCACCGCGCAGCGCTTGGAAACCCGCTGTGTACCTTGGATACCAGCTCCCTGCATCAGGGCGCTGGTATCCAAGGTACACTGCGGGTAACTAAGCGATGTTACCCGCAGTGTCGCTGTCCCAGATCGCTGCCTGAGCTGCCTGTTTGGCAGCTCAGCAGCGATCATGTAGCGATACACCAGCGATCCTGACAAGTGCATATCGTTGTCGGGATCGCTGGTGTATCGTTATGTGAGACCCAGCCTTTAGTTACCCGCAGTGTACGTTGGATACCAGCGCCGTGATGCAGGGAGCTGGTAACCAAGGTACACAGCGGGTTTCCAAGCGCTGCGCGGTGCCTGGAAACTCGCTGTGTACCTTGGATACCAGCTCCCTGCATCAGGCGCTGGTATCCAAGGTACACAGCGGGTTTCTAGGCACAGCCCCGTGCCTGGAAACCCGCTGTGTACCTTGGTTACCAGCGGATCGCTGGTCTCCCGCCTGTCACACGCAGCGATGCGTGCCTGTCAGCGGGAAACCAGCGATCAAAAAAAGGTCCTGACATTTCAGCGACGATCAGCGATACCCGGCAGGGGGGCTGATCGTCGCTGAATGTCACACACAGCGATATCGCTGGTGAGCTCGCTGCTGCGTCACAAAACTAGTGACTCAGCAGCGATCTCGGTAGCGATATCGCTATGTGAGACGGGCCCTTAAGTGGAAAGCTTAATTGATTGCTTTCCACTTTCACTTCAGGTCAACCAGGGACACAATCAGTGACGTCAGAGGGAACTGATTAACAAAAATAGGGGTTCCCTTCGAAAAAAAAATGGCGTGGGGTCCCCCCTATTTTTGTTAACCAGCCAGATGAAGCAGACCGCTGAGGCCTGGATTTTCACGCTGTTAAGGAGCCAAGATCCATGGACCTTGCCAGCCTGATAATACCAGGCCACAGCAGTCTGCATATCTTGGCTGATTAACAAAAATAGGGGATCCCCTCGAAACAAATTGGCGTGGGGTCCCCCCTATTTTTGTTAACCAGCCAGATGAAGCAGACCGCTGAGGCCTGGTTTTTCAGGCTGGTAAGGATCCAATATCCATGGACCTCGCAAGCCTGATAATACCAGGCCACAGCAGTCTGCTTAGCTTGGCTGGTTAACAAAAATAGGGGATCCCCTCGAAAAAAAAACGGCGTAGGGGTCCCCCTATATTTGTTAACCAGCCAAGTAAAATGCAGACTGCTGCGGCCTGGTATTAAAAGACTGTCAAGGCCCATGGATTTTGGCCCTCAACAGCCTGATAATACCAGGCTACAGCAGCCCCACATTTGGCGCATCAAAAGATGTGCCAATTGTGGCACTTTACCCGGCTCTTCCGACTTGCCCTGTGGCAAGCGGGGTAATAAGGGGTTAATGTCACCGTTGATTGCACGGTGACAATAAGCCCGGTTAATAATGGAGAGGTGTCAATAAGACACCGATCCATTATTAATCCCAAAGTTTTTAACTGTTTAAAAAAAAGACACAGCAAGAAAAAAGTATTTTAATGAAATAAAAGAGACAACACAGTTTTCATTTCTTTTATTACTCTCTCATTCCTGCGACACCATCGATCTCCTGTAAAAAAATAAAAAAAACAAACCAACAGTATACCACCTGTCCGACGCAGTCCATAGTAACGACTGTCCCACGGCGATCCAGCTCTGCTACATCGGAATGACAGGCAGAGCCTGACATCCCGGCGCAGCACAGCTGCTTACCAGCTTCCCCGGCGGTGACGTCATCGGACTGCTTTACGGCCGCGATTACCCAGCAGTCACTGCAGTTATCGCGAGAAACTGCATGTGACCGCCGGGGAGAAGAGGATGGCGGCCATTAAGCAGTCCGGGATGTGACCGCCGGAGATCTTCTGCCGGGTAAGTGCCGCTGACTCCTGACAGACCCGACCGACGGACACTGACAGTGACAGTGACATTCCGATTCCGGTATCCGATCTGACGAAAATATCGGTACTCGGAATCGGAATTCCGATACAGCCAATATCGGCCGATACCCGATATTTGCAGTATCGGAATGCTCAACCCTAATCATCAGGAGATTATCCAAGAAGTATCGTCTCTCCTAAGCATGCCGAGATAAGGAGACTTAAAGCCACAATGCTCCTTTGGGAAATATGCTAATTATGCAAATTGTCTCTTCAGAGAGGAAGAGAGCTAGAACTCTAGTGCCACCTATTGGAAGGTAGCAATCCTACAAGTCAATGTTGACCCTTTAACGAGCCTTGTCACATGACCTAGGATAATAGCCAAACCAAAATCTCAATTTGCAGACACTGTGTTTCGGGGTACTGCCCCTCGTGAGTGCAAAGCAGAGATCTGGTTTTGCTGTGTGAGAGGCATCAGATCTTCCAATAGGTGGCACTAGAGTTCTAGCTCTCTTCCTCTCTGAAGAGACAATTTGCATAATTAGCATATTTCCCAGAGGAGCATTGTGGCTTTAAGTCTCCTCATCTCGGCATGCTTAGCATGTCAATCTAAGACGATACTTCTTGGATAATGGTCTGACGCCTCTCACACAGCCAAACCTGTTATGATTTGGTAGCTGAGGAGAGCAGGCAAAAAAGGAAATACACCAGAGCAGTTGGAAACTATGAGATTGCAGTACCCTGACTAACCACCACAACTAGAGGCAGCCGTGGAGCGTTCCTACGTTGGTCCTAGACGCCTCGTCACAGCCTGAGAAACTAACTACACCTAAAGATAGAAAGAGGAAAGCTATCTGCCCCGGAGCAGATCCCCAAAGAACATAGAAAGCCCCCAAACATGTAATGGCGGTTAGACAAGAAGAAATACTGACACAGACAGAAAATAGTATGAGCAAACGTTGGGGCCCAAACTTACTAAATAGAAAAGGATAGGAAGGGCACTTACTGCAATCCCAAAAAACCCTGAAAAGCACCAACTCTACTAATTACAAAAACACCTGAGATCACACGACCTCTACCACCTAAATTAGTTTTCTGGTGTAACCAAAAACAAAACAGCAGCCACTGAAAAAACTGGAAAAAGCAAATGTACAAACATCAGTGGCTGAACTGAACTGAGAGGGCAAAAGCCCCCAGAGGGGACCCTGAAGGCCCCCACAGAAGTGCAGGACAAAATGCAAAAATCAAGCACAAAAACAAAAAGAAGAAAATGTCTTATCTGTTAGCAGGAGATTCAGAAACGACACAGCAGGCTACCAAGGAAACAGGAATCAAGGATTGAGACCAGAACAATTGATCACCGGCAACCCTGATGGGAAGGCGACTCCCTTATATAAGACCAGTCAGTAACACCTGATTCCCAATCCTCAATATCTTCACTGGACAGTCCAGTACCGTTTGTAACCACCAGAGGGAGCTTCTTCTCAGAACTCATTTCCAGCCTATTCACAACAGTACCCCCCCTTGAGGAGGGGTCACCGAACCCTCATTTGAGCAACCAGGTCGGTCAGGATGAGTTCTATGATACGCACGGATGAGTCTCCTAGCATGGATGTCCGAAGCAAACACCCAAGAATTGTCTTCCTGACCATAACCTCTCCATTTAACCAAATACTTTCCGTCTAGTTTCCGTCTAGAAAAACGAGAATTCAATATTTTCTCAACCACATACTCCAGATTGCCCTCAACCAAAACAGGGTCAGGAGGCACAGTAGTATGAACCACTGGCTCAACAAACCTCTTCAACAAGGACTTGTGGAACACGTTATGGATCTTAAATGTCCCTGGAAGAAGCAAACGAAAAGAAACAGGATTAAGAATCTCCATGATCTTATAAGGTCCAATGAACCTAGGCTTAAATTTAGGAGATGCCAATCTCATAGGAATATTTCTTGAGGACAACCAGACCAAATCCCCCACTTTAAACCGAGGACCATCAGTCCTATGCCGGTTAGCAAACCGCTGGGCCCTCTCCTGAGAGAGGGACAACCTCTCCACTACCTGGTCCCAAATCTGTTGCATACGCTCCACAACAGAGTCAACACCTGGACAGACAGAAGCCTCCGTCTGTCCTGAAGAAAATCGAGGGTGAAACCCAGAATTACAGAAAAATGGAGACATCAAAGTGGCAGAGCTAGCCCTATTATTAAGAGCAAACTCAGCCAAAGGCAAAAAAGAGACCCAGTCATCCTGATCAGCAGACACAAAGCATCTTAGATAAGTCTCCAATGTCTGGTTTGTTCTCTCAGTTTGACCATTGGTCTGAGGATGAAACGCCGAGGAGAAAGACAATTGAACACCAAGTTTAGAACAAAAGGTCCTCCAAAATCTGGAAACAAACTGGACTCCTCTGTCAGACACAATGTTCTCAGGAATGCCGTGTAAACGAACCACGTGCTGAAGGAACAAAGGCACCAATTCAGAGGAGGAAGGCAACTTAGGTAATGGCACAAGATGTATCATCTTGGAAAACCTATCGCAAATCACCCAGATGACGGTCATTCTCTGAGAAACAGGGAGGTCGGAAATGAAATCCATAGAGATATGGGTCCATGGTCTCTTGGGCACAGGTAATGGCATCAACAAACCACTAGAACAAGAGCAAGGCTTGGAGCGAGAGCAAGTCCCGCAGGACTGCACAAACTCCCTGACATCACGAGACAAGGTAGGCCACCAAAAGGACCGACTAACCAAGTCTCTGGTACCAAAAATTCCGGGATGACCGGCCAACGCGGAACAATGAATCTCAGACATTATACTCTTTTTCCACTGGTCCGGGACAAACAATTTCCCAACAGGGCAGCGCTCGGGCTTATCCTCCTGACACCCCTCCAGAGCCAGTCTCAAATTGGGCGAGATGGCGGAAAGAACTACACCCTCTTTCAAAATAACAGAAGGATCAGATAACTCAGGAGAGTCCGCCAGGAAACTCCTCGAGAGGGCATCCGCCTTAACATTTTTAGTGCCAGGAAGAAAGGAAACCACAAAATTAAAACGTGTGAAAAACAAGGCCCACCTGGCCTGTCTAGGATTAAGTCGCTTGGCAGATTCCAGATAAACTAGATTCTTATGGTCCGTAAGGACCACCACCTGATGTTTGGCTCCCTCCAGCCAATGTCTCCACTCTTCAAAAGCCCACTTCATAGCCAATAACTCCCGATTACCCACATCATAATTACGTTCAGTGGGAGAAAATTTTTGAGAGAAAAAGGCACAAGGGTTACTTTTAGAGGTCTCTGGATCTCTTTGGGACAAAACGGCACCTGCCCCAATTTCAGAGGCATCAACCTCCACCTGAAATGGTAGAGAAACATCAGGCTGCCGTAGAACAGGAGCAGAAGTGAATCTCTGCTTAAGTTCCTGAAATGCAGAGATTGCCTCAGGAGGCCAATTCACCACATCAGAACCCTTCTTGGTCAAATCAGTTAATGGTTTAACAATAACAGAGAAATTACCAATAAATTTACGATAAAAATTGGCAAAACCCAAGAATCTTTGAAGAGCCTTTAATGAAGTAGGTTGGACCCAATCACAGATAGCCTGAACTTTGACCGGGTCCATTTCAATAACAGATGGGGACAAAATGAATCCCAGAAATGAGATCCTCTGAACGCCAAAAAGACACTTTGATCCCTTTACATACAGAGCATTCTCTCTCAAAATCTGGAACACAGTCCGAACATGTTTTACATGAGAGTCCCAATCATTGGAAAAAATCAAGATATCATCCAAATAAACAATCAGAAATTTATCCACAAAATCCCTGAAAATGTCATTCATGAAGGACTGGAAGACAGAAGGAGCATTGGTGAGCCCAAAGGGCATCACAAGGTACTCAAAATGCCCTTCAGGGGTATTAAATGCCGTCTTCCATTCATCCCCGTGCTTAATGCGAATAAGGTTATATGCCCCCCTGAGGTCCAGCTTGGTAAACCAAGTAGAGTTTTTCACCCTGGAAAACAGATCAGAGATCAAGGGTAACGGATATTGATATTTCACAGTAATATTGTTCAAGAGATGATAATCAATACACGGCCTTAATGAACCATCCTTTTTGGCCACAAAGAAAAAACCGGTACCTAAGGGTGAAGAGGATGGTCTGATATGACCCTTCTCCAATGACTCCTTGATATAAGACCGCATAGCGTCATGTTCAGGTACAGACAAGTTAAAAAGGCGACCTTTAGGGAATTTACTACCAGGCACTAATTCAATAGCGCAGTCATAGCTCCTATGGGGAGGTAAGGATGCAGATTTACTTTCGCTAAACACATCAGAAAAATCAATCAAAAAGTCAGGAACATCCTGAGCCTGGGGGGAGGCAGAAAAAACAGGAGTGTTAGTATTAACACATTGGCAGCCCCAACTGGTAACAGACACAGATTTCCAATCCAAAACAGGATTATGAGACTGTAACCAAGGGAAACCCAGTACGATAATGTCATGCAGATTATACAGAACCAAAAATTTGCAACTCTCCTGATGATCAGGTTCTACCCTCATTATCACCTGAGTAGAGAACTGAGGTTTATTCTCAGCCAAAGGGGTAGAATCGATCCCCAGTAGGGGAATAGACTTCCGTAGGGGTATCAAGGGAAACCCACAACGTTTAGCAAAATCAAAATCCATCAGGTTAATAGCTGCTCCAGAATCAACAAAAGCCTGAGCAGAAAATGAGGACAGAGAGCATATCAGGGTAACAGTTAATAAAAACTTAGTCTGAACACTACCCAAGACAACTGAGCGTGCAAAACGTCTTCCCCGCTTAGGGCAGACTGAAATAGCATGAGAGGCATCACCACAGTAGAAACATAACCCATTGCGCTTTCGAAATTCATGACGCTGTGCCCCAGAAACCACTCTATCACACTGCATGGATTCAGAAGCAGGTTCACAAGGCAACATTATTCCACGCATATCTTTCCGCTCACGCAAACGTCTGTCAATTTGAATCGCTAATGACATAGAATCATTGAGACCAGAGGGAACAGGGAATCCCACCATGACATCCTTTACATTATCTGACAGTCCCTTCCGAAAAAGAGCTGCCAAAGCGTCGTCATTCCATTTGGTCAGGACTGCCCACCTACGGAATCTCTGACAGTATAACTCAGTGTCCTCAAGCCCCTGACTTAATGCCAACAAAGTTTTTTCAGCTTGATCAGTGACATTAGGCTCATCGTACAATAACCCCAAAGCCTGAAAAACGCATCAACATCACTCAAAACAGGATCCCCAGGTGTCAGGGAAAAAGCCCAATCCTGAGGGTCGCCGCGCAGGAGAGAGATGACAATTTGAACCTGCTGCGCTGCATTCCCTGAGGACTTAGATTTTAAGGCAAAAAACAATTTACAGTTATTTTTGAAATTCAGAAACTTAGCTCGATCCCCCAAAAACAAATCTGGCATGGGAATCCTAGGTTCCACAACAGGCAACCAAGCAAGATAGGTAGCAATACTCCGAACTTCAGTGGCAAGCTGATCCACACGGCCAGACAACTGTGCAAACTCCATTGAGAGAGGAAGAAAAATCCTCCTCAGCACCCAGAGATACAGAGGGAAAAAAAAAATGCAACAAACAGAAAAAAAAAATAATAAAAATCTCTGACAACTCTGACAACTTTTTTTTCTTTCCACAATATTTTTCCCTTCTGTGAGTACCATATAATTTTCAGTTAGGCCGGTGATACTGTTATGATTTGGTAGCTGAGGAGTGCAGGCAAAAAAGGAAATACACCAGAGCAGTTGGAAACTATGAGATTGCAGTACCCTGACTAACCACCACAACTAGAGGCAGCCGTGGAGCGTTCCTACGTTGGTCCTAGACGCCTCGTCACAGCCTGAGAAACTAACTACACCTAAAGATAGAAAGAGGAAAGCTATCTGCCCCGGAGCAGATCCCCAAAGAACATAGAAAGCCCCCAAACATGTAATGGGGTTAGACAAGAAGAAATACTGACACAGACAGAAAATAGTATGAGCAAACATTGGGGCCCAAACCTACTAAATAGAAAAGGATAGGAAGGGCACTTACTGCAATCCCAAAAAACCCTGAAAAGCACCAACTCTACTAATTACAAAAACACCTGAGATCACACGACCTCTACCACCTAAATTAGTTCTCTGGTGTAACCAAAAACAAAACAGCAGCCACTGAAAAAACTGGAAAAAGCAAATGTACAAACATCAGTGGCTGAACTGAACTGAGAGGGCAAAAGCCCCCAGAGGGGACCCTGAAGGCCCCACAGAAGTGCAGGACAAAATGCAAAAATCAAGCACAAAAACAAAAAGAAGAAAATGTCTTATCTGTTAGAAGGAAATTCAGAAACAACACAGCAGGCTACCAAGGAAACAGGAATCAAGGATTGAGACAAGAACAATTGATCACCGGCAACCCTGATGGGAAGGCGACTCCCTTATATAAGACCAGTCAGTAACACCTGATTCCCAATCCTCAATATCTTCACTGGACAGTCCAGTAACGTTTGTAACCACCAGAGGGAGCTTCTGCTCAGAACTCATTTCCAGCCTATTCACAACACAAACCAGATCTCCGCTTTGCACTCACAAGGGGCAGTACCCGGAAACACATTGCTGCAAATTGAGATTCTGGTTTGGCTATTATCCTAGGTCATTTGACAAGGCTCATTAAAGGGTCAACATTGACTTGTAGGATTGCTACCTTCCAATAGGTGGCACTAGAGTTCTAGCTCTCTTCCTCTATGAAGAGACAATTTGCATAATTAGCATATTTCCCAGAGGAGAATTTGTGGCTTTAAGTCTCCTCATCTCTGCATGCTTAGCATGTCAATCACCGCAAGGAGAGACGATACTACACTTCTTGGATAATGGTCTGACGCCTCTCACACAGCCAAACCAGATCTTCGCTTTGCACTGACGAGGGGCAGTACCCCGAAACACAGTGTCTGCAAATTGAGATTCTGGTTTGGCTATTATCCTAGGTCATGTGACAAGACTCGTTAAAGGGTCAAAATTGACTTGTAGGATTGCTACCTTCCAATAGGTGGCACTAGAGTTCTAGCTCTCTTCCTCTCTGAAGAGACAATTTGCATAATCATCAGGAGATTATCACTACAGGACCAGTAAATCTGCTGTCATGAAGTCCTCTATATTCAAAAGCTCTGAATAACCCTGCCCCCACCATTGATTGGCTACTTTCTGTATATATACAGAGAAAGCAGGCCAATCTGTGGTGTGGGTGGAGTTATATAGAGCTCAGCATTCAGAGAACTGCTAGACCTGCAGCAGATAAAGTAGAGATTTTACTGAAACAGCAGAGAGCTAGTAAGTGATACGTCACTGGAATCAGGTTTTCTGTCCCTACATCATGCTGCTCTCAGATGAAGTAGCAAAAACCCGGTGATAGATTTCCTTTAATGCTGAACAAGGACTAATTATCACTAGGGATATTTTGCATATTTTATGTTCCTCTGCCTCTTTTAAAGCTTATCCAGCTACCATAAATAACTGAAATTAAAAGACATCTTATTTTTTACAAATGAAGTGGAGGAAAAACAATGATGACATCTCTTTGAAATGTGCATTTTTAAAATAATTACTGTATTTTGTCTAACACTGAAATCAGCCTGAAGGTAAAGGGCTCAGGGAGATGTAGAAGCATAGACTGGAAACCTGAACCTCACTCCTGGAGGAAGAGGACTCTGACCCCATCTGCACCTGGAGGACTGGTGTCTCTTTATATCCTCTGTGTTGGGGAGCGTCGTATAGATTTCATGTATTATGGGAAACTAGGGATTATATAGTGCTGTACAGATTGCGGCAGTAGGGTCTCCATTGTCTCTGGATCAGAACGGCGCCAACACATGGAATTCCTAACAAGTTCAAATTTTACCTGTACCTGCATCCTCAAGACATGGATTTACTGTATTTTTCGGACCATAATATGCACCCCAAATTTTGGTGTAGAAAATAGGAAAAAAGATTTTTATAAGATGGGGGTCTGTCTTGTTGTCCGATTTTAAGGTATCTTACTTGAGGGTCGGTGGTGGTACCTGCCGAGTCGCAGGAGGCATGGTCCCTTCCTCAGGATGCCAGCTGCAGCAGAAGTGGGGCAATGGTGCAGTCCCGAGGTCCGGTGTCGGCCGTGAGGCAGAGGTGTGGCGATGCTGAGGCTCGGTGTCGGCGGTGGGCGGTGCGTAGAGCACCTGAGCAGGGTTCCTTCCTTAGGATGCCAGAAATGTGGCAATGCCGTGGCCCGGTGCTCCACGACAAGCATATCTGGCTGAATCAGGGGTTTTTCGGCGGCGGTGGCCATCTTCCTGAGGCCGCGTGTGTGCAGATTTAGATCTCAGCTGCACTTGGCTTCAGGAAAATGTTCGCCATGATCTCAATCTGCGCACGAGCGGCCTCAAATTGGGTCAGGGTTAACAGTGAGCTGCCACAGGGATCAGTAATGGCAGGGTCAGACATATAGCTGGTGCAGCAGCACCTGTGTCCAGAGTTAGAGGGGTCCCGCGACATACAGCTGAAATGTATTGAGACGCAGGGAAACCGCTGGCTCCCTATGCTGTCATATACATCGATGGCCAATCAGAGGCTGGCAGCTGACGTTGGTGCACCCCTGACTGGGGATACGTGGCAGTGAAGTCATGCACAATGGTTTGTATGCCGAAGATCTTGTACAGCAAGATGGCAGCAACAGATCAGAGGCAGGAGCTATTGGACAGAACAGAGGACAAGAGTTTTACCTAACACGTCCTCTCGCACACTGGGAAAAAGTCCTTCTCACCAGCTGAACTGCTGTTGCTCTTCAGTGAGTGGATGCTACGTACCTTAGCCGGCTCCTGCTAGGCTGGCTAGCCGTAGTTAAGGATCATGCTGAATGGCTGAGGTGTCATCTCCTATTTCATGCTTCATGTGAATAACATCAATGTGAAGAAAAGGAGGTCACGTGGGACTCGTGGGAGAAGGGATGCAACGTTGATCTCTGCGCAGCGGAGGGTACCAGGAGACACTAAGTGACAGAGCAGCCCAGTGTGGGTACCAGCCCATCTGGCAATTGCCAGATTGCCAGTCCGGCCCTGTGTATTACCATCTTGGACATCGCCTGAGCCTATGCAGTTAGGGGGCACGTTCCATTGGATGAAAACCTCTATTACACTCAAGTGGGGTGGAGTTTGTTTTCTTGTGGTAAAACGGGACACTTTGTCGGTACCTGTCCCTTGGAGTAAAAAGAGAGACAGCAGCAGGAAAAATCCTAGACATAGGTTGTTCAGGGGATCTCAACCTACGTCTACTTATATCCTCTACTATAGTGTCTCAATGTTTGATACCTGTAAGGTTAAAATTGGGGACCAGAAAATTTCTATTTCCATATTTCTTGATAGTAGTTCAGGGTGAATATGATTGATGAGCAGTTTGACAGTTCTTAAGGGTTGGATTTGAAAAAAAATATCCAGTCCAGTTCAGATATTTGCCACTGATTTTTCACTTTTGACTCGGGGGCTTTTCTGAACCTCTCATGTGCTAGCTTATGTTTCCGCCTGTGCCACCTGTGCGCATTCTAAGTCGTCTTATTCTCGTTCTTCAGGATGTTTGCAGACTTTAAGGCTAAGTTCACACGTTCAGGAATATTTGCGTTTTTTTTCGCGTTTTTTCCGCGATTTTCTGCGGTAAAAATGCGAAAAAAAAAACGCAAGCATTAAGCATCCTATACATGTTAATGGATTCCGTATGTTTTGGCTACATGTTGGGGTTTTTTTTCCGCGAAAAAAACGCTTCGCGGAAAAAATAGCAACATGTTCATTAATTTTGCGTAATCTCAGCGGAATCGCCACCATAGGAATGCATTGAACTGCTTACTTTCCGCATGTGGCTATGCGGAATGTAATCGGTTCATGTGCGATGGTACCCAGGGTCTGGAGGAGAGGAGACTCTCCTCCAGGCCCTGGGTACCATATCCCTGGTAAAACAATAATTAAAATAAAAAATAATGATATTCTCACCTTCCGGCGGCCCCCGCAGCCTTCCCGCCTCTCAGCGACGCTCCGGTTCCCAGGAGTCCTTTGCGAGAATCACCCAGATGACGTAGCGGTCTCGCGTGATGCTACGTCATCTGGGGTCTGTCGCAAAGGACGCCTGGGAACGGGAGTTTCCGGGAGCGTCGCTGAGAGGCGGGAAGGCTGCGGGGGCCGCCGGAAGGTGAGAATATCATTATTTATTATTTTTTTATTATTTTTACATTAGATCTTTTTACTATTGATGTGACATAGGCGGCATCAATAGTAAAAAGTTGGTCACACGAGTCAAACACTATGTTTGACTCGTGTGACCAACCTGTCAATCAGTTTTCCAAGCGATGCTACAGATCGCTAGGAAAACGCTAGCATTCTGCAAGCTAATTACGCTTGCAAAACGCTAGTTTCTGGCGGGAATACGCATACAAAAAAAATGCGTATTTCCCACGGCAGAGAAGTGCGGGATTGCCGCGGAAATTTCCGCGGTAATTCCGCAACGTGTGAACTTAGCCTGAGTATTCCAACTCAACCATGAACAGACATTTCCATAGACTTTAAAACTGATTTACCCTCTTCTGCTGGCAGTGGTAATATGATAATTTTGGTGATTGGTAATAGGTTTTCTAAAATTACACATTTTGTCACCTTGACTTCCTTACCAAATGCCAATAGGTTGGCTCAGGTGTTTGTTCGAGAGATTGTTAATCTCCACAGTGTTCTTTGTAATATCGTCTCAGATTGAGATATTGCCAAATTCTGGAAAGCTTCTTGTTCACGTTTAGGGATAAAACTATCTTATTCATCGGCTTTTCACCCTCAGTCTAATTGGCAAACAGAACGTGCTAATCAGAATCTAGAGCAGTGTTTACTTTGTTTTGTATCTGAAAATCAGAAGGAGTGGTCCTCTTTTCTTTCTTTTGCTGAATATGCCATTAATAATCGTTGTCATGAATCTACTGGGGTATCACCCTTTTTCTGTGTTCATGGTCGGCATCCTCAGTTCTTTACATTCCAGGGAGGGAACTTGTCAAGGGTACCTGGTGAGGATCAGTTTGTTTCTTCATTATCAACTGTGCGTTCAGCAACATTTGCATGACTTGAGTTCCAAATATAAACAATCGGCTGATTGTAAACGTGTGCCTGGTTCGGCCCTGTGTGTGGGTGATCTGGTGTGGTTGTCTATCAAGAACATTAAACTTAAAGTACCTTCATTGATGTTAGGACCTTGATTTATTGGTTCATATAAAATTACAGCAGTCATTAATCCTGTTGCTTTCCGTCTGGCATTACATGCATCGTTCACAATTCATGTTTTTCACAGGTCTGTTTTAAATCAATATGTTGTTTCTGAAACCTCTTCTCCCTTACCACCACCTCTGGTCCTAGTTGATGGGTCATTAGAGTTTCAGGCATCCAAAATTATAGATTCAAGTCTCATCCTAAACTCATTGGAATATTTGGTTTATTGGTGGAATTATGGTCCTGAGGAGAGGACTTAAATACCAGCCTCTGTTATACATGCCGAACGTCTGGTTAGGTCCTTTCATTGCCTTCATCCAGATAAACCAGGCCCTCAGGGTCCAAGGGCCCCTCTTAGAGGGAGGAGTACTATCACAAGGAGGTTTTCTCAAACATCTCCAACTGCCATGGCTGTGTCGGGGTCTGTAGCTTCCACAGATACAGACACTCCTCCTTGTGATTCCATAGATGGATATGGTCAGTACAGAGTAACTCAGGCGTCAACTTCTAGAGCTGCAGCTACTAGGCAGGTTAGAAGGAGTTAATTCTTTGTACACTTTGTATTCTGCTGTGTGCCCTGTTTGTCTGGTTATGTATTTCCCCATACACTATACAGACTAGTGCTAATTCGGAGCCTAGGAGGGAATGAGGCTCAGGCATCTCCACCTTCAGGGGTAATCCTGGGACAGGGATAACCAGGTACCCCTAGCCTGAGGGTCAGTATATGTGCACATCTGCTGTATTATTCCACAGTCACACAGTTACACATTTATCAGGTAGCTGTTTCATTTTTTTCACTTTATTTGTGCTTTTTAATGTTAAGCTTTTTGGAATCGCATCAACCTCTATGTGTTGTGTTTTCACCCACTTTTCAGGTGTTTTTGGCCCATAACCATCCGTCATTAGCTTTTCTTAAAAACACAAAACAAAATGCATTTGTTAATATGAATTATATATTCTTTAGTTGCTCTTTTGATATTATAACTTGTGAATTAGTAACAGGTCATGAGTCACATAAAAATAACTTGACTTGCAATGCTAAAAACAACTAAAAAAAAAAACAAGATAAGAGCGCAGGTAGTAAAACACATTAATTAAAAAAAGCACAAAAAAAAACAAAAAATTACAGAATTTTTTTTTTTTACAAGTGTTAATTAGACAAAAAATGCAGATAAATATTCATACACTTATTGTCATTCATTGATGAAGACATTCATGCTATTGAAGACATTCTTGGAATTCTACAATAAATGAAATGATTATATTTGTCACTTGAAACATACACTTGCTAGAAATATAATGTTTTTTTTTCTTCATTGTCTCCCATATACAGTACAGACCCAAAGTTTGAACACACCTTCTCATGTAAAGATTTTTCTGCATTTTCATGACTATGAAAATTGTACATTCACACTGAAGGCATCAAAACTATGAATTAACACATGTGGAATTATATACTTAACAAAAAAGTGTGCAACAACTGAAATTATGTCTTATATTCTAGGTTCTTCAAAGTAGCCACCTTTTGCTTTGATGACTGCTTTGCACACTCTTGGCATTCTTTGATGAGCTTCAAGATGTAGTCATCGGAAATGGTCTTCCAACAATCTTGAAGGAGTTCCCAGAGATGCTTAGCACTTGTTGGCCCTTTTGCCTTCACTCTGCGGTCCAGCTCACCCCAAACCATCTCGATTGGGTTCAGGCCTGGTGACTGTGGAGGCCAGGTCATCTCGCGTAGCACCCCATCACTCTCCTTCTTGGTCAAATAGCCCTTACACAGCCTGGAGGTGTGTTTGGGGTCATTGTCCTGTTGAAAAATAAATGATGGTCCAACTAAACGCAAACCGGATGGAATAGCATGCCGTTGCAAGATGCTGTGGTAGCCATGCTGTTTCAGTATGCCTTTAATTTTGAATAAATCCCCAACAGTGTCACCAGCAAAGCACCCTCACACCATCACACCTCCTCCTCCATGCTTCACGGTGGGAACCAGGCATGTACAGTCCATCCGTTCACCTTTTCTGCGTCGCACAAAGACACGGTGGTTGTAACCAAAGATCTCAAATTTGGACTCATCAGACCAAAGCACAGATTTCCACTGGTCTAATGTCCATTCCTTGTGTTCTTTAGCCCAAACAAGTCTCTTCTGCTTGTTGCCTGTCCTTAGCAGTGATTTCCTAGCAGCTATTTTACCATGAAGGCCTGCTGCACAAAGTCTCCTCTTAACAGTTGATGTAGAGATGTGTCTGCTGCTAGAACTCTGTGTGGCATTGACCTGGTCTCTAATATGAGCTGCTGTAAACCAGCGATTTCTGAGGCTGGTGACTCGGATAAACTTATCCTCAGAAGCAAAAGTGACTCTTGGTCTTCCTTTCCTGGGGTGGTCCTCATGTGAGCCAGTTTCTTTGTAGCGCTTGATGGTTTTTGCATCTGCACTTGGGGACACTTTCAAAGTTTTCCCAATTTTTTGGACTGACTGACCTTCATTTCTTAAAGTAATGATGGCCACTCATTTTTCTTTACTTAGCTGCTTTTTTCTTGCCATAATACAAATTCTAACAGTCTATTAAGTAGGACTATCAGCTGTGTATCCACCAGATTTCTGCACAAACAACTGATGGTCCCAACTCCATTTATAAGGCCAGAAATCCCACTTATTAAACCTGTGAAGTGAAAACCATTTCCGGTGACTACCTCTTGAAGCTCATCAGGAGAATGCCAAGAGTGTGTAAAGCAGTCATCAAAGCAAAAGGTGACTACTTTGAAGAACCTAGAATATAAGACATAATTTCAGTTGTTACACACTTTTTTGTTAACTATATAATTCCACATGTGTTAATTCATAGTTTTGATGCCTACAGTGTGAATTTACAATTTTCATAGTCATGAAAATACAGAAAAATCTTTAAATGAGAAGGTGTGTCCAAACTTTTGGACTGTACTGTACGTGTATCAGTAAGTGCTTCCATGGGCTAATGTAATTGACTTCATTCCGGGAAAATGCTATAAATGATGCTTAGTGAGCAAAAACAGGAGTTT
The DNA here is from genome assembly GCA_033576555.1 of Oophaga sylvatica. NCBI lineage: Eukaryota > Metazoa > Chordata > Amphibia > Anura > Dendrobatidae > Oophaga > Oophaga sylvatica. Next base: position 350,759,135 of record JARQOD010000004.1, on the reverse strand, counting down.
GTGAAAAACACACACATCTGCTGTTTGTCATCTTGGACATTTTTGTATTGCAGGAAATAGCTGGCAGATGAATATGTAACTAGTCTTCTCTCTGTATGGTTTAGATCGTTTTGCTTGTTAAAAAAGGTAAATTACTTTTTACAAGAATGTAATTGAGTGTGCAATTTAATAGTACAACATGAAACAGACAAGGCTAAAAGCTGAGGTCCATCAATTCCTTTTTAACATTCTAAATATTGTCAGTACTGCCTATGTACATTTTAATACTATAGCACAAATGAGTACTGAACTCAAAAATCTAAGAATTATTTCAAATATTGTTCACAAATTTGTCTAAATCTGTGATAGTGATCATATCTCCTTTGCAGAGATAATCCATCCACCTTGCAGTTTTACAGTAGTGGCGGGGTTTCGGGGGGGTTAAAAGACAGTCAGTATCTGGTGTGACCACCATTTGCCTTACGCAATTCAACACATGTCCTTCACATAGAGTTGATCAGGTTGTTGACTATGCTGGCAATGCAAGAACTTGCATCTAGGAGTTGTGTACTGATCCTTGCAACATGGGGCCATGCACTATCATGCTGCAACATGAGGGGATGGTCATGGATGAATTGCACAACAATGGGCTTCAGGATGTCATCACTGTATCCTCTGTGAATTCAAAATGGCATCATGTTCCTGGAAGCTGAAAACATCCCAGTTTTGCATGGCCAGCATACTCACAGGACATGTCTCCCATTTTAAAGTGGCCTTCCATTGTGGCCAGAATAAGGTATACCTGTATAATAATCATGTTGTTTGATCAGCATCTTGATATGCCACACCTGTAAGGTTAATGAATTATCTCGGTAAAGAAGAACTGCTCACGAACACAGATTTAGACAAATTTGTGAATAATATTTGAGAAAAAAAGGCCTTTTGTGTACATAACAACAAGTCTTAGAACTTTTAGTTCAGCTCATGAAAAATGGAAGCAAAAACAAAAGTGTCGCGTTTATATTTTTGTTCACTAATATATGTATGTATAATAATAATAATCTTTGTTTAGCTCCAACATATTCTGCAGCGCTTTACAGTTTTACAGTTTCAAAACACAAGTCATAAGTAGCAACGTTAACAATACAATAATTAAAGCAAAATAAGACGACCCTGCTCATGAGAGCTTACAATCTACAATGAGGTGGGGGAGATACAAAGTACGGGTGTGTGTACACAATGGTGTATTTACAATGATGGTCCAGCCATCTTGAGGGAGTGAGGGATAGATAGAGATACTGAATGGGCTACACACACACTTACACCTAGAATGACTTTGATTAGTGAACATGATAGGCCGCTCTGAACAAATGTGTTTTGAGGGAGCGCCTGAAACCATGCAAATTGTGGATAGTCCTAATTTCTTGGGGTAGAGCATTCCAGAGGATTGGCGCAGCGCGGGAGAAGTCTTGGAGTCGGGAGTGGGAGGTACGGATTAATGCAGAGGTTAGTCGAAAGTCATTTGCAGAGCGCAGCAGTCGGTTAGGCTGATGGATAGAATTGAGGGAGGAGATGTAGGGGGTGCTGCACTGTGGAGAGCTTTGTGGGTGAGAACAAGTACTTTGAATTGGATCCTATAATGAATGGGCAGTCAATGTAAGGACTGGCGAAGAGCGGACGCGTCCGAATACCGATTAGCCAGATGGATGACCCTGGCTGCTGCATTCAGTATGGACTGGAGCGGGGAGAGTCGAGTAGCGGGGAGGCCAATTAATAGAGCTTTGCAGTAGTCCAGGCGTGGATCAATGCTACAGTGAGGGTTTTTGTTGTTTCCATGGTGAGAAAAGGGCAGATTCTAGAGATGTTCTTTAGGTGTAGGCGGCAAGAGCGGGCAAGAGATTGTATGTGGGAGGTGAAGGAGAGATTGGTGTCAAACATAACACCCAGACAGCGTGCCTGCTGCCGGGGTGTTATTATGATGCTGCCCACGGAGAAGGAAATGTCAAATTTAGGGAGGTTAGTAGACGGTGGGAGCAGAAGAAGTTCAGTTTTGGAGAGGTTGAGTTTCAGATAGAGAGCGGACATGATGTTGGAGACTGCGGACAGACAGTCGGTGGCGTTCTGTAGTACAGCTTGGACGTGTATAGTTGTGTGTCATCAGCATAAAGATGGTACTGAAAGCCAAATCTGCTGATGGTCTGTCCAATTGGGGCCGTGCAGAGAGAGAAGAGAAGGGGGCCAAGGACTGAGCCCTGAAGTACCCCGACAGCGAGAGGAAGAGGAGATGACGTGGAGCCAGAGAACAAAACACTGAAGGGGGGTTCAGAAAGATAGGAAGAGAACCAGGAGAGAGCAGTGTCCTTAATGCCTAGTGACTGGAGCCTAGAGAGTAGTAGACGTGGTCAACCGTGTCGAAAGCTGCAGAAAGGTCGAGAAGAATGAGCAGAGAGTGGTCACCATTACGTTTTGCTGTCAGAAGGTCATCGGTCACTTTGATGAGTGCAGTTTCAGTCGAATGTAGGGGGCGGAAGCCGGACTGTGAAGGGTCTAGGAGGGAGTGAGTGGAGAGGTAACGGGTAAGTCGGGAGTAGACTAGGCGCTCCAAAAGTTTAGAGATGAAAGGGAGATTGGAGACTGGTCTGTAGTTGTTTGTGCAGGAAGGGTCGAGAGCGGGTTTCTTTAGTTATGGAGTAATGATGGAGAGTTTGAAGGAGGATGGTAAAATGCCAGAGGAGAGTGAGAGATTAAAGATTGTAGTTAGGTGAGCTGTGACAACTGGAGAGAGAGACTGGAGGAGATATGAGGGGATGGGGTCGGTAGTGCATGTAGTCGGATGAGAGGAAGAGAGGAGTCTGGAGACTTCTTCTTTTGTGATGGGATCAAATGTGGAAAGTGAGCCAGGGGAAATGCAGGGAGGGATGACAGTCACAGCACTTGGTGGTTGAGAGCAGATTTCCTTACGAATATTATCTATTTTTTCTATAAAGTGGGAGGCCAGGTCATCAGCATAAATGTCTGTGACAGGGGCTTGTACTTTTGGCCTGAGAAGGGAGTGAAAAGTGTCAAAAAGTTTCTTGGGGTTGTTGGCTAGTGAGGAGATCAGGGTGGTGAAGTAGTTCTTACCATGAATTTAAAGTAGATGAAGTCTTCTGGTGTGCGGGTTTTTCTCTATAGGTGTTCAGCACTCCTAGAGCATCGCTGGAGAAGTTAAGTTTGCAATGTGAGCCAGGGCTGTTTTACTGTGTATTTGGAAGTTCTGAGGGTGAGCGGCGCTACTTGGTCAAGGGTGCTTCTAAGAGTGTCATTTTAGTGATGAACAGCCAGATCAGGACAAGAAAAAGAGGAGATTGGGGACAGTGATGAGTGTAGGGAGTCTGAAAGTGTCTGAGAGTTAATAGCTTGTAGATTTCTGAATGTGTGGTAGGAGTACGCTGGGGTGGACGGGGACTTGTGAGCGTGAAGGAGAGAATGTTGTGGTCAGAGAGTGGAAGCGGTGAGTTATTTAGGTGGGAGATTGAACAGAGCCAGACAAAGACCTGGTCAAGGGTGTTACCATCCTTGTGTGTCTCAGAGGTTGAAAGCCGTGATAGGCCTAGAGAAGTGGTTAGTGATAGAAGCTGAGATTCAGATGTGGAAGTAGGGCTGTTAATGGAGATGTTGATGTCTCCATGGATAAGGGTTGGTAGTTCTGAGGACATGAAGTGCGGCAGCCAGGCTGAGAAGTGGTCAAGCAACGGGGTGGGTGAGCCTGGGGGCCGATATATGACTGCTACTCTGAGGGAGAGGGGACGGAAGAGCCTGATGGTGTGGACTTCAAAAGAAGGGAATGAGAGTGATGGAATTGGGGGGATGACCTGGAAAGTGCATTGTGGGGACAGGAGTACGCCTACTCCACCACCATGTCTGTTTGTGGGTCTCGGGGAATGGGAAAACTGTAAGCCACCATAGGAAATGGCAGCAGGGGAGACAGTGTCAGAATTCTGAATCCAAGTTTCAGTGAGGGCCAACAGATTAAGAGAGTTGTTCAGAAAGTAGTTGTGCAGGAAGGGAAGCTTGTTACATACAGACCGTGGATTCCAGAGAACACAATTAAAAGAAGGAGATGAGGGAGTGCAAGTAATATTAATAATATTATTATGGTTTCAATACGAGGTAGGGTAGGGATTGAGGTTGAGGGATGGTGGACCAGGGTTGAGGGAGATGTCCCCTGAAATCAGTAGGAGTAGGAAGATAAAGAGCAAGTAGTTGTTGGAATTGTAAGTAGGTTTTTTCTGCGATGTGTTTGGGCAAGATGGGCTGAGGTTTTTCAAGAAGGTAAGGCGTGCATGGGAGCTGTACATGGGAGAGGGAAGTATAGAGGGGCTGATGTGTATGAGTCGTGATGGAGGGGGATGGGGTGGTGAATGTGGATGGCAAGGGAACAAAGGAGGAGAGAAATAAAGCACACGGTGAAAAGGGAAAGCAAAGTGTGGGTTACCTGATTCCTGCCCTGATTAACTGCCATGGATAACTGCCATTTACATGATGCTTAGCTTCTGTGATGCTTTGCTTATGGGATGACTGCGTGCACCCCACACTGCGTGCGCCCCTTAGAATGCTACTAAATATATAGCCCACACTACAGGGACAGGAGAGAGGGATTGTGGGAGCTGGTTTGGGAAAATTTGGCAGCTGGGGCCAGCACTCCAGGGGGTGGTTAGATGATCAAAGGCACTAGACCTGGCTACATCTATATGCTATAGCACCTTCCACCTGATAAGATCTAGAGAGGCCTCAGTCACAGATATAACGCAGTAAGTATTAAATACAGTGCAACAAATTAATTATACCAAAGCTTTAGCAGGCACATTAAAATATATTACTTATACCAAAACTATGGGTAACATATAGAAACATAGTTCCAAAATCAGGAACAGGGCAACTCCCTACATATTCAGAAAACACGAAATACCAGAGCCTCAAGCCCAACAATAAATGTCAATATTTTCTTGTGAATATAAAAATATATTTTTATTGAAGAAAATCTGATAAAATATAACAACAATGAATGTACATGGATGATAGTATCGGTGAAAGAGCAAAACAGAACCTGGTGCGCATTGAGTAGCACACTAAATTGCATGTAAGGTCCGACAAAAGTATATAATCAAAAGTAATTACATATATATGATTAAATGCAAACATGGGAACCACATCTCAATCGGGAAAGTGCCAAAAATTGGCGTATACACATAAATAGTGTGTGTCCCTGTATTGTAATACGGCAGCAGCATGTAATCATGAGGTGCAGACCCTTGTTGCACAATCACATAAAACGTTTACCATATTCCATGGCGCAAAAAAATATGCATGCATCTCAATAGATGATATTTGGAATGCATCGTGTATAACATCCCATAAAGTGCATAAGTGCTTACCCATGTATGGACAATGTGACACCAGGAACGTGCCCCGACGCACGTTTCGCTATGACTAGCTTCCTCAGGGGGCAGTGTGGAGAGTAGTGCCAAACATATATATATATTGAACCGTCCAAGTAATAAAAATAATTGTAGTAATTACCCATCCTGAACGAGCGCATGTGAGGGCCGACACAGGAGCGATAACCGCACCACTTCCGGCGCTCCGATGGCGGCGTGGGTCAAGGAAAAACTTCCTGTGACGTCAGGACCCCGCCGCCATCTTAGAGGAGGCCTTTAGTGGGACGGATCACTGCTGCCGCCCGCGCATGCGCATCACAATGGGAACCATTTTGGTTAATGGCAATCTTAAGGGAAAACAGGTTGGGCTCGTGATGGAAAATTTAAAAGAGTGGGGGGAAGCAATAAGACTGATTGAGACAAATAGTATCAAATAATTAAAGCAAAAAAATGTGGAAATGAAAGTAACAAAAAATAATAATAATAAAAACAAAAATAATGGCAAAAAGGCATGCAGATTAATCCCCCAGAATAATTATGTAGCCAATCGGGAACAGTGTAAGCAAAATACAATCAGAATAATTATATCAAATATACATCTCAGGTATCAGAAGTCCATAATTTCCTGGAAATTAGGTCAAATGCCACTAGATTCCTGAGTATCAGATTCTGCATTGTTAAGTCACATCAGTTCCGTAATGTTTCCATATCCTGAATACGGTAGAGATTGCATATCCGATGGTCCCATCATGGATATATGTATCAACAGAACGACAGCATGTATTTCATTGTGTCTAAAGACATAAACATATTAAAATTAAAAACAGCACTCTAAAAAAGAAAACAGTATGATCCCAAAGATTAATCCTATAAAAAACAAGCGAAGGATAGTTTCTCATTCAGTCCCTTTGGGGACATGGTGTTAAGGGTGGTGATCCATCGACATTCTAGTTGCGCCAGCGTGCGCTTCATATCACCACCTCTAATGCCGACATGGAGTCGGTCAATACCAACAAATTTGAGGCCCGTTGGATCGCACCCATGGCGCAATCTGAAGTGTCTAGGGATCGTTTTGAGGGCACTAATGTCAGTTGCCTCTATGGCAGCATTGACCTCCCGGATGTGCTCCCTGACTCTGATGCGGAACTCACGTGAGGTGAGGCCCACATAACTCAGACCACAGGGGCAGGTAGCCAAATAAATGATGAAACAAGTACTACAGGAGATGTAGTGTCTGATCCGGTAGCCCCCACCTCTCTCTCTATTTCCAAAGTGGATGTGCGGCAGATATTCCTGCACGCCAAGCACGAGCCACACGGGAAACATCCTTGTCTCTGCACACCAGCACCAAAATAATGGGACGGGCCAGCTACATAGTGACTCCTCACCAGGAGGTCCTTGAGATTCGGAGATCTCCTGGCTGTGAGGAGTGGGCGCTCTGGTAATATGTCCCTCAAAATGGGATCTGAGCGAAGAACAGGCCAATGTCTAGTCAAAATTTGCCTAATCTGTACCCACCTATTATTGAAGGTAGAAATGAATCTGATGGGTGGATTCGAATCCCTCTGTTTATTATTGGAAACAAGTAGTTGATTCCTCGATGTATTCTTGGCTCTTAAATAGCCACGTTTGATTGTTCTCCTACTGTATCCCCGATCATGGAACCGTCTGGAAAGGTCCCGGGACTGCCCTCAAAGAGTTCATCGGTTGCACAAATACGGTTCATCCTAAGGAACTGGCCCGTAGGAATGGCACGGATGGTAGCTGCAGTATGAGCGGATGAAGCATGTAATAATGCATTGACGGATGTCTCCTTCCGGTACACATCCGTCAATACTGTGCCATCATCTGAAACAATGATATGAATATCTAGGAATTCAATACTTTCTTGTGAAGATTTATGAGTCAATTTGATGTTAAATTGGTTCTCATTTAGTGCATCGATAAACTCCTGAAGGGCAGGCCCGGGGCCCTGCCAGACAAACAGAATGTCGTCGATATATCTATACCAACAAATGACCTGGGAGGAGGAGGCGTGTGCGCCACCCCCAAAAAGCTCCCTCTCCCAGTAACCTAGGAAAAGGTTAGCGTAGGATGGCGCACACGCCGCCCCCATCACGGTACCCCGCTTCTGCAAGTAAAATCTGTCTTTGAATGTAAAATAATTATGGGTCAAGATGTACTCCAATAGTTCCACGATCAGGGAGCGCAGAGGAAGATCAAGATCCCCCATATCCAGAAAAAACTGTACCGCTCGTAGCCCATCCTCATGATTGATGCTGGTGTACAGAGACTCAACGTCAGCCGTGACTAAGGTCATGCCTGGCTCTAATGTAACACCATCCATCTTCCTCAGGACGTCCGTAGTGTCCCTGACATAGGAGGGCAGAGTCTCCACAATCGGATGTAGATAGTATTCAATGAATTTACAAATAGGGTCACACAGCCCTCCTATGCCAGAGACAATAGGACGCCCCGGGGGTTCCAATGGATCTTTATGGATTTTCGGGAGCAAGTAGAAGGTGGGGACCACCGGACAAGACACAGTTAAGCCATCCATTAAAATATGTAGCAAAATGGTAAAGCAGCAAATGACAGCAAGCAGAAGTATGGAGTTGTACCATTAGGATATATTGCAGCAGGAAAGACAGCCTGCAGAGGTGGAGATTGTACCATTCAGCTGCTTGCTAAAAATTAATGGAGTTCGTACCATTAGGATATATTGCAGCAGGAAACACAGCCAGCAGAGGTGGGGATTGTACCATTCAGCTGCTTGCTAACAATGAATGGAGTGCGTACCATTAGGATATATTGCAGCAGGAAAGACAGCCAGCAGAGGTGGGGATTGTACCATTCAGCTGCTTGCTAACAATGAATGGAGTGCGTACCTGTGTGAAGAGAGAAGATGAATGTTAATTACATGCCATGGATAACTGCCGTTTACATGATGCTTAGCTTCTGTGATGCTTTGCTTATGGGATGGCTGCGTGCACCCCACACTGCGTGCGCCCCTTATAAAATGAGATGTCTTGTAGGTGTGAAGTGTAGTTGTCCCAATACTATTGTCCTCATAGCATATATCATTCTATAATTAGAATTTTTAATCTCTCTATAAATAATCTATGAAGAATAAAGTCCCATTTTGTTTGCTTTCACATCACTTGCTCATCAGTACAGTCTTCTGTATATAAAACATTATGAGTCATAGCATGAATTTTTTCAACTATATCAGGTGAGTTTGTTGACACAGGATATGCTGAAAGGTCAGAGCCTGATAGTTGATGTCACCATGAGATGGGTTGCTGCTCTTCTTATCATATTGAATTGATTTAAAAGCAACAACAAACTATCATATCCTTTTTAACGCAATTCTGTTGCCTACACACAGCTGCACAAATATCTGAGTAGGCATTGCGTAACCAAGGGTACAGAGTGCAAAAATGCTCGTGCAATAAGAAAATTACGTTTATTTTTTGACATCTTATACATACACTTTCATAACTAATTAGTATAAGTATTGTACATCTTTGCTTAATGTAACTAAATTATTTGTTTTAGTAGAGTACATAATTTATTCTATAATTATCAAAAGTGCACAGTTCCCCTTAGGACTGGAAATTTTTCCATTTTGAGTTTTCTTTTTCATCTTCTTTTTCCAAAAGCCATACTTCTTTTCAATCAGTATACAGTATTGGCACCCTTGAAATTGTTCCAGAAAATGAAGTATTTCTCCCAGAAAATTAGTGTAATTACACATGTTTTGTTATACACATGTTTATTTCCTTTGTGTACATTTGAACAACACAAAAAACAGAAAATTGGACATAATTTCATACAAAGCCCCAAAAATGGGCCTGAAAAAAATTGACACCTTTTCAAAATTGTGGGTAAACAACTTTGTTTAAAGCATATGATGCTTGTTTAAACTCACCTGTGGCAAGTAACAGGTTTCAACAATATGAAAATCACACCTGAAACCACATAAAAAGGAGAAAAGTTGACTTAACCTTGGCATTCTGTGTCTGTGTGTACCGCACTAAGCATGGGGAATAGAAAAAAAGAGAACAGAACTGTCTGAGGACTTGAGAACTAAAATTGTTGAAAAATATCAACAATTTCAAGGTTACAAGTCCATCTCCAGAGATCTTGATGTTCCTTGGTTTACAGTGTTCAATATTATCAAGAAATTTACAACCCATGGCACTGTAGCTAATCTCCCTGGATGTGGACGTCCGAAATGAATTGATGAAACGTTGCAATGCAGGATAGTCCGGATAGTAGATAAGCAGCCCCAATCAAGTTCCATAGAAATTCAAGCTATCCTGCAGGCTCAGGGTTCATCAGTGTCAGCGTGAACTATCCATGAACGTTTGAATGAAATGCCATGGCAGGAGACCCAGGAGAACCCCAATGCTGACACAGAGACATAAAAAATCTAGACTGCAGTTTGCCAAAATGTACACTAGTAAGCCAAAATCCTTCTTGGAAAACATCTTGCGGACAGATGACACCAATATAGAGCTTTTTGTAAAGCACATAATTCTACTGTTTAACGAAAACAGAATGAGGCCTACAAAGAAAAGAACACAGTTCCTACAGTTAAATATAGTGCAGGTTCACAGATGTTTGGGGTTGTTTTGCTTCCTCTTATACTGCGTGCCTTGTCTCTATGCAAGGCATAATGAAATCTGAAGATTGCCAAAGGATTTTGGGTCGCAATGTAGTGCCCGGGGTCAGAAAGCTGAGTTTGCGTCCTAGGTCATGTGTCTTTCACCAGCCCAATGACCCCAAACATACTTCAAGATGTACCCAGAAATCGATGGAAACAAAGAGAGTTCTGAAGTGGCCAACAATGAGTATGGTTCTAAATCCCATTAAACATCTGTGGATGTAACCCCTTTACCCCCAGGGTGGTTTGCACGTTAATGACCGGGCCAATTTTTATAATTCTGCCCACTGTCTCTATATGAGGTTATAACTCTGGAATCAGAGGCATAGCTAGGGTTTTGGTTCAGGGGGGCCAAACTTCTGAGTGGGCCCCTAATCAGGTGACTTTGATTACAACTGGGTGACGCAGCCTAATAGTGGATGTAGGAGAACCTCAGCAGATGACCTCGCTGTGACTGAAAATAATCTCTATTTAAAGACCAATATTGATTATACCGACATATGGTCAGTGGTAGATACCACTCATACAGAACATATAAGAGATCACAGCACCGTTATAGATACTGCCTTACCACCGACATTTTTTCTGATGAAATCGTTCACTTTTCCTGTCTTTTCCATCTAGCCCAGAACGATATGACAACTCCTTCCAGCCAGGACTCTGCTGCAGAGATTACAACAAAGACACGTTTCACTTCTCACATTTTCAACACAGTCCCCATCTATCCCCAACCTGCGCAAACTACTCAATACTGAGCTGCTGCTGCCCTACGTGTCCCTATTACTGCACCTGCTGTGTGTCCTTTAGATCAGTGGTCCCCAAACTTTTTTGCACCAGGGACCGGCTTCAAGAAAGACCATTCTTCCATGGCCCGGCAGGGCGGGGATGGAGGTGTGGCAGGGGTGGGGCTTTGGTCATAAGGGGGAATGGCTATGGACGGGGTTGTAGTTAGTAGTAGTGCATACTCATCATTTAACCCTTAACGACCAAGCCATTTTGTAGGTTAAAGACCAGGCCAATTTTTACAATTCTGACCACTGTCACTTTATGTGCTTATAACTCTGGAACGCTTCAACGGATCTTGGCGATTCTGAGACTGTTTTCTCATGACATATTGTACTTCATGATAGTGGTAAAATTTCTTCAATATAACTTGCGTTTATTTATGAAAAAAATGGAAATATGGCAAAAATTGTGAAAATTTTGCAATTTTCAAAGTTTTAATTTTTATGCCATTAAATCAGAGAGATATGTCACAAAAAATAGTTAATAAATAACATTTCCCACATGTCTACTTTACATCAGCACAATTTTGGAACCAAAATTTTTTTTTTGTTAGGAAGTTATAAGTGTTAAATTTGACCATCAATTTCTCATTTTTCCAACAAAATTTACAAAACCATTTTTTTTAGGGGCCACCTCACATTTGAAGTGAATTTGAGGGGTCAATATGACAGAAAATACCCAAAAGTGACACCATTCTAAAAACTGCACCCCTCAAGGTGTTCAAAGCCACATTCAAGAAGTTTATTAACCCTTTAGGTACTTCACAAGAATTGAAGCAATGTGGAAGGAAAAAATGAACATTTAACTTTTTTTCCCAAAATTTTTCTTTCGACACAATTTTTTTAAATTTTGTCAAGGGTATTGAGTCGCACGTACCAGGGCTTATGGGGTACTCGGCACCGAGCCCATTAACTTCAATGGGGAGAGGTCACGGGTAGCACAGCTCGGTCCGTTGCCCTGGGTGCTCATTCAAAGGGGGATATTTACAGGGGATAATAGTAATTGTTCGTGACGCCACCTGTGGTTTCTGATCAGGGTGACCAGCGCTGCAGGGTGAATCCTCTGAGGGGTTGTTATTGGGCAGCAAGATGTTAAGTCTCCCACAGGCGAGACTGGATCCCTCAGGGTATATGGCGGTGCAGAGTGTAGGCATAGGGTACACACACGCAGTTCTTCCATACCTTATGGTGAGGTTGCTACAATATCCCGATTCAGGTCGAGACACACTAGATAACCCTAGAGTAGTTGTAAGGTTTACTCTTAATGTGTCGTGAGTTTCAACTGATGAAGTCATAGTTTCTGTTATTGGAACAGTACGCCGGCGACAGTGAGTCTAGCCTTCTTTGTGCAAGAAAGTCTAGTGTAGAGGCAAGGTCTAGCTCTCTGTCTTCCTACCCAGTTACATATCAGGACTGTTAGGGTTTGCGATACCTGAAGTCAGCAGGTGTATCCGTTTCTCCACATAGCGTGAAGGAAATAGATAGCCGGAACGTGTCGCATTGTCAAGGGAGGTCACTATCTTGCTATTTTCAGTACGTGCTCTCTTCCTTATAACTCGCCTGTGCCCTAACTCATTAACAAAACAGGAACAGAAGTGAGTCGTCGCCCTTCTATACGTCATGAGTTCCCATGTCACTCGTGTTACAAGCGAAAGCTCCTTCTTTTATTCCTTATAGGATTTCAAGTGCTACAGGATTGCAGACAGCACATGCTACCGTCACTGGGACCGAAGGGTCACTGTTGTTTCAGGCACGGTGATAGGAAAACCAGGAATCTACCGGACCCTAGGTCGCGGCAGACAAGCCCCTTATAGTCAGTACGTAACTGGGGTCAGGGGGAGTGAAGACTTTGGAGTTCTGCAGGACAAAATAAGAATTCAGCTCCTTCACAGGAAGGCCCCTAACACTAAGCTGACTGGGCAGGTACAGCTAAAGATTAGCTGGAGATTTGAGGGAACTACGCTTCAGCTGGTTGTACTCGTTTTATTGGAGTTAAAGGAGGCCCCTAACTTGTCCAGCTGCTATCTCGAAATACATCCTCCTTGGATCAGCCTCCCTGGGACCTGCTTGAACATCTTACAAGTAAAGGTATGGAAAGACGCTGACCGTGTGAGACTGTGTTCTTTATCTGCACCCGACTTCACAAATCCCATAGACTTTGAGGGACCAGTCCCACCTGTAGGGGACCCGACATCTAGCTGCCTCACCATCCCCTCAGAGATCTACAGCAGCGCTGTACTAATTACCAGAATACTACAGGTGGCGTCACGAACTGTACATAAATCAATCCCCTGTAAATATATCCCCAACATACGCCAGACCGCCAGGGCCACAGACCGAGCCACAGCTACCTGTGACAAAAACCCCATAGACTTCCATGGGCTCGGCTCTGAGTACCCCATTGCCCTGGTAACCCACAATTGTGGTGGCGGTCGACACAACTTTGGCGTCACGAACAGGATGCGAAACTCGCGAAATTGCGAGCCCTGTGTGCCTAAGGAACTGTTTTTGTGAAAAAGGACTGTTTGCACTTTTGGCGCCAAAATCGCCATTTTGTCGCCATATTCGCGCCTCAGGCGCTGGAGAAGAAGGTGGGCGTACCTTCGTGGGCGTCTACCCCCCTGTGGCGCGAAGAAAATGCCTGCCCTCTCAAAGTGCTATTACAACATGCGGTCCTGCCCTACAGCAAAGGAGGTCCGCCTCCTCTTCACCTTCCCTGCGAGGAGGAGGAGACGCAAACCCCACCTCCACGGAAGAGACCGGATGTCTCCGCAGGAGGAAGAGAGAATCTTCTGGAACATGATGGAGGCAGGACGTGTGCAGCCGAGTGGGGCAGCGGAGGAAGGCAGCCCCGTGCCCCCGCCAAGCTGCCATCGGCATCGGAGTCTTATGCGATCCTGCACCTGCAACAGGCGTTGCTAGAGCTTCAGGAGGAGAACGCACGCCTAAAGAAGTTCCAACCTGGACTGGAGGAGATTGAGAGACGCCGATGTAACCTGCTGCAGTGGGAACTAACGAACACGGCGTCCTCTCCCCTCAATGAACCCCCACGATTCCAAATACCGAAGAGTCTGCTGCCCAAGGCGAAGGAGCAACCGGAGGCTGCCCCCGAAAGTACCGTTCCCGATCCCACTGGTGAAGCGGTGGAGGCGGAGGAGGTTGAGGAGGTACAGCCAATCCCGGAACGCCCGCCCGGCCAAGAGGCCGCAGCAGAGTATCGGTCCCCGGCAGGGACACCGGAGGGGTCCTGTCCGTCACTACCAGATGTGGACTGGGACGAAATGGCGCGCCTGGATGACGTCGCCTACACCGCCCAGTGGGAACAAGAATGGCGGAGTCGTGAGGAGAAGAAGGCGTCAGCAGGAGGAAGAGCGGGAAACTCAGAAGAACCGCCAGCGACAATATGCCGAGCTGATTGCTGACAAGGAGACTGTCCGTCGCGACAAAGGTACCTTACGGAACCGCGGCGGCAGGGTGTGTGACTGAGTTCCAGCTCCGGAAGGGCTGGGGCTTTATCCGTGAACCGGGCCTCTACCCAGCGGTCTTTGTCAGCAGGCGTGACGTAGAATCCCACCTGCCGCAAGGTCATCCCGAGAGGGACTTAGCAAACGGAGATATAGTCACCTATACGCGGCATTGGGGAATGAAGGGGTGGTATGCCCTTAACGTCGCCAACGTCCGCGACCCCCGTCCCAGACGCAGGTACCGTCACCATTACCGCAGCGTCCCCGTTTCCAGCTCAAGCAGCATCCGGCCGTGCCCCAGCATCGCCCCCTGCAAAGTCATCGCAACAAGCGACCCAGAGTTCATCGCAAGTTAAAGCCACCTCCACATCGCAACATGCGACCCAGCTTAGATCGCAAACCCTGACGCGGTCTATATCGTTGACTGTGATGGAGACGCAATCGTGTCACGCGGAGAGAGTATACCCGTTGCGCCCCTAGAGGTTCGCACCAGAACTGTCGCGACCCAGACCCTGATCGCAGCACCATGAAATTGCTGGTCTTGGGATCTAGGGCTCATTGCATCATTCCAGCCCCCGGGGTGAAAGATGTAGTGGAAGGTGTATTATTAAAGATGAATAGATAGTAAGAAATGTGGTGAGATCCCTATCGGATCTACCAAAAGTAAAAAAGCAAAAAGTTTAAAATGTTTTGAAAAAGTTTGCACAGGTTATATATAGTGAATATATATTTCTAATTATAGAATGCCCGGCTGGGTAAAATGATAGATGATAAATGATAAACAGTTGCACTTTTATAATGCGATTTAATATAATATGTCTTTCTTTACAAATGGACTTTTGAGGTTAAGGACTATGCTAACCCAGAACTTTCTTGTACATAGTTGCGCTTCGGTGCCCTATCTTGGTTTTACAAAAACCATCCATAACTACCTCTGAAAAACAAAACCCGTATGGTGTGGCACTGAGTGAGGTCTGCAATCGGACGTCCTGCAGCCCACCCAGGACCCACGTTGAAGGTTTGGTGCGGGTCCTTCACAAGTATATTGTATATTTATTTATTGAATGCTATTTGATACTATTTGTATTTTTCTATAAAAGTTTGCAACGTTCAAGGTGTTCTCACCTCCCGGATGGAAGATGTTATTGTTAAATGTTTATTGCATAAACAAAATGTCTTTTGTATTTTACAGCCCGGAGTGCTGTCGTTTACCATGGGGGAATGTGTAGCCCTGGTGGTAGGCACACGCAGTACCCTGGAGAGTGTATGGCGAGACGGCAGTTTAATGCTAAATATCCATTCACTCGACACACACTAGACACACCCCTAGGGTAGTGGAGGATACTCTTGAGGAGTGGTCAAGGTATGTGTTAGAGTGATGAGTCTAGTTCCTGTCTTTGGACAGTGAGGACGTGTGGAGTAGAGTCTAGACTTCTTTGTGAGAAGACGTTTGGAGGGAGGAAAGAGTCTAGCCTGCTTATTCACCAGTTCATATCGTGGAGTCTGGTATAGGTGTTTGGAATACACCTTAGTCTAGTCAGAGCTGTATCACCTTCTCAACACATACTGAGGAAAGAAGAAGTATTAGCACGGAAAGTCTTCAGCATCCCTGTCTAAAGGACGGTATCAGGTTCAGAGACGTGCTCCTGCCTGTGATAACTGAGCATCTGTGGCTAACTTCATTGGAAGGAAAAAGAAAGAAGTGACTGCTCGACCCTTGGCTAGTTTTGAGTGCTTATGTTACCAGCGTGGACAAGGCGAAAGGCAAGTGGATTTATAGGATTAGTGCTACAGGATTGCAGAAGTCCAGCACATTGCTACCGGTCACTGGGGACCGAAGGGTCACTGTTGTTTCAGGCACGGTGATAGGAAAACCAGGAATCTACCGGACCCTAGGTCGCGGCAGACAAGCCCCTTATAGTCAGTACGTAACTGGGGTCAGGGGGAGTGAAGACTTTGGAGTTCTGCAGGACAAAATAAGAATTCAGCTCCTTCACAGGAAGGCCCCTAACACTAAGCTGACTGGGCAGGTACAGCATAAAGATTAGCTGGAGATTTGAGGGAACTACGCTTCAGGCTGGTTGTACTCGTTTTATTGGAGTTAAAGGAGGCCCCTAACTTGTCCAGCTGCTATCTCGAAATACATCCTCCTTGGATCAGCCTCCCTGGGACCTGCTTGAACATCTTACAAGTAAAGGTATGGAAAGACGCTGACCGTGTGAGACTGTGTTCTTTATCTGCACCCGACTTCACAAATCCCATAGACTTTGAGGGACCAGTCCCACCTGTAGGGGACCCGACATCTAGCTGCCTCACCATCCCCTCAGAGATCTACAGCAGCGCTGTACTAATTACCAGAATACTACAGGTGGCGTCACGAACGTACATAAATCAATCCCCTGTAAAATATCCCCAACATACGCCAGAACCGCCAGGCCACAGACCGAGCCACAGCTACCTGTGACAAAAACCCCATAGACTTCCATGGCTCGGCTCTGAGTACCCCATTGCGCCTGGAACCCACAATTGTGGTGGCGGGTCGACACACAGAGTGCAGGCAATAAGGCAGGACACACACAAGTCATTCCTCTTCCATACCTTTACGTGATGGTTGCAGGCATGTCCCGGAAGCTGCTCAGGGTGGAGGATGCACATCCAGAATCGCTGAGTAGGTTTAAGGCCTCCTTACTTCTTAAGTGATGTGAGTTTCCAACTGGCATGAAGCTAAGTTGTAACTCCGTATAGAACAGCTACGCCCGGGCCGACATCTGATGGTGGAGCCTTCTTATTGGCAAGAACAAGTCTAGTGTATATGTGCAGCGTCCCGCTAGACTCCTGTTCTTCCTGACCCCAGTTACGTAACCAGCATGTAGGGCCCCTCTGCGACCTGAAGGTCCAGCAGGGTCTCCGGTTCTCCCACTACCGTGAAGGAACTAGCAAGCTCGGACCCGGTGTCCGGTTGTGCAGATGGAGGTCAGCTATCGTTGCTAATTCCCCTCAGTCACTTTTCTTCCTTCTACCACGCGCCTGTCGCCCTACTCACACCCTTAACATAAGCACAGGCAACAGTAGGTGTAGTCGTCACTTCCTTCTATCACCGCTCACTGACCGTTCCTCAGTCGACTCAGGTGTTAATAAACTGTAGCTCCCTTCCTTCTTTTCCTTCATAGGCTCGTCCAGAGTACTATCAGGACCTTCCGTCAGACTGATTTCATGCTCACGTCCGAGAGTCACTTTCCACATTCATAGCGAACCAACAGTCAGCCTGTTCGAGTGAACAGCTTGTCTTCCTTCCTCTGCTCATCTGACAGGAATCACCAATCATCTGAACTCGCACTGGCTCAGACAAAGCTCTGACTAGCACTCTCCAAGACTCCAGTCTGGAATGGAATGGACCCACTGGCTACGTCTCCCACACCCTTATATATTCTAAGGCCCCACTAGTGGCACTATAGGAAGTGTGGAGTGTAATGAATATCAGTGTTTGTGCATTACCTTCGTGCATCCTCCAGGGAACATGGTCACCAAGCGCAGCTGGGCCACACATCTCCCCCTAGTTATATTCAGCACTCCCTGGCTGAAAAAGAAAAACAATTTTTTTTATAAAACATCAACAACAAACCTTCCCTTGCGGGAGGTGAGGACACTTTAAACGTTACAATGTGTACAAATTGCAAATAGAAAAATATCAAAATACTTTCTCACAATAAATACAATATTCTGTGGAGGACCCGCACCAAACCTCCCACGTGGTCCTGGGTGGGCTGCAGACTTCTTTACTGCGAACCTCACTCAAGCCAACCATAACGGGTTTTGCTTCTGAGGTAGATGGTTTACGTAAAACCAAGATGGAGCACCAAAGTGCTAACTATTTACAACTAAAGTTCTGTGCTGCAAGAGTCCTCAGCACGCAGTCCTTCATAGACATTCCTAGAAAAATCACATTTCTATCATATCACATTAACACGTCACATTACCCAACTGGGGTATACTACTTCAGACATTTAATCACATTCACAATAAAGTGCAATTCTTCTTAACTTTTACAGTTGCAGTAAACCCTGTCTGGGTCCTACTGTTCTTCTTTGAATATGGTGTTACACCTTCCATACCTGGGCTGGAAGTATGCGTGCGCTCTGGAACTCATCACCAGAAGATCATGTCCTGCACCTGGTCTTGGGTAGCTACAGTCCTCTTTTCAATTTTGCGACTATGCTGAGGCCTACAAGTGCCTCTTCTGAATACAGATTTGGCTCAAAAGGAGTCGCTGTAGCCGTCGCGCTCCGTACGTTTCCAATGATGACGCAGATGTGTGCAGTGGCTTAGTTGGGACGCACTAGCCTGTTGCGTTGCAGAATAGATGCAGGCGCGCCGGGCGCTGATGGGCTGTGGCTTGGGACGCTGAGACACGAGGTAGTTTCCAGCTTCAGGACGGGGTCGCTGACTCGGGAGACATTCAGGCATACCACCCCTTAAGACCCCAGTGTTGCGTGTAGGTGACAATATCCCCAATAATTAGATCCCTTCCCGGTGCCCCCTGGCAGGTGAGACTCCACATCCCTGCGATTAACATGAGACCTCCTGGTACAGGCCTGGTTCGTGGATGAACCCCCAGCACCCCTGGAGTTTTGAAGTCTCTAATGGCCCCTCCCGCGCCGCGGTTCCCGGAGCGTACCTTTGTCTCTCCTGACGTTTCCCTTGTCAGCGAGATCCTTTTCCCGTACCTCTGCGAAAGCAGCTTGCGCCTCTCTCTGCTCCTCTGCTGCCGCTGCTCCTGCTCACGGCGTCGCCACTCGTTCTCCTTCTTGGCGCGTATTCCACGTCGTCCAGTACTCCATCTCCTCCCAGTTCGATCTCCATCACTTTGGCTGGGTCTCCTCCGTCGTCGTTCCTACCGGGACTGCAATACCGCGCGGCCTCTGGTTCCAGGCCTGGCTGGCGTTCTGGTCCGGCAGGGCCTCCTCAGCCTCCTTCCCTCACCGCCGCGTCCTCTGCGGAGTCAGGAATCACACTTTTGGGGCTGGCCGCCGGTGGTTCATCAGCCGCTGGGTCCAGGGTGGCGCGGGTGACAGCTGCGCATCCTGAGGGAGAGCATCGCGTCCCACAGCAGCCGCTTTTCAGGGAACGCCAGCTTTTTCTCCATCGCCTCCATTTCGGCGCGGTGTCGGGCCATGTCCCTCAGCACCGCATCCACCTCCTCCACTTTCGCATTCTTTGTTCGTCCGCCCGACCTGGGGACGGTTCAGGCACAGGCACACTCTTCAGGGGAATGGGGTCTGCGCACCGCCATCCTCCACACAGCGCTCCTGTTCATATGTCCGCCATCTCACTCCAGGCCAGACTGTGTTTCCCATCTGGAACAATCTGGCTCTTCCGTGGAGGCGGGACTTCGCTTATCTCTTTTTGGCATAGAGGATGAAGAGGAGGCGGATCTCCCTTGCAGTGGGGCAGGCTCTCACATTGTAATAGCACTTAGACAGGGCGCCCATAGCTTTCGCGCCACAGGGGGGGGGTACGCCCACGAAGGCACGCCCACCTTCTTCACCAGCGCCTCAGGGCGCGAATATGGTGGCAAAATGGCGGAAAATGGCGCCAAAAATCAAACAACAGCAACACAGTCTTTTTGCACAAAACAGTCCAATTCTAGGCACACAGGACTCACATTTAGTAAGCTTCGGATCCTGTTCGTGATGCCAAGTATGAGTCGCACGTACCAGGGCTTATGGGGTACTCGGCACCGAGCCCGTTCACTTCAATGGGGGAGAGGTCACGGGTAGCACAGCTCGGTCCGTTGCCCTGGGCACTCATTCAAAGGGGATATTTACAGGGGATAATAGTAATTGTTCGTGACGCCACCTGTGGTTTCTGATCAGGGTGACCAGCGCTGCAGGGTGAATCCTCTGAGGGGTTGTTATTGGGCAGCAAGGTGTTAAGTCTCCCACAGGCGAGACTGGATCCCTCAGGGTATATGGCGGTGCAGGGTGCAGGCAATAAGGCAGACACACACAAGTCAGTCTCTTTCCATACCTTTACTGGTGATGGTTGCAGGCATGTCCCGGAAGCTGCTCAGGGTGGAGGATGCACATCCAGTAATCACTGAGTAGGTTTAAGGCCTCCTTACTTCTTAATGTGTGTGAGTTTCCAACTTGCATGAAGCTAAGTTTAACTCCGTATAGAACAGCTACGCCCGGCCGACATTGTGGTGGAGCCTTCTTTTGGCAAGAACTAAGTCTATATCTGCAGCGTCCTGCTAGACTCCTGTTCTTCCTGACCCCAGTTACGTATCAGCACTGTAGGGCCCCTCTGCGACCTGAAGTCCAGCAGGGTCTCCGGTTTCTCCCACTAGCCGTGAAGGAACTAGCAAGCTCTGACCCGGTGTCTGGTTGTGCAGAGTGGAGGTCAGCTATCGTTGCTATTTCCCCTCAGTCACTCTTTCTTCCTTCTACCACTCGCCTGTCGCCCTACTCACACCCTTAACATAAGCACAGGCAACAGTAGGTGTAGTCGTCAGCTTCCTTCTATCACCGCTCACTGACCGTTCCTCAGTCGACTCGTTGTTATAACTGTAGCTCCCTTCCTTCTTTTCCTTCATAGGCTCTGTCCAGAGTAGCTATCAGGACCTTCCGTCAGACTGATTTCATGCTCACTCCGAGAGTCACTTTCCACATTCATAGGTAACCAACAGTCAGCCTGTTCTGAGGTAACAGCTTGTCTTTCTGCTTCTGTCTCATCTGACAGGAATCTCCGTCTGTCTGACTGGAATGTTTCTGACAGGAAATCCACACCAAGACTAGACTAGCTTAGACTGGCTACTGCTGCGTCTCCCACACCCTTATATATTCTAAGGCTCCCTCTAGTGGCACTATAGGGAAGTGTGGAGTGTGAATGAATATCAGGTGTTTGTGCATTACCTTTCTGTGCATCCTCCAGGGAACATGTGTCACCAAGCGCAGCTGGGCCACACAGTATCAGTAGAAAATGAACCACAATATTTGTTGTACAATTTCTCCTGAGTACACCGATACCCCATGTGTGGGGGTAAACCACTATTTGGGCGCATGGCAGAGCTCGGAAGGGAAGCAGCGCCATTTGACTTTTTTGGCTGGAATTGAGATTGGACGCCATGTCGCATTTGGAGAGTCCCTGTGTGCCTAAACAGTGGAAACCCCCACAAGTGACCCCATTTTGGAAAATAGACCCCCAAGGAACTTATCTAGATGTGTGGTGAGAGCTTTTAACCCCCAAGGCTTCACAGAAGGTTATAACGTAGAGCCGTAAATTAAAAAATCATATCTTTTCCACAAAAATGATCTTTCCACCCCTAATTTTTATTTTCCAAAGGGTAACAGGACCCCAAAAGTTATTGTGCAATTTGTCCTGAGTACGCTGATACCCCATATGTGGTGGTAAACCACTATTTGGGCGCATGGCAGAGCTCGGAAGGGAAGCAGCGCCATTTGACTTTTTTGGCTGGAATTGAGATTGGACGCCATGTCGCATTTGGAGAGTCCCTGTGTGCCTAAACAGTGGAAACCCCCCACAAGTGACCCCATTTTGGAAACAAGACCCCCCAAGGAACTTATCTAGATGTGTGGTGAGAGCTTTGAACCCCCAAGGGCTTCACAGAAGGTTATAACGTAGAGCTGTAAAATTAAAAAATCATATCTTTTCCACAAAAATGATCTTTCCACCCCCAATTTTTATTCTCCAAAGGTTAACAGGACCCCAAAAGTTATTGTGCAATTTGTCCTGAGTACGCTGATACCCCATATGTGGGGTAAACCACTATTTTGACGTATGGCAGAGCTCGGAAGGGAAGGAGCGCCTTTTTCAAATGCAGACTTTGATGGAATGGTCTGCGGGTGTCATGTCACGTTTGGAGAGCCCCTGATGTGCCTAAACAGTACAAACCCCCCACAAGTGACTCCATTTTGGAAACTAGACCCCCCCAAGGAACTTATCTAGATGTGTGGTGAGCACTTTGAACCCCCAAGTGCTTCACAGAAGTTTATAACGTAGAGCCGTGAAAATAAAAAAATCATATTTTTTTCCACAAAAATAATCTTTTTGCCCCCAAATTTTTATTTTTATAAGGGTAACAGGAGAAATAGGACCCAAAAGCTATTGTGCAATTTATCCTGAGTACGCTGATACCCCATATGTGGGGGGGAACCACTATTTTGATGCATGGCAGAGCTCGGAGGGGAAGGAGCACCGTTTTTAAATGCAGACTTTGATGGAATGGTCTGCTGGTGTCATGTTGCGCTTGGAGAGCCCCTGATGTGCCTAAACAGTAGAAACCCCCCACAAGTGACCCCATTTTGCAAACTACACCCCCCAAGGAACTTATCTAGATGTGTGGTCAGCACTTTGAACCCCAAAGGGCTTCACAGAAGTTTATAACGTAGAGCCGTGAAAATAAAAAAATCATATTTTTTTCCACAAAAATGACCTTTTTGCCCCCAAATTTTTATTTTTATAAGGGTAACAGGAGAAATAGGACCCCAAAAGTTGATGTGCATTTTGTCCTGAGTACGCTGATATCCCATATGTGGGGGGGAACTACTGTGATCGCCTTACTGCTATCTTTGGGAGGCAGAATGAACAAATCCACAAAAGGTGAAGAATTGGTTTTCTTTTTTACGCCGTTCCTCGTGCGGTATTAGTGATTAGGCGACTTTATTCCTCGGATCGGTGCGATTACAGCGATACCAGATTTATACCCTTTTTTCATGTTTAGCTTCTGTCACACTCTAAAAGACGCTTTTTTTTGGAAGAATTTTTTGTAATAAATTTTTGCATCGCCGTATTTTGAGAGCTATAATTTTTCCATATTTCGTCCGACAGAGTTATCTGTGGGCTTATTTTATGTGGAACGAACTTACGTTTTTATTGGTACCATATTTGGGCACATAACGTTTTTTGATCGCTTCCTATTCCGATTTTTGTGGAAGCAGAATGAACAAAAACCAGCAATTCAGGAATTGTTTTTTTTTTTTTTCCTCCGTTCCGCGTGTGGTAAAATTGATAAAGCAGCTTTATTATTCGGGTCACTATGATTACAGCGATACCTCATTTATATATTTTTTTTATGTTTTGGCGTTTTTTTACACAATAATAATTTTTTTATAGAAAAAATTATTATTTTTGCATCAGTTTATTCCGCGAGCTATAACTTTTTTATTTTTTCGCTGATGATGCTGTATAGCAGCTTATATCCGACTTTTTGATCGCGTGTTATTGCACTTTTTCCAAGCGGTATCATCATAGTATAATTTACTACTTTTTTGTGTTTTTTTTTACGGCTTTCACTGAAGGGGTTAACCAGGGTTACGCTTTTATAGATGGGATTTTTATGGACGCAGCGATAGCAAACATGTGTATTTTTTTTTTTTTATTACATAAAAATGTGTATTTTTTAGAGGAATTATTTTAAACTATTTTTTAATATTTTTTTTAAATTTTTTTAAAAAAATGCTTTTTTTTTTGTCCCTTTATGGGACTTTCACTTTTTTACTTTTGATTGCAGGTACAATGCACTGCAATGCTCCAGCATTGCAATGCATTGTACCTATAGTGAAAGCTGCTGTGACCATGATCACAGCAGCTTTCCGTAGCTAGATGACCCGGAGGTTGTCATGACAACCCCCGGGTCATCAAGGCAGAGATCGGGCCCTGCAAATACATTGCAGGGCGCCGATCTGAGGCAGAGGGAGCTCCCGACCCTCTGCCTCCCCCCTGAGCAGTCAGGGGCTTAACAGCTAGGGGCGGCGGGGGTGCTGCTCCTGGCTGTCAGTGCAGGAAGCTCGGCCACTGCAGCGCTGAGCTCCTGCACTGATCGGGCAGAACAGGCTGAAATTTCAGCCTCTTCTGCCTGATCGCTGCTGTGTTTGGTCAGTCAGATTGACTGACCAATCACAGCGCTGTAGGTGCGGGGACCGACGGCAAAGGTCCCTGCACCGCTTGCCGTGCTTGTCAGCTGTCTCAAGTTACTTTATTTGTAGTCAGGGTTGCTGGTGGAGGGGCCGGAGGGTGGATCATGCCATGTGAGGATGTCATATGATTTTGGAGGGAGTGATAAGGCCATGACATCATCTCCGGTTCTTCTGAACATAGTAATAAGCTGTGTAGGCAGTACTGAGGACAGTATACACTGTGAGCTAATTGCTGAAGGACCTGTGATGATATGATGTTGGGAGGAAGTCTGACTCATTTTCAGTCTCTTTGTTTCTATAAGAAACTTGCAAAGGGTAGAGCTTGTGAGCCACAAAAATCTAGAGAATTGTACACCACCTAAAAGTAAAAAGGTAAGAGATGCTGAGGATGAGAGGAAGAAGGGGGCACTTTACCCTTACAGTGTGTCACACACAAGCAAAAAGTGGACAACCCTGATGGTGTTCATTGTCTGTAAAGAACATTCTTCAGAAAAGATAACATGTGAAAATTGTTTGGAAGACCAATAAAATTGAAAAGAAAAAGTTAGAAAAGAAATGTAGCTGCAGCTAGTTTACTCTAGATTTATATACCTTTGTGTGTTTTTCATATCTTTGTTTGAAATTTTGAAAAAAAAAAGTTTTTTGGTGTTTTCTGCAAAAAATTACAATTAAAATGTTATACATTATTAATATCTTATTTTGCAATTTTGAAATAAACTTGTAAAAGTTATTTATGTGAGTTTCTCCATATGATTTGCACAGGGACCCGTTACATAAAAGTGTAGATTTGTGATGTCACGCATGCTAGGGTTAAAAGGGAGATGTGATGATCAAAAAACCCACAAGTCTAGCATTTTTTATGGTATTTATCATATGGTGTAGTTAAAGGTGTTGTCCACTACTCTAACAACTCCTTCTCAATTGCTATGTTTCCCCCTTGTAAAATAATAACACTTTTAGTCAACTCTGGTGCTGGTGCCGTTCCATTGGTATCGGCACTCGCGCTTTCTAGGGATCGCGTGACATTGTTATGAGTTCTGAAATTCACTCTCCTAGCCACATTTCTCACAAAATAACAGCAGCATCTTGTGCTCAGGCTCTTATAGTAAATATAAGTTATCAGCGACCTCACATTTGTAGTCTCTCTTGATTGGCTGTGCTATAGGGTACGATGTCTGGTAAGCATTATGGAAAAGCCCACTGGGCCACGCCAATGGTCATGTAATCCTTTTTTTTGTTTTATGCTATTTTTCATATGGTTGCAGACATTTAGGCAATTTTTATAAAATTAATTGCAAATTGCTTGGATTTTTTAATTATGTAATTAATTTGATTTGTTCAGTATTGGCTTATCTCTAATAGGGTGGAATGTACATACAAATCAAGCACTGTATACAGTTTACAGTATCAAGCAGTTTGTGATTTAAAGCATATCTTTATAGACCACAAAGAAACAGAGAAAACAGAGACTAGCTCAGCGATCAGATAACTATTATTCTAAAAATATATAGGTACATGCCCCATTGATGAAAACAGTTGCTTTGGTGACCACACAATTAAGAGTCTACGTCAGCAAAGATAATAATTGGTATCGTGCTCCATTCATTTATTTCTTTAAATGAAGGGTTTAGTAACATATTATTTAATGTCAACTGATACTTTTCTTTATATAAATATTCAGTAGATTGGCATTTATGTTACATGTGTATGTTTACAGTGGCATGTAAATGTTTGGGCTCCCCTGATCAAAATTACAGTTATTGTGAACAGTTAAGCAAGTTAAAGATGAAATGATCTCTAAAAGGCCTAAAGATAAAGATGACACATTTCCTTTGCATTTTAGGCAAAAAAGAAAAAAAAAAAAATATCGTTTTTTTTTACATTTTAAAAATGACAAAAAGGAAAATGGGCTAATGTCTGTCTACAGAGATTGACATAGGCAAATAAAGATCCCTTATTAAAGAACTTACTACAACGTAACTTTTAATTTTAATATTAAAACAATGGAAAAGTACCACACTCTTTAAAAACACATAATACTAGAAGGCGAGTATTATTCTGTGAATTAATCCTAAATTCAAATATATAAAGTGCTTATGCTTCTAATTAATGGTAGGTAGTTTAATTAGCAAATATGGCTTCACTATAATTGTAGAGGATATCTGCTGACATTACTGTATCAGTGATTCCTGTGTTCAGATTACAAGCTATCTGGCCTCTATTGCAACCATACAGGGGTGGATTAAGGGTAGCCAGGGCCCCGGGCTGTTCAGACTGTGGGCCCCCCCCGGTCATGTGGCGGGGTCATGTGATGGGGTCATGTGACAGGGTCAAGCGACGGGGTCAAGCGACGGGGTCATCATATACCTGAAACAGATTATTCCAGGCGCCTCCACCCTTCGAACTGTCCACAGTCCCACCGCTCTCTCTTGGAAAAACTCCACTTCTCACCTATCATACAATAACAGTTCCCATCACCAGATGACACCTATAGCCAGCAGCTTTGGGTTTGGCCAAAAGATTTTTTAAGCCGCCACCATAACACAGTAGACACTTTTGGCCGGGCCCTACTCTACTGTAACCTATTAAATATTTGTTAAAATATGCAATACAATTTAGGTATATTTTTATTTATTTTAAAATTTTTAAAATGACCAATAACACCACATACAAGGGACAAATACCATCAGACCACATATTACCACGACAGTGATCGAATAATATCACATACAAGGAACAAATACCACAACACCATAACCAGAGCACATATTACCACCACAAAGTGACCAAATAGTACATACAAGGGTCAAATACCGCAACACCATGTCCAAACCACATGTTACCACCACATAGTGACTGAATACTACAATATTGATCAGTAATAAAAAAAAACAATACTATCACCATAAGTGCCATTATACACAGGAGATCTGTACTTAGTATGCAGTGTCTGTGTACAGGTAATACAGTGATCACTGGTGACATTATACACAGGACTTCTGAATATAGTATACAGTGTATAGTGTCAGTGAATAGGTAACACACTGACTCACCAGTGACGTCTCTAGGTGAAGTCCTTCATCTTTGTTTTTCATCTTTCATCCAGCACAGACCGCCATCACTTCTTCTAGCCAGGGCTCGTCTCTGCAGGAAATAACACAGTTATCTAGAGCTCCGCTTGCAGAACACATTATTAATTTTTCCCAACTTCTACATTACACCACATGAAGAAAAAAAGGTGACATAGTATCACTCTACACAGTAACAGGACCCCCTTCTATTTCAAACAGTATACTCAAAAATAAAAAAATACATCACTGTAGTAATAATATCCCTTAATTAGCTCCTATGGTAATAATATTCCCCATCCTGGCCCCCGTGTGTCTCATTCCGGGCTTCAGCCATATGTTCTCCCATCCTGCCCTATGTATATCCATTCTGCCCCTTATGATCTCCCCATCCTAACCCATCTGTCTCCATCATATCCATCCTGCCCCATGATACTGCATGATCTGTCTCCAACCCTGCCCCATCTGTCTCCAATCCTGCCCCCATGTCTCCAATCATGCCCAGTCTCTCCATTCTGCCCTGTGTCTCGCATTCTGCCCCATGTCCAGCATTCTGCCCCATGTCTCACAGTCTGCCCCATGTCTCACAGTCTGCCCCCATGTCCAGCATTCTGCCCCATGTCTCACAGTCTGCCCCATGTCCAGCATTCTGCCCCCTGTCTCACAGTCTGCCCCATGTCCTGCATTCTGTCCCATGTCTCACAGTCTGCCCCATGTCCAGCATTCTGCCCCCATGTCTCACAGTCTGCCCCATGTCCTGCATTCTGCTCCATGTCTCACAGTCTGCCCCATGTCCAGCATTCTGCCCCATGACTCACAGTCTGCCCCCATGTCCAGCATTCTGCCCCCATGTCCAGCATTCTGCCCCCATATCTCAGTCTGCCCCCATGTCCAGCATTCTGCCCCCATGTCTCAGTACTCTGCCCCCATGTCAAGCATTCTGCCCCATGCTGCCTCACATTCTGCCCCATGTCCAACATCCCCCATGTCCAACATTCATCAATCATCATGTCCCGACTCCCCATCATGGCAGGCAGAATCTTCCCCATGTGTCCAGGCAGTGAGTCTGCCCCCCATCCCCGAGTCTTTCAGTCACAGACTGCCCCAGGCTGCCGCTCAATGAAAAAAAAAAAACATGTTCAACCTTGCTGACCGAGCTCCTGCGCCGAAGTTCCCTCCACAAGCGCGCACTCGCCCGTGACTGACAATGACGTCAGACGCTGGCGACGTGTGCGCTAGCCTGAGGCTGACATCAGCTGCCACTGCCAGCCTCCGATTGGCTGGCAGGCGGCAGCTGTTAACTATTGACGTGCGGGCACCCGCACGTCAATAGCGTTAAACTGCCGCAGTGCGCCGCCGTCAGGGCAGTAATGCCCTGATGGCGGCCCTGTGGTGGGCCCCCCCACATAACAGGGCCCTGGGCGGTAGCCCAAATTGACCCTCTTATAATCCGCCCCTGCTACCAATATTGTCTTGCCAGACACCACCACACTATAAATATTGTATAAAACACAATACGGACTTACATTCAAAATAGCTGAGAGAAGAGGACCATATATAGATAAAACCAATATAAAGCTTTATTTAAAAAATATTAAAATATTAAACAAGCCACAAAAACAATTTAAGGCAAAGTGTCCAGCAGGGGGGACCTTATCCTATCACACCATATATAAAATATACTTTATATGCAGAATCATTATAACCAAGATATATACCAAGGGTCTTAAGATAAAATGATGTATCACATTTATAATGTATCCTATGGTAAATTACCACAAGTAAATCCAGTGTTGATATGACTACAATTGCTATATCAGTAACATGGGCGCTGTAAGGTGTGCCTATTAGATTAGAAAGTCCAACAAGTACAGATATTAATAGCAACCTGAAAATAAGATTATTTGTCTCCTAAGATTGTACCTTAGGACCAGAGATACATGTGTATGAATACAGAGTATCTCCTGTTAGAGAATACAATTGCACTGCAGCATTAGTAAGTTGGTTACAGACATGTATATGCTATAAAAAAAGGTTATGAGGCACAATACCTTGATAGTGAAGACTGTGAAACACAAATTATGGATTAGGGATAGGTTAGGTGCTCCCCCCTCCACCCCGACATGCGTTTCGCCAGAGCTTCTTCCCGGGGCGTCTCCTCTCAGATTTCAGCCATGTGGAGGAGCTTGTAATAAAGCCCAAAGCTACCTCTTCTTGTCATTTTCCTCCTGGTCAATATTATGTATATTGGACTATTTATGATCTGCAGGAGGACCAAAAGACTGGCTGCCCCACTGCACAGAAGTCAAGCTGAGCACTATTAACTCAGCCAGAGAAGGGGGTTAAGGACATAAGAAAAATCCAGTCCTTTACCCCAGATCATATATATATTGTAGATAAATAATGATGGATACATTGTATTATATATAAATTGATCGGTTTACTGCCTAGTGAAATTCCATATGTGTGCATACAGACACTTTAGGTGTAAGTACGGAACTACCTGTACATGGACATACTCAGTCCACGTTAAGTGTGTTCATGTGAAGGTGTTCATGCATTTACAGCTGGTAGATAACTCCAACTGAACATGGATCAATGATCTGCATGTGCATTATAAATCAGTAGTAGCCATGCTATTTTAGCTCAAGTCTCTATATGCATTCAAACCAAAAGCTTATTTTGGAATGGAATTGTAATGTGTTTTGTGTGAATGGGGAAAAAGAGTGAGGATCTCTAGGGACAGGTCCCCTCACCTTTTAAGGTATTTGCCACTTTGACCCTAGCAATGGTGAAGTTCAAAAGGGATGGTTGAATGTCTGTTAGAATTAGACGGTGTTCCTCCCCGCAGTCAACTTAGGTACTGTGACATCAATCCCTACTCAAGTACCTAGTAAAGATCTGTGTAACTATGCATGGAAAAAAACACATCAACAATCTTCAGTCAAAACAACAGGAGAAGTGCCTGATGGAGGTCATGCCTGATGGAGGTCGTTCCTGATGGAAGTCGTGCCTGATGGAAGTTGTGCCTCCAGTACAAAAATGTCATGAAGCCCAACTACAGACCGTGACTCCCAGCAGTCTCATCAAGCCAGATATACTCAAAATAGAGTAATGTGAAGTCTGGCAGGGCGAGTGGTGGACTGTAAGGGTGAAGCTATTCCAAAGTCTGACCAGTCAAACTTAGAGAAAGATGACATTGGGATAGGCGGATAGCTGAAGATTGGCAACGACGTGACCTCAGAGAAAAGACATAGCAAAAAGACTTTGATAACAAACAGACTTTGATTAAGATCCAACAAAGAAGGTGTATTCTGTGGATGGAGACATTGCGTTACGGTGAACGGCTGGAAAGAGCTGATGGCCATGTGGATGATGTCTAGGTACCTAAGTGCAGTGTTATACTTCATTCCATCCTGAACTGTCGCAAGTTATAAATGGGGTTGATTAGCCAAATAAATCCCGGCACAACACTTCCCTCAAATTTCATTGTCGTGTTCTCGACAACAGGGGGATTGTAGAAGGGAAGTACCCAAAATGTACATCTTTATATAGAGATGTGTATAGTACATGTTTTCTGTATATACACATATGTGACGGATTGCACAGGGTAAGGTAGTGTCTACTTCGCTCACCTCGGAGGAGGGGAGAGAAGGACCCAGCAGGGATTAGCTCTCTGGCGCCACCACTTGCCCCAGGTCAGTCAGGGAACTGCACCGAGGGCAAATAGTCGCCTGAAAGGCTTCCCTTAGAGATACGAGTTATTGAGGCGCTCCCAGTGAGGGGCGGATATATATCACCAGTCCAGACTGGGGATATATATATAAACCTCCCTGCCATCACTGCCAAAGTTCTCCACTAGCACAGTACGGTATGCCACCAGTTCCTTATTCAAAATAATCCCCATCTGACAACAGGTTTATATCAGGTCAGAAACCAACCCGGGTAGCGTATAATATAAACAACTGAGCGTGCGGACGTTGGGATTTGTAGATTGAGATAAAAGAGCAGCTCAAGGTTAATTTAATATTTAATCGCCAAAAAGGCACGCTAGAAATATACAGGCATATATTTACAGAACAATATACAAGTATGCAGTCAAGAGTGCAGTACAAGAGTAGGGTATAAATAGGTTGCAATTACCGTGTTATGTAGCATTTGACCACAGGGAGGCGCTGATGGATCACAGGTCCAAATCTTAGTTACAGTTTTTCCTTGGCCGTGTCAGGTAATGGATCCTTCTGCCTGTAGAAAAGTAAGTCCAAAATGAGGGACTGCCTTATATCTCCTAGGCTTCTCCTTCCCACACTCTGCGTTCACCCCTGGGCTGGGCTGCTTTCCTCCTCCCATATTTGAAAAAATGATTTTCTGTCCAGAACCGTGGAAACTCATAACTTTCCGCCCGAAGCTCTTAATGGAACGGCAGCGGTGCCCCTGGATACTGCTGGATTTTATCTGTGAATAGAGACTAAATATGCCTACGTATCTAATTCCTGGTAGCTATGCTTTATAACTCCATAATGCAGAGTGCTACAGGTGGCTGCCGGGCGTGTTGGGGAAGGAATGCGGATACCGATTATGTGCTCGGCTAGTCTCAGAGATGTTGCATTCTGTTATTATAGGTCATTTTCCAGATTCAATACCTCAGAGCCTTGCTGTGTCCTGTTGTGAGATATAACTAACAACACATATATCCACATGTTCAGGGACCTATAACAGACTCCATTTGTCTGTACCCTTGTGGTGACTCAATAGAAAGGACACATCCAAACAGCTAACAACCATACCATTCCAACAGGAATAAGGGATGTACTAGTCCAATATTTTCAAAAAATTAAAGACATTCTTTATTGTACATATCAAATAACAAAATTGACACACGCGTTATAGTAAAATTTACAACCATAAAATGCTAACGTGAAGGGCACAGCAGTCCCCACAAACCGCGCCACCAATATTTGTGATGAATAATTTTCCAGGATTATTATAATATTTAGATGAGAAGCATATAGATTATTGCACATGTATCAGATTAAAGCATCATACAATAGAGTCATTCAATCTATAATTAGATCTATATCTATATATGCCAAATCTCTTAGTCATATGCTATATAACCATCTATTTTGAGTGCACTATAGGCGCCTAAGCATATTGCTATGACCTATTTCCATGCTACAGGCATGATATATCGATCACATATAGTAGGTAAAGAGATTCATTACCCAAATGCCATTATGTACGATAAGAATTCATTTAGTTATTACACCATGTGCATCCAATCGTATTTACATAGCCCAAAATCAAGCTGCAGACATTATGCAAAATACAAATTCATTCAGTTACTGCAGCATGTGTCTCTAATCGTAGCTCCATAGCCAAGAATCAAGCTGCAGACATTAGCAAACGATGCCTATCATCAATCTTATACTCACTATTTCAATTGTATAAATGGTGGTGTCGGATCCAGGGGGTCCGTGCCCGCCCCAACGCACGTTTCGGTCCAGCCTTCGTCAGGGGGCACGCACCATCCCTGTGTCCTGAGATTATATCTGTGTGCGGATCCATTAATCTGAAATTGCCTCCTCCCCCGGAAGTGATGTCACCGCTTGCAGTGACGCGCGCATCCCCACGGCAACGGCAACGCCGCCAGGCGCCGGCGTCATGCGGCACAGCGCATGCGTCCAGCCACATAGAGACGCCGACACCTGGAAGAGCCGCAGGAGCCGAGCGGGTACGCGCGTACAGCGGAGAACAACCCTTCCACCTAACTATCTAGTACATAATCACACCCTACGCACTGCATCTATTAATAGTGGTCATGAACCTAATTGCACCAATAATAGTGAACACAAAAATGGAGGAGGGGGTAGGTGGAAGAGAAGGGGAAATATAATAAAAAAACATATATAAATCACTAAAGAAAAACATATTCATATCACAATCTGATCAGGAAAATATCCATGTCTGCAAATAGAGCACAAATAGTAATCTCCATACATTTTCATGGTCATAGGTCGGAAAATTCCTTCAATTAGATTTATATCTTGATTTTCCATTTTCATTTTTCATCAGTAGATTTCACTTTTATTGTGGATATCACGATTTTCTTCCCTCAGATAAGTCAAATACGTCAGATACATAAAGGTACCGCACACTAGTTCTGCATATAGAACAGGGATAATGAAAATCAACATATTAAAAATAAAAATTAAAAATATAAAAACAAGATAACATTACTATAGTTGAACGTCACTAAGGAATTCAGACGAGTGATCAGAGAAAGGGGGCATAAGTTATATTTTCATTTAAACCCACTGGGTGTAAAGTACCCAGGGTCCAGATCCATCTGGACTCTAACTGGGCTAATTTCTTCGAAGTATCACATTTTTGTATTCCCACATCTACCATATCAATCCCTCTAACTTTGAGCAGACTGCCAGCGCAATCATGGTGTTGTTTGAAATGACGTGGGATAGTTTTTAGTGTGGATGTGTCCTCCTG
Organism: Oophaga sylvatica; assembly: GCA_033576555.1. Taxonomy (NCBI): domain Eukaryota; kingdom Metazoa; phylum Chordata; class Amphibia; order Anura; family Dendrobatidae; genus Oophaga; species Oophaga sylvatica. The sequence goes on along the minus strand of JARQOD010000004.1, from coordinate 350,725,311 downwards.
GGTTGCCGCTGCAGCAATACCCAACACGTGCTCCCTCACGCGTACCTTCAATTGGCGTGTTGTTAATCCAATATATATTTTCCCACAGGGGCAAGTGGCATGGTAGATAACATTAGTACTGGAGCACGTGATGTGTTTCCTGATGTCATACGTCCGGGTAGCATCCGCTCCACAGAACGTATCACATCGAACCACATTTGGGCATGCTACACAGCGACCACAGGGGACACATCCACCTCTCCTACATATACCATCCAAAAATGTTTTTGGAGAATTATCCATGTAATGGCTACGCACCAGCAGATCGCGGAGATTCCTCGATCTCCTGGCCGTGATGGCAGCCCTCTTAGGTAGAATCTGCGCCAAAACAGGATCAGCTCTAAGTATATGCCAGGATTTATCAAAGATTTTTCTGAGCAATGGGAACTGTGAGTTATAGTTGGTAATAAAACGCACAGTATCATCCTTCTTTTTAGGTTGGACTTTGTAGAGTAGATCATGTCTAGAGGAATGTTTAGCCCTGTTAAACGCCTTTTTGATCATCCTCTTACTATACCCACGTTCAATCAACCTATCTTTAAGATCTTCAGCTTGCGTCAAAAATTCTTGATTCGTAGAACAAAGTCTACGAAGCCGTAAGAATTGTCCAGTTGGCACAGACTGTATAATATGTCTCGGATGTGATGACGAGGCATGCAACAACATATTCGTGACCGTAGTCTTACGGAATATATTAGTCTGTATTTCATCTCCAGCATCTCTTGGACTAAAAAGGACTATGAGAAAGAAGCATATAGACAACTAAATAATCAAACATGCTATAAAAAACTGACATTTAACCCCTTGTCCGTTATCAAACACAACTTATGACTATCATTGATAGTGCAAAAGCTGAGGGAATTATCACAAAGGAATTGGCGCAAGCATTGGTGATAACTGCACCTACAATCGCCACATTCTTTATGCTACCAAGGTTCACAAGAACGCGCAGTCTCCCGGACGACCAATTATATCAGGTAAAGATAACTATCTTGAGAAAGTAAATCAATGGATAGATTCTAAATTACAGCCTCTAGTAGAAGCACTGCGTCTTTCCTAAAAGATACGGGAGAACTTCTCCGGAAGGTAGATGGATTGCACTTGGAGAAAGGAACAATGCTTGTGACAGCTGAAGTGGGGTCGCTGTACACAACCGTCAGACACAAAGATGGACTAAGAGCTACTAAATTTTTTTTTGAGACATCATCTCTCCCTGTAGGTATCAAGGAATTGATTCTTACACTATTGGAATTTGCATGACGCATAATTTTTTTTATTTTTAAGGGTTTTTCTTCCTGCAGCTCCAGGGGACTGCTATGGGGGCGTCTTTTGCGCCCGCCTATACAAATTTGTTCTGGGGCATGTGGGAGAGAGACCTCTTCCTGTCAGATCAGCTGTCGTCGATGTGCTGCGTCCTTACATGGACGCGGTAACATCGATGACATATTGCTATCTGGCAGGTTTCAATAAAGAATGAGTGAATTCTTTGTGACCTTGAACAGTAATGATCTTAATATATATTTAACTTTCATGGAACCATGAGAAATTGAATTTTTGGATGTTAAACTAAGAAGAGATGCTGGAGATGAAATACAGACTAATATATTCCGTAAGACTACGGCCACGAATATGTTGTTGCATGCCTCGTCATCACATCCGAGACATATTATACAGTCTGTGCCAACTGGACAATTCTTACGGCTTCGTAGACTTGTTCTACGAATCAAGAATTTTTGACGCAAGCTGAAGATCTTAAAGATAGGTTGATTGAACGTGGTATAGTAAGAGGATGATCAAAAAGGCGTTTACAGGGCTAAACATTCTCTAGACATAATCTACTCTACAAAGTCCAACCTAAAAAGAAGGATGATACTGTGCGTTTTATTACCAACTATAACTCACAGTTCCCATGCTCAGAAAAATCTTGATAAATCCTGGCATATACTTAGAGCTGATCCTATTTGGCACAGATTCTACCTAAGAGGGCTGCCATCATGGCCAGGAGATCGAGGAATCTCCGCGATCTGCTGGTGCTAGCCATTACGTGGATAATTCTCCAAAACATTTTTGGATGGTATATCTAGGAGAGGTGGATGTGTCCCCTGTGGTCGCTGTGTAGCATGCCCAAATGTGGTTCGATGTGATACGTTCTGTGGAGCGGATGCTACCCGACGTATGACATCAGGAAACACATCACGTGCTCCAGTACTAATGTTATCTACCATGCACTTGCCCTGTGGGAAAATATATATTGGATTAACAACACGCCAATTGAAGGTACGCGTGAGGGAGCACGTTTGGGTATTGCTGCAGCGGCGACCCAGGAGGACGCATCCAACTAAAAACTATCCACGTCATTTCAAACAACACCATGATTGCGCTGGCAGTCTGCTCAAAGTTAGGGATTGATATGGTAGATGTGGGAATACAAAAATGTGATACTTCGAAGAAATTAGCCCAGTTAGAGTCCAGATGGATCTGGACCTGGGTACTTACACCCAGTGGGTTTAAATGAAATAACTTATGCCCTTTCTCTGATCACTCGTCTGAATTTCTTAGTGACGTTCAACTATAGTAATGTTATCTTGTTTTTATATTTTTAATTTTTATTTTTAATATGTTGATTTTCATCATCCCTGTTCTATATGCAGAACTAGTGTGCGGTACCTTTATGTATCTGACGTATTTGACTTATCTGAGGGAAGAAAATCGTGATATCCACAATAAAAGTGAAATCTACTGATGAAAAATGAAAATGGAAAATGAAGATATAAATCTAATTGAAGGAATTTTCCGACCTATGACCATGAAAATGTATGGAGATTACTATTTGTGCTCTATTTGCAGACATGGATATTTTCCTGATCACATTGTGATATGAATATGTTTTTCTTTAGTGATTTATATATGTTTTTTTATTATATTTCCCCTTCTCTTCCCCCTACCCCCTCCTCCATTTTTGTGTTCACTATTATTGGTGTAATTAGGTTCATGACCACTATTAATAGATACAGTGCGTAGGGTGTGATTATGTACTAGATAGTTAGGTGGAAGGGTTGCTCTCCGCTGTACGCGCGTACCTGCTGAGCTCCTGCGGCTCTTCCAGGTGTCGGCGTCTCTATGTGGCTGGACGCATGCGCTGTGCCGCATGACGCCGGCGCCTGGCGGCGTTGCCGTTGCCGTGGGGATGCGCGCGTCACTGCAAGCGCTGACATCACTTCCGGGGGAGGAGGCAATTTCAGATTAATGGATCCGCACACAGATATAAGCTCAGGACACAGGGATGGTGCGTGCCCCCTGACGAAGGCTGGACCGAAACGTGTGTTGGGGCGGGCACGCACCCCCTGGATCCGACACCACCATTTATACAATGGAAATAGTGAGTATAAGGGCTCATACTCACTGGCTGGAAAAAAATCGGTCTGTTTTCTGCAGGAAAAAAACAGTACATTTGTTGTAAAAAGGCATGCGATTTTGATGCGATTTTAAATCGCACCATGCGTTTTCCATGCGATTTACATGCGATTTTTATGCGATTTTTTTCCAAGACATAACCACAAATTAAGGTTAAACCACTTGTCTGACACCTATATAAAGCTATTTATCTACATATGGCATTGATTCATTTGGTTTTTGTCCTGTGTGTTTTGCTATTCCAAACAAGCATGGCAGCAACTTCTCTAAGTCTTGACCCTACTGAGGAGCTCCTCTTCAATTGGGTGTTATCCCGTGAGTATGGTGTTGGATATTCCCCTGTAGTAGCTCCGAGGAGGCGGCGTAGATTTTGGGTACATCCGCTCCTCATCAAGCGACAAAAAAAGGCCATTTTTCACGGCTGTATGGACATCTACGAAACCATCGAGACAAATTTTTTGCATACACGAGGATGTCACTTGAAGCATTTGATTTTCTCCTGGCACAACTTCATCCAGCCATCACTTTCAAAATTACGCGTTTGCGCAGGTGCATTTCTGCTGAAGAACGACTTCTGTTAACGTTGAGGTATAGTTATAAACAAATAAATAACACCACAGTAAAGTAGATTAACTAATATTACATTGTTATTAACGCTTATCATTATTTTTTGGACAAATTTTGGCTCAAAATTATATATTAGTGTTTGCCATACCTATACTTAATGTGTGGCCATTTTTAATTAGCAAGGCTAAGAAATACACCCCATTACTGTACTCGTAGCAGCTGTTTCACATGCACATTGTTGTATGACATGGACAGAGGCCCCCTTCTCAGACAACGCACTCATTGCTCATGTACATAGCGACTGTGTGTGATTTGTGTCTGGTGGCCATTTTTAAATTACTGCACCACGTAGGGATATATATGAATGTGAAGGTTATTTTCAATTATTTTTATGTGTATTTCCTTTCTTGTAGGTTTTTGGCTACGGGACAATCATATGCTTCCCTACATTTAGAGTATCTTCTTGGCATAACTACCATCTTCAATATAGTCAGACACACATGTTCAAAAATCTGGATTTGCCTCAAGGACAAAGTGATGCCGGAGCCCACCCCCGAACATTGGGAATGCATTGCAAATGGGATATATGAGACTTGCCAGTTTCCCAATTGTCTGGGTGCTTTAGATGGTAAGCACATCCGGGTGAAGAAGCCACCAAACTCAGGCTCCTTATACTACAATTACAAAGGCTATTTTTCAGTTGTGTTGTTGGCCTTAGTAGACAGCAAGTACAATTTTATAATAGTAGATATAGGTGCCTATGGAAGAACAGGAGATTCTCGCATATTCAATACTTCTCTAATGGGTAGGCGACTGAAGAACAATGAATTGGGTGTTCCACCCCCAAGGACTCTGCCTTCTGGTGGTGAACCAATGCCTTATGTAATAGTTGCTGATGAGGCATTTCAACTGACACATAATGTCATGAGGCCTTTTCCTGGACGGTCTCTTGACAGGCGTGGACGCATATTTAATTACCGACTAACTCGTGCACGGCGTCTTGTAGAATGTGCCTTTGGAATTTTGTCTGCAAAATGGAGGGTATTGCTCAGTGCACTCCAGTTAAGCCCACAAAATTTAAACACAGTGATCAAGGCCTGTGTAATCTTACATAATTTTACACGTCAACATGATGTATCTGGGTATGAGGATGTTTTTGGAGAATTAAGAAACAATCAGATACCCATTGCTCAGCCTTTACCCAGAGGCAGACAGCTTTCAGGCATCCGAATCAGAAATATGTTAGCAAATTTATTTCTAACACCTGAGGGAGCAGTACCGTGGCAGGAAAATTTGCATACATGATCTATACATTTCCCTCTGTATTGTGTATTACAACATTCAGAACATGTGCTTTAGTATTTTACTTAAAGAATGTTTATTTTCCTATATTAATGTACAACATTTTAAAAAAAAAACACAAATGTCAAGTAACATAATGATCAAAATAAAAAACCGCCTTAACTTTGGCGTAACAAGTTAACACACTTGGCAATGTTTTTGTTATGTAAGCACCCAAAAAAATTACAAATCAACAAAAGAAGGTTGTGATGCTGAGGGTGAGGTACTTGTTTGTGACTGTTGCCTTTCATAGGGATGTTGTGTGTTTCTATGCAAAGAAACATTGTGTGGCTGTGTGCTGGTATGATGTGGGTTCATGCCTTCATAACTGTGCCTATAGGCCTCAGTTGGTCCATGTGGATAAGCAGGAACATTATCTGAATGGCTGAAGCCTCTTGTTCTGCCATGGTCAAAAGGGCCTTGGTGTTGTGGTCCTTGCTGATAAGAAACATCTTGGCCATACACATCATATAAGGTTGTTTGTGGCCCATGGTGGTACCGCTCACTTCCAATCTGTGATGGGCCAGATGAAGGAGGCATTTGTGTGTAGGGATGTGTAGGCCTTGATGAGTGTTGTACATGTATCTGATGATGTTCCTGGTAATGTGCTGGCTCTATGTGTGTGGTGTGATCTCTGTCCATATGATGACTAATGTTTGTACTGTGGAGTGTATGACTATGTTGAGAAGTGGATGTCGAAGGATATACTGAGGCTGGTGGTAATGGTACTGCTGTTGAGTGTGTGGGATTTGAGATTTGAGTTAATATTTCAGATTGGTACCTTCTTTCAATACAAGCAAAGATGGCTTGGGGATTATTTGGTGGTATGGCTGAGGTGATGAGTTGTAATATTGCTGTTTTAGTGGGAAGCCGTAAGTGTGTGGGTATTTGTCGCAGGTGCTGTGCCAAACTTCTACCAAATGCTTCCTCACCATCATCACATATTGTGAGTTGTATGTAGTCTAAAACGCGACTATCAACCTGCCGTCTTATAATTTGATTTTGCTGATCTCTCCTTCGTCTTAATCTCCGGGGAATAGTAGTGGCTTGAGGGGAGGTATCAAGAGGCACGGTTGGGCTGCTGCTTCTTGCGTGCTCCTCTTGTTCCGTGCCATGTTGAGCTTGTGAACCTGCACTTTCAACTTGTTGTTGAGATGGTCCTGGAGCATCCTCCCCTGCTGTTCCTGCTTCTTCATGTTGTGACTCTGGTGGAGCCGCCTCAGAGGGTGCCTCACGTTCCTCTAAGTTGGATTCCGTTCTACAAAGCAGACACAGATTATTTGTGTATGCTCTAAATGTCAATTTTAAATGTACAATTTGTATCAATAAACTTTTACTTACGGTCTTAAATCCATGACTGGAGCCAAAAAATTCAGGCGGCTCATATATATATATATATTATATATATATATATATATATATGGCCTTTTTTTTGATGCTGCTGAGCCACTTTTGTCACGATTCTGTCGTTCCCTCCTATAGGTATCCCGACAGCTTCGCCATCTGCGTTGCACATCATTCACTTTAAAATGTAAAGAAATGTAAAAATATTAACATCTAAATATGTATGTTAAAAAATTAGGAATACAAGTAGGCAAGATGTTTTTGTTGCAAATTTTTTTAAAAAATTGTCCTGCAACTATGCTAAAAATATTTGAATTAAAAAATTATAAACATCACAAAAGGGCCTTCTTTATAAATAATACAAAGATCAAAAGGTACAAGAATATATTTTAAAGGTCCAAAGAAAATTTAAAAAAAAAAAAAAAAAAAATTTGTACAAAATAACATAAAAAAACAAAACAAAAAAAAACATACATGAATAGGCCCATATTCAAAGGGTCTATTGTTAAAAGGTATTTTGTTAGTGTGGTGTAAATAATAAACAATTATCTATTTAAAAAAAAATATTTAAATTGTAACAGTAACATATAATTGGCCACCAAAGCAAGGTTTTTCTAAATACATTATGAAATAATTGTAGTAAGAACAATTGTACTTACACATTCCCAACTGCCCAGCCGGAGGACTTTCATCATAATTTTCAAAAACTTGACGACATATATATGTCCAAGTTGCATCCCGCACACTTCGATTTTGATAATTGTGGTCTCTAGGATCCCACAACTCAGGTCTTTCTTGGACTAACACCAACAGCATCTCCACATTGATTGATCGGGACATGGCCACAATAGTACAAAAATCAAATCCGTGGAGGTGTGACTCATTCCTGGCTTTCTGGGAGTGGTTTTTATACCATCCCTCAACACACTTCCCTGTTAGTCACTTCCTGTGTCTCCTTTTTTTTTTTTGTAACATACAAGTTTCCAGCTCTATTTTGCACAAAAAATAGCAAAAAAAAACGCACCATCCGTTTTCTGTGCGTTTTCTGTGCGTTTTTTAATCGCACCCATTGACTTGCATTGGCGATTTTCATCCCAAAATCGCATCAAATCGCAGCATGCTGCGATTTTTTTCTCACACCAATATCTGATGAGAAAAAAATCGCTAATGAGAACTCACCCATTGACTAACATTGGTCAGATTTGCATCCGATTTTTTATCGTCTGATTTTCATCCGTTTTCGGCGCCAGTGAGTATGAGGCCTAAGATTGATGATAGGCATCGTTTGCTAATGTCTGCAGCTTGATTCTGGGCTATGGAGCTATGATTAGAGACACATGCTGCAGTAACTGAATGAATTTGTATTTTGCATAATGTCTGCAGCTTGATTTTGGGCTATGTAAATACGATTGGATGCACATGGTGTAATAACTAAATGAATTCTTATCGTACATAATGGCATTTGGGTAATGAATCTCTTTACCTACTATATGTGATCGATATATCATGCCTGTAGCATGGAAATAGGTCATAGCAATATGCTTAGGCGCCTATAGTGCACTCAAAATAGATGGTTATATAGCATATGACTAAGAGATTTGGCATATATAGATATAGATCTAATTATAGATTGAATGACTCTATTGTATGATGCTTTAATCTGATACATGTGCAATAATCTATATGCTTCTCATCTAAATATTATAATAATCCTGAAAAATTATTCATCACAAATATTGGTGGCGCGGTTTGTGGGGACTGCTGTGCCGTTCACGTTAGCATTTTATGGTTGTAAATTTTACTATAACGCGTGTGTCAATTTTGTTATTTGATATGTACAATAAAGAATGTCTTTAATTTTTTGAAAATATTGGACCAGTACATCTCTTATTCCTGTTGGAATGGTATGGTTGTGTCCTGTTGTGCCACGCTGTCTTCATGTGCTTGAGTCAGACAAAGGAATCCAGTTTGGCTGTGGCTGCACAGAGTTCACACCCTTGTGTTAACTGCTGGGCACTGAGCTTCAAAGAGCTTGTTTCTGGAGTTTAATTAAAGGTAAACATTGATCCTGGGGAATGAATGCCAAGGGAGGGGGCTGAGTTGTATGAAGCAAGTATTTTTGGACCAAACTGTATCTTGATGGGGAATTCCATCAGAAATCAAAATGATATCATTTAGATATCATTTTGTCATATCTCACAACATCTATATATAATTCCCCCACGTGTATGCCACATAAATGGGAAGCCCCTCCTCCAGCCTGCTGTCCTGCCATGTGCTAGAAAAAACAGGTTTAATCAGGATTGAGGGGATGTATCTTAGTGGACAATATACTGTGACTGTCATGATCTAGGTTGGGGTTTGTTTCTGGTTACCTTCGCCCAGGTCTGTGTTGTGAATGAGCAGAGGCTACATATAACTGACCATATAGTTAGAGGGGTTTATTCTTTTATTTTCCCCTGGCTATGGATCCGCTGTGCAACTTGGCCGATCAGGTGTTCAGTTTGACGCAGATGATGCGGGAATTGTCGGTGGAACATAGGGCCCTGGCCACGTCTCATACTCAATTGCAGAAAGAGTTGACGGAGACGGTAAAAACTGTGCAGGGTGCCAACTTCCACGTTGTCAGCAGGTCTGGCGATTCTGTAGATGTCGCCTTGCACTCTCCCGAACCCTCAGTCAAGATCTCTGACATCTTTTCTGGTGAGAAGGATAAGTTCAGGGAGAGTTGGATATTGTTATTTTCACCTAGACCTCGATCCTCTACGGATGAGAGTCAGCCGGTGGGGATAATTATTTCCTTACTCAGGGAGGGTCCCCAATCTTGGGCTTTCTCGTTGTCCCCTACAGCCCCTGAACAGATGTCGTTGGATAGGTTTTTTGAGGCCTTAGGACTTATCTATGACGAACCAGACCGTGTCAGGGTGGCAGAGGATACTATCATGGGTCTTGCCCAGGGAAAGCGCTCAGCCGAGTGGTATTGCTCGGAGTTTAGACGATGGTCCCCAGAGGTGTCCTGCAGGGGCGGATTAAAAGAGGGTCAATCTGGGCGGTAGCCCAGGGCCCAGTGGTGTGGGGGGGCCCACCCACCACAGGGCCGCCATCAGGGCATTACTATCCTGACTGGTGTATGGGGCCCGGTGGGCAGTTGGGGTCCGCATCGGACCCCTTCTCTTCTGCTCACCGGGCCCCTACCGACAGCCGGCAGGCTAAACCGGGCCCCTTAGCGGCGGCGCGCTGTGGCATTTTAACACTATTGATGTGCACGTCAATAGTTAACAGCCGGCAGCCAATCGGAGGCTAGCAGCTGACGTCAGCCGCAGCGCGCATGTCGCTGGCATCTGACGTCATTGTCAGTCGCCGACGAGTGCGCGCTTGTGGAGGGAACTCTGCCGCAGGAGCATGGCAAGGTAAGAAGAGCGTTTTTTTTTTATTTTTATTGAGCGGTGGGGCAGCCTGTTAGACTTGGGACTGGGGGACAGACTGGACATGGGGGAAGAATGCTGCCTGCTGGACACGGGGGGGAGGACTGTGAGACATGGAGACATGAATGCTGGGCATGGGGGCAGACTGTGAGACATGGGGGCAGGGGGACAGAATGCTGGACATGGGGCAGACTTTGAGACATGGGGCAGAATGCTGGACATGGGGCAGACTGTGAAACATGGGGCAGAATACTGGACATGGGGGCAGACTTGAGACATGGGCAGAATGCTGACATGGGGCAGACTGTGAGACATGGGGCAGAATACTGGACATGGGGCAGAATGCTGGACATGGGGCACACTGAGGCATGGGCAGAATGTGGACATGGGGGCACACTGTGAGGCATGGGGCAGAATGCTGCATGGGGCAGACTATGAGACTGGGGGCAGATGGACATGGCAGACTGTGACATGGGGGCAGACTATGAGACATGGGGCAGAATGCTCTGGACATGGGGGCAGACTGCGAGACATGGGGGCACACTGAGGCATGGGGCAGAATGCTGGACATGGGGCAGAATGCTGGACATGGGGCACACTGTGACATGGGGCAGAATGCTGACATGGGGCAGAATGACATGGGGCACACTGTAGGCATGGGGCAGAATGCTGGACATGGGGGCAGAATGCTGGACATGGGGCAGACTGAGGCATGGGGCAGAATGCTGGACATGGGGCAGAATGCTGAGACACGGGCAGAATGCTGGACATGGGGCAAATGCTGGACATGGGCAGATGTGGCATGGGGCAGAGAATGCTGGACATGGGGGCACACTGTGGACATGGGGTACTGAGGCATGGGGCAGAATGCTGGACATGGGGCAGACTGTGAGACATGGGGCAGAATGCTGGATGGGCAGACTGCGAGACATGGGGCAGAATGCTGGACATGGGGCAGAATGCTGGACATGGGGCACTGTTATGATCTGCTACAAGCACTAAGGAAAGATGGGAATTCTGTCCCTACAATAGAACTAAGCTGGATCCCTACGATGTAACGGGGAACCTGATCCTGCGACCAGACCCGCTAAAGTCCTCAGCTAGTCTGAACGAAGACCTATAGTTGCGAGGAAGGAATCCCTACAAGATCTAGGGACTGGGAGAAAAGGTGGACAGCTCCTAACAGAAATTGTAGCAGGGAAAATAAAACAGAAAACAAATTACTTAGAGATCCTAAGATCAAGCAAAACTGACTGAGTAAGGCACCTAAGCACCCGGCAAGCTTAAGAGTAGATAATACAATGAAGTCCAGCAAAACCAGAAGGGCGGAGCCAGACTAAATAGGGAAAAAAGGTCATGTGACCAGCAAACAGAAAAAAACCTAACAAAAGGGTTCTAACAGTACCCTCCCTTCTAAGAGGATCCTCCGGATCCCCTAGGACTTAGGCTTATCCGGAAACCTCTTGTGAAACGCTCTGACAAGTCTAGACGCAGAAACATCATCCGACCTCACCCATGAGTTATCCTCGGGTCCATAACCCTTCCAAGCGACGAGGTACTGCAAACTCCCTCTATACCGTCTAGAATTTAGGATGCGAGAAATCTCATATTGCCCGTCCTCCACCACCAGGGGAACAGTGGCCGAGACGTCTCCATCTGAGACCTCAGCTTTTTTCAAGAGAGAAACATGAAACACCGGATTAATCTTCCAGGAGGTAGGAAGCTCCAGCTTAACAGAAGATTGGTTAATAACCTGAAGCACCTTAAAGGGCCCTACAAACTTGGGACCCAATTTCTTAGATGGAAATCCTCAAGCGCAGATTCTTAGAGGACAACCAAACCATGTCACCAATAGCAAACAAAACCTCTTGTCGTTTTCTATCAAAATACACTTTGGATCTTTTGTTAGCCTCCTGAAGATTACCACGCACATCAGTCCAAACTCTCTCCAAAACACCAGAAAAATTCTCCTCTTCAGGTACAGCCGATCCCAACTTGGAAAATGACCTAAACGACGGATGTCTCCCAGTACAACAAAAAAAAGGCGAACAACCAGCAGAAGAGGATGTATGGTTGTTAAGAGCAAACTCAGCAAGTGGCAGAAACTCAGACCACCCCTCTTGATCAGTCACAAAACAACGCAAGAACTGCTCAACATCCTGGTTTTTTCTTTCTGTCTGGCCATTAGGCTCAGGATGATATCCGGATGAAAACGACAAATGAACTCCCAACCTGTCACAAAAGGCGCGCCAAAAACGAGCCACAAACTGAGGTCCCCTATCGGAAACAATGTCAGTAGGAACACCATGTAGTCTGACAATTTCCTTGACAAAGGCCTTAGCGAGAGTCTTAGCGCAGGGCAGTTTGATGAAAGGAACCAAGTGACATATCTTGCTAAAACGGTCCACGACCACCCAGATGACAGTGAAACCCTCAGAGGGGGGAAGGTCAGTAATAAAGTCCATAGCCAAATGTGTCCAAGGTGCACTAGGGACCTCCAGAGGGCAAAGCAACCCGCAGCAGGAGTATGAGAAGACTTAGATCTAGCACACACCGTGCATTGACGCACCCACTTAATGACTTCCTTCTGCCATCCAGGCCACCAAAAGCTGCGACCCACAAGTCTCTTGGTCTCAGAGATTCCAGGATGACCTGCCAACCGAGAGTCATGACATTCAACAAACAAATCTCTCCTCAGGGTACCAGGCACAAACAACCTCCCATGCGGCGTGTTAGATGGGGCATTCTCCTGTGCTTTAAGAATCTCATCTTCCAACACAGAGTCCAAAACAGCAATAACAACCCCCTCTTGCAAAATGTTTTCCTCCTCCTCAGTACCCACCATAGGAGAAAAGCTGCGAGACAAAGCATCAGCTTTAACATTTTTAATACCTGGGATGTAAGTAACGGTAAAATTAAACCGTGAGAAAAACAGTGCCCACCTAGCCTGACGGGCATTCAAGCGTTTGGCAGCATCAAGGTAGATCAGATTTTTATGATCGGTGAAGACTTGAACAGGAAATTCCGCTCCCTCCAAAAAATGACGCCAGTGTTCAAATGCGAGTTTAATTGCCAACAATTCCCGATTACCGATATCATAATTTAGTTCAGACTCAGAAAATTTCTTTGAAAAAAAAAGCACAGGGATGTACTCCATCCGTCTTTTCCTGAGACAACACCGCGCCGACCCCCACAGAAGAAGCATCAACCTCAACAAAAAATGGTTTAGTCACATCAGGCTGCGTTAGGATGGGAGTAGAGCTGAACCTCTCCTTTAGCAACACAAAAGCCTCAATGGCCTCAGTAGTCCACTGAGCCGCATCAGCACCTTTCCTGGTGAGATCGGTCAGTGGTTTGGCAATCACAGAAAAATTTTTAATGAATTTTCTATAACAATTGGCGAACCTCAAAAACCTCTGTATAGATTTCACACCAATAGGTCTAGGCCAATCCTGCACAGCTTGCACTTTCACCGGGTCCATCTCAAAACCTTCACTGGAGACAATGTAGCCCAAAAAACTAAGTCTCTGTACAGCGAACTCACATTTTTCTAGCTTGGCAAAAAGTGAATTATCACTCAGTAACTGTAATACTTCACGCACACTCCTCCAATGAGACTCCAAATCCGGTGAATAAATCGAAATGTCATCCAAATACACAACCACACTTCTGCCGATCAAAGGTCTAAGGATGTCATTAATAAGATTCTGAAAAAATGCCGGAGCACTGGAAAGCCCAAAAGGCATGACCAGATTCTCAAAATGACCCAGTGGAGTGTTAAACGCAGTCTTCCATTCATCCCCCTCCTTCATGCGCAACAAATTGTATGCCCCTCGAAGATCAATTTTTGAGAACCACTTGGCCCCCACTAACTGGTTAAACAAATCAGGAATCAATGGCAGTGGGTAAGGATTGCGTACAGTGATTTTATTAATCTCACGAAAGTCTAGACAAGGCCATAAACCGCCGTCCTTTTTTTTAACAAAAAAAAATCCAACCGCCACAGGAGAATTGGAAGGCCTAATGTGACCGGCGGCCAAGCTTGTCTGTATGTATTCCTCCAAAGCCTTTCTCTCAGGAATAGTCAAATTAAATAAACGACTTTTAGGAAGAGTTGCTCCAGGGACAAATTCAATTGCACAATCATATCTCTATGAGGAGGCAATACCTGCGATTCCTTATCAGAAAAAACTTTCCAAAAATCCTGGATAGGTACAGGTAACTCCTCCTTAACTACAGCAGCAATACGCCCGTTACAACACTTGTCATAACACTTAGGACTCCAGGACTTAATTTCATTGGTAGACCAATCCAGTACCGGATTGTGCAATTTTAACCAAGGTAACCCCAAAATCACCGGTGAGGGCAAATTATTCAAAACTACCAAATCCAAATTCTCTTGATGAACACCATCAATAGTAAGTGGAAATTCACAAATATGGTGAGTAACATTTTTCAAGGGAGAACCATCCACAGCAACCACATTAATAGGGGAAGACAGAAGTTTGGGTTTTAATTTTAGTTTTTCCAAAAATTTCCCATCAATCACATTGAGAGTTGAACCACAATCCACAAATACCCGAAACTCCATTAATTCCTCCTCAACAGCAGTGGTAGCAGAAAGAAAGACACCTTTATTGTTTAAACAAGCTATACGGGCGAAACTGACCTCTTTTTTTTTTTTTCTCTTTATTCATACGAAGCACACAGTTCTTAATGAAATGGTCAGATTTGCCACAATAGAAACACAAACCTTCAGCAAATCTACGGTCTTTTTCCCGAGAGTGAGGTGTCATTGCTCCAATTTCCATCGGCTCTCCAATGTCAGTACAGTCCCTCTCCAGACTTGGAGCTGACAAGGCAGATTTACTCTCATTAACCCTTGCACGCGGTCTCCTATCCACCCGTATGGCTAATTGCATAGCCTCTTGCAAGTTACCAGGTAGAGGATAAGCAATCAGCAAATCTTTAACTCTTTCACTTAACCCTGCAAGAAATAAACTTTTCAAAGCTGAATCGTTCCACCCACCTGAGTGGACCACCTTCGGAAGTGAGTACAATATTTCTCCACATTACCTGATCCCTGTCTCAAACGTCTCAACTCTGTCTCAGCTGATGAGACACGATCAGGATCATCATACAATAACCCAAAGCAGAAAAAAAACTATCCACTGATCTAAAGCATGGATCACTAGGCTGCAGAGAAAAGGCCCAGTCCTGAGGTTCTTTGCGCAAAAGTGACATTATGAACCCTATGCGCTGTGATTCATCACCAGAGGATCTGGGTCTCAAACGGAAATACAACAAGCAAGCATTTTTAAAAGAAAAAAAATTTGTTGTTCACCAAAAAATAAATCAGGCAAACGTACCTTTGGCTCCACGAAATGTGCTCCAGAACAACTACTCACGTGTTGCTGGATCTCAGCCACCTCCAGAGAAAGTCCCTGCAGGCGTTGAGCCAAATCCTGAACCGACACCATGATGAAAACTGGAAATCTTTCCTTAGAGATTTTTTTTTTTTTTTTTTAGGCTGGACTTACTGTTATGATCTGCTACAAGCACTAAGGAAAGATGGGAATTCTGTCCCTACAATAGAACTAAGCTGGATCCCTACGATGTAACGGGGAACCTGATCCTGCGACCAGACCCGCTAAAGTCCTCAGCTAGTCTGAACGAAGAGCTATAGTTGCGAGGAAGAAATCCCTACAAGATCTAGGGACTGGGAGAAAAGGTGGACACCTCCTAACAGAAATTGTAGCAGGAAAAATAAAACAGAAAACAAATTACTTAGAGATCCTAAGATCAAGCAAAACTGACTGAGTAAGGCACCTAAGCACCCGGCAAGCTTAAGAGTAGATAATACAATGAAGTCCAGCAAAGCCAGAAGGGCGGAGCCAGACTAAATAGGGAAAAAAGGTCATGTGACCAGCAAACAGAAAAAAACCTAACAAGAGGGTTCTAACAGGCACACTGAGGCATGGGGCAGAATGCTGGACATTGAGGCACACTGTGAGGCATGGGGCAGAATTCTGGACATGGGGGCAGAATGCTGGACATGGGGGCACACTGTGAGACATGGGGCAGAATGCTGGACATGGGGTCACACTGTGAGACATGGGGCACACTGAGGCATGGGGCAGAATGCTGGACATGGGGCAGAATGCTGGACATGGGGCAGACTGTGAGACACAGGGGCAGAATGCTGGACACCGGGCAGAATGCTGGACATGGCGGCAGAATGCTGGACATGGGGCAGAATGCGAGACACGGGGCAGAATGGCGATGTTATTGAAATTTAATTAGGATAAATCTATCCTGCAGGTGTTTGCTGGTGCTGTTCCCAATTTTATCCTAAATGTCTTTTTGAGCGCTCAGAACAAAATGAAAACTGTCCACACGGAAGTGTCAGTATAGCAGTTCGTCAAGACCCCACGTTTATTATTCATTCAAGGTTTTATACGTTTACAAAAAGGGGCTGGTTAGTCAATTAACATACAATTAAAAGCTGCTAGATTATTGGCTGTTCTAGTGTAAGTATGATAATTATGATAAAGGGCTGAAGTTGCAGATTTATTGTTTTTGTTCTTTGCCCTAGCTTTCTTGCATGACTAGTAAAGAAAACAATAGATAGCTATTAAGACTTTCTGTTCTTGTTTCTTATGAAGGCCAGGGTCTCTTAAACGACTGATTATAGCTGGCATCAGCTTTTGCATAGATATGTGTGAGCACAGGATTTTTAGCAAGTGAGATCTATCTAACTGTGAATGCATATATATAAATATACATTGAATATATGGAATACATATATATTTCCATGACAGTCCCCCCTTAGATACCACTTGCCCTAAAAACCTGCTCCTGTCCCAAAGCGCTGCAACTCTTTTGTGCTGCCGGCGGGTTAAGATATGCCTAGTACATGCCTCCCCTACCGATACAGACTTTTTGCAAATGGGCAGTCAGGAGGACTGTCCCTAGCAGGGGTTCATGTGTTTGCAATCATAGTCTTTTTATTTAACTGTATGTTCAGAAAAAAACGTGTGTATTCTTCATCAGGTAGGTCACCTGTCTGGTCAGTCAGAGCATCACGACATCCTTCATGGCTTAGGTGTCTCTCCTGGTACGGGAGCTTCCTTGCAATGCGATACGTGGATCCAAGCAGGCTTTCCCTCTAGTTACACAGAGGTTGGTGTCATCTGGGGCTATTGGACAGGACCATCAAATCTGGCAGTGAAGAGAAAAACTCGAGAATGGACATTAGTTTTTGACTAATTCAATTACATAAGCAAACAAGATATCATTTTGCATATTCTGCTGCTGAGGGAAGAATGCACCTAACTTGGGACTAGACCCAAACAAAATTTCGCATGGTGACAGCTTTTCTGGGTCTCTGGGAGTGTGCCTTACGCTAAACAGTGCAATTGGGGGTGTGTGTCATGCCATGGTTTGCGTGTCTCTTGGGCAATTTTCAAAGCATCCTATTCTTAAGTGTTCCGTTCAGTCTTTCTACCTTCCTGCTGCTCTGGGGGTGGTAAGGAGTGTGTAGGCCTAAATCTGACCCTACTGCTAACCAGATCTCTTGTGTCAGATTTGCTGTGAATGCGGGTCCCTGATCACTTTCTATCATTTCTGGAACCCCGTATCTGCACACTATTTTCCGAAAGTAGCTTCTTTGCAGTAGTCTTTGCTGACTTGGAAGGCTTCTGTCCATCTTGAAAACACTTCTTTGACCACAATGGCGTATTTGAATCCTTCACTTGGCAATATCTGGATGTGGTCTATCTGGATCCTCTGATGCTGGTAGAGTGGTCTTGCCGGATGAGGTCAGGGGGACTTTCTTCTACACGTCCAGGCTTGCATTTGCCGCAGGTCAGACAGCTGCTGGTGAATTTGGCTGTTAGGGTGGAGATCCCTGAAGCGAACCAGTAAGCACCAATCAGATCATTCATCTGTGTCTTTGATATGTGGGTGTGGGTCCATGTGCCCATTGGACCACCATAGGGTGCATACTTTGTGGTAGGCAGGGTTTGGAGTCCATTGTTGATAGCCTTCCTTCTTCACGTGTTGCTTTTTTCGCATTCAGCTCTTCTTCTCCTTTTGGAGCTTGGTCTTGCAACCTCTTGAGCAGATCCCAGGACGTCTTTTTGTCAGGTTTCTTGTCTTCAGTCGTCATGTAGTAGCCGTCCGGCTCTACGACCTCTCCCACTTCTCCATGTTTGTCTTCCTTTGGCCGCTTCTTTGGCTGCCATGTCCGCCATGTTATTGCCTCAGCCTCTTCTGTTCTCAGTTTTCCATGCGCTTTTGATTTTTCAAATTGCCACCATTTTGGAAGTTGGAGTACACCCAGCAGGTCCCTGAAGGCTCCATGATGCTTCACGGTTGTCCCGTTTGCTGTGATGAAGTCCCTTTCAGCCCAGATGGGCCCAAAGTCGTGTGCTATGCCATGCGAGCACCTGTAGTCGGTGTAGATGTTTGCAGTCTTGCCTTCTGCCATCTGGCAGGCCTTCGTCAGCGCTATCAGTTCTGCTTCCTGGGCTGACAGGCTAGGTGACAGACTTCTGGACCACAGGATTTCTTGATTGCTGGTCACTGTACTTCCTGTGTGGAAACTTCTTCATCATCTGCAAATCTGGAGCCATCCAAGTAGAGGATAAATTCTGTAAAAGTCCTGAAAAGTTCTGAAAAGTCCATATTGTATCCCCCTTGGGAGTGGGAGTAGAGTGGCCGGGATGAGGACTGTAGGTCTGGAGACGGTGACATTGTGAGACAAAGGCGATAGAGGCGCCACAAAGATGCCTGGCGGTGGGGAGATTATTGTTGGTTGAGCTTGATTGAGGATTGCCAAGATGTCGTGTGGAGTGAGAGTTTCCAGTGGCTGTCCAAGAGTGATGTCAGCAGTCTGGTCCAGGAAGGTGTGTGCTGCAGATACTGCCATCAGGCAGGAGGGTGCTCCTCTTGCAACTGGATCCAAGCGGGCTGAGAGGCAGCCTAAAAGTCTCTGTTTTCCCCTGTGAATCCGTGTCAGGACTCCAGTAGCATGACCTTCTTTCTTCCATCAGGTAGACGGAAAGGCTTCTCGTAGTCAGGTAGGCCTGGTATTGGCGTTGAGACTGTGGAGTTCTTCCAATCTCCTGAATGGGTTGAAGGCTGCGTCTGATAGAAGGAGCGGGGTTGCGGTTAATGCAAGCGCACAGAGGCTGCATTAGGACTGAGGCATCAGGGATCCAGGTTCTGCAATACGACACTAGACCATCTTCTCCACAGTGGTCTTCCAGTCATTTGACATGTGTTTCGTCTGGTGGGCAATACAGTGTCCCAGGGATGTAACTTGCTTCTGACACCACTGGACTTTGTTCTTCCAGACCTTGCGTTGCTGTTCCTCAAGGAACAGGGAATGGACTGTGCAGGTATCGATGTCAACCTCACATAAGAGAAGGTCATCCACGTGTTATAGAAGAGTGACTCCTGCATATTCTGCAATCCAGTTGATGAGGATGGAGGACATTGTCTTAGTGAAACTTGAAGGGCTTGTTCTGAGCACCTTGAGGCAACACTGTCCATATGCACTGCACTGGTGCGTGAAGGCTGGCCTCCAGGTGGAGGGGAAACACTGAAGAAGGCACTGGCCAGGTTGATCACCGTGAATACCGTTGCGGTGACTGGGACTTTTGAGAGCAGAGTGTGCGGGTTCAGCACTGTTGGGGTTTCAAATACCGTAGCCTCTTTCACGGCCTCCAGGCCTTGCACCATTCTGAACTCAGTGGGGTTTACAGTCTTTTTCTTCACTGTGGAAAACTGGGATTGATTCTGATGGGCGAGGCAGCCCAGTTTGGCCTTGTCCTTCACTATGCGGCAGGGGACTCCCATCTCCCGGCACAGATCTGGCGGGAAAACAAGCCGTCTACTAGGATCCACATCATGAGAGATGACGACCAGCTGGCTTTCTTGTTCTCCACCAAGGCAGTCACTGTGTTAGCACCTGCTCTGGCCACAGGGGGTCTTCTTGTTGGGACGTCTCCTTCACCGGCTGCTTTTTTTCTCAGCACGGGCCATCAGTAGTTTCTTTTTCTCCAGCTCGGTCTCAGGTTAGTATTTGTGCACAAGTTTGAAGAGCTGAGTGGCCTTTTGCCAGTCTAGGGCCTGGTGTGAACTGGTTGATTGCAGGGGGCACCTCCTGGTGCTTGCAAAAGATGAACCTCTGGCGTTGGAGCCGGATGAGGTGTTGCCATTCCATGAAGCGAGTAGGGTCTTTCTTGAGTTGAATATACCTGGCCAATGTCAAAGTTCTCAGGCCATCTTCTTAGGCGAGTTCACTTAGACCTTCAGTTGGTCAGAGACATCTTGACTCTGGGTGATGGAGTGGCTTTTCTGGTAATATGTCCAGCACCTCCTGTGATAGGTCTGCAGTGTGGTTGTTCCTGTTTCTTCTTGGGTCAGGGGTGAAGAAAGTGTCATGGTCCCATCTTCCTGGAACACTCTGGTCGCTTTCAGCTTCTGCAGTAGGTCCACTCCCAATAGGTTGAGGGTGCAGGTCTTTGACACAACAAACTGGGACATGATGGAGTGTTCTGGCTGAGTCCACATGCTCAGGGGCTTCATAATCTGGAAATGTCTGACTTGACCATCAATTCCCATGCAGGGCGCAGAAGATTCTGATAGATAGGTGAGGTTGCGGAGTTCCACAAGAAAAGATCTGACTACGCCATCCACTCTCAGGATTTTGGTCCCACTGGTGGGGTTCCCTGTGGACTTGGTGTGCTCCTGTCCTATGGACAGGGTTCTTCACTGCTTTCTGTGTTTCTTCTTCTTCTGGGCGAAGTCGGTGTTCTGCACCGGTTCCGGAAATGACCAAACTCGCCACAGTTGTAACACTGGACATCCCTTCTGTCCCGGCGGGACTCAATCCTTTTTGCTATTGCGAGCAGGGTATCCATTGCTATTGACGTGTACTCAGGCCTGGCTACTACCAGTGGTTTCCTGATTGGTTCTCTCAGTCCATGCACAAAAGCCTGTGCCAACATCCATCTGTGTGTCTGATCATGGGTAATGAGGCCCAAATCTTGAAACACTTGCATCACTCTGTCATGGAACTTCTCCACAGACTCTGTCTTGTCTTGACTCATGTCATGTAGGCTAAGAGTTTGTCCTGTCAGTCTGCTTTTAGCCCATTCTCTGAGCTCCTCAATTAGCTTTGGTCCTGTCTCCCAGGCATACACATCTAACTCGAACTTGAAGTGTTCTCTCATAATTGGCCAGAATGCATCACCTGCTTTTATTTCCATTACGGTCCAGAGATCAATCCAGGCTGCTGCATACGTTCGCTGGATCTGCTGCATTTTTTGGCAAAATGGCATGGGGTGTATCCCTGGGTCTGGCAGCATACTGATCACCTGGCTTGGGATGAAGGGCTCATAGGATGGTGCCTCTACCTGTCCTTGCTCTCTTGGTGTTTGTGGGTTTTCTTCCCTAGTATTGGGCAGCATGTATGACGTTGTGTCTTCATCTTCATCAGATGAGAAGTGACATGGTGTGCTTGGTGCATATACTGGGTGAGATTAGGGCTTAAAAGTTGTCTTGCTGCATGGGGATTTCCCTCTTCCTTGCTGAGGCTGCGGTGGATCAGTGTCATGGTTCCATGCTGGCAGCCCTGCTGGGCACTGAGTTTCCTCATTTGTGTCTGTAGCTACACCTCCCCCCTGTGAAACCCTTGCTGTGGGCTCTGCTAGCTGTTGGACATGTGATGTGTGTGACTCTGAATTCTGCTCTTGTGACATGTCAGTGATCATTTTCTCACAGACGATTTAACACCTTTTCAATCTTATTCACATAAAAAATCACTTCCTGGTCCGTTCAGATTAACTTGCTGTACCTTCTACACGATGCACCACTGCTCTTTTATAGCAGACGGTAATCTATAAACAAACTTTCCTGTGCCTTTCAAACAAAAAACAAAAAAAAACAACAAAAAAACCATTTCATTGTGCAGCGTAAAGTCTGCCCGTCCATTTGCTTCTCACGTACTCTGACCTTCTATTCACATGCCTAGTCCTTCGATTCTTACGTACTGTGTCTATTCCAAAAACCTATTCAACAAAGGTGATTAAAAATCTGAGAACTGCTGCATTCTGGTTCTGTGTGCGAAATTCTTGTCTTCGCTGAATGCCTGATGGGAGGGGTGAGTGAAGCCGCTGCGCAGCTGTTTGTGTTCTCCCTCCGCCTGCAATTTCTTATCTGTGATTCTGTCCTTGGTCTAAAGCACGCTAGTAGATCTTGTGCTTTTTTTTTTTTTTTAAATGGTTGGAGAATAAAACTCTAAAATAAACTGATTAGAAAAAATCTCTCCAAAATTATTTAAAAATGTACTTAAAAGAAAAACTTTAAAAACAAAAGTTAGATTTAAAAAGAAAAACAGAAAGAAAACCCTACACAGTTTAGTTAAACTCTTAGGAAAAAGATTGACCAAAATAAATAATAATAAAAAAAAAACTCCAAAACAAAAAGCTGATCCAAAAAAGGGAGGGAAAAAAAAACGTATTAATAGTAAAACTCTAAAAAACAACAAGGTTGACAAGAAGAAAAAACCCTTGTTACTAAAACAGCTAATTAAAAACAGAAAAGAGGTGGAAAAACTGATGTAAAATGATAAAAACAAAAAGAAAAATACTTTACGTTGGTGCTGCTCCCCCCTTACATCTCTGCTTGCTGCGTCTACAGACACTGAAATCACGTATCAAAAAAAAAAAAAAAAGATTATCCCTCAGAATAGCAAAAAATGAATACAGTTCAGTCTGAATGCCTGAGAATTTTCACGCTACAGCCTGTAGCCAAAAACTAGCTTAAAAAGATCAAAACCAGGAAACAGATGTGACAATGTGATTAGCTGAGGAGGGGGGTCAAAGGGGTTTCTCGCTGCTGCAGCCAGCAGTGAATGAGATAGTGACAGAGCGCACGCTGCTCTGAGTGTAAATTTAAAGCAGCGATACCTGATACACACAGGAAGACGTACAAATGAAAGAAACACCCGGGAGAATACGAATCCCTCTTTTGATGATCTGTGACACATACAAGCTGCTCTGGTAACTGATAACTCACCAATTGCACTGAGCACGGCAATGCTCCAGGTCTATTACTTCTGAAAACCGTTCGCCCTGGTCGGTGCGCCGGTCACAGTAATCTGTAATAGCCTTAATCAAAATTCTCACCATCCACGTCTGATTTGACTGGGATGACCTTCCCCCTTGCGTGGACGATTACTGTGAGAACTTATCCAATCAAAGCTCCTGCCCCTCACACCTGGATTGATCTGGGATGACCTCCCTCCGATGTGTGAAGGATTACTGCAGAAACTTAACCGATTCAAAGCCCTCGCCCCTCACACCTGGATTGATATGGGATGACCTCCCTCCGATGTGTGAAGGATAACTGCGTGGACTTATCCAATCAAAGCTCCCGCCCCTCACACCTGAATTTTACTGGGATGACCTCCCTCCCATGTATGAAGGATTACTGCGGGAACTTATCCAGCAATTTGTTTTTTTTGCTATACAGTTCCCAGAAATCAGCAAGCAAAAACACAGTCACCGTTCCAACTTTTCTCCCGGTTCACATAAAACATGAAACACATACACAGCACAGCAGCAAACAACTTATATCCCAGGGTTTTGGATAAGGGTGTGGACTTTTTACACTACCTGGGAATGCGGTGGTGACCACACATGACCGGCAAGAGGTGTAAGACCAGGACTGAGCACAAGGGACTTTTATGTAAGATGACAAGATTTTCTTACCTTACTTATGGAGCTGCGCAGTCTCCGTCCCGTGAGCCAAGGCCATGGCCAACACCTCTGTCTCTCCAGTCAGCAGGTCCCCGTGCGTTTCGTCCACTGCCCCGCGTTCAGGCGCCAACTGTTATGGAAATTAAATTAGGATAAATCTATCCTGCAGGTGTTTGCTGGTGCTGTTCCCAATTTTATCCTAAATGTCTTTTTGAGCGCTCAGAACGAAATGAAAACTGTCCACACGGAAGTGTCAGTATAGCAGTTCGTCAAGACCCCACGTTTATTATTCATTCAAGGTTTTATACGTTTACAAAAAGGGGCTGGTTAGTCAATTAACATACAATTAAAAGCTGCTAGATTATTGGCTGTTCTAGTGTAAGTATGATAATTATGATAAAAGGGCTGAAGTTGCAGATTTATTGTTTTTGTTCTTTGCCCTAGCTTTCTTGCATGACTAGTAAAGAAAACAATAGATAGCTATTAAGACTTTCTGTTCTTGTTTCTTATGAAGGCCAGGGTCGTCTTAAACGACTGATTATAGCTGGCATCAGCTTTTGCATAGATATGTGTGAGCACAGGATTTTTAGCAAGTGAGATCTATCTAACTGTGAATGCATATATATGAATATACATTGAATATATGGAATACATATATATTTCCATGACAGCGATACGGGGCATGATTGGAGACACTGGGGGCATGACTGGAGACACTGGGGCAGGATTGGAGACAGATGGGGCAGGATTGAAGACAGATGGGGCAGAATGGAGATACAGGGGGCATGATTGGAGACACAGGGCAGGATTGCAGACATGGGGGCATGATTGGAGACATAGGGGGCAGAATGGAGATACGGGCATGATTGGAGACACTGGGGGCAGGATGAAAGACATGGGGGCATGACTGCAGACAGATGGGGCAGGATTGGAGACAGATGGGGCAAGATTGGAGACAGATGGGGCAGGATTGGAGACAGTTGGGGCAGAATGGAGACACGGGGCAGGATTGCAAACATGGGGGCATGATTGGAGACTTAGGGGGCAGAATGGAGATACGGGCATGATTGGAGACAGATGGGACAGGGTTGGAGACAGATCGTGCAGGATCATGGGGCAGGATGGATACGATGGAGACAGATGGGGTAGGATGGGGAGATCATATGGGGCAGAATGGATATTCATGAGGGCAGGATGGGAGAACATATGGCTGAAGCCAGGAATGAGACACACGGGGGCCAGGATGGGGAATATTATTACCATAGGAGCTAATTAAGGGATATTATTACTGCAGTGATGTATTTTTTTATTTTTTGAGTATACTGTTTGAAATGGGGGGGTCCTGTTATTGTGTAGAGTGATACTATGTCGCCTTTTTTTCTTCATGTGGTGTAATGTAGAAGTTGAGAAAAATTAAGTAATGTGTTCTGCAAGCGGAGCTTGAGATAACTGTGTTATTTCATGCAGAGACGAGCTCTGGCTGGAAGAAGTGATGGCGTTCTGTGCTGGATGAAAGATGAAAAACAAAGATGAAGGACTTCACCTAGAGACATCACTGGTGAGTCAGTGTGTTACCTATACACTGACACTATATAGTATATACAGAGGTCCTGTGTATAATGTCACCAGTGATCGCTGTATTACCTGTACACAGACACTGCATACTAAGTACAGATCTCCTGTGTATAATGGCACTTATGGTGATAGTATTGTGTTTTTTTTATTACTGATCAGTATTGTAGTATTCAGTCACTATGTGGTGGTAATATGTGGTTTGGACATGGTGTTGCGGTATTTGACCCTTGTATGTACTATTTGGTCACTTTGTGGTGGTAATATGTGCTCTGGTCATGGTGTTGTGGTATTTGTTCCTTGTATGTGATATTATTCGATCACTGTGGTGGTCATATGTGGTCTGGTGGTATTTGTCCCTTGTATGTGGTGTTATTGGTCATTTTAAAAATTTAAAAATAAATAAAAATATACCTAAATTGTATTGCATATTTTAAAAAATATTTAATAGGTTACAGTAGAGTAGGGCCCGGCCAAAAGTGTCTACTGTGTTATGGTGGCGGCTTAAAAAAATCTTTTGGCCAAAACAAAAGCTGCTGGCTATAAGTGTGATCTGGTGATGGAAACTGTTAATGTGTGATAGGTGAGAAGTGGAGTTTTTCCAAGAGAGAGCGGTGGGACTGTGGACAGTTCGAGGGGTGGAGGCGCCTGGAAAAATCTGTTTCAGGTATATGATGACCCCGTCGCTTGACCCCGTCACATGACCCAGTCATATGACTGGGGGACCCACAGAGTCTGAACAGCCCGTGGCCCTGGCTACCCTTAATCCACCTCTGGTGTCATGGAACGACTCTGTGCTCAAATGCTAGTTCCGGAGGGGACTATCTGATCATTTGAAGGACGCTCTGGCTCTCCAAAGAAGGTGCAATTTTACATTTTTAGGAGCTCTTGGGCTGCAATGCACCCATATATTGTTCTTGCACAGGGGCCCTTTCTGTCTGTGTTTCCTTGTGGCCCCTAACCAAGTAATCATGATTACAGCTATGGGGGTATAGGGGAACCTCAGGAGATGACCACACTGTCATTGAAAATAAATCTCCATACAAACAGCAGCACTGATATTACCGCCTTATGGTGACATATAGTGGTAGATACCAGTCCTACAGAACATATAAGAGATTACAGTACAGTTATAGATGGTGACTTACAGAGGACGTCCTTTCAGGTGGAGTCATTCACTTTTCCCGTCTTTCCATCTGGCCCAGACCGAAATGTCGACTTCTCCAGCCAGGACTCATCTGCACAGATTACAGCAAAGACACATCTGACTTCTCACATTTCCAGCACCTTTCACATGTAGAATCATAATCCTCATGTCCAACCCCCAGCTCAATGCTGGATTCACTAAACCATCTCAGACAGATGTCTGTCCAGCCTATGTGTGAAGACCTCCATTGAAGGAGAACTCACCACCTCTCGTGGCAGCCTGTTCCACTCATTGATCGCCCTCACTGTAAAAAGTTTTTTTTCTATTATCTAATCTGTATCTTCTCCTTTTCAGTATGCCCAACCTGCACCAACTCCTCATCCTGCTGATAGCTCAATACTGAGCCGCTGCTGCCGTATGTGTCCCTATTACTGAACCTGATACCCCAATACTGAGCCGCTGCTGCCGTTTGTGTCCCTATTACTGAACCTGATACCTCAATACTGAGCCGCTGCTGCCGTATGTGACCCTATTACTGCACCTGCTGTGCGGTACAAAAACAGAGCTCCTCCTAGTGCCCCACTTAATAATGCCCCACTGTGCACCTTAGACTGTAATAATGCCTCCTTTGTGCTCACTAGATGGTAAAATTGCCAATATTAATTTCCTGTGCATGTGCCCTCCACATTTTGTCCTTAGAAAGTAATAATACTCCATGTGCAACTTTGATGGTCACAATACTGAGAGCCCCTATAACAATAAATGTTTAAGTGCCCACATTTAATTATGTCCCTTATATTCCCCATGTACAACTCCCCTATATACAGTATGGTGGGCCCACAGCTCCCCTCTACACCATATGATGATCTCACAGCTCCAGCTCCCTCATACACAGTATGATGATCCCACAGCCCCTCTATACACTGTATGATGATCCCACAGTTCCCTCATACACTGTATGATGATCCCACAGCTCCCCTATACACTGTATGATGATCCCACAGCTCCCCCATACACTGTATGATGATCCTACAGTTCCCTCATACACTGTATGATGATCCCACAGCTCCCCCATACACCGTATGATGATCCCACAGCTCCCCTATACACCGTATGATGATCCCACAGCTCCCCTATACACTGTATGATGATCCCACAGCTCCCCTATACACAGTATGGTAGGCACACAGCTCACTTATATACAGTATGATGGGCCCGCAGCTCCCGTACATACAGTATAATGTCCCCCAGAGTTCCCCTATATATAGAATGATGTCCCCACTGCTCCTCCAATACACAGTATAATCGTTAATAGTGTTCTGACACTGTGCGGCGCCCGCACTGAGAGCCTCTCTGCCAGGAGGAAATTAACGTTATTCCTCCCGGCAGCCTTGCTCTTCCAGTCATAGTGGCTGCACTGGCACGGTTTCAGTCACCGCTCTGTGTATAGAAAGTGGCGCCTGTAAGAGCACCACGGCACTGACTAACAGCCGGCTCAGCTCCGTCTCCCACCCAGTAACTACCTACTGGTGCCCCTATAAATAATAATGCTTCTTAAGTGCCCACATAATAATTGAGTCCCCCTATGCACAGTTGTAATGGCCCCAGCATCACTGATGTGAGCAGGGGGTCGTGTGATGACTCTTTTGGCTTCTTCCAATTATCTTCTATTGAGAGAAGTCAAACTTATCTAGTCGACATGTGCAAATAGCAAATGTGGTCACATGACTGCCTGATCGCACCAGTGGTCTTGGGGTCTCATGACAGCAGGTGCACCATATCATGATTTGGCCGTCTGTAGTCTCAGAGTGACTGCAGACAATTATCCTGAGCCTTTAATAATTTTATAATAATAAATGAATTATGAAATTATTAAATAAAATGCAGCTCGTGGTTACACTTGTAAAGGGCCGACAGACGGACATATTTCTCATGCGAGGATCGCATCGCCATCCTCGGACTGTCACACTCATGTCAGGAGCGGCAGCGGGCAGTCCGAGGATTGCGAAGTAATCCTTGCATGAGTTATACGGCCATCTTCCTGCACCCTTATGCTAAGGCCGGGGTCACACTTGCGAGAAACTCGCACGAGTCTCGCACCTCAACACCCGGCACTGCCGCCGGCACTTGGGAGCGGAGTGTGCGGCTGCATGTATTTCTATGTATTTCTATGCAGCCGCACATGCCGGTCCGTGTGCCGGCGGCTGCGCTGGGTGTTGATGCGCGAGCTTCTCGCATCACACTTGCAAGTGTGATGCCGGCCTTATACTTATCCTGGTTATACTAATACTTAGATATTAACCCCATCCTCTCACATTAACCCTCCAGTGCCCTGTCTCCTCTCTCCCATAATACCCCCCATTCTCTCACATTCAGTCCCCAGTGCCCTAGCCCCCACAATACCCCATCCTCTCACATTAACCCCCCAGTGCCCTAGCCCCCACAGTACCCCATCCTCTCACATTCACCCTCCAGCACCCTGTCTCCTCTCCCCCACAATACCCATCCTCTCACATTAAGCCCCCCCAGTGCCCTAGCCCCCACAATACCCCTATCCTCTCACATTAACCCTCCAGTGACCTGTCTCCTCTCTCCATAATACCCCCATCCTCTTACATCCACCCCCAATGTCCTAGCCCCATCCTCTTACATTAACCACCCCAGTGCCCTAACCCCCACAATACCTCCATCCTTACACATTAACCCCACTGCCCTAGCCCCAACAACACCCCCATCCTCTCACATTTACCCCCAGTGCCGTATCCTCTTCCCCATAATACCCCCATCCTCTCACATTCACCCCCCAGTGCCCTAGCCCCCACAATACCCCATCCTCTCACATTAAGCCCCCAGTGCCCTAGCCCCCACAATAACCCCATCCTCTCATACACCCCCAGTACCCTGTCTCCTCTCCCCCTTAATACCCTCATTCTCTTACATTCACCCCCAGTACCCTGTCTCCTCTCCCCATAATACCCCATCCTCTCACATTAACCCCCCCAGTGCCTTAGCCCCATCCTCTTACATTAACCCCCCAGTGCCCTAGCCCCCACAATACCTCCATCCTCACACATTAACCCCCACTGCCCTAGTCCCAACACCCCCATCCTCTCACATTCATGCCCCAAGTGCCCTAGCCCCCACAATACCCCCCATCCTCTCACATTTCAACCACAGTGACCATGATATGTCCAAACTAAACGAATGTAATCAATTCCATCCCCACTTACTGCTGAAGCTTGCAGGCACAGTGAGGCACGACCAGGAAGTGTCCAATTGTGAGGAGGGCACTAGGACTCAGCGTGCCATTAGAGTCTGCACAGAAAGTAACTGCAGCTGCTGCGGCCAGGAAGGAGCTTCTGGGGTGAGAAAGCAGCACACTGGAGGGACTGAGACTCTGGCTCTGCAACCGGCCGCTGTGCAGTCTGTCAGACAGGGGAGCTGGCATTGGGCTGCTCTCCCTGCACTTCAGACACGGCCTCATGACGTAAGTGGCCATGTCTCCCAGTGGGCCCCTGCATGTGACGGGGCCCGGGGCAATGGCCCCCTCTGCCCCCCCCAGTAGCTACGCTACTGAGCGGGACGTTCCATTACTTCCGAGTAATCCCGATGCTACGCTTCAGTCTGAGCCCATGGAGGTGGGGGTCACCACCATCAAGGAAAGGGAGAGATTAGACGATGATGAGAAGGGAAGCTCTGCGCATCTACTGTGGTAGTCCCGGACATTGGAAAAAGGACTGTCCCTCCTGTCCTCCAACTCCCAAGGTGCCGGGAAACGCCTAGGTCTGGGTAACTGTCAAGGAGGTTGCCCAGACTCTCAGGTACCTTTTTCCTCATCTCTTAAATAGTTGGAAGTGGAATTTTGTGTCAAGAACGGTTGTACTCCCACTTCAGCTTTTGTGGACTATGGGTCATCTTTGAACATGATTGACTCTGATTTGGTGGCCAAATGTAAGTTAGGGACAGTCAGGTTGGGAGCTCCCATTAATACCGTGACCATTGATAAAACAGCCCTTGCTAAGAATGTTGTTAAGTTTATCTCTGACAAGTTTATCTGTTATGTTTTGGTAGCTGAGGAGAGCAGGCAAAAACGGCTATACACCAGAGAGGTTGGAATCTACTGGATTGCAGTACCCTGACTAACCACCACAACTAAAGGCAGCCGTGGAGCGTTCCTACGATGGTCCTAGACGCCTCGTCACAGCCTGAGAGGTTAACTACACCTAAAGATAGAAAGAGGAAAGCTATCTGCCCCGGAGCAGATCCCCAAAGAACATAGGAAGCCCCCAAACATGTAATGGCGGTTAGACAAGAGGAAATACAGACACAGACAGAAAATAGTATGAGCAAACGCTGGGGCCCAATCTGCCTAGACAGAAAAGGATAGGAAGGATACTCACTGCAATCCAAAAAAACCCTAAAAAAAAGCCAACGCCACTAATTGCAAAAACACCTGAGATCACACGACCTCTACCACCTAAATTAGTTCTCTGGTGTAACAAAACTCAGCCGCAGCCACTGAAAAAACTGGAAAAAGCAAATGAACAAACAACAGTGGCTCCAGAGGAACCGAGAGGAACCCAAGCCCCCCGGGGAGGGGAACCTGGCCAACCTCACAGAAATGCAGAGAAATATGCAAATGGAAAGCACAAAAACAAAAAACAGAAAATATCTTATCTGAGAGCAGCAGAAGAGGCAAGACTCAGCAAGCTTCCAAGAGAACCAGGAAACAACGTTGAGACAAGAACAATTGATCACCGGCAACCATGATGGGGGGAAACCTCCCTTATATCCAGCCAGTCTGTGATTCCTGATTGCCAATCCTCATTGAATGGTTCAGTACTGTTTGTAACCACCAGAGGGAGCTTCTGCTCAGAATTCATTTCTAAAACATTCATAACAGTACTCCCCCTTGAGGAGGGGTCACCGAACCCTCATTTGTGCAACCAAGTCGGTCAGGATGAGCTCTGTGATACGCACGGATCAGTCTCCTAGCATGGATGTCCGAAGCAAACACCCAAGAATTGTCCTCCTGACCATAACCTCTCCACTTAACCAAATACTGGAGTTTCCGTCTAGAAAAACGAGAATCCAATATTTTCTCAACCACATACTCCAGATTGCCCTCAACCAAAACAGGGTCAGGAGGCGCAGCCATAGGAACCACTGGCTCGACAAACCTCTTCAATAAGGACTTGTGGAACACGTTATGGATCTTAAATGTCCCTGGAAGAAGTAAACGAAAGGAAACAGGATTAAGAATCTCCATGATCTCATAAGGTCCAATGAACCTAGGCTTAAACTTAGGAGATGCAACTCTCATAGGGATATTTCTTGAGGACAACCAGACCAAGTCCCCCACTCCAAACAGAGGACCATCAGTCCTATGCCGGTTGGCAAACCGCTGGGCCCTGTCCTGAGAGAGGGACAACCTCTCCACTACCTGGTCCCAAATCTGCTGCATACGCTCCACAACAGAGTCAACACCCGGACAGACAGAAGCCTCCGTCTGTCCCGAAGAAAATCGAGGGTGAAACCCAAAATTGCAGAAAAATTGAGGCATCAAAGTGGCAGAGCTTGCCTATTATTAAGAGCAAACTCAGCCAAAGGCAAAAAAGAGACCCAGTCATCTTGCTCAGCAGACACAAAGCATCTCAGATAAGTCTCCAATGTCTGGTTTGTTCTCTCAGTTTGTCCATTGGTCTGAGGATGAAAAGCAGAGGAGAAGGACAATTGAACACCAAGTTTAGAACAAAAAGTCCTCCAAAATCTGGAAACAAACTGGACTCCTCTGTCAGACACAATGTTCTCAGGAATGCCGTGTAACCGAACCACGTGCTGAAGGAACAAAGGCACCAATTCGGAGGAGGAAGGCAACTTAGGTAATGGCACAAGATGTATCATCTTGGAAAACTTATCACAAATCACCCAGATAACAGTCATTCTCTGGGAAACAGGGAGGTCGGAAATAAAATCCATAGAGATATGGGTCCATGGTCTCTTGGGCACAGGCAATGGCATCAACAAACCACTAGAGCGAGAGCAAGGCTTGGAGCGAGAGCAAGTCCCACAGGACTGCACAAACTCCCTGACGTCACGAGACAAAGTAGGCCACCAAAAGGACCGACTCACCAAGTCTCTGGTACCAAAAATTCCGGGATGACCGGCCAACGCGGAACAATGAATCTCAGACATCACACTCTTCTTCCACTGGTCTGGGACAAACAATTTCCCAACAGGGCAGCGCTCGGGTTTATCCTCCTGACACCCTCCAGAGCCAGTCTCAAATTGGGCGAGATGGCGGAAAGAACCACACCCTCTTTCAAAATAACAGCAGGATCAGATAACTCAGGAGAGTCCGCAAGGAAACTCCTCGAGAGGGCATCCGCCTTAACATTCTTAGTGCCAGGAAGAAAGGAAACCACAAAATTAAAACGTGTGAAAAACAAGGCCCACCTGGCCTGTCTAGGATTAAGTCGCTTGGCTGATTCCAGATAAACCAGATTC
The DNA here is from genome assembly GCA_033576555.1 of Oophaga sylvatica. Taxonomy (NCBI): domain Eukaryota; kingdom Metazoa; phylum Chordata; class Amphibia; order Anura; family Dendrobatidae; genus Oophaga; species Oophaga sylvatica. Next base: position 350,692,183 of record JARQOD010000004.1, on the reverse strand, counting down.
TTATGGTCCGTGAGGACCACCACCTGATGTTTGGCTCCCTCCAGCCAATGTCTCCACTCTACAAAAGCATACTTCATGGCCAATAACTCCCGATTACCCACGTCATAATTACGTTCAGTTGGAGAAAATTTTCGAGAGAAAAAAGCACAAGGGTTACTTTTAGAGGTCTCAGGATCTCTTTGGGACAAAACGGCACCTGCCCCAATTTCAGAGGCATCAACCTCCACCTGAAATGGCAGAGAAACATCAGGCTGCCGTAGAACAGGAGCAGAAGTGAATCTCTGTTTAAGTTCCTGAAACGCAGAGACTGCCTCAGGAGGCCAATTCACCACATCAGAACCCTTTTTGGTCAAATCAGTCAATGGTTTAACAATAACAGAGAAATTACCATAAATTTACGATAAAAATTGGCAAAACCCAAGAATCTCTGAAGAGCCTTTAATGAAGTAGGTTGGACCCAATCACAGATGGCCTGAACCTTGACCGGGTCCATTTCAATAACAGATGGAGACAAAATGAATCCCAGAAATGAGATCCTCTTTCAAAAAGACACTTTGATCCCTTCACATACAGAGCATTCTCTCTCAAAATCTGGAACACAGTCCGAACATGTTTCACATGAGAGTCTCAGTCATTGGAAAAAATCAAGATATCATCCAAATAAACAATCAGAAATGTATCCACAAAATCCCTGAAAATGTCATTCATGAAGGACTGGAAGACGGAAGTAGCATTAGTGAGCCCAAAGGGCATCACTAGGTACTCAAAATGCCCCTCTGGGGTATTAAACGCCGTCTTCCATTCATCCCGTGCTTAATGCGAATAAGGTTATACGCCCCCTGAGGTCAAGCTTGGTAAACCAAGTAACACTTTTCACCCTGGAAAACAGGTCAGAAATCAAGGGTAACGGATATTGATATTTCACAGTGATATTGTTCAAGAGACGATAATCAATACACGGCCTTAATGAACCATCCTTTTTGGCCACAAAGAAAAAACCGGCACCCAAGGGTGAAGAGGATGGTCTAATATGACCCTTCTCCAATGACTACTTGATATAAGACGGCATAGCGTCATGTTCAGGTACAGACAAGTTAAAAAGGCAACCTTTAGGGAATTTACTACCAGGCACTAATTCAATAGCGCAGTCATAGCTCCTATGGGGGGGCAAGGATGCAGATTTACTTTCGCTAAACACATCAGAAAAATCAGTCAAAAAGTCAGGAACATCTTGAGCCTGGGGAGAGGCAGAAAAAACAGGAGTGTTGGCATTAACACATTGGCAGCCCCAACTGGTTACAGACACAGATTTCCAATCCAAAACAGGATTATGAGACTGTAACCAAGGGAAACCTAGTACAATAATGTCATGCAGATTATACAACACCAAAAAATTGCAACTCTCCTGATGATCAGGTTCAAACCCTCATTATCATCTGAGTAGAGAACTGGGGTTTATTCTCAGCCAAAGGGGTAGAATCAATCCCAGTAGGGGAGTAGACTTCCGTAGGGGCATCAAGGGAAACCCACAACGTTTAGCAAAATCAAAATCCATCAGGTTAATAGCTGCTCCCGAATCAACAAAAACCTGAGCAGAAAATGTGGACAGGGAGCAAATCAGGGTAACAGTCAACAGAAATTTAGTCTGAACACTACCCAAGACAACTGAGCGTGCAAAACGTCTTCCCGCTTAGGGCAGACTGAAATAGCATGAGAGGCATCACCACAGTAGAAACATAATCCATTGCGTTTTCGAAACTCATGACGCTGTGCCCAGAAGCCACTCTATCACACTGCATGGGTTCAGAAGCTGGTTCACAAGGCACACTATTCCACGCATACTTCTACGCGCACGCAAACGTCTGTCAATTTGAATCGCTAATGACATAGAATCATTGAGACCAGAGGGAGCAGGGAAACCCACCATAACATCTTTTACATTCTCTGACAGACCCTTCTGAAAAAGGGCTGCCAAAGCATCATCATTCCATTTGGTCAGGACTGCCACTTTCGGAATTTCTGACAGTACATCTCAGCGTCCTCAAGGTATAGTTAGGCTTTGGGGTTATTGTACGATGAGCCTAATGTCACTGATCAAGCTGAAAAAGCCTTGTTGGCATTAAATCAGGGGCTTTATGACGCTGAGTTATACTGTCAGAGATTCCGTAGGTGGGCAGTCCTGACCAAATGGAATGACGACGCTTTGGCAGCCCTTTTCCGGAAGGGTCTGTCAGATAATGTAAAGGATGTTATGGTGGGATTCCCTGTCCCTCTGGTCTCAATGATTCTATGTCATTAGCGATTCAAATTGACAGACGTTTGCGTGAGCGGAGAAGTATGCGTGGAATGGTGTTGCCTTGTGAACCAGCTTCTGACCCATGCAGTGTGATAGAGTGGTGTCTGGGGCACAGCGTCATGAGTTTCGAAAGCGCAATGGGTTATGTTTCTACTGTGGTGATGCCTCTCATGCTGTTTCAGTCTGCCCCAAGCGGGGAAGGCGTTTTGCACGCTCAGTTGTCTTGGGTAGTGTTCAGACTAAGTTTTTATTAACTGTCACTCTGATATGCTCTCTGTCCTCATTTTCTGCTCAGGCTTTCGTTGATTCTGGAGCAGCTATTAACCTGATGGATTATGATTTTGCTAAACGTTGTGGGTTTTTCCCCTTGATACCCCTACAGAAGTCTATTCCCCTACTGGGGATTGATTCTACCCTTTGGCTGAGAATAAACCCAGTTTTCTACTCAGGTGATAATGAGGGTTGACTGATCACCAGGAGTGCTGCAAATTTTTGGTTCTGTATAATCTGCATGACATTATCGTGCTGGGTTTCCCTTGGTTACAGTTCATAATCCTGTTTTGGATTGGAAATCTGTGTCTGTAACCAGTTGGGGCTGCCAATGTGTTAATACCAACACTCCTGTTTTTTCTGCCTCCCCCAGGCTCAGGATGTTCCTGACTTTTTGATTGATTTTTCTGATGTGTTTAGCGAAAGTAAATCTGCATCCTAGCCTCCCATAGGAGCTATGACTGC
>JARQOD010000004.1:350649985-350689052 GCA_033576555.1 Oophaga sylvatica | reverse complement strand
AATACTGACACAGAAAGAAAATAGTATGAGCAAACGCTGGGGCCCAAACTATCTAAATAGAAAAGGACAGGAAGGGTACTTACTGCAATCCCAGAAAACCCTGAAAAACACCAACTCTACTAATTTCAAAATCACCTGAGATCACACGACCTCTACCACCTAAATTAGTTCTCTGGTGTAACAAAAACAGCAGCCACTGAAAAAACTGCAAAAAGCAAAAGTACAAAACACAGTGGCTGGACTAAACTGAGAGGGCAAAAGCCCCCGGAGGGGACCCAGAAGGCCCCCACAGAAGTGCAGGACAAAATGCAAAAATATAGCAAAAACACAAAATAAGAAATTGTCTTATCTGATAGCAGGAGATGCAGACACGACACAGCAGGCTACAAGGGAAACTGGAAAGAAGGATTCAGACCAGAACAATTGATCACCGGCAACCCTGATGGGAAAATGATTCCCTTAAATAAGACCAATCAGTAACACCTGATTCCCAATCCTCACTAGTACCGCTAGTAACCACCAGAGGGAGCCTCTGCTCAGAACTCATCTCAAACCCATTCACAACAGTACCCCCCCCTTGAGGAGGGGTCACCGAACCCTCATTTGAGCAACCAGGTCGGTCAGGATGAGTTCTATGATACGCACGGATAAGTCTCCTAGCATGGATGTCCGAAGCAAACACCCAAGAATTATCTTCCTGACCATAACCTCTCCATTTAACCAAATACTGGAGTCTTCGTCTAGAAAAACGAGAATCCAATATTTTCTCAACCACATACTCCAGATTGCCCTCAACCAAAACAGGGTCAGGAGGCACAGCAGCAGGAACCACTGGCTCAACAAACCTCTTCAACAAGGACTTGTGGAACACGTTATGGATCTTAAATGTCCCTGGAAGAAGCAAACGAAAAGAAACAGGATTAATAATCTCCATGATCTTATAAGGTCCAATGAACCTAGGCTTAAATTTAGGAGATGCTACTCTCATAGGAATATTCTTTGAGGACAACCAGACCAAGTCCCCCACTTTAAACCGAGGACCATCAGTCCTATGCCGGTTAGCAAACCGCTGGGCCTTCTCCTGAGAGAGGGACAACCTCTCCACTACCTGGTCCCAAATCTGCTGCATACGCTCAACAACAGAGTCAACACCTGGACAGACAGAAGCCTCCGTCTGTCCTGAAGAAAATCGAGGGTGAAACCCAGAATTACAGAAAAACGGAGACATCAAAGTGGCAGAGCTAGCCCTATTATTAAGAGCAAACTCAGCCAAAGGCAAAAAAGAGACCCAGTCATCCTGATCAGCAGACACAAAGCATCTTAGATAAGTCTCCAATGTCTGGTTTGTTCTCTCAGTTTGACCATTGGTCTGAGGATGAAATGCCGAGGAGAAAGACAATTGAACACCCAGTTTAGAACAAAAAGTCCTCCAAAATCTGGAAACAAACTGGACTCCTCTGTCAGACACAATGTTCTCAGGAATGCCGTGTAAACGAACCACGTGCTGAAGGAACAACGGCACCAATTCAGAGGAGGAAGGCAACTTAGGTAATGGCACAAGATGTATCATTTTGGAAAACCTATCACAAATTACCCAGATGGTGGTCATTCTCTGAGAAACAGGAAGATCGGAAATGAAATCCATAGAGATATGGGTCCATGGTCTCTTGGGCACAGGCAATGGCATCAACAAACCACTAGAGCGAGAGCAAGGCTTGGAGCGAGAGCAAGTCCCGCAGGACTGCACAAATTCCCTGACATCGCGAGACAAGGTAGGCCACCAAAAGGACCGACTAACCAAGTCTCTGGTACCAAAAATTCCGGGATGCCCAGCCAATGCGGAACAATGAATCTCAGACATCACACTCTTTTTCCATTGGTCCGGGACAAACAATTTTCCAACAGGGCAGCGCTCGGGCCTATCCTCCTGACACCCCTCCAGAGCAAGTCTCAAATTAGGTGAGATGGCGGAAAGAACTACACCCTCCTTCAAAATAACAGAGGGATCAGATAGCTCAGGAGAGTCCGCAAGGAAACTCCTCGAGAGGGCATCCGCCTTAACATTCTTAGTGCCAGGAAGAAAGGAAACCACAAAATTAAAACGTGTGAAAAACAAGGCCCACCTGGCCTGTCTAGGATTGAGTCGCTTGGCAGATTCCAGATAGACCAGATTCTTATGGTCCGTAAGGACCACCACCTGATGTTTGGCTCCCTCCAGCCAATGTCTCCACTCTTCAAAAGCCCACTTCATGGCCAATAACTCCCGATTACCCACGTCATAATTACGTTCAGTAGGAGAAAATTTTCGAGAGAAAAAGGCACAAGGGTTACTTTTAGAGGTCTCTGGATCTTTTTGGGACAAAACGGCACCTGCCCCAATTTCAGAGGCATCAACCTCCACCTGAAATGGCAGAGAAACATCAGGCTGCCGTAGAACAGGAGCAGAAGTGAATCTCTGCTTAAGTTCCTGAAACGCAGAGACTGCCTCAGGAGGCCAATTCACCACATCAGAACCCTTTCTGGTCAAATCAGTTAATGGTTTAACAATAACAGAGAAATTACCAATAAATTTACGATAAAAATTGGCAAAACCCAAAAATCTCTGAAGAGCCTTTAATGAAGTAGGTTGGACCCAATCACAGATGGCCTGAACCTTGACCGGGTCCATTTCAATAACAGATGGGGACAAAATGAATCCCAGAAATGAGATCTTCTGTACGCCAAAAAGACACTTTGATCCCTTCACATACAGAGCATTCTCTCTCAAAATCTGGAATACAGTTCGAACATGTTTCACATGAGAGTCCCAGTCATTAGAAAAAATCAAGATATCATCCAAATAAACAATCAGAAACTTGTCCACAAAATCCCTGAAAATGTCATTCATGAAGGACTGGAAGACGGAAGGAGCATTAGTGAGCCCAAAGGGCATCACAAGGTACTCAAAATGCCCTTCAGGGGTGTTAAATGCCGTCTTCCATTCATCCCCGTGCTTAATGCGAATAAGGTTATACGCCCCCCTGAGGTCAAGCTTGGTAAACCAAGTAGCGTTTTTCACCCTGGAAAACAGGTCAGAAATCAAGGGTAACGGGTATTGATATTTCACAGTAATATTGTTCAAGAGACGATAATCAATACACGGCCTTAATGAACCATCTTTTTTGGCCACAAAGAAAAAACCGGCACCTAAGGGTGAAGAGGATGGTCTGATATGACCCTTCTCCAATGATTCCTTGATATAAGACCGCATAGCGTCATGTTCAGGTACAGACAAGTTAAAAAGGCGACCCTTAGGAATTTACTACCTGGCTGTTAGTTTCGGTAGCTGAGGAGTGCAGGTAAAAAAGGAAATACACCAGAGCAGTTGGAATCTATGAGATTGCAGTACCCTGACTAACCACCACAACTAGAGGCAGCCGTGGAGCGTTCCTACGTTGGTCCTAGACGCCTCGTCACAGCCTGAGAAACTAACTACACCTAAAGATAGAAATAGGAAAGCTATCTGCCCCGGAGCAGAACCCCAAAGATAATAGAAAGCCCCCAAACATGTAATGGCGGTTAGACAAGAGGAAATACTGACACAGAAAGAAAATAGTATGAGCAAACGCTGGGGCCCAAACTATCTAAATAGAAAAGGACAGGAAGGGTACTTACTGCAATCCCAGAAAACCCTGAAAAAACACCAACTCTACTAATTTCAAAATCACCTGAGATCACACAACCTCTACCACCTAAATTAGTTCTCTGGTGTAACAAAAACAGCAGCCACTGAAAAAACTGGAAAAAGCAAAAGTACAAAACACAGTGGCTGGACTAAACTGAGAGGGCAGAAGCCCCCGGAGGGGACCCAGAAGGCCCCCACAGAAGTGCAGGACCAAATGCAAAAATATAGCAAAAACACAAAATAAGAAATTGTCTTATCTGATAGCAGGAGATGCAGACACGACACAGCAGGCTACAAGGGAAACTGGAAAGAAGGATTCAGACCAGAACAATTGATCACCGGCAACCCTGATGGGAAAATGATTCCCTTAAATAAGACCAATCAGTAACACCTGATTCCCAATCCTCACTAGTACCGCTTGTAACCACCAGAGGGAGCCTCTGCTCAGAACTCATCTCAAACACATTCACAACAGTACCCCCCCCTTGAGGAGGGGTCACCGAACCCTCATTTGAGCAACCAGGTCGGTCAGGATGAGTTCTATGATACGCACGGATAAGTCTCCTAGCATGGATGTCCGAAGCAAACACCCAAGAATTATCTTCCTGACCATAACCTCTCCATTTAACCAAATACTGGAGTCTTCGTCTAGAAAAACGAGAATCCAATATTTTCTCAACCACATACTCCAGATTGCCCTCAACCAAAACAGGGTCAGGAGGCACAGCAGCAGGAACCACTGGCTCAACAAACCTCTTCAACAAGGACTTGTGGAACACGTTATGGATTTAAATGTCCCTGGAAGAAGCAAACGAAAAGAAACAGGATTAATAATCTCCATGATCTTATAAGGTCCAATGAACCTAGGCTTAAATTTAGGAGATGCTACTCTCATAGGAATATTCTTTGAGGACAACCAGACCAAGTCCCCCACTTTAAACCGAGGACCACAGTCCTATGCCGGTTAGCAAACCGCTGGGCCTCTCCTGAGAGGGACAACCTCTCCACTACCTGGTCCCAAATCTGCTGCATACGCTCAACAACAGAGTCAACACCTGGACAGACAGAAGCCTCCGTCTGTCCTGAAGAAAATCGAGGGTGAAACCCAGAATTACAGAAAAACGGAGACATCAAAGTGGCAGAGCTAGCCCTATTATTAAGAGCAAACTCAGCCAAAGGCAAAAAAGAGACCCAGTCATCCTGATCAGCAGACACAAAGCATCTTAGATAAGTCTCCAATGTCTGGTTTGTTCTCTCAGTTTGACCATTGGTCTGAGGATGAAATGCCGAGGAGAAAGACAATTGAACACCCAGTTTAGAACAAAAAGTCCTCCAAAATCTGGAAACAAACTGGACTCCTCTGTCAGACACAATGTTCTCAGGAATGCCGTGTAAACGAACCACGTGCTGAAGGAACAACGGCACCAATTCAGAGGAGGAAGGCAACTTAGGTAATGGCACAAGATGTATCATTTTGGAAAACCTATCACAAATTACCCAGATGGTGGTCATTCTCTGAGAAACAGGAAGATCGGAAATGAAATCCATAGAGATATGGGTCCATGGTCTCTTGGGCACAGGCAATGGCATCAACAAACCACTAGAGCGAGAGCAAGGCTTGGAGCGAGAGCAAGTCCCGCAGGACTGCACAAATTCCCTGACATCGCGAGACAAGGTAGGCCACCAAAAGGACCGACTAACCAAGTCTCTGGTACCAAAAATTCCGGGATGCCCAGCCAATGCGGAACAATGAATCTCAGACATCACACTCTTTTTCCATTGGTCCGGGACAAACAATTTTCCAACAGGGCAGCGCTCGGGCCTATCCTCCTGACACCCCTCCAGAGCAAGTCTCAAATTGGGCGAGATGGCGGAAAGAACTACACCCTCCTTCAAAATAACAGAGGGATCAGATAGCTCAGGAGAGTCCGCAAGGAAACTCCTCGAGAGGGCATCCGCCTTAACATTCTTAGTGCCAGGAAGAAAGGAAACCACAAAATTAAAACGTGTGAAAAACAAGGCCCACCTGGCCTGTCTAGGATTGAGTCGCTTGGCAGATTCCAGATAGACCAGATTCTTATGGTCCGTAAGGACCACCACCTGATGTTTGGCTCCCTCCAGCCAATGTCTCCACTCTTCAAAAGCCCACTTCATGGCCAATAACTCCCGATTACCCACGTCATAATTACGTTCAGTAGGAGAAAATTTTCGAGAGAAAAAGGCACAAGGGTTACTTTTAGAGGTCTCTGGATCTTTTTGGGACAAAACGGCACCTGCCCCAATTTCAGAGGCATCAACCTCCACCTGAAATGGCAGAGAAACATCAGGCTGCCGTAGAACAGGAGCAGAAGTGAATCTCTGCTTAAGTTCCTGAAATGCAGAGACTGCCCAGGAGGCCAATTCACCACATCAGAACCCTTTCTGGTCAAATCAGTTAATGGTTTAACAATAACCGAGAAATTACCAATAAATTTACGATAAAAATTGGCAAAACCCAAAAATCTCTGAAGAGCCTTTAATGAAGTAGGTTGGACCCAATCACAGATGGCCTGAACCTTGACCGGGTCCATTTCAATAACAGATGGGGACAAAATGAATCCCAGAAATGAGATCTTCTGTACGCCAAAAAGACACTTTGATCCCTTCACATACAGAGCATTCTCTCTCAAAATCTGGAATACAGTTCGAACATGTTTCACATGAGAGTCCCAGTCATTAGAAAAAATCAAGATATCATCCAAATAAACAATCAGAAACTTGTCCACAAAATCCCTGAAAATGTCATTCATGAAGGACTGGAAGACGGAAGGAGCATTAGTGAGCCCAAAGGGCATCACAAGGTACTCAAAATGCCCTTCAGGGGTGTTAAATGCCGTCTTCCATTCATCCCCGTGCTTAATGCGAATAAGGTTATACGCCCCCCTGAGGTCAAGCTTGGTAAACCAAGTAGCGTTTTTCACCCTGGAAAACAGGTCAGAAATCAAGGGTAACGGGTATTGATATTTCACAGTAATATTGTTCAAGAGACGATAATCAATACACGGCCTTAATGAACCATCTTTTTTGGCCACAAAGAAAAAACCGGCACCTAAGGGTGAAGAGGATGGTCTGATATGACCCTTCTCCAATGATTCCTTGATATAAGACCGCATAGCGTCATGTTCAGGTACAGACAAGTTAAAAAGGCGACCTTTAGGGAATTTACTACCAGGCACTAATTCAATAGCGCAGTCATAGCTCCTATGGGGAGGCAAGGATGCAGATTTACTTTCGCTAAACACATCAGAAAAATCAATCAAAAAGTCAGGAACATCCTCAGCCTGGGGGGAGGCAGAAAAAACAGGAGTGTTGGTATTAACACATTGGCAGCCCCAACTGGTTACAGACACAGATTTCCAATCCAAAACAGGATTATGAGACTGTAACCAAGGGAAACCCAGCACGATAATGTCATGCAGATTATATAGAACCAAAAATTTGCAGCACTCCTGGTGATCAGGTTCAACCCTCATTATCACCTGAGTAGAAAACTGGGGTTTATTCTCAGCCAAAGGGGTAGAATCGATCCCCAGTAGGGGAATAGACTTCTGTAGGGGTATCAAGGGAAATCCACAACGTTTAGCAAAATCATAATCCATCAGGTTAATAGCTGCTCCAGAATCAACGAAAGCCTGAGCAGAAAATGAGGACAGAGAGCATATCAGAGTGACAGTTAATAAAAACTTAGTCTGAACACTACCCAAGACAACTGAGCGTGCAAAACGTCTTCCCCGCTTAGGGCAGACTGAAATAGCATGAGAGGCATCACCACAGTAGAAACATAACCCATTGCGCTTTCGAAACTCATGACGCTGTGCCCCAGACACCACTCCATCACACTGCATGGGCTCAGCAGCTGGCTCACAAGGCAACACCACTCCACGCATACTTCTCCGCTCACGCAAACGTCTGTCAATTTGAATCGCTAATGACATAGAATCATTGAGACCAGAGGGGACAGGGAATCCCACCATAACATCCTTTACATTATCCGACAGACCCTTCCGGAAAAGGGCTGCCAAAGCGTCGTCATTCCATTTGGTCAGGACTGCCCACCTACGGAATCTCTGACAGTATAACTCAGCATCATCAAGCCCCTGATTTAATGCCAACAAGGCTTTTTCAGCTTGATCAGTGACATTAGGCTCATCGTACAATAACCCCAAAGCCTGAAAAAATGCATCAACATCACTCAAAACAGGATCCCCAGGTGTCAGGGAAAAAGCCCAATCCTGAGGATCGCCGCGCAGGAGAGAGATGACAATTTGAACCTGCTGCGCTGCGTTTCCTGAGGACTTAGATTTTAAGGCAAAAAACAATTTACAGTTATTTTTGAAATTCTGAAACTTAGCTCGATCCCCTAAAAACAAATCTGGCATGGGAATCCTAGGTTCCACAACAGGCAACCCTGCAAGATAGATAGCAATACTCCGAACCTCAGTGGCAAGCTGATCCACACGGCCAGACAACTGTGCAAACTCCATTGGGAGAAAAGATCCTCCCCAGCACCCAGAGATACAGAGGAAAAAAAAAAAAATGCAACAAACAGAAAAATATCTCTGACAACTTTTCTTCCTTCAAAATATTTTTTCCCTTCTGTGAGTACCATACAATTTTTATGGCCGGTGATACTGTTATGTTTCGGTAGCTGAGGAGTGCAGGTAAAAAAGGAAATACACCAGAGCAGTTGGAATCTATGAGATTGCAGTACCCTGACTAACCACACAACTAGAGGCAGCCGTGGAGCGTTCCTACGTTGGTCCTAGACGCCTCGTCACAGCCTGAGAAACTAACTACACCTAAAGATAGAAATAGGAAAGCTATCTGCCCGGAGCAGAACCCCAAAGATAATAGAAAGCCCCCAAACATGTAATGGCGGTTAGACAAGAGGAAATACTGACACAGAAAGAAAATAGTATGAGCAAACGCTGGGGCCCAAACTATCTAAATAGAAAAGGACAGGAAGGGTACTTACTGCAATCCAGAAAACCCTGAAAAAACACCAACTCTACTAATTTCAAAATCACCTGAGATCACACAACCTCTACCACCTAAATTAGTTCTCTGGTGTAACAAAAACAGCAGCCACTGAAAAAACTGGAAAAAGCAAAAGTACAAAACACAGTGGCTGGACTAAACTGAGAGGGCAGAAGCCCCCGGAGGGGACCCAGAAGGCCCCCACAGAAGTGCAGGACCAAATGCAAAAATATAGCAAAAACACAAAATAAGAAATTGTCTTATCTGATAGCAGGAGATGCAGACACGACACAGCAGGCTACAAGGGAAACTGGAAAGAAGGATTCAGACCAGAACAATTGATCACCGGCAACCCTGATGGGAAAATGATTCCCTTAAATAAGACCAATCAGTAACACCTGATTCCCAATCCTCACTAGTACCGCTTGTAACCACCAGAGGGAGCCTCTGCTCAGAACTCATCTCAAACCCATTCACAACACCTGGCACTAATTCAATAGCGCAGTCATAGCTCCTATGGGGAGGTAAGGATGCAGATTTACTTTCGCTAAACACATCAGAAAAATCAATCAAAAAGTCAGGAACATCCTCAGCCTGGGGGGAGGCAGAAAAAACAGGAGTGTTGGTATTAACACATTGGCAGCCCCAACTGGTTACAGACACAGATTTCCAATCCAAAACAGGATTATGAGACTGTAACCAAGGGAAACCCAGCACGATAATGTCATGCAGATTATATAGAACCAAAAATTTGCAGCACTCCTGGTGATCAGGTTCAACCCTCATTATCACCTGAGTAGAAAACTGGGGTTTATTCTCAGCCAAAGGGTAGAATCGATCCCCAGTAGGGGAATAGACTTCTGTAGGGGTATCAAGGGAAATCCACAACGTTTAGCAAAATCATAATCCATCAGGTTAATAGCTGCTCCAGAATCAACGAAAGCCTGAGCAGAAAATGAGGACAGAGAGCATATCAGAGTGACAGTTAATAAAAACTTAGTCTGAACACCACCCAAGACAACTGAGCGTGCAAAACGTCTTCCCCGCTTAGGGCAGACTGAAATAGCATGAGAGGCATCACCACAGTAGAAACATAACCCATTGCGCTTTCGAAACTCATGACGCTGTGCCCCAGACACCACTCCATCACACTGCATGGGCTCAGCAGCTGGCTCACAAGGCAACACCACTCCACGCATACTTCTCCGCTCACGCAAACGTCTGTCAATTTGAATCGCTAATGACATAGAATCATTGAGACCAGAGGGGACAGGGAATCCCACCATAACATCCTTTACATTATCCGACAGACCCTTCCGGAAAAGGGCCGCCAAAGCGTCGTCATTCCATTTGGTCAGGACTGCCCACCTACGGAATCTCTGACAGTATAACTCAGCGTCATCAAGCCCCTGATTTAATGCCAACAAGGCTTTTTCAGCTTGATCAGTGACATTAGGCTCATCGTACAATAACCCCAAAGCCTGAAAAAATGCATCAACATCACTCAAAACAGGATCCCCAGGTGTGAGGGAAAAAGCCCAATCCTGAGGATCGCCGCGCAGGAGAGAGATGACAATTTGAACCTGCTGCGCTGCGTTTCCTGAGGACTTAGATTTTAAGGCAAGAAACAATTTACAATTATTTTTGAAATTCTGAAACTTAGCTCGATCCCCTGAAAACAAATCTGGCATGGGGATCCTAGGTTCCACAACAGGCAACCTAGCAAGATATGCAGCAATACTCCGAACCTCAGTGGCAAGCTGATCCACACGGCCAGACAACTGTGCAAACTCCATTGGGAGAAAAGATCCTCCCCAGCACCCAGAGATACAGAGGGAAAAAAAAAAAAAAAATGCAACAAACAGAAAAATATCTCTGACAACTTTTCTTCCTTCAAAATATTTTTTCCCTTCTGTGAGTACCATACAATTTTTATGGCCGGTGATACTGTTATGTTACGGTAGCTGAGGAGTGCAGGTAAAAAAGGAAATACACCAGAGCAGTTGGAATCTATGAGATTGCAGTACCCTGACTAACCACCGCAACTAGAGGCAGCCGTGGAGCGTTCCTACGATGGTCCTAGACGCCTCGTCACAGCCTGAGAAACTAACTACACCTAAAGATAGAAATAGGAAAGCTATCTGCCCCGGAGCAGAACCCCAAAGATAATAGAAAGCCCCCAAACATGTAATGGCGGTTAGACAAGAGGAAATACTGACACAGAAAGAAAATAGTATGAGCAAACGCTGGGGCCCAAACTATCTAAATAGAAAAGGACAGGAAGGGTACTTACTGCAATCCCAGAAAACCCTGAAAAACACCAACTCTACTAATTTCAAAATCACCTGAGATCACACGACCTCTACCACCTAAATTAGTTCTCTGGTGTAACAAAAACAGCAGCCACTGAAAAAACTGCAAAAAGCAAAAGTACAAAACACAGTGGCTGGACTAAACTGAGAGGGCAAAAGCCCCCGGAGGGGACCCAGAAGGCCCCCACAGAAGTGCAGGACAAAATGCAAAAATATAGCAAAAACACAAAATAAGAAATTGTCTTATCTGATAGCAGGAGATGCAGACACGACACAGCAGGCTACAAGGGAAACTGGAAAGAAGGATTCAGACCAGAACAATTGATCACCGGCAACCCTGATGGGAAAATGATTCCCTTAAATAAGACCAATCAGTAACACCTGATTCCCAATCCTCACTAGTACCGCTAGTAACCACCAGAGGGAGCCTCTGCTCAGAACTCATCTCAAACCCATTCACAACACAGATAGTTTCCTGTCTGAGAAGAGCTCAGATCAGCCAGAAAGCTCAGATCAGTCAGCTTCCTGTCTCAGGACAGTGCAGTTCAGTGTCAGTTCAGTCTGGACTTGGAGGATACTGAGAGCTGTTCAGTGAGCTCTGGAGAAAGCTGATATTTCCATCAAAGCTACAAGTGCTTATGTTAAGAGCGAGAGCAGGGCGAAGGGCACAGTGGAGAAAATAGATGCTAGTGCACCAGGTACCAGATTACCTGCACTAATTCACCGGACACCGGGGTCCGAGGCGTTGCTAGTGCTTCACGCCTAGTAACAAGATAACCGGAGGCTTTCTGGACTACAAGTCGCAGAAGGTAGCCCTAAGCGCTGATACGTAAACGGAGTCAGGGAGGACAGGACGGGCAAGGCCTGATCAGCCCCAACGACTTAGTTCTCACCAACATCTGGAAATCAGAGACATAGAAGGCTCCACCACAATGTCGGCCGGGCGTTGCAGCTATTGAAGTAAGCTGGAGATTGCAGAGTTAACTTCGCTTCATGCAAGTTTGGACTCACATACATATGAAGTAAAGGAGGCCTCTAACCTGCTCAGCGGTTATCCCGAATGTGCATTCTCCACCCCGACCAGCTCCCCGGGACCTGCCTGAAACACCTACAAGTAAAGGTATGGAAAGAAGCTGCATTGTGTGTGACTGAGTTCTTAACTACACCCTGCATCATCACCATAGACTTCCAGGGACCAGTCTCACCTGTGGGAGACTTACCACCCAGCTGCCCCATAACATCCCCTGTGAAGATCCTTATAGCAGCGCTGGTCCAATTGATCAGACACCACAGGTGGCGTCACAAACTAACTACAAATCCCCTGTAAATATCCCCCATTGCATGACCGCCAGGGCCACGGACCGAGTCCCGCTGCCAGTGACAACTCCCATAGATTTCCATGGGCTCGGCTCCGAGTACCCCATAGCCCTGGTATCTACACATGTGGTGCGCGTCATCTAACTTGGCGTCACGAACAGGATCCGAAAGCTTGCAATTGTGAGTCCTGTGTGCCTATTGAACTGTTTTGTGAAAAAGACTGTTTGCTGTTTTTGGCGCCATTTTTCCGCCATTTTACCGCCATGTTCGCGCCCTGAGGCGCTGGTGAAGAAGGTGGGCGTGCATTCGTGGGCGTGTACCCCCCCTGTGGCGTGAAAGTTATGGCCGCCCTCTCAAAATGCTTCTATAATGTGAGATCCTACCCCACTGCCCGGGAGATCCGCCTCCTCTTGATATTTTATGCAAAGAAGAGGAAGCGCAAATCCGGCCTCCACGGAAGAGACCAGACTGTTCCGGATGGAGAACACAGTCTGGCTTGGAGAGAGATGGAGGCAGGACAAGAGCAGCTGTGTGAGGGAGCGGTGGAGCACAGGCCCTGTTCCCCAGTAAAGTTGTTGCTTGAACCGGAGCCATCCCTAGTCCGGAACCTTCAACAAACCCTGCTGGAGCTAAAGGAGGAGAATGCGGCGCTTAAAAAACTGCTCCAGTGCCAGGCAGATATGGATGAGACTGAGAGACGCTGGCGGGCCCAGACACAGCGGCTGCTGTGGGACGCAGTGCTCTCTCCCACTGGCATAACACCATCACCTGAATTTCCTAAGTCCCTGCTGAAAAAGGCTGAAGGACGACCGGAGGCCGCCCCCAAAAGTGCTGTACCTGATCCCACCGATGGAGAGGTGGAGGGGAAGGAGGCTGAGGAGGCCCTGCCTGATCCGGAGTACCAGCCAGGCCAGGAGGCCGCAACAGATTATAGTTCCCCGGTAGGAACGCCGAAAGGGTCCCAGCCATCGTTACCGGAAATCGATTGGGACGCAATGCAGTACTTGGATGACGTCACTTACGCTGTGAAAGTGGAGAAGGAACAGCGACGCCGTGATTGGGATAAGCAACGCCAACAGGAGCAGAGGGAAGCGCAACAGCAGCGGCAGCAGTACCATGAAACGTTTCTTGCTGACAAGGAAGCAGTCCGGAAAAATAAAGGTACCCTAAGGGAACCGCGGCGCCAGGGGTGCGTAACTGGGTTCCAACTCCGCAAAGGCTGGGGCTTTATACATGAGCCGGGCCTGTACCAAGAAATCTTCGTGAGTCAGAGAGACGTGGAGTCTCATTTACCTATCGGGCACCCTGGGAGGGACCTTGAAAACGGGGACATTGTGAGCTACACGCGGCACTGGGGGTTAAAGGGGTGGTACGCATTAAATGTCACCCATGTTAGAGACCCCGTCCTGGAAACCAGTGAGGTCTCCCGTGCCACAGCACCGCAAACCCCAGCAGCGTCATCTTTGGCGTCCACACCAGGCCGTGCACCAGCATCGCCCCCTGCGTATTCTTCTGTACCCAGATCTTGCCCTGAATCGCAACCCGTGATCACTTCGGCATCGCCCCCTGCGTACACTTCTGCATCACAATCTGCGACCAGGCCTGAATCGCAAGGTAATGCGGCACCTTCAATAACGCAACCTGCGTCCTACACACCCGTTGGGACCACAGTTAGAATGAGAACTGTCGCAACCCAGACCTATGACTCGCACCACAATTGTGGATACCAGGGCTATGGGGTACTCGGAGCCGAGCCCAATGATTTCTATGGGAGTTGTCACTGGTAGCGGTGGCTCGGTCCGTGGCCCTGGCAGTCAATGCGATGGGGGGAATATTTACAGGGTATTGTTAGAATAGGTAGTTCGTGACGCCACCTGTGGTTTCTGGTAATGTGTAGCAGCGCTGCTATGAGGACTTTCACAGGGGATGTTATGGGGCAGCTTGGTGGTATGTCTCCCACAGGCGAGACATGTCCCTGGAAGTCTATGGTGAGGTGATGTTGCAGGGTGTAGCAATAATTCAGTCACACACAGGGTAGCTCCTTTTCATACCTTTTACTGATGGTGGTTCAAGCAGATCCCGGGGAGCTGGTCGGGGTGGAGAGTGCACATTCCGGTAACAGCTGAGCAGGTTAGAGGCCTCCTTAACTTCCAATATGTAGGTGAGTCCAACTTGCCTGAAGCGAAGTTAACCCTGAAACTCCAGCTTTCTCTGTAGCTGTACTGCCCAGCCAACGTTGTGGTGGAGCCTTCCAAGTGATGAAACTAGGTTCTTACTTTTGCTGATCAGGCTCAAAGTCCCTATTCCACCTGACTCCGGTTATGTATTGACACTTAGGGCTGCTCTCTGCGACCTATAGTCCAGATGCCTCTGGTTTTCTTGTCACTATGCTTGAAACAATAGCAACGCTTCGGTCCCCAGTGACCGGTGATTTAGTGCAGGTAATCCAATACCTAAGGCACTGCTCTGTCTTCTCCACTGTGCCCTTCGCCCTGCTTTCCGCTCTTAACATAAGCACTGCTGCATAGAAGTCGAATCTCAGATTCCCTGTTTGGGCTCGCTGAGCAGCTCTCAGTATTCTCCTAGTCCAGGACCTCTGTCGACTGAACTTCACTGTCCTGGGACAGGCGGCTGAAGTCTCTGCTCTGAACTCAGCAGGAAACTGATCTGACTGACTATCTCAGACAGGTAACTATCCAAGGGATGACTCACTCCTGAGCCTCCCGGAGCTAACTGACTGACTCACTGTCCTAAGACAGGAAGCTGACTCCTCTGTCCGAAGACAGGAAACTAAACTGAACTATGCTGACACCCACAAACTTATATACCCTCTGGGTGTGTCTAAGTGTGAGTGGCATGAGTGAATGCATATCAAGCTTTAGCTGTTACCTTCCAGTGCACTTTCCTGGATTTTCATGTGTGCCTGCGAAGCTGGGCTACACATCCCCCCTTGGTAAAACACAGCACTCCCGGGCTGTAAAAGACAAAAAGAACATTTTGTTTTGCAATAACAATAACATTTCAAACTCTTCCCATCCGGGAGGTAAGGATTTCTTGAACGTTACATTTTGTACAGTAAGAAAATACAAAAGTATCAAAACATTATATACACGATACTTGTGGAGGACCCGCACCAAAAACCTCCCACGTGGGTCCTGGGTGGGCTGCAGGACTTTATTGCAGACCTCGTTTTGGGCCCCACCATACGGGTTTTTCTTCTGAGGTAGTTAATTGTGGCTTCATGTAAAACCAAGATAAGGCACCGTAGTGCAACTATTTACAAGAATCAGTTCTTGGGCTGGCATAGTCCACAGCCTCTCAGTCCATTGGCATAATAAAATGACACATTTCAAGTAATATCACATATATACACTTTACTTATTTTAACCTCTAAATCCTCTAATTCTCTTTACCCAACCAGGGTATACTATGCAAAACTATGCAACATAGCATTTTTCTTAACTTTTCTTTCTGGTACCCAGCCGGGTATTCTATTCAATATATAGAGGACATAGACATATCTCATCATTATTCATTTGGCAATAAAGTGCAAATCTGGCATTATATACATTTCAAGTGCAATTATGCGAACTTTCTTTTTCAACTTTATACAATAGCAATAAACCCTTTCTGGGTCTCACTGACTCTCTTCTTTCTTGCAAATTACTGTGATGTCTTCCACTCCTGGAGCTGGAACAACACGATGCTCTTTAGAGCGCATGACAAACAGGTCGTGACCTGCTATCAGGGTTTGGGTCGCTACAGTCCTTGTGCGAACCGCTAGGGGCACACGGGTGCTTCTTCTTTATAGGACGCCGATTGCGTCGCTGCAGGTGTTACAACATCTTTCAATACAATTTTGGTCGCAGTTTGCGGTTTAGGCGGCCGCGCTAGCTGAGACCTGGGCTGCGGTACAGATTGCGACTTGGTTGGCGGCGAGTATGCAGGAGGCGATGCCGATTGCGACGTAGATTGCGATGGGCCTGCAGGGGGCGATGCTGGAGTACGGCCTGGTGCTGTGGGCGCTCTGAGCTGGGACGCTCCGGTAGTGTTGATGTTACCGGCGTCGGGGACGGGGTCAGTGACGATGGACACATTGAGGGCATACCAGCCCTTTAAACCCCAGTGCCGGGTATAGCTCACTATATCCCCGTTTACTAGGTCCCTTCCCGGATGACCGATGGGCAGGTGGGACTCTACGTCCCGGCGGCTCACAAATACCCCAGGATAGAGTCCCGGTTCCCGGATGAAACCCCAGCCCTTGCGGAGCTGGAATTCTACCACGCACCCCTGCCGCCGCGGCTCCCTTTGGGTACCTTTGTCGTTGCGGACCATCTCCTTGTCAGCGACCAACTGCTCATACTGCCGTTGTCGGTTCCGCTGCACCTCCCGATCTTCCTCCTGTCGGCGTCGCTGCTCCTCTTCACGACACTGCATCTCTCTTTCCCACTGGACCGCATAGGTGACGTCATCAATACGCTCCATCTCGTCCCAGTCGACTTCTGGCAACGATGGATAGGAACCCTCCGGTGTCCCCGCCGGGGAACGGTAATCCGCTGCGGCCTCCTGACTTGGCTGGCACTCAGGGACGGGCAGGACCTCCTCAGCCTCCTTCGCCTCCACCGCTCCTTCGGTGGGATCAGGTACAGCATATCTGGTGTCCGCCTCCAGTCGCTCCTCAGCCTTTTTCATCAGGGCCTTTGGATATTCCAGGGGTAGAGGGGTATCAAGAGACGGTATTTCACTTGGGGGAGAGAACACTGCGTCCCACAGCAGCCGCTGTGTCCGGGCACGCCAGTGTCTCTCCGTCTCTTGTAGATCTGCACGATTCTGCAGCTTCTTCCTCAGCTCTGCGTTCTCCCTCCGCAGCTCCATCATGGCGGGGTCGGTGTCCCGATCTGGGGACAGCTCCGGCACAGGCAGTAAATCCGGGGAGCAGGGTTTGCTCGCTGCCGCTCCTCCGCTCAGATCCTGCTGTCCTTCCGCCATCTCGGTCCAGGTATCACTGTGGTATCCAACAGGAACATTCTGGTCCTTTCCGTGGAGGCGGGGTTTGCGTCTCCTCCTCTTCGTATAGAGGATGAAGAGGAGGCGTATTTCTTTAGCAGTGGGGCTGGACCGCACATTGTAGTAGGCCTTGGAGAGGGCGGCCATAACTTTTCGCGCTTCAGGGGGGTACACGCCCACGAATGTACGCCCACCTTCTTCACCAGCGCCTCAGGGCGCCAACTTGGCTGCAAAATGGCGGTATTTTGGCGCCAATAGTGACATACAGCAAACAGTTCAATCTAGGCACACAGGGCTTACGATCTTGTAAGTTTCGTATCCTGTTCGTGACGCCAAGTTAATTGACTCGCACCACAATTGTGGATACCAGGGCTATGGGGTACTCGGAGCCGAGCCCAATGATTTCTATGGGAGTTGTCACTGGTAGCGGTGGCTCGGTCCGTGGCCCTGGCAGTCAATGCGATGGGGGGAATATTTACAGGGTATTGTTAGAATAGGTAGTTCGTGACGCCACCTGTGGTTTCTGGTAATGTGTAGCAGCGCTGCTATGAGGACTATCACAGGGGATGTTATGGGGCAGCTTGGTGGTATGTCTCCCACAGGCGAGACATGTCCCTGGAAGTCTATGGTGAGGTGATGTTGCAGGGTGTAGCAATAATTCAGTCACACACAGGGTAGCTCCTTTTCATACCTTTTACTGATGGTGGTTCAAGCAGATCCCGGGGAGCTGGTCGGGGTGGAGAGTGCACATTCCGGTAACAGCTGAGCAGGTTAGAGGCCTCCTTAACTTCCAATATGTAGGTGAGTCCAACTTGCCTGAAGCGAAGTTAACCCTGAAACTCCAGCTTTCTCTGTAGCTGTACTGCCCAGCCAACGTTGTGGTGGAGCCTTCCAAGTGATGAAACTAGGTTCTTACTTTTGCTGATCAGGCTCAAAGTCCCTATTCCACCTGACTCCGGTTACGTATTGACACTTAGGGCTGCTCTCTGCGACCTATAGTCCAGATGCCTCTGGTTTTCTTGTCACTATGCTTGAAACAATAGCAACGCTTTGGTCCCCAGTGACCGGTGATTTAGTGCAGGTAATCCAATACCTAAGGCACTGCTCTGTCTTCTCCACTGTGCCCTTCGCCCTGCTTTCCGCTCTTAACATAAGCACTGCTGCATAGAAGTCGAATCTCAGATTCCCTGTTTGGGCTCGCTGAGCAGCTCTCAGTATTCTCCTAGTCCAGGACCTCTGTCGACTGAACTTCACTGTCCTGGGACAGGCGGCTGAAGTCTCTGCTCTGAACTCAGCAGGAAACTGATCTGACTGACTATCTCAGACAGGTAACTATCCAAGGGATGACTCACTCCTGAGCCTCCCGGAGCTAACTGACTGACTCACTGTCCTAAGACAGGAAGCTGACTCCTCTGTCCGAAGACAGGAAACTAAACTGAACTATGCTGACACCCACAAACTTATATACCCCTCTGGGTGTGTCTAAGTGTGAGTGGCATGAGTGAATGCATATCAAGCTTTAGCTGTTACCTTCCAGTGCACTTTCCTGGATTTTCATGTGTGCCTGCGAAGCTGGGCTACACATCTACATAGCAGGACACGATATGCTAATAATGGTTACCCAAGGACATCGTGTTATTCTGTCCCCAGGGATGGAAAAGGTCAATGTCATACCAAGCAAGGAAGAAAAGAGCCAGTAGGACCCAGACAGGGTTTACTGTACCAGAACTGTAAAAAAAGTTGAAGAAGGAATTTGACAGAATTGCACATTATTTAAAACGTTTAATAATATGTATGATGTTTACATAACTTAAAGTAGAATACCCGGCTGGGTAAAATAATTAAATAATGAGAGTTAACAGGTTAATGGTTATTGTATAAAGTTTGATAAAGATGTTATAAAAGAAGATTTTTGCACTTTAATAAGAGTTAAAGTATAATGTGAATACTTGAAATATATATATGTGTCTTTTATTATGCATGGACTGCGTGGCTGTGGACTGTGCCAGCCCAAGAACTTGTTTTGTAAATAGTTGCACTACGGTGCCTTATCTTGGTTTTACACAAAGCCTTGAACTACCTCTGAAGAAAAACCCGTATGGTGTGGCCTAGAGTGAGGTCTGCAGCAATGAAGTCCTGCAGCCCACCCAGGACCCACGTGGGAGGTTTTTGGTGCGGGTCCTCCACAAGAATATTGTCTAGTATTTATAGAAATGTTTTGATACTTTTGTATTTTTCTAATGTACAAATTGTAACGTTAAAGAATCCTCACCTCCCGGATGGGATGAGTTAAAATGTTACTGTTAAATGCAAAACAAAAATGTTTTCTTTTTCTCTTTTACAGCCCGGGAGTGCTGTGTTTAACCAAGGGGGGATGTGTGGCCCAGCGATGTCAGGCACACATAATCCAGGAGAATGCACAGGAAGGTAACCGCAAAAGCTTGATATCCATTCACGTCACTCACACTTTCAGACACACCCACCAGGGGTATAAGAGGTAGTGACACGTAGCAGTCAGAGTCTTTCAAGCCTTGGGAGGCTCAGGAGTGAGTCATTCCCAGTCAGATAGTTTCCTGTCTGAGAAGAGCTCAGATCAGCCAGAAAGCTCAGATCAGTCAGCTTCCTGTCTTAGGACAGTGCAGTTCAGTGTCAGTTCAGTCTGGACTTGGAGGATACTGAGAGCTGTTCAGTGAGCTCTGGAGAAAGCTGATATTTCCATCAAAGCTACAAGTGCTTATGTTAAGAGCGAGAGCAGGGCGAAGGGCACAGTGGAGAAAATAGATGCTAGTGCACCAGGTACCAGATTACCTGCACTAATTCACCGGACACCGGGGTCCGAGGCGTTGCTAGTGCTTCACGCCTAGTAACAAGATAACCGGAGGCTTTCTGGACTACAAGTCGCAGAAGGTAGCCCTAAGCGCTGATACGTAAACGGAGTCAGGGAGGACAGGACGGGCAAGGCCTGATCAGCCCCAACGACTTAGTTCTCACCAACATCTGGAAATCAGAGACATAGAAGGCTCCACCACAATGTCGGCCGGGCGTTGCAGCTATTGAAGTAAGCTGGAGATTGCAGAGTTAACTTCGCTTCATGCAAGTTTGGACTCACATACATATGAAGTAAAGGAGGCCTCTAACCTGCTCAGCGGTTATCCCGAATGTGCATTCTCCACCCCGACCAGCTCCCCGGGACCTGCCTGAAACACCTACAAGTAAAGGTATGGAAAGAAGCTGCATTGTGTGTGACTGAGTTCTTAACTACACCCTGCATCATCACCATAGACTTCCAGGGACCAGTCTCACCTGTGGGAGACTTACCACCCAGCTGCCCCATAACATCCCCTGTGAAGATCCTTATAGCAGCGCTGGTCCAATTGATCAGACACCACATGTGGCGTCACGAACTAACTACAAATCCCCTGTAAATATCCCCCATTGCATGACCGCCAGGGCCACGGACCGAGTCCCGCTGCCAGTGACAACTCCCATAGATTTCCATGGGCTCGGCTCCGAGTACCCCATAGCCCTGGTATCCACACATGTGGTGCGCGTCAGACCTCTAGTGGTATATTCTTTCAGTGCACCCTTCTGGGAGATATGGATTCAGTCGCAGCTGGGCTCCACAGAGACACCGTGGAGAGCGATCTGCTGCCTGCAATATCCTTCAGCATGACCGGTTTGGCAGTAAGTCAGTAATGGTGAGGGGTAGCCTGACTGCCATTATGTACCAAGATGAGATCCTCAGACCCTTGTGAGACCATATGCTGGTGGGATTGGCCCTGGGTTCCTCCTAATGCAGGACAATGCCAGACCTCATGTAGCTTGAGTGTGTCAGCAGTTCCTGCAAGATGAAGGCATTGAAGCTATGGACTGGCCCGCCTGTTCACCAGACCTGAATCCGACTGAGCACATCTGGGACATCATGTCTCGCTTCATCCACCAATGTCACATTGCACCACAGACTGTCCAGGATTTGGTGGATGCTTTAGTCCAAGTCTGGGAGGAGTTCCCTCAGGAGACCATCCGCCACCTCTTCAGGAGCATGACTAGGCGTTACAGGGAGGTCATACATGCACGTGGAGGTCACACACAATACTGAGCATTATTTTGACTTGTTTCCACTTTAATTTTGTCTTGTTTTGATTTTCATTGTGACTTGTTTCCACTTTCATTTTAGGGGTCTCTCCAAATCCAGGCCTCCATTGGTTCAAAAACTTGATTTCCATTGATGATTTTTGTGTGATTGTGTTGACAGCACATTCAACTTTGTACAGAACAAAGTATTCAATGAGAATATTTCATTCATTTAGATCTAGGATGTGTTATTTGAGTGTTCCCTTTATTTTTTTGAATAGTGTATATCATTCAGTGCACATGGACCGCGATTATTTTTTTTTAAGCAGGACAAAAGATCTTTTCACTCCCCAATCAAACAATTGGCTCATACATTGGGTGATTGGCAGCCTGTTTAGACTACACAATTATTGTGAAATGATCTAGGAACGCTCGTTCATGATAATCGTGCACCTTTAGCCAATGGCATTTTAAATTTAAAGAGAACCTGTCATCTAAAAAAATTGAGCTCAGATATATAGAGTTAATCTTCAGGTTCTAAAGCAGCTTCAGGCTTTCAGTCATAGAGGCCCGGTCAGGGCGGTTTCAGTTACCGCTCAGTATACAGTGATCAGCAGCTGAAACCACGCCCGACACTGACTGACAGCCGGCTCTGCATTGCATCACTTCTGCCATATAGTCCTCTATATTCATGAGCTCTGTATAAACTATGTTTCCACCACTGATTGGCAGCCTTTTGCCTATGCACAGTGTACACAGAAAACTGACAACATTCTATAACAGGTTAGAAAACAAGTTCTTTTTCAGCTTTGTTTGCTTGGTATTTATATGATGCAATTTAGTTTTCTTAGACACAAGTAAAATTGTTTGTAACACTACATAGAATAAATAGAGCAAATAAAATCTGGTAGTGTACCTTTAATCGTGACTCATGTTCCAGAGAATGACTTAAGATGACTGTCCAACCATGCAGGGCCGCGTGCCATTTCCTAGCTCTTCTGAGTAAACTAATTTAGGAGAGTCTTTTATTGTGGCTCTTAATTAAATATGGTATGAGCCTCAGCCTGAACAAACAGTGCAGAGAAGAGAGTGTAACCGAATTTGGTTATTGCTTTATTGATTAATATAAAAGTCAGTTTACTCTAAGCAATTATAAGCAGAATTTGATTGATAACAATAATGTAAATGAACGAGGTATAAAAGTAACATTTATTATCAATGAAGGTTCATTGAACATACTACATATAATTGTAACATGTAGCTGGTTCTCTTCCTACTTTTTTCTACTGTACTATATAACTAGTATGATCAACCGTGAAAGAAAACTGGTACAGTAGTAGTAATGGTGCAAACATCAATCTCACAAATTCAACAATTTTTAGGTAAATTTTGGTGACGCCACTTTCGAGCGCAACGCTGATCCTTGCTCACTTGTTCATTACTTAAAATGTGCAGTGACAATGCGCTCTGTTGCTTGATCTTCACTTCTGATCAGAACTAGCGAGAGACCTCATTTTCATTGTGCTCTCAGAGTAACAGTGCACAATGGCAAGATCCTACTGAGTATGAGGTGGAATTGACAACCGACTTATGTTCAGTAGAGCAGGGACTAGCCCACTGTCATGATTTTTTTCTATCTGTGTGTCTGGACACAATAAATGACAGTACTGCTGTACATTCTAGGAATGGGGCATGCTGAGCTGTCAGTATGGTGATGAACTGCTCAGCGATCTCTCCTGATGACGGGACATTCTGAGCTGTCAGTGTCTGGAGTGACAGTTTGCCCATCCAAGCAGGACCAGGGTGTGCCGGGGCTTCATCCATGTGTCCCTTGTCCAGAGTAATTACCTGGCTATTTAACCAGCTTTCTGCATTTGATTGCTGCCAATTGTAGCTTTGCTCATGAGTGTGCTTGCTCAGTTCTCCTTGTCTGATGTTCTGATCTTTGCTGCTCGACCTAGGATTTGTCTTGACCATCCATTTACCTTGCCCTTTTATCGTGATCTACTACCTTCTTGGAATATTGACCTCAGACTGTTTCCTGACTACATCTATGTCTTTTTAATTAAAGTATATTACAAAAAAGATCAGATTATGACATTAAATCGATAGACATTTAGGATTCAAATAAAATTTAGTTTAACTTTAGATTAACTTTATCTCGGGAGCTAGCAGCTTTCAGTCATACAGGCATAATGAGGCTTGATGACATTCCCCTCCCTCACCTTATTCCTTCTTCTCTTATGGTTCTCTATCCCCTGGCATACATTGTAAGAACATACAAATCCATGCAGATATTGCCACTGGTCAGATTGGAATCCAGGACCTCAGCAGTCCCATCCTGGTGTTTATCTCTGAGATGATGTCTTGTACTCTGGCCAAGTGATTATCTACCCTTTACACAGTCCATTATTCTTTTCCTTGTCACTCCTTCTCAGGAACGTATCAGCCTTGAACTTCTGGAAGAGGGTCTTGTGATATTTTAACATATTTCATTCAGACATCAGTTATTTTTTTGGTTCGCAAAAACAGGTCTTATTGTCATCAGTGTTTTTAATCAGATTTTCATCAATGTTTGGTCATTGTTTCACTTTTTACCATCAGTGTTTCATCAATGATTTTCTTTTATGAAAAACAGAAATTGCAAAGGTTTTCCTAACCAGTACATTGTTAAAAACGGGCAGCACACAGTTTACACATCGATAATGTGTGCTGTCTTTGACATTTCACAGATCCATAGACTTTTATGGGTAGTTTTGACCTGTAACTCTGAACAAAAACTGAAATGTTTCTGTGACATTTTCCTCGACACACAATCCATAAAAAAGCACAGGCATGTGAATAGCACCATAGACTATCATGGGTATGCAATCTATCCTTGAAAAAAAAACAAGTTCATAACAAACAGATGTGCGAATGGGGCCTTTCTGGTGGGCTCTCGGAACTCCGATTCGACATTTCATAGACTGCTATGCAAACAGAATTATCTGAAAAGCATTCAGACAGACTAGGTCAGGGGCCTCAAACACGCGGCCCGCAGGCCGGCCTGGCAGACCAAGCCACTATGGGGCCAGGTGTCATGCCGCCTCCCTCCCCCCCGCATTCAACTTATTGGCATCATAGACGCAGACACAGTTGAAATTAGTGATGGAGGAAAGAGCGTCACATGACGCTCCCTCTTACATCACTTCGCCTCTGCTTCTGACTCAGTGGGTGCACCATGACGTCACTTCATCGTGCTCCATGCTGTGCCAGCAGTGGAGTCAATGAGACGCACTGCAGAAGACAGAGCAGCGGTGGAGAGGTAAGTATTGTGTGTGTGTGCATTATACTGTGTGTGTAATACTGCTGGTGTGTGTTTGTGTGTGGGGGGCTGCATTATACTGTGTGTGTGAGGGGTTGTATTATACTCTATGAGGGGGCGTTGCATTATACTCTATGAGGGGGCGCTGCATTATACTCTATGAGGGCATGCTGCATTAAACTCATAGGGGGGTTGCATTGTATTCTATGAGGGGGAGTTGCATTGTACTCTGAGGAGGCCATGCATATCAGGATAGGGATGAAGGAGTCATGCATATCAGGATGAGAATGAGTGACCATGCATACCAGAATAGGGATGAGGGGCCATGCATACCAGGATG
The DNA here is from genome assembly GCA_033576555.1 of Oophaga sylvatica. Taxonomy (NCBI): domain Eukaryota; kingdom Metazoa; phylum Chordata; class Amphibia; order Anura; family Dendrobatidae; genus Oophaga; species Oophaga sylvatica. The sequence continues at coordinate 350,664,018 of JARQOD010000004.1, read as the reverse complement.
GGGATGAGGGGGGCAAGCATACTAGGATGGGGATGAGGAGGCCATGCATACCAGGATGGTGATGAGGGGGCCCTGGATACCAGGATGGGGATGAGGGGCCATGCATACTAGGATGGGGATGAAGGAGCCATGCATATCAGGATGGGGATGAGGGAGCCATGCATACCAGGATGGGGATGAGGGGGCTATGCATACTAGGATGGGGATGAGGGGGCCATGGATACCAGTATGGGGATGAGGGGACAATGCATACCGGGATAGGGATGAGGAGGCCATGCATACCAGGATAAGATGGTGGGGGATATTAGTACAGAATTGACCACATTTTTTGCTTCACATTTTTTTCTATTTTCCTTATCTAGGGACATAACTGCAATATGAGGACCTGGATGGGGACATGACTACAATATGGGGACCTGGATATGGGGACATGACTACAATATGGGGACATAACTACAATATGGGGACCTGGATGGGGACATAACTACAATATGAGGACCCGGATGGGGACATGACTACAATATGGGGGCATAACTACAATATGGGGACATGACTACAATATGGGGACATGACTACAATATGGGGACCTGGATATGGGGACATGACTACTATATGGGGACATAACTACAATATGGGGACCTGGATGGGGACATAACTACAATATGGGGACCTGGATATGGGGACATGACTACGATATGAGAACCTGGATGGGGACATATCTACAATATTGCGACAAAACTACAATATGGGGACTGGATATGGGGACATAACTACAATATGGGGACATAACTACAATATAAGTGCACATTTGTTATCACCACATCCATAACTACCCAAGCTGTAGAAAAAATTAAAATAAACATAGTAAAAATGTTCGAAAGGTGTATAGAAAAAAATGGTATCACTAAAAATGTCACTTTGTCCTTCAAAGAATGCGGCCCCCAAGTTCACATTTTTTCTATATGCGGCCCATATATCCAGCCGAGTTGTGACCCCTGGACTAGGTACTAGATACTAATACATACACTTGGTACTGAACCATATACTGAACAATTATTAAACAGTTACTTAAGATATTAAACAAAAACTTTGAAAAGATCCTGTTCTCACTGTCGAGTTGCTATTGGTAAATGAAATGACCTAGTTTAAAGTTTTCAACATTGTTTTATTGAAATAAGCTGTGTGATGTTAATTCTTTCATGCGCTAAATACCCTTGGTCAGAAATTCATTTGACCTAGAAATTTTTCAATAGTATATTAAATAGGAAAGCACGGTAACGGAACATTTTGTGCTCAGGAAAATGTGCCATGTTGGATCTTGCATGTAAACTTAAATTACACTTGGTAAAGAGACATCACTCCCACCCGTCCTGGACAAGTCAAGTTCATTAGCCTGTGCCGGGGATGCCAAGGTTCAGCATTGGGAAGCTGGATTAATGCTCTAATTGTTAAGGGGGTAGTTTCTGAGGATTGGGAGACCTGATAGGTTTTCAATAGGAAAAGGCAAAACACTGGTCTTGAGCTACTGTCATGTTTAATTACTGGCATCGTCATTTACAACCTTACGATGTGTGCATTGGTCCTGATTTTATGGCAGGGTAAAGGTGATGAGCATATTAGTTAGTGTGTCCATGCTTTCATCTCGTGGTTTAGGATCATTGGTGTGAAAAGAAAATCAAGACTGTAGTTTATTCTTAGGGAAATATCATACCACTGTCAATATTTAATACCTGCTTACAACTCATATTGCACACTCATGCATGCATGCACACGCATACACCCGCTAATGTTGATTTATAGTGGTTGCCATCATTGGAACATTGTTTAATGCTATTGCTAAGAGCTTTTTTGCTCTATAGAACCAAGTTATAAGACCTGAAATATATATATATATATATATTTTATTTTTTTCTTTATTATAAAGTGCTCATATAGCCCAATTGAACAACACGTCTCATAAAATAAATAATTTATTAACTGAACCATAAAAAAATAAATTTTATAATATCTAAATGTCATATTTGCAATAAATAAACTCAGAAATACATCCATAGTAGACATATATTAAGTAAAATGCATATAAAAATAATAAATACATATAAAACATAATTTTGTTACTAAAACAGCTATTTCCCTTTATAGAGAGCTGACGGTGCTGCTCTGTATTGGGAATGTTACTCAGAATGGTTGTATCTATTGCAAGAAGAGCTAAGGTTTACAGAGATGTTGCCAATACAAAAAAAACAAACAAAGTACCGATAACTTTTAATGCGGCATCGAATTTAGCAGAGATACATATAGGGGTATAAGTTTCTAAATGTCCTGTACATTTACGATGCTGCTTCAGAAAACAGAAGTCATCATTTAGCTGCTATCTGTAGATCATGGGTTGTTTGTGCCAATTATTTTCAATGTCTAGTTGCAAAGAGAAGAACTGGCAGATCTAGGTCAATGAAAGCAAACACAGAATCTTTCAGTCCTGGTCTTCCATCAAATAGGATTACATCTATGCCAAATACCAACTCACCATTTTTTTTAATAAAAAATGAATGGACATTGATAAACATGCCGTTTTCAGATGCTTAAGAACTTTAATTGGAAATTTTCGGCTAGAACCTTCTTATAGAACGTAATAAGTCAATGTTGGACAAAATGAAACATTGAAGTCAGACGTATTCAATATTTGTTCTTCTTTTGAGTGTTTTAAAGTGCTTTGCAAACATCTTGAAACCCTTCTTCTCATGGAGAAAGAATGTTGAGCAAAGGAAGTTCACTTTGGCCGAGGATACAGTCTCTCTTCATGCTGCACATTTTGTTGATGACCTTTATTTTAAGACTGCGGCTATGTAGCTGTGTTTGAAACACATTCTCAAAGAAAAAGTCCTCATTGAAGATGGGGTTTCTACTCCTTCTGATGACAGTACTTCGCTGCTTCTGTTGTTTTCCAGGAGTGATGGAAAGTGTCACAAAACAATTGATGGTTTTTGGGTCAGTATCTGGGTGGTAAAGTCCTTCAACACTTATGAGTCGGACACGAAGTCTCTGTGCTTCAGGGCAATACTCTGTAGATAATCGAAGGGAACCTCCATTTTCTAGCAACACGGCATTTTCTGTCATAAATCTGCCTCTAGAATAGAAAAGGTCCATTGGAAAGACAGAGTCCATCATTGTATCAGAAACTCTCCGAATTATGTTAGGACTGCTATCGGTGGAACTGCACTCATCAGTCGAGAGTGAATTATTTCTAGACATCCCTGACTTCCCCTTCCTTCTGAGAGTTTTAGAGAAGAGCTTGTCTTGGCTTAGAGCTTTCAGTAAAGAGTTACACCGAGGTGGAGATCTGTGGAGGGAAGGAGAACTAAAAGGTGAAGAGTCTGTGGAAGATGAGGTTTCGCTGTCCAAGGTGCCAGATCGGCTCAATGACCTCAGCTTTAATGTGGTGAAACTACTGCAAGATGACGCCCGTTGCCATGCAGATGAGTTTGAGCGTGATTTAGGCAGCAAAATTGGAAGGGTGGCAGGGTCATTGTGGAAGAGAGATTCCTTCCTTCTGGTGTTTGGGCTTTCTAGTAAGGTGCAGAATCCATAGGAAGTTTGAGCTTTGGGAAGATGTGGCAAGGAAAGGGCTGCTTGTGCCTGAGGGTCTGCATTCGTACTTTCTTCTTCCAGGGCTTCTTCTGCACTGTCCACCTGGATAATATGTGTCTCTGGCGTGTCAAAATCTTCACTTACAAAAGTGGCTCCACAGAGGTCAGGAACAGACCTATAAAGAGATTTCATTCTCATACCCCTCTGTGATGAAAGAAGAGGAGGGATGCAGAACTCGGGGATTCTGTCCGGAGTTAATACATTTGGACAAGGTATAAGACGCTGGGTCTTGTCAGGATAGGCCCCTCGGTGTGGGAACAGACATATGTCCCTGCATTTCTGGTGTCGTTAGCTTCTCCAAAAGCCACATAAGTGTTGTCATATGTTTTATAATTGTCCTGTAAAAGTAATAATAAAAAAGTGAGAATTTGCTGAACCCGTGTAACAAAACAGGATTTACAATATGGTGCAATAAAGTTACAGGTAAGCAGATGTTTAACTCTTGTAAATTAAGACAAACCAATCAAAACGTAGACAAAAAAGAAAAATGTAAAAGACAATATTTACCTGTAGCAGTGGTGAAATCCTGTTCACATCACCAATAAAAAGTCCTCTGTAAAATGAGCTGTTCCAGGAGCCAGCAAGGAAATCAGTGCTATGTAGCCCTGAGCAGTGAGTGAGCTCAGCAACCTCCGTCACCTGCTTTTATACCTAAATTGAGCTGTTCGGCGGCCAATTGGAAGCAAGTGGGTGGCCACATCTATCAGTGGAAAGAGACACGAGGCGACACCGTGACACAACGGAGCTTTGTGATAACACTTCCTACATTAACATTCCCTTTGACAGACCCAAAGTATGAACACGCGCTCTAATTGTACGCTTGTAGGCTATATACTTAACCTTACTTTACTTACTATTACAATGTACACAGATAAACAATGAAAATAAAGAAATAGAACACATTAATAAGTAACCGTAAACAACGAGATTAGTGATTCAATCGGTTAAAGCCTAAATCCACTCAAAACTTGGAAATTCCGATCAGACCGGCATTAACCCCAAGAAACCTGCATACGATCACGTATCATTCTTACAAGCTGCCAGGAACTTGAAACAAAGGAAGGGTTTTCGTGAGGTTGGAGCGATAGTCCAGCACTAGTCACAATCTGCTGACCCTACATACCCCGCTGGTATCAACAGTATTGTTCTGCGCTGCGTCTGCTGCCAATAGCTGCTTAGTAATTACAATAACAGCCGGGTTTTAGAAGTGTGATATTACAGGAATTATGAGCAGCATTTCCTGTAAGGAGTCCAGCTACAGACAGTAAAGCAGGTCAGCCAGCCCAGGCGAGAAGAACATTTACTCATGGAGAACAGAGGACTCCTGCACGACTTCTAGTTATTATATCAATAAACTTCTGGCACGTCACAAACGCATCAAAAGATAATAACAATGGGGCTTACAGCAAGGAGATACAGACCAATCTGGATTGAAAATTGATGAGCTAATCCAGCTGATTTTACACTTATTGTCAGTGAAGGGAGGTTAGGTTATAATCACATGTCCAGTAATTAGAAAGAATCCAGCAGCAATCAATTGATAAAAAAAGTTGTGCAGACCCAACTTTTTTGTCCTCTTGAAAAGAAAAATGATTTAAACTAGAACAGTTTCAATAGACATAGTTTTTTTTCTCCCATTTGAAAAGGATCTGATTATTGCTTACTGGATCAGTTTCAAATGAATGATTGCTTAGAAGCTCCCATGACCAGTAGTATATGTTACATATTTATTTTTCCAACTCCAGTAAGCAAAAATAGATCCTTTTTAAATGGTAAAAAAAAACATAGCTAGTGAACGGATCTGTTTTCTATAGACTTCAGCGCTTGCACAGTATGCTTTGCCCAACTGCTGGCAAAGCCAAAAAGCAAAGGTGTGCATACGCCGGCATACATATTTCCAGCTTTTGTATTGGAACTGATTCCATGTACTGGAAATACGTTTTCCGGCGCGTGCGCACTTCTGCTTTAAGGCTTTGCCCTCAGTTGGGCAAAGCATACTGCACGAGCGCGAGACACGATTTACTGCGCAGGAGCAAAATTTCTCACAGTGATGAGGATGAGCTGCGGAGGCAGAGAAGTAGGTGCGGAGATTCAGGAGCAGGTGCTAGTGTAGCAGCAGAAGGACATAAGGCTTCCAAAATTTCTGTGAATTTCTGAAGAGCCTGAAAAATGTGATCCTGGTTACCTGAAGGATTCATGTATACAGATAAACAGATTTAGCTTAGGTCCTTCTATTCTGGTTCAGATCAATGTCTGTACTTTCTGGTCAAACTGAAATAGATATTTAAAATTGCAGATTGAAGGAGGACCTGGGAAGCGCTTTATTTCTTTTACTATTTTACACTAATATCATTTTTTAAGTTAAAGCAGACAACCAATTTAAAAGCCTTTAATGAAATAAACGTGTAAAACATTCTGCACTGGAATAGTCTGCCACCTGCTGGTCAAGTGCAACTATTCAAAGAAAAGAATAAAAAAAAGTCTTGGATGACTTTTCAACAGCAGTATATTTTTTTATGGACTTAAAGCTTTTGCTAGTCCCCTACATTGCATCAGAGAAATTATTTCACAATAGGAACTGTGAAAGCGTTCTTAAGCATATGGGAAGAGTTGAGCAAGCCAGTCTTTTTTTATAATTATACACCTATAGCAGCAGCATATGTCTTACTTTCTGTGCAAGGCTGGTATTATGCATCTTTCAGCTACTTCTCTGGCTGTAATCTCAATACTACAGGGAGATTCAGTGCTTCAGTAACAGTAATAGTTCCTGTATAAAGAGAGGCAGCCATAGTAGTCCACATCAGCATGGGGGCTCAGTGGTTAACACTGTTGCCTTGCAGCGCTGGGATCTGGGTTCAAATCCCACCAAGGACAACATCTGCAAGGAGTTCATTTTCCCCGTGTTTGGTGGGTTTCCTCCGGTTCTATGGTTTCCTCACACACTCCAAAGACATACTGATAGGGATTCTAGATTGTGAGCCCCAGATGCTGACTGTCAAATTTTAACTTTGGGGCAATCACAAAGCAGTGGCCCTCGAGTTGCGTCGGTGGCTAATTTTCAGCCTGCTTATCTTTGCATTAAAGCAGCAGAGGTAAAAGGCTTTAAATATCATGGTGGTTGGTACATAGAAATGTTAACTGAATGGAGCCTACTACATAGATACAGGAACAGAACCAAGCTAACTGCATAAATATGGTGTCAGAACCAAAATTACTACATAAATACAGGAACAGAAGGGAGAAGAATCAAGTTTACTAAACAGATATGTGGACAAATACAAACTTCCTACATGAGAACAGAAATGAGCTTAGTACATCAATATGGAAGAAGAACTACGCTTACTACATCATAGATTTCAACAGAACCAAGCTTGCTACATACTGTAGATATCGGGACAGAACCAAACTTACTGCATAAATATGGTACCAAAACTGATTATTACTTAAAGTACGGAAACAGCCAAGCTTACTGCACAGAGACGGGAACAGAACCAAGCTTACAACAGAGATATAGTACCAGAACTTTTCATACTACATAGATATAGGAGCAAAACCAAGCTAACTACAGAAAAATGGGGACAAAACACAATTCAGAACACAAACTCTGAATTAGAAATTGCATGTTATTCTCATAGTTTTGCCAAATTCATCAAACAGCAAGTTATGTTGACAAAAGCTGAATACTACAAATGGTATATAGTGAGGTCTTTTCGCACATCACCTTAAAAAAAAATCCCTCAAAAAATATATTCTCGTTTAGTTTTAGCGCTCTATATCCACTCCTGGTTTTGGCTACAATTATTGAAGTAAAATACTCACCAAATACTGAACGTGTGAACGTGGCTTAATATTGTGTAATGTACTGTTAGGACGCAGAGTGAAATCCTACAACTGTACTGGACACCTCTTTAACGGTAAATCTTTCTGCAGGTGAATAGTGGTTTAAGCCCGGGTAGTCGCTTTCTGGAAAAGCGTTAGCTACAGGAGAAAATTAAATTTTATTCTCCCTGCTTCCACTTGTTTCCTGTCATAGCATCTGTGCAAGAGAAGTTGCAGTCACTGCTCACTACAAAGTGACAGTGCAGTAATAACATCCCTGCACTTTGTGATATCTTCCAAGGAGCCCAACCTCAAGCTAGGCTTCATAGAATGACCAACATGGCAGCAACACATGGCCATCTATCAGTATCCTGCAACTGTGTCACAGTGGGCTGATGGGAGCTGGTGAGTGCATGCATCGGCCATCGCATGTAAATGCCGCTGTCAGTGATTGACAAGAGTGTTTAAATACTTAAAACAGCAGCAATCAAGGTGAGCTCTGATCACTGCAGATACAGACAGACGCCAGCTGTGTAGTGCTTCCAACATCTGCTTGGTATGGAGCAGGCTCAGCTCCTGAACCTGCTCCACACAATGACATCCCTATGGTGACATAGCTATGTCAAGATGCGCAACGGGATTAATTTCACTCTGTTCCTAAACTTGGAAATATAACAGGAATTCCCTAACACATGTGAAACATTAATATTTTTACACACCACAATACACTAATACATACTGTACATTCATCTTACAAAAATACAAAAAATTCCGAATACACAAAAACATACAAAGACGTGCGCACACACAGTAGGCAAACATTTGCACACACAGGCATGCACGCACACACACAGTACGCAGACATTTGCACACACAGGCATGCGCGCACACACACAGAACGCAGATATTTGCATACACAGGCATGAGTGCACACACACAGTACGCAGACATTTGCACACACAGGCATGCGCGCACACACACAGTATGCAGACATTTACACACACAGGCATGCACACACACACACAGAATGCAGACATCAATTAATACATGAATACAATACCTCAACTACCATCAGTACATTGTGCATCAATTGTAATATCAGGTCAGACCTATATACATTTGTATTGCATAAACATGCAACTCCCAGTATGTCCTTAACAATGGTAATGAGATACTGGGAGTTGCTGTTACCAATCATTATCAGACTGTGGACCATACAGGAAGCACAGTACTGATGAGAATTAGTATCACAAATTTACATCCAGGTACCTTACAAATGACATCTTCTCTAATTAGAGTTGTTCTCTTTATTTTCTTCTCCATTTCGTTCACAAGCCATGAGGACTTCTCACAGCTGCATCTCGTCTCTGCACACTTTTTTCTTCTCCGATCTCCTACGGCACATGCCGACACAGTGCCCTTAAAAATAACAGTATTATTATTATAATGCTCCTTAATAAAAAATATCTGTCTTAGGTCTCTTTCACACGTCCGTTTCTCCGGTACATGTGGTGACACGCTGACATGTCCGTTTTTTACCGTCAGCACGGGCAACAAAACGTCCCACACACGTCCACACGGAGAACACACATTGATGTCATCCGTGTGACTCCCATTATCCGACACTTGGTGCCGCTAATAACAGTTACAGCAGGAGCAGATGATCAGGGTAAAGCTTACAGCTAGGGGCTGGTATTCTCAGGCTGGTAAGGGGCCATGTATATTGGCCCCGCCCAGCCTAAAAACAACAGCCCGCAGCTGCCCAGAAAAGGCACATCTATTAGATGTGCCAATACTGGCGCTTTGCCCGCCTCTTCCCACTTGCCCTGTAGCGTGGCAAGTGGGGTTAATATTTGTGGGGTTGATGTCACCTTTGTATTATTAAGTGACATCAAGTCCACGGCCTTGTAATGGAGAGGTGTTTATAAGACTCCTCTCCATTACAAATCCTATAGTTATATGGTAAATAAGCACATAGCCGGAATAAAGTCCTTTAATTGAAAAGAAATGACACAGATTCCTTTATTAATCTCAATTAAACCATACTTACTGCATCGCCTAATTCCCCGATGCCCTCGATCTCCTGTAATAATAATAAAATAAAAAAGAACAATATACCATACCTGTCCATCGTTGTGTCCCACGCCGTAATCCATGTCTGGGGTATAAACAGTTTTCAACCTGGACGGTGCCAAGATACGACCATCCAGGCTGAAAACCACTGGTGAATGAGCTGCAGAGAGACCAGCATCATTAACCAGTGGTGACATAATCACTAGTCCACCTACAATCCAAATCTGGAGGTGCTAAGAGGAGCTGCACGGAAATTACAACCTTACTTCAAAAAGATGCCCGATTACAATCCATATTTCCAGATCCCCCACTACTGTGTTTTAGGCAGCCCCCAAATCTAAGACCACTTCTGACATAATCACTGGCATTTTCCCACAGTCCTGAGGTCACCGTAGTTCAGCCCGATGATGTTACCGCTGGTCAATGATGCTGCGCTCTCAGCAGCTCATTCACCAGTGGTTTTCAACCTGGACGGTGGCATCTTAGCAACGTCTAGGTTGAAAACTGTTTATCACCCGGACATGGATTACGGCGTGGGACACAACGATGGACAGGTATGGTATATTGTTGTTTTTTATTTTATTTTTATTACAGGAGATCGAGGGCATCGGGGAATTAGGTGATGCAGTAAGTATGGTTTAAATGAGATTAATAAAGGAGCCTGTGTCATTTTTTCAAATAAAGGACTTTATTCTGGCTGTGTGTTTATTTGCCATATAACTATAGGATTAGTAATAGGATAGGTGTCTCATAGACTCTTCTCCATTACCAAGCCGTGGGCTTGATGTCACCTAACAATACAAAGGTGACATCAACCCCACAAATATGAACCCCACTTGCCACCGCTACGGGGCAAGTGCGAAGAGCCGGGCAAAGTGCCAGAATTGGCGCATCTAATACATGTGACTTTTCTGGGCAGCTGCGTGCTGCTATTTTTAGGCTTGGGGAGGTCAATATCCATGGCCCCTTACCAGCCTGAGAATACCAGCCCCCAGCTGTGAGCTTTAGCAAGGCTGGTTATCAAAATTGGGGGGACCCCTTGCCGTTTTTTAATTATTTATTTAAATAATTTAAAAAAACAGCCTGGGGACCCCTCTATTCTTGACAACCAGCCTTGCTGAAGCCGACAGCTGAGGGTTGCAGCCCCCAGCTGTGAGTTTTGCGCCTGGTTGGTTCAAGAAAATAGGGGAGAACCCACGTCGGGTTTTTCACTCATTTATTTCATTAGATCGCAGGAATACCTCGATCATCCGCTCCTGCTGTCACTGTTATTAGTGGCAGCAGATGTCAGATAATGGGAGTAACTGTCCCAAAAGCCCCCTCCTGCTGTCATCGTTCGGACTTGACATCGTTCGGCAGAGCAGGGGAGAATGATGAGAGCTGGCTTCAGCACCTGCCGCCGAGGAACAGCGCTTACTGTAGCGCTTCTTCCCCGGCGGCCGCCCGTGTGGTACTGATGTGCCACGCGGTAGTCACACGTGTGCCGCACGTATTACACACACCAATACGGATATCGCCGGTACCTTTTTTTATGGTACTGGAAATAAACGGACGTGTGAAACCGGCCTTATGCTGAGCCCCTAAATAAATTGTTGCCTCTCACTGTATTCCCTTCACAAAAAATGTGACACCATTCTCTGTCCGTCTAATGGTACATGCGGTCCACACTGCCCTCTCATTTCCATACTGGGCCCCCTCTTCCCACTGTCCTCTTACACTATGTCCCTTGTATATTGTGCCCCCTCATCATTCCCCCCTCCTCAGCATACTGTCCCCCAATGCTACCTTTTCTATACCACCCCTCCACACTACCCAGTCTCAGTTCTGTGCCTCCTCACACTTTTCTCCCCACATACAGTAATGTCTCCTCACACCATATCCTATAATCTCATCAAGTATATTAAGTCTTCGGATGCGACACATGCACGCAGACACGCACACATACACGCAGACATGTAAGCAAACATACATAGATACGCTGGCAGACACGCTCATAGACATGCATGCAGAGACGCTCGCACACACTCACTTAAATAAGTACATAGACACGCACATATATATTCACAGACAGACACACTTATAGACTCGCTTACAGACATGCTCGCAGACACGCTCATATGTATACACACACATAAACACAGACACATACACAGATATACTGTATATACATGCAGTCACATACATATTTGTAGACTTATATACAAAAAAATCTTATAAAATTTGTATGTACAGACATATACATTTATAGAAACAACATATAGGGGAGTTTTTACCTTCCCCCAACTTGTCTTTGGCCCACATGCTCTTTTGAAGGTCCTCTGTCTCCAGCAAGAAGATGGCAGTGCAGGGCGCACTACATTGTATAATTTTAGCAGACAGGGCCCTGTCTGCTAGCTGTGTTGCAGCCAGGTCAGCACACAAACAAGATTTAAAACATACCTCCCAACTTTTGAAGATGGGAAAGAGGGATAAAGGTGGCGGCGCGCATAGCGCGTCGCGGGAAATTTTAGGCCACGCCCCGACCACACCCATTTCACAACTAGTCACACCCATGTCCACGCCCTGACCACACCCATTTAGAACTGGTGATCACACTGACTGTTACTGTGGGCACACTGGTACTGAGTAAAAGAAAGAACAGAGAGAGAAAAAAGACAGAAAGAAAGGAGATAGAGAAAGAAAGAAAGAGGGGTAAGCAACAAAGAACAGAGAGAAAGTAGAGAGAGAAAGAAATAAACAAAGAAAGGGAAGAGAAAGAACAGAGAGAAAAAAAACAAAGAGGGGAAAGAACAGAGACGGAGAATGAAAGAGGGGACAGAAAAAAAGAACAGGGAGAAAAAAAGAAAGAGGGGAAAGAAAGAACAGAGAGGGAGAGAGAAAGAAAGAAAGAGGGGAAAGAAAGAACAGAGGGAGAGAGAAAGAAAGAGGGGAAAGAAAGAACAGAGAGAGAAAGAAAGACAGGGGAAAGAAAGAACAGAGAAAGAAAGAGAGGAAAGAAAGAACAGAGAGAAAGAAAGAACAGAGAGGGAGAGAGAAAGAGGGGAGAGGGGGAAAGAAAGAACAGATAGAAAAAGAAAGAAAGAATAGAGAGAAAGAAAGAGGGGACAGAAAGAACAGAGAGAGAGAAAAAGAAAGAGGGGAAAGAAAGAACAGAGAGAGAAAGAAAGACAGGGGAAAGAAAGAACAGAGAAAGAAAGAGAGGAAAGAAAGAACAGAGAGAAAGAAAGAACAGAGAGGGAGAGAGAAAGAGGGGAGAGGGGGAAAGAAAGAACAGATGGAGAGAGAAAGAAAGAGGGGAAAGAAAGAACAGAGAGAGAAAGAAAGACGGGAAAGAAAGAACAGAGAAAGAAAGAGAGGAAAGAAAGAACAGAGAGAAAGAAAGAACAGAGAGGGAGAGAGAAAGAGGGGAGAGGGGGAAAGAAAGAACAGATAGAAAAAGAAAGAAAGAAAAGAAAGAAAGAAAGAAAGAAAGAAAGGGGAAAGAAAGAACAGAGAGAAAGAAAGAAAGAGGGGAAGAAAAAGAAAAGAAAAAAGAAGACAGAAGAAAGAGAGAAGAAAGAAAGAAAGAAGAAAGAAAGAAAGAAAGAAAGAAAGAAAGAAAAAAAAAAGAAAAGAAAGAAAGAAAGAGGGGAAAGAAAGAACAGAGCGAGAGAGAAAGAAAAAAGAACTGAGAGAAAGAAAGAGGGGAAAGAACAGAGAGAGAAAGAAAGAAAGAAAGAGGGGAATGAAAGAACAGAGAGATAGAGAAAAAGAAAGAAACAGAAAAGAAAAAAAGTGGACAGAAAAAAGAACAGAGAAAAAAAAGGGTAAAGAAAGAAACAACAGAGGGAGAGAGAGAAAGAAGGGAAAGAAAGAACAAAGAGAGAAAGAAAGAAACAGAGAGATAGAGAGAAAGAAAGATAAGAGAAAAGAAAGAGAAAGAAAGAGGGGAAGAAAGAACAGAGAGAAAGAACAGAGAGAAAGAAAGAACAGAAATAGAAAGAAAGAGGGGAAAGAAAGAACAGAGAGAAAGAAAGAAAAAGAACAGAGAGAAAGAAAGAAAGATGGGAAAGAAAGAACAGAGAGAAAGAAAGAACAGAGAGAGAGAAAGAAACAGAGAGAGAAAGAAATAAAGATTCTATAAAGATACTATAGCAGCCCGGCTCCCATTGTAGTGCCCACCTGAGCCTCCGGTGCAGGACATATCATGATCCGCTCACATGGCCGACATCCCCGATTCCAAGGCAAGGACACGGTGATGGATCTGAAGCATTCCCTGAAGTGCCTCCATGGTTCCGTCACAATCTCCTCCCGAAATTAACTCATTTCCGGTCATCTTTTAGCACGTCACTTCTGGTGGAACATCACGTGCGAGTTTTAAAGTGCTCTTCGGGGCTCCGACATACTCCTGCGTCCACGGGAAACGCTCCCGGCCGGGACAGCGGGGCAGACTCTCAAAATCGGGAGTGTCCCACTGAATTCAGGACGGTTGGAAGGTATGAATGCTCCCCACC
>JARQOD010000004.1:350615879-350649885 GCA_033576555.1 Oophaga sylvatica | reverse complement strand
TAATGTGAGGTTGACATGTAGTCATCACTCAGATACAATAGACTTTTGGGATGTACGTGTCATGAGGGACGTGAATAACTGTCTTCAGACAGATTTATTCAAAAAACAAACGGCTGTCAATGCTGTGGTCCATGCTTCTTCTTCACATCCATGGGCCCTTATTAATTCAATCCCATTTAGCCAATTTTTGCGCCTCAGATGCATTTGTTCCACTGATCATGATTTTGATCTACAGTCTGAATCAATGGGTATTAGATTTTTGGAGCGTGAATATAGTCGGAGGTCAATCAAAAGAGCTTACAATAGGGCACGGCATACTACTCGACACGATGCACTATATGGCCAAGGGACTCCCAAATCAAATAACAATGCTGTCCGTTTTATTACCCAATTTAACGGACAGAGTGACCAACTCAGGACGTGCTCATTAAATATTGGCAGATCCTGAGGTCAGATCCAGTAATTTCAAGATTTGTAGGGGATAAACCCTCGATGGCATTTAGAAGATCAACCGAATTTGGGGACCGTTTGGTTAAGAGTCTGTATACAGGTATTCCGACCAATAATCCAGTATACCAAAATACATCCCTGTTGGTTGCAAACCGTGTGGCATGGTGCGTAGCTTGCCCAAATATTGTGTCTACACAAAGCTTTCTCAGTTCTGATAAGTCACGGTCCTTTAATATCAGACAATGCATCACATGCACGTCGACCGCGGTCATTTACTATGCAACATGTCCCTGCTCACTCATATATGTGGGCCTAACTACCAGACAGTTGAAAATCAGGGTACGCGAACATGTGCTTGGCATTAAAGCGGCAAAGGATGTGACCGATGTGGCCTCTCTGAAGACTTTGCCCAGACATTTTAAATACACCACAACTGTGATTCTAATTTACTAAAGGTCTCTGGTATTGATAGATTGGATAGTGGGGTCAGGGCGGTAACATCAGTAAACGCCTTGGTCAACTTGAGACTAAATGGATATGGACGCTTGGCACTGTGTCCCCGCAGGGTCTCAATGAAAACATCTCTTTTGTCCCATTTCTGTAATATTTCATGTTTTACTTATATGAATTTTTTCTGCATGTATAACAATTTTTATTTTATTATTACTTTATTTTATTTTTATGTTTTTTAATATTATTATATATATAATTTTATTATTAATATACCGTATTTTTTTCATATTCTATTTAGTCACCATGACGTCATATTACTTACATTTCAACTTTATGACCATGACTGAATTTATTGGGTTTCGGCTGATCGTATGATTCATCTTCATCACTTCAAGATATATTTGTTGATTTTTTATGGGTTATGTAATCTGTCACATATCTATATTATTGATATTAATGCCATTCAGAATTGACCTTTTTCACGCTTTAGTATATTGGTAATTTTTATTTGGTTTTGTATTTTGTTTGTTTATATGTTAATATCACTAATATTAATGTCAATTATATATATATAATTTTGTTGATTTGATTATATGTCATATCATCTATATTATTTTACATATATATCATAGAACTTGATTTTGTTATTTGATTTATTCCACCACTGTATAATTTGTTCATGATATTCATTTGTGATAAGTGTATTTTCTAGTCCATATCATTGTGGGCTACTTACATTTTTCCTGATTTTGTATTATTATCTGGGTATGTGCAGCAATACGATTTGAATCTATATGTAACATCAGATCGGACATATTTTTGGTGGCCGGTTGGTCTGTGCGCATGCGCTGCCCTGCGATATCCGGGACTCCATGGTTACGGCGTCTCCATGTGGGTCACGCTGCGGGCTTTGACCCGAAGTTATATGCCACATGACGCCTGGGGCAATGCGAGTTCCGGGTTGAGCGGGGTGCGCATGCACCGTACATACGATCAATCGATCCGAACGCCCATAAATAGCCGCATGGTGAGGGTACATGCATCCCCCTGACGAAGGAATTTATTTTCCGAAACGCGCGTCGGGGCGCGTTCTGTGAGGCACTGTCAGGCTGTTCAGGCTCCCAGGTATTTTGGCGGTTGTTTTATTATTACACGGTGCAGGTTCATACTTATTTTCTTGTGTGCCATATTCATTTCACTTAGTTTGCCGCATTGTTGGCAACTCATAGCACCATATGTCACATTGTTAGTTTATTTGAGCACAGCGGTATTTATATGTCAGTTGTATTACTTAATTTGCTTATTAACCTTATGTGCTACTAATGTTTTGTCACGGATATATAATTTCTATCTGATATATTATCCTTTTTATTTTTTTATTTATTTATTTTTTGTATATTATTTTTTACACCATTATATTTTTTTGTAAACCTGGCACCGTGGTATTATTACTTTATGGCCCCCTCTTTTACCTGGTCTCATTAATATGAGCCGTTTTTCCACTATATATTGCAAATTGAAACCATGAGTGGTCCTAATATGATTATATTGTTATGCGTATTTAAGTGGTTTTTGTAAAGATATCAGCCTCATTATATCAGTGTATTTTTATATTCATATTTTAATTGTACATGGTTTTCCTATTACTATGCCATTTGGTTAATAAAGGCTCTTTTTTATTAGTTGGTTGTGTTTCTGGCTTTCTTTCTATTTTCTCTGCCATGGTGGCATTTCCCTCCACATCCTGGGTTGGTTCTATTCTCTTCCGGATGGTCTGCCATCCACTTTTCAGGTGATATAGACCACATTTATATTAATATATATATAATTTTTTATGGGATTTAAAAAATTTTTGCATATTAGTGTGGGTTTATTGTATATATCTCCTGTTTTCTGCTCTGCTGTATCTGTGCATCATGAATCGTGGTCTGTGTTAAAGGGGCCCACTGAGGCTCTTTCGCCCGGGGCCCATAAAAACTTGGAGCCGGCCCTGGGGACCATGCATACCAGGATAGGAATGAGGAGGCCATGCATACCAGGCTGGGATGAGGGGGCCATGCACATAATAATAATAATAATCATCATCATCTTTATTTATATAGCGCCAACATATTCTGCAGCGCTTTACAGTTTAACAGTTTAACAGTTTTCAAAACACAAGTCATAAGTAACAACGTTAACAAAACAATAATTAAAGCAAAATAAGACGAGAGAGCTTACAATCTACAATGAGGTGGGGAGATACAAAGTACAGGTGTGTATATACAATGGTGTATTTACAATGATGTTCCAGCCATCTCGAGGAAGTGAGGGATGGATGGAGATAGTGAATACTGGTGCATACCATATAGGGATGATGGAGCCATGCATACCAGGATGGGTATGAGGGGGCCATGCATGCCATGCTGGGGATGAGGGGACCATGCATGCCAGGATATGGCTGAGGAGGCCATGTATTATCACGATAGGGATGATGAGGCCATGCATACCAGGATAGGTATGAGGGAGCCATGCATATCAGGATGGGTATGAGGGGGCCATGCATACCAGGATGGAGATGAGAGGACCATGCATATCAGGATAGGGATGAGTGGGTCATGCATACCGGGATGGGGATGAGGAGGCCATGCATACCAGGATAGGGATGAGGGGGCCATGTATACTAGGATGGGGATGAGAGGGTCATGTATACCAGGATAAGGTTGAGGGGGCCATGTATATCTGGATTTGGGACATATATATACACGAGGATGGGGGATATTAGTACAGTCATGGCCAAAAGTTTTGAGTATGACACAAATATTATATTTTCACATGACCTGCTGCCCTCTGGTTTTTATGTGTGTGTTTGACAGATGTTTTTATCTCAGACAGAAATATAATTGCAAACATATGAGTAACAAAAGCTTATATTGACAGTTAGAATGAGTTAATGCAGCAAGTCAATATTTGCAGTGTTGACCCTTCTTCTTCAGGACCTCTGCAATTCTCCCTGGCATGCTCTCAATCAACTTCTGGACCAAATCCTGACTGATAGCAGTCCATTCTTGCACAATCAATGCTTTCATTTTGTCAGAATTTTTAGGTTTTTGTTTGTCCACCCGTCTCTTGATGATTGACCACAAGTTCTCAATGGGATTAAGATCTGGGGAGTTTCCAGGCCATGGACCCAAAATCTCTATGTTTTGTTCCCTGAGCCATTGAGTTATCACCTTTGCTTTATGGCAAGGTGCTCCATCTTGCTGGAAAAGGCATTGTTGATTGCCAAACTGCTCTTGGAGGGTTGGGAGAAGTTGCTCTTGGAGGACATTCTGGTACCATTCTTTATTCATGGCTGTGTTTTTGGCAAGACTGTGAGAGAGCCGATTCCCTTGGCTGAGAAGCAACCCCACACATGAATGGTTTCAGGATGCTTAACAGTTGGCATGAGACAAGACTGGTGGTAGCGCTCACCTTGTCTTCTCCGAATAAGGCGTTTTCCTGATGTCCCAAACAATCGAAAAGGGGATTCATCAGAGAAAATAACTTTACCCCAGTCCTCAGCAGTCCACTGCCTGTACCTTTTGCAGAATATCAGTCTGTCCATGATGTTTTTTCTGGAGAGAAGTGGCTTCTTTGCTGCCCTCCTTGAGACCAGGCCTTGCTCCAAGAGTCTCCGCCTCACAGTGCGTGCAGATGCACTCACACCTGCCTGCTGCCATTCCTGACCAAGCTCTGCACTGCTGGTAGCCCGATCCCGCAGCTGAAACACTTTTAAGAGATGGTGTCAAGATCCCGTCTGGGTTGGAGCCGATGTTACTGCAAACACTAGGGGAAGCAGAGGCAGGTAGCGTAGTCAGATGGCAGCCGGAGGTCGGTACACAGGAAAGCAGTGTTTGTAGCAATGGATCAGGCGGATAACGTAGTCAGGTGGCAGCCGGAGGTCGGTACACAGGAAAGGCAGTTCGGTAACAGAGGAGCAGGCAGATAACGTAGTCAGGTGGCAGCCGGAGGTCGGTACACAGGAGAGCAGTGTTTGTAGCAATGGATCAGGCGGAGAGCGTAGTCAGAAGGCAGGCCGAGGTCGGTTCACAGGAGAGCAGTGTTTGTAGCAATGGATCAGGCGGAGAGCGTAGTCAGAAGGCAGGCCGAGGTCGGTTCACAGGAGAGCAGTGTTTGTAGCAATGGATCAGCAGGAAACGCTTGACTAAAGGCTTGGAGCTCAATAATCTCGCAATGACACACCCACAGGGCCAGGTTTATATAGGGTGTGTAATTGGCAATCAGAGGCCCAATCAAGAGAGCACTAGGTGTAGCCAATCAGGAATAACAGTCAATGGTATCTGGATTCAGCAAGGAACTTTGCAGCCAGCAGAATAGCTCAGATGGTAGAGCTGCTGGCCAGTGGACAAGAGGTACTGGGTTCGACTCCTGACAGTACTCCCCTCCTTCCAGGATGGCCTCTGGACATCTCAGGAGCTGGCTTATCCGGGTACCTCTGATGAAAGGCTCTTGTTAGTCTAGGAGCATGGACGTTGTCCCTTGGTTCCCATGAATTTTCCTCTGTCCGTAACCCTTCCACTGCACCAGATACTGCAGTTTACCTCTGAATTTTCGGGAGTCCAGAATCTTATCCACAATGTATTCTTCTTCACCACGGATCCTTTCTGGTGGAGGAGGTGGCTGAATTCTTCCTGGAAACGGGTTTTCACAGAAGGGTTTGAGCAAGGATATGTGAAACACTGGATGAATCTTTAGATTGTTGGGAAGTTTTAAACGAAAAGCAACCTGGTTAATTTTTGCAGAAATTGAAAAGGTCCAATGAATTTCTGACCCAATTTGGAGGATGGCACATGTGTCTTAAGGTTTTTAGTGGACAGCCAAACTTTGTCTCCAACCTGAAGAGCAGGGGGCACTCTCCGATGTTTATCTGCTGCTTCCTTATATTCTTCCTGGGTCTTGAGCAATATCTCTGATAATTCCTTCTGGGATTCCTGTAATTTTGTAAGCCTGTCATTAACAGCAGAAATGGGAGTGTTCACTGGCAGATTAGGGATAAATACTGGATGTACTCCATAATTAGCAAAAAATGGGGTTTGAGATGTAGCGCTATGTATGGAGTTGTTGTAGGCAAACTCTGCTGTTGGTAAATAGTCCACCCAGTCATCCTGAAGATAGGAAATGAAGCAACGGAGGTATTGCTCCAAAGTCTGGTTCATTCTCTCCGTCTGGCCATTGGACTGAGGTACTGGGTTCGACTCCTGACAGATGGTCCTGGCGCTTGCTGGTCTTTCTTGGGCGCCCTGGAGCCTTTTTGGCAACAATGAAACCTCTCTCCTTGAAGTTCTTGATGATGCGATAGATTGTTGACTGAGGTGCAATCTTTCTAGCTGCGATACTCTTCCCTGTTAGGCCATTTTTTTGCATTGCAATGATGACTGCACGTGTTTCTTTAGAGATAACCATGGTTAACAGAAGAGAAACAATGATGCCAAGCACCAGCCTCCTTTTAAAGTGTCCAGTGGTGTCATTCTTACTTAATCATGACAGATTGATCTCCAGCCATGTCCTTATCAATACCCACACCTGTGTTAATGGAGCAATCACTGAAAAGAGGTTAGCTGGTCCTTTTAAGGCAGGGCTGCAATGATGTTGAAATGTGTTTTGGGGGATAAAGTTCATTTTCTAGCCAAATATTGACTTTGCAAGTAATTGCTGTTAAGCTGATCACTCTTTATAACATTCTGGAGTATATGCAAATTGCTATTAGAAAAAGTGAAGCAGTAGACTTTGTAAAAATTAATATTTGTGTCATTCTCAAAACTTTTGGCCATGACTGTACAGAATTGACCACATTTTTTGCTTAATTTCTATTTTCTTCCTAGGGACATAACTACAATATGAAGACCTGAATGGAGACATGACTACAATATGGGGACATGATTACAATATGAGAACCTGGATGGGGACATAACTAGAATATGAGAACCTGGATGGGGACATAACTGCAATATGGGATCTGGTTGGAGACATAACTACGATATGGGGACATAAATACAATATGAGTGTACATTTGCTATCACCACATCCATGACAACCCAAGCTATAAAAAAAATGTCTAAAATGACTAAATGACTAAAAATGTCACTTTGTCCTTCAAAGAATGCGGCCCCCCAAATTCAATTTTTTTTCTATATGCGGCTCATATATCCAGCCGAGTTTGAGACCCCTGGTATAGACAATTGCTGGTTTCTCTTGTTCCCTGTAACTTCTGGATGATACAGTATTTCCATGCTCCTAGCTTCAGTAGACTCTGGGCTGATGACATTTGGACATGTCGATGAGTTGTGAGAAGAATTGCGGACTGTACACACAGTGCTATTTGCTACACTCTTCAAATGTATATTTATAGAAATCATACTAATAATGTAAAAATTCCAAGTTTGTATAAAAAACTTTAGTGAAATGAAAAAGCTGCTAAATGATAAGATCATATACAATATCGCCATCTGGTGGATGAAGCTGTAAACTACCACTCTAACAACAATGCGCATTATAGTTATCAGAGCAAGTTCTAAAACTGTGCAATACTGGTCCATATTGTGTCTGGCAGGGCTGTCAACAGGATTAACACTATAGTGGGGGCAGGGGTTGCAGTCGTACACGGGCCCAGTATCTTAGGGTGCCTCTAAGGTCCCTTTGGCCGATATAAGAAGACCAGTTCTATTGCAGATGTGATAGTTAGGGGTACTACTGTACATTTTGCGTTGAGGCTCATGAGCTTCAAGTTAAGTTAATGGTTCCCAACAGTAAAATTGTGGAGAGTCCATAAAAATAGGAATATGCTTGCATAGATTATTGTGGTTGTAATTATCTAACATCGTGTTACAGTTCATGGTGAATGCAGATAAAATATTCATATCGCTATTCCTAGTTAATCAACATATGTCACTTATAATATTTAGAATTAATGTGTCCATAAAACAATGATTTATGATTTCTACAAAAATTATCTAGAAATATTAAAAAGTGAGTTGTCGCCCTTGATGCCTGGCATCACAATTTAGTTACAATGCCGCACACAACCTGTGGATAAAAAAATAAAATAAAAAAAAAAACATTTTTTTTTTATCCCAGACCACGTCTTTAACCAGCAATGCATAGGAGCAATAAATAATTGTTAAACGCAGGTAATTTGAGAACAGAGATGGTGATTTTTGTAGGGAGCTTATTATGTGAAGTTGTCATCAACGCTGGAGGCTTCTTCACAGATTCAGTCATTCTAAACAAATGTCTAAGGGTAAGGTTTCTCCTCGTGGAGAGTGACATACCAGCTCTGGCGTGTCGAGGTAAGGAGGCTTACTCGCCAGTGCAATGCTCCTCTGGGAAATTTAATATGCAAATTGTCTCTTCAAAAAAGAGGACTTGTACTCTATAGCGCCACCTATTGGAAGTAGTGATCCTAAAAGTCACAATCGGTGATTCCTTTTGTGCGATGGTATTTTTTTCCAGTAAAATGAGAGACACACTAACAGAAACCTGTTGGACCCCATTATAAGGCAGTGGGTTCCATCCACTGACGATGCTGTCTGTCATGTGAGTGAGCTGTCCCTGACATCAATTCATAGAACAGAAAATAGTAATCCATAATGCTGGTGTGAACACAACCTTATTCATGTAAACAGCACTCATAGCTTTGTCTAGCTTTAGGGCAGCGTCCAATTTAGTGTCCTTTCCAATTGCCCTATAGATGCCACCAAATAACAATGCAGTCTCAAACTGAACGGATGTCATTGATTTATTCTTGGCGCAGACCACCGGAACGGCTTGTGCCGGAGTCATAGAGTGGTAGGGTATGCCTAATAATGTAGTTGAAAATGCATTCATGCCATTTCCAAATTGTTTTCACATGATTAGGGATGAGCGGACCCATGGAAGTTTGGGTTCTAGTACCCAACCTGAACTTGACTACAAAGCTCCGTTCGGGTACCAGAACTGTACCTGAACTTGAACCCGGACCCCATTGAAAGTAATGAGGACCCAAACTTTTGAGCTGGAAAATTCTCTCTCTCTCCTGGAATTCCTTTGGAACTCCGAGCATTGTAACAGACAACAGGAGAAGTCTGTGTTCGGCGTTTAACATCGGACAATGTCTAGTACGAACGCCAAAATTTTAAGATCAGGTTCACTCATCCCTACACATGATAGAGAACAACTTTCAGCAGCAGAAGAGCTCTGTCACCAACAAGTCCATCCTCTAATGATAATGAGATGACTCTGCTCAACCTGTCCCAGTCTATGTAGAAAGCCACATAAAAATATATAAAATGTGTATGTCATTTTCGAATGAAATACTTTCTTCAAGGACAGCTGACAAGTTAGAGATTATTAAATGCAACAGAAATTATTGGGGCAGAAATATGGAACGCTTCTGTTAGAAAATGTGGCTTTAGAGCTTTATGTTAAGGCTAGGTTTATTGAAATCCTATAACAAATTTTACTGTAAAGCGCCATTAATTCTAGGGCACCATACTGAGGAAAAATGCTTTAAATATTAAATATTAAACAATAAAAACAACAATTATGTAAGGTGGGTGAAATTAGGTTTGATGAAAAGCAGTTTCAAAGCCATGCTTTTTGTCGTGGCAGCAGCAGGAGCTGGAAACGGCTTATAAGTACGCAGAATTAATTAGACCCTTAAGGGGTCTCTGTACATGGTCCACCTATATTGACTAAGGCCTCTTTCACACTTCCGTTGTGTGACGTCCGCCCATCCGTGAAAATGGTGGATCCGTCAGAAAAGTAAAAAACGGATGCAAAACTGGTCAGTTTTCTGACGGATCCGCCAAGAAGATTTCACCCGGAAATGAAGAAAATTTCGTTCCGGAAAAAAGAGGAGAGAGAGAGAGGAGAGAGGGAGAGGGAGAGGGAGAGGGAGAGAGAGAGAGAGAGAGAGAGAGAGACCCCGGACACTGTTTTCTGCATTTTACTATGATTTTCAATAGAGGCGACGAATCCGCAGGCGGATTCCCTCAAAAACGGATGCTGGCGGATCCGCCGCCCATAGGCGGCCATTGTACAAAATTTTTTTGTACGTTTTTTTGAAATGACGGACGCCAATTTTTTGGCGGATCCGTCCAAAAACGGACCTAACGGACGACCATCCGTCAAAATCCGTCACTAATGCAAGTCTATGGGAAAAAAACGGATCCGCTAAAAAAAAAATGGCGGATCCGTTTTTTTCACATTTTGACGGATTTTGACTGACGTCGCACGACTGAAGTGTGAAAGAGGCCTTAGTGGTAAATATTATGTCCACTTAACCATACATGCAGGCCGGACTGGAACTGAAGCTCAGCCCTGGCATTTGAGAGCACATCGGCCTACCCGTCGCATGGTGAACGTGTAATATTTTCGTGCCATTGTGGATTATGGATGATTTGGGTGTATGTCACATTTTTTAAATAAAAATTGCTGTAAACTGCACTTTATCATTAACAGACAAAACTGAATTGACATAATGTTGAATACAAATTTCTTTCCAGGAAAATGTTAATTTCTTTCAACTGGACTGACGTACATATTTGTAATAAAAAGCTTCATGACCCCCAAAAAAGTTATGTTTGATAGTACCAGAAAAGTGACTAAGACGTCTGAAATATCATGGAAAAGCAGCTTATTTTTTCCTTGCAGATGGGAAGCAGTTTCATGTCTGTGGCGTCTATCAGCATTTTGATTCTAACAGGAAAAAATCTAATAAAAAATGCAACAATGTCAAAGAGATTTTCCTGCCAAGTGTTTTTCCTGCCTATAGACTCATTTTTGGTGCAGAAATATCTGCAGGAAATACTCATCGTGTGCACATACCCGCACCATTTCATTACCTGTACACATTGCAGACTATGGGCTGTTATCATTACCAGTTATCTGACTGCCACAATTATCTTGGACAGGAGAACGGTGCCCGTACACTGGCAGACTGCAGCCAATAATGGCTTTCCATCGCTGTGCAATATAACTGTAGGTATGTGATTCCCACAGTTACAGTTTCGTGCTGAATAGATTCTCATCATCTTCTCTCAATGTTCTGCTGAGTAAAGTAGATGACAATCTGGTCAGAACATGACCACTTTTTAGCGCTAATCACATTCCTGCAGTGACGTGACGACTGCTCCAACCGACAAGCAGAGCCGAATCCTGACATTGTATATAGTGCACACAGTCAGTTATTCCATAAGCTGTACTGCTTGCTGAAATATTGGTTTGGGGTGAAAAACCCCTTTAATGGTTGTGGTCAACCAGGGCGCGTGCAACTTAAAGAGAACCTGTCAGCAAGTAAAGTCATGGCTGTAATGGCGAGGTAATACTGATCACATTGATGATATCTTTGAAGAAATCCGCTTTGATGTTTCTCTTTAATCACCATGTGAAGTTTTCTGTTAATGAGATTTCAGTGCACAGGGGCCGGACGGTGTAAATACTGTACTGCTCAAAAAATAAAGGGAACACTTAATCAACAGAATATAAGTCCAAGTGAATCAAACTTCTGTGAAATCAAACTGTCCACTTAGGAAGCAACACTGATTGACAATCAATTTCACATGCTTTTGTGCAAATGGAATAGACAAAAGATGGAAATTATTGGCAATTATCAAGACACACTCAATAAAGGAGTGGTTCTGCAGGTGGGGACCACAGACCACATCTCACTACCAATGCTTTCTGGCTGATGTTTTGGTCACTTTTGAATGTTGGTTGTGCTTTCACACACGTGGTAGCATGAGACGGACTCTACAACCCACACAAGTGTTTCAGGTAGTGCAGCTCATCCAGGATGGCACATCAATGCGAGCTGTGGCAAGAAGGTTTGCTGTGTCTGTCAGCATAGTGTCCAGGAGACAGACCAGTACAGCAGGAGACGTGGAGGGGCCGTGGGAGGGAAACAACCCAGCAGCAGGACTGCTACCTCCACCTTTGTGCAAGGAGGAACAGAGGAGCACTGCCAGAGCCCTGCAAAATGACCTCCAGCAAGCCACAAATGTGCATGTGTCTGCACAAACGGTTAGAAACTGACTCCATAAGGATGGTCTAAGTGCCCGATGTCCACAGATGGGGGTTGTGCTCACAGCCCAACACCGAGCAGGACGCTTGGCATTTGCCACAGAACACCAGGATTGGCAAATTCGCCACTGGCGCCCTACGCTCTTCACAGATGAAAGCAGGTTCACACTGAGCACATGTGACAGACGTGACAGAGTCTGGAGACGCCGTGTACAGTGATCTGCCTGCAACATTATTCAGCATGACCGGTTTGGCAGTGGGTCAGTAATGGTGTGGGGTGGCATTTTTTTGGAGGGCCGCACAGCCCTCCATGTGCTCACCAGAGGTAGCCGGACTGCCATTAGGTACCGAGATGAGATCCTCAGACCCCTTGTGAGACCATATGCTGGTGCGGTTGGCTCAGGGTTCCTCCTAATGCAAGACAATGCCAAACCTCATGTGGTTGGAGTGTGTCAGCAGTTCCTGCAAGATGAAGGCATTGAAGCTATGAACTGGACCGCCGATTCCCCAGACCTGAATCCGATTGAGCACATCTGAGACATCATGTCTCGCTCCATCCACCAACATCACGTTGCACCACAGACTGTCCAGGAGTTGGCGGATGCTTTAGTCATACAGGCACAGGGAGGTCAGATAGGCACGTGGAGGCCATGCACACTACTGAGCATCATTTTGACTTGTTTTAAGGACATTACATTCCACATAATTTTGTGTGTGACTCCAAATCCAGGCCTCCATTGGTTAATAAATTTGATTTCCATTGATGATTTTTGTGTGATTTTGTTGTCAGCACATTCAACTTTGTACAGAGCAAAGTATTCAAAGAGAATATTTAATTCATTCACATCTAGGATGTGTTATTTCAGTGTTCCCTTTATTTTTTTGAGCAGTGTAGTTAGTTTTCCATAGACTTCAAAAATGGATCCAGTTGAAACCATTTTTTTTAGCTGGACAAAACAGTTGTGTCTGCACAACGGTTTTGTTAACGGATTGCTGCTGGATCCTCTCTGATTGCTGATTACTGGAGATGTGAACAGAGCCTTACTTTAGGGAGTCGTGCTTTTTCTGTCCTTGTGTAAGTCAGCCAGGGTGGCAGTAGTGGCAACAAGCTGTAGTGTTTCCACACCCTGGCGCCCCCAGATGAAATGCAAAGTCCTTTCTGCTGCATGTGCAGCATGTGCCACAGCACACTTACAGGCATTGTCAGATTTCCCTCAGCTGCTGTCATGTCGGCTCCACATCCATGAGCCCCACAAATCACTTAAGAGACAAGGTCTTTTTCCAACAGCTTAACTTTACTAGATAGCAGTATATTCATCACACGGGCAGCACAATTCACACAGAGCCACGTATTCTGCACTTTCACTGCCTTCCGGGCAGACTCTATTCTTTCTGTAATCTCTCTCGCTCTCCTCCTGGCATTCGCTGCCGTACCTCTAGTCAAGCTCTGTTCTGCCCATGCCTTACTTTTCCCTGCCATCCAGGCAGTCTCTTTGGACAGTCCGTGTCCCATCTGTGCCTTCTATGTCACAAGCTCCCTGTCAGCCCCTCATCTGGTTCCAATTGGGAAAGGTGCCGGGAACGCCGTCTCAGCTGCTCCCACTCGGGTCTTAGACCCCTGATCCTTTTTAGGATGGTCCTGTTAAGCTGGTGCCTGATCGCACTATTCTTCACCTGGGGCCCCTTTCTGCCATCGCAGCTTTATTCCCAAAGCCAGTAATCCATCTGGACTCGATACTGCATGCATCCTGGCCTGTGCAAGGATTCCCGTGCCTGTCTTATACCTCCCTGCACTGTGCTGCTCTGCTCTGTGACCCCTCTCAATTGCTTAACCCCTAAGCTGCCTGTATCTAGCTAATATTCCTGTCTAGTCTAGTCTCTATCTCTAACGTGCACCCCTCTATTCTAATCCCCCTACGGTCGTATACTATCTAAGATCCTATCCTAGCCCTAAGCCTATACACAGTACCTTACAGACACATGACATTACACTACATAAACATTACATTTCACATTAATAAACAAGGAGGTGCCACACGCAATCCAGTGAGCAGTTACTAGGGGAGAGGAGGCACGTGAGGGTCCTCGCCACCTCCTTACACTTGGGTCATCGTATGGTCTTATCTCCTCACTGTCTGGACTCGCTGAGCTCATTCTAGCAGTGTGGGATGCAGTAAGCAGCAGAGATGTAAGCATTAAAGGGAATCTGTCAGCAGGTTTTTGTAATCTGAGGACACCATGAGGTAGGGGTTAAAACACTGAACTCAGCAATGTGTCACATATCCGGCTGTGTGCTGTTGTTTACTTAGACTGGAGCTTTAATCACCTTGTCATTAACATTGCTGTGACTAGCTGGTCTTGTGAGCCCTGGTCCGACTTCACCCCCTTCTGTGATAAGCAGCTCACTGTCTATAGCTATGTGCATGAAAGCCTGGTGTGGGTGGGGTTAGCTTTCTCAGTTCTGCTTCATGCTAAATCTAACAACTCTGATTATGTCAGAACGGCTGCACCTAGTAAACTAAGTGATACATCGTTGGATTCAGGGTCTTTTTCCTACATTTGCTCTCAAACACCTGGATATCCCTACCTTATTCCAATGGATCAAGGCACCCTCCAAACTGCATATGTTGATTATTAACCTCTCTGACATTATAATATTATAAAATGATCTGGAAAAGATTCCTGCAAGGAAAACACATGTCAAATGAAGTTTAATGTTAGCAAATGTAGAGTAATGCATCATAACAGGAGTAATCATACTGCTGCATATAGATTACATGTAAATATATTACAGATTACAGGACAGGAGAAGGACTTGTGTATTCAATATTATTACCCCTCTATAAATCCCTTTGTAAGGTCACATCTTGGATATGGGATCCAATTTGGGCTCCACATTTTCAAAAATCTATTTGGAATTAATAGTTCAAAGGCCATCCTTTAACCAACAATCCTTCTGAGGCTGAGGTCACACTGGCGACTAAATCGTACCACTAGAAAGAGATGAAATATCGCATTGCAGTCTGCCCTATGTTAATCTATGGAGCAGCTCCCAGTATTAGATTTTTTGTGGTCCGATTTAAACGTGCGATTGTCACCGATTGTGGGTCGACTATCGCCAATGCAAGTCTATGGGTGCGATGAAAAGTGGGATTACAAACGGACCGCACGTGTGACTTGCGATTAAATCGCACAACTTTTCCAGGTGACAGGAAACTGCCTCAGTAATTCTCAGGAAGCCTTTACATGCTAATTAGCTAAGCACATCTTAAAAAAAAACAGGAAGAACGCCTACACGTTCAGAAACATGGCATCTACCCTCATCAATGTGGAACTCCTCATCGTATTGGTGCAGGAGAGGCCTGAATTGTGGGACCAGCGCGATCCCAATTACAGTAATCGCACGCGCAAAGAGGCTGCATGGCGAAGAATATGTCAACAAATTTTCCCAGACTATGAGCAGAGATCAAGGGAGGACCAAGAGCGTATTAGTAAGTACGACATGTAACTGATAAATCGAAAAAGTTTTTTTGGTTTAAAAATGTTATCAACAAAATAATAATGTAGCCATATGTGTTTAAATTATATTTAAAATGCAGCATTATGTAACTCTTCATATTTAGAACTACACATTGTTGTGTGTGTTCACAAACAATATCCATGTATATTCAAATATCATCGATGCTTCGCCATTTATTGACTAGAACATTTTTTAGTCCCCTTCACCTCAGATGTAGTGTCTAGGTCCTTAAATTCAAATTTATTTAGGCCTTTTGTAAAGGGGCAAGCAGTTTTGTAAATGTATCTTAGTTCTTATAACATGGACACTTCTGGTTGTATGTTGATGTCTTTTAATATTCTAAATCCCATCACACATGACCACTATTTAAATGTTCAGTGTTACAGATGTTGTTTTTTTGTTAATAAATACATATCAGTCATAATAACCGTTATGCTGTTATTAAATTTGTAGTGACAGATGTGACAAGGCGGTGGCACAGCTGTCGGAACTGCTACCGGAGGGAGAGGCAGATGAGGGATCGTAGTGGGCTTCAGCTTCTAAAAAGAGGAAGTACCTATATTTTGATCGCCTCAACTTCCTTGCGCCTGTGATGGAACTGCGACCGTAAGTGCATGTCTGTTGAACCACTATCATCGAAAACTTTGTTATTTGCTGCCTTTTAAATGATTTTATTTCTTTCCTTTCTAGGACGGAGTCTAACCTAACTGAGAGGGAGACTGGGTCGGACTCTGAAGTGGTTATAGACCCCGTTGGTGATGGGGCAGAGGAGGCAAGCCCTTCCTCTGCAGCATGTTGTTCCACCCAAGCAGCACCACCACCAGCTGCAGGAGCTGAGGAGTCACAAACCCAGCAGCCGGAACAGGAGGACCTACCTCAGAGCAGCAGCCCTAATAGGCCTCAGGATGGGTCTCCTCCTCCTTTCCAACGCACAAGGCAAGGCAGCGGTGACGAGAAGGAGTGGGTTCTGTGACAAGGAGGCAGGTGGACCGAGGAGTTCTGGACTATTTGTCCAGTGTAGCAAATGATGATGGGGAGGAGGCATTTGCCCGCAGTCTGGCCCGTTAGCTCCAGGCTATTCCAAGACAGCACAGACTGCGGATCAGAGGCGGAGTGCAGATTGTTGTGGATGCTGGAACAGCGCCTAATAATCCAAGCAACCTACTAGATTATCTAGAAAGACGACAGGTTGGTCCTGAAAATGTATTAAGGTTGTTTGGACCCCAGCAATCACAATCTGCTTCTGCCTCTGATCCTCCGCCTCATCATCATCCTCCTCCTCCACCTCCTCCTTGTGTCCAACAGAACCCAACTCCTCCTCTTCATCCTACTGCAGCTCCTTCATACTACCGAGCTACCCAGCTCCAAGCCATGGGACAGAGTGGCCATGCCCAATATGCCCACTCTAACATACCCAATGTTGTTGGCTGGCCACAACATGGATATGTTAGACATGGGCATATTGGGGGTCATTCTGGTACTGCTCAGTCATATCAATATGACTATGAGCAGCAATTCCCTATGTACCCCTACCCACAAGGCCATCAGGATGCAGCCAGTAACCCAGCTGCTACCTTAGGTTCTGCACCAGCTCAGGGTCAAACACAGGTTGCAGATAGTGGAAGGCCTAACACACAACATGGCCCTCCATCCTCACCACCACCAAGCTACCATCAATTGTAGATGAAATAAACTTTTTTGTATGTTTTTTAATTTGTATTTAAGTTATATATGTGTTTTTTTTTTGCTGTTGACAATTTTCAAAATATTTAATTGTTACCTTTGGACATGTTGGTCCGGTTTACAAAAGATATCAGCCACTAAAAGGCTACAAAAAATACACTAATGAGTAAAATTAGTGAAGTGCCATTGGTTGTCTGTGATTATTCTTATATGTTATGTCCTGTCTAAAGTAGGGTAAAGTGGACTTAAAGAACAACAGTGTTCCATCAATTAATTAATCACAAGTAAGTTTATGGTATGATATAACATAAAACACACTACATAGCTATGGCCTCCTCTTGCCAAGGAATAGCACCAGCAGGGGAAACAAAAAAATTTGTCAATAAGTCACGGACTTTGAGTCCAGAAGGGGGACGACGAGGATGGATGACTGGTCTCATAGGCCTCGTCATATTAACAGACTCAAGGTCAGGCATATCAGCTGATGAGCATTCATGCATTCTAGTAAAATTAGGTAGTACGACACATGCTTGCACTAGAAGATTAACATTTGAATCACTTAGCTGAATGGCTGATTGTAGGACACGCCATTTGGCTGTAAGAATACCAAATGTGCACTCCACCAAGCGTCGTGCACGAGAAAGCCGATAATTAAATATGCGTCGCCGATGGTTCAGATTGCGACGAGGATATGGCCTCATAACATGACGAGTTAATTGGAAGGCCTCATCCGCTACTACAACATATGGCACTGCACCCATATTTGACTGTGGAAGTTGACATGGTGGTGGTAAGTCCAATTAGTTATTGCGTAGCCGCCGACCCATAATGGAAGAATTGAAGACTCTGGAGTCTCCAGTCCTTCCATAAGCCCCAATGTCTACAATTATGAAGCGGTAGTTACTGTCGACCAAGGCCAACAAAACTATAGAAAAATATTGCTTATAATTGTAGAATTGGGTCCCTGAGTTCGGCGGCTTACGCACACGTATGTGCTTCCCGTCCAGGGCTCCAATACAGTGTGGAAAATTACTGGTTTCTTGAAATCCACGTGCAATCCTCAACCAATCTTCCATTTTGGGCTCTGGCATCACCTCTTTATTTAGTCTTGACCAAATTTGGGCACAAGTAGAGCTGACTATTCCAGAAATGGTGGATTTCCCTATTAAAAACTCTAAATGCAGAGCAGCGTATGACAGCCCAATGGAAAGGAACCTGCAATACACAAACAACAACAAACATGTACACATCAGGCAAACAAACTACAAGCACTGCATTAACCAAATTTAAACAGTGGACATTTGTTTTCTCAGGCATTCACTTAATGCTATGACTTACAAACCGTTATGACTGCTACACACAAGCATATAGGGAAAAGGGCAAAATGTAATAATGGCATTGGGTACAGTATGTTAAGATGAACAAAGTAAGAACAATGTTAAAGTTGGTCAATTGTGGAAAACATCATCAACATATCGTTGACACACATACCGTAATGTTAGAAGAAGCCTTTCCTCAGAAATTGAAGGACGCATCCTGGTGTTCTTAAAGGTGATTCCAGGGCGCAATATGTCAAGCAAAATATCAAAGGTGGCAACACTCATGCGACAATAGGCAAAAAACTTGTCTGGATTCCTACGCAGTGTCGAATACAGGCGCTCAAAATGCCCTTTGCTGATTCTTCGCATCAAAAGGGATGCACCCACAACCTTCTGCAGATTCTGGGAGAAACAACTACAGGGTATGACTCCCCAAAACGTCTGGATAGCACCCAATAGTACAGCAGACGCTCAGTTCTATTAAACATTAGTCTGTCACTCATAATTGTAACTTAGCAGCAACACAACAGGAACCACTAAGAAGCCAAACACTCCACGGCAACGTTGGGAGGGTAAGAACAGTCAAACCTCGCTTAAATATGGGTCTGGCTCATTATTCAAATCATTTGCAGGCCTCAAAACCGTTAAATGTCCATTTTGCTATGATGCCACTAAAAAACGGTAGTCGCTGGGTAATCGGATGTGAAACGTAAGCGTACATGCTACAAAATCACATCACCTACTAAAAATCGGATGCCAGTCGCATCAATGTTCATAAAATTTTAATCCGATTATCGACTGACTAAAACGGTCCGATTTTTTAGACGTTGTGTGTGACTCCAGCCTAAGTGTGCAACTTTGTGAGACTTGGACCTGGATCAGTAAGGGAGAAATGATCCTGTACATCCACTGAGGAATCAGATTAGCCAAATTCGTTCCAGCAGCCAATGTGGTGACAGATATCGCAGCCAGATCTCTCCCACATCCGGATTATCACATTTATAGTCTATATTTGTTATATCGTTCTCAGTAAATCTTATAAAATGTACAAATTGTAAAATTCTGCAGTTCCATCTGTTATATATTGTTACTAACTCTCTAAACTTGAGGGAAGGGTGACCACCCATCCATGGTTCCCTAGAGGTTTCCTTCACAGGGGGTTTTTCCTCTCCTGAGTGCTGGGTGTGACTCTTTGTGAGTCGGGGGTTGTGCTATTTTCGGTGTCGTGCGAATTTAAATAAAACTGAGAATGTTTGACACCTAATTACAATTCTTTGTGTATTTATTTTCTGTGCTTCTGTCTGATTCATGTTTGGAAGTCTGGGTCCATCACATATCACTGAGTCATACGTCTGGACATCTGCCAGCAGCAGTTTTGCCCCAGGGGTTGCCCCTGCTCTGGTGATGAAGAAGATGTATTTCTATGCAGCCGTACACTCCGGTTCCGAGTGCTTGCGGCAGTGCCGGGTATTGATGCGAGTTTCTCGCATCACACTCGCAAGTGTGACCCCGGCATTAGAGGGTAATTCTGCTGATTGTAAGACAGTGGATTACAGACAAGTCTGCTGCCAATGGGAGAGAATTTGTGGTCTGAATTATGGGGATTCTCCAGCTAAATAAAAAACACTAACAAAATATTTGGATATCGCCTCTTGAAGAATACTAGTGAATAGTGTTGAGCATTCCGATACCGCAAGTATCGGGTATCGGCCGATATTCGCTGAATCGGAATTCCGATACTTAGTTCCGATATTTTCCATATATCGTATACCGGAATCGGAAGTTCCCATAATTCTTTGAGAGACAATGTGATTTTAGTCAGCCAATGAGGAATCCTAAGAAGTGTGGGCACATCCTGTACTGCTGCGGTCATGTTAACTAATGGCATGGCTGTGATTGGATGCTGAAATGATGTCAGAATGCACTATAAAAGGCGCCGCCGCCATTTTAGCGTCACTGTGCTGTGAACTCAGTTAGGGAAAGAACGCTGCTCTGCTGACTCTGAGGGACAGTTAGAGATTGCGATTTAGTGTACTGTGCTTTAGGCAGGCTAGTTTACCACCGGCTGTGTAAAGCTTCCTTTTGCCTGCAGTGTTGTTTTAACAGCTCTGCAAGGTGTGTGTGAGTGCAGGTGACGCTGCAGTTTGCTCTGCATGCAACGCTGTCTGTAGGCATCTGCACGTGTCACTCACAACGTCGATTTTTTAGACGTTGTGTGTGACTCCAGCCTAAGTGTGCAACTTTGTGAGACTTGGACCTGGATCAGTAAGGGAGAAATGATCCTGTACATCCACTGAGGAATCAGATTAGCCAAATTCGTTCCAGCAGCCAATGTGGTGACAGATATCGCAGCCAGATCTCTCCCACATCCGGATTATCACATTTATAGTCTATATTTGTTATATCGTTCTCAGTAAATCTGATAAAATGTACAAATTGTAAAATTCTGCAGTTCCATCTGTTATATATTGTTACTAACTCTCTAAACTTGAGGGAAGGGTGACCACCCATCCATGGTTCCCTAGAGGTTTCCTTCACAGGGGGTTTTTCCTCTCCTGAGTGCTGGGTGTGACTCTTTGTGAGTCGGGGGTTGTGCTATTTTCGGTGTCGTGCGAATTTAAATAAAACTGAGAATGTTTGACACCTAATTACAATTCTTTGTGTATTTATTTTCTGTGCTTCTGTCTGATTCATGTTTGGAAGTCTGGGTCCATCACATATCACTGAGTCATACGTCTGGACATCTGCCAGCAGCAGTTTTGCCCCAGGGGTTGCCCCTGCTCTGGTGATGAAGAAGATGTATTTCTATGCAGCCGTACACTCCGGTTCCGATGCTTGCGGCAGTGCCGGGTATTGATGCGAGTTTCTCGCATCACACTCGCAAGTGTGACCCCGGCATTAGAGGGTAATTCTGCTGATTGTAAGACAGTGGATTACAGACAAGTCTGCTGCCAATGGGAGAGAATTTGTGGTCTGAATTATGGGGATTCTCCAGCTAAATAAAAAACACTAACAAAATATTTGGATATCGCCTCTTGAAGAATACTAGTGAATAGTGTTGAGCATTCCGATACCACAAGTATCGGGTATCGGCCGATATTCGCTGAATCGGAATTCCGATACTTAGTTCCGATATTTTCCATATATCGTATACCGGAATCGGAAGTTCCCATAATTCTTTGAGAGACAATGTGATTTTAGTCAGCCAATGAGGAATCCTAAGAAGTGTGGGCACATCCTGTACTGCTGCGGTCATGTTAACTAATGGCATGGCTGTGATTGGATGCTGAAATGATGTCAGAATGCACTATAAAAGGCGCCGCCGCCATTTTAGCGTCACTGTGCTGTGAACTCAGTTAGGGAAAGAACGCTGCTCTGCTGACTCTGAGGGACAGTTAGAGATTGCGATTTAGTGTACTGTGCTTTAGGCAGGCTAGTTTACCACCGGCTGTGTAAAGCTTCCTTTTGCCTGCAGTGTTGTTTTAACAGCTCTGCAAGGTGTGTGTGAGTGCAGGTGACGCTGCAGTTTGCTCTGCATGCAACGCTGTCTGTAGGCATCTGCACGTGTCACTCACAGACTCTTTTTTTTTTTTCTTCAGTGTATAAAAGGCGCCGCCGCCATTTTAGCGTCACTGTGCTGTGAATTCAGTAAGGGACAGAACGCTGCTGTGCTGACTCTGAGGGACAGTTAGAGATTGCGATTTAGTGTACTGTGCTGTAGGCAGGCTAGCACCAACCGCTGTGTAAAGCTTCCTTTTGCCTGCAGTGTTGTTTTAACAGCTCTGCAAGGTGTGTGTGAGTGCAGGTGACGCTGCAGTTTGCTCTGTATGCAACGCTGTCTGTAGGCATCTGCACGTGTCACTCACAGACTCTTTTTTTTTTCTTCAGTGTAATTCTTGCTGCTCCATGTAATTGAAATAATAGTGTGACGCGCTTCCATCCGTATACAATACCTTGGTTGCAAACACTATAGAAGTCCACAATGGAGCCTTTCACAGCAAGTGAACAGTTGTGTTTCAGTGTTCACTGCAGTCTGTAATTTTTTTTTTTTTTTTGAGTGCAGATCACGCTCCAGTTACTTCAACTAATGCTGCGTGTACTCTGCTGAGTGTCTGTCACTGGCTCATCCTTGTAATTTTTCAAAAATTGCTGCTGCTTTATTCTATTTTAAATTTACAAAAATATATTAGTGTGACGCTCTTCCATCAAAATACAATACATTGCTTGCAAACTTAATAGAAGTCCACAAAAAGGCCTTTCACAGCAAGTGAACAGTTGTGTTTCAGTGTTCACTGTAGTCTGAGGTTTAATTTTTTTGTAGGAGTGTAGATCCCGCTCCACTTCAACCACCGCAGCGTGTACTCTGCTGAGTGTCTGTCACTGGCTCATCCTTGTAATTTTTCAAAAATTGCTGCTGCTTTATTCTATTTTAAATTTACAAAAATATATTAGTGTGACGCTCTTCCATCAAAATACAATACATTGCTTGCAAACTTAATAGAAGTCCACAAAAAGGCCTTTCACAGCAAGTGAACAGTTGTGTTTCAGTGTTCACTGTAGTCTGAGGTTTAATTTTTTTGTAGGAGTGTAGATCCCGCTCCACTTCAACCACCGCAGGTGTACTCTGCTGAGTGTCTGTCACTGGCTCATCCTTGTAATTTTTCAAAAATTGCTGCTGCTTTATTCTATTTTAAATTTACAAAAATATATTAGTGTGACGCTCTTCCATCAAAATACAATACATTGCTTGCAAACTTAATAGAAGTCCACAAAAAGGCCTTTCACAGCAAGTGAACAGTTGTGTTTCAGTGTTCACTGTAGTCTGAGGTTTAATTTTTTTGTAGGAGTGTAGATCCCGCTCCACTTCAACCACCGCAGCGTGTACTCTGCTTAGTGTCTGTCACTGGCTCATCCTTGTAATTTTTCAAAAATTGCTGCTGCTTTATTCTATTTTAAATTTACAAAAATATATTAGTGTGACGCTCTTCCATCAAAATACAATACATTGCTTGCAAACTTAATAGAAGTCCACAAAAGGCCTTTCACAGCAAGTGAACAGTTGTGTTTCAGTGTTCACTGTAGTCTGAGGTTTCATTTTTTTGTAGGAGTGTAGATCCCGCTCCACTTCAACCACCGCAGCGTGTACTCTGCTTGAGTGTCTGTCACTGGCTCATCCTTGTAATTTTTCAAAAATTGCTGCTGCTTTATTCTATTTTAAATTTACAAAAATATATTAGTGTGACGCTCTTCCAGAGGACAGCGTTTGTTGGCCATTTGTGAGTCTGCAGCACATGGTTGATTTCATGCTGCACTGCCTGAGAAACGACCGCTGCATCGGCCACATTCTCACCACGTCAGATTATTGGGTGTGCACCCTCCTAGACCCTCGCTACTGGGACAACTTACAAAGCCTCATCACACCGTTGAACCGGGACCGTAAAATGTTGGAGGACCAAGACACACTGTTGAAATCCATAATGTTCTCCATTCCAGCCGAGAGCGCTGCTGCTGCTACTGCTTTACAAAGCAGCTCTGTGCGTCGAGGCATTGTAGACACCTCTGCAACAAGAGAGAGCACAAGCAGCGCCTCTGCACAGGGCAAGAGCTGTATGTTACAAATGTGGCGAAGTTTTGTGACAGCGCCACCAAGGTGTACACCATAGTGATGGGAAATCTAGTTAATTTTGGTGATTAGTTCACCATGATCTAGTTCACTGAAAAGATTAGTTCAAAAGATTAGTTCATTTAGTTCAGTTTTTCTCCACCCTATCCTGTGAGGAGCTGATAGGAAATGCATCATGTGACCTCTGAACTAAATGAACTAGATGAACTGCTGAACAAAATGTTCTATTGAGAATGACTCAGGACAGCCTAGTTCAATCTGATGCCTCTGACTGAGCCCAGCAGTGCCACATAATGATTGTGTATGAGGGGGCTGAGAAGCAGTTCAGCATCCACCATTTTAAGAACAGAACAGGGGTCAGTGTTAAAGATTTTAGCAAGACTGATCTTCTAGGCTAGAGGCATGAACTACACACAGAAACACTCTCTCATACACACATATGAGCTGTGTCTGTGTACTGTGTGTGCAATTTCATTTTTTATTGATAATATTATTATTACTGTTATATTTGTATTTGATGTGTGGTATGCTTTGGAGGTGCTGGCTTGCCCTGCTGCCAGTGTATTATCTGAGCGCGTCTTTAGTGCTGCAGGTGGTGTACTAACAGACCGTCGCATGCGACTATCCTCAGACAATGTAGACCGGCTTATTTTTCTGAAAATGAACAAGGCATGGATCTCACCTGAATTTGCCTGTCCGTTTTCAGATTAAATAACTGTTTGCCAACGTTTTCCAAGTCTCCTGTTATGTTCATCTTTCTACCACCTGAACTCTACTCCCTGGGCTACAACACTGCCAGTCACAGGGGAATGATCATTTACAAAACAAAATGTTATCCCCAACAAATAGTAGCGCAACGACTCCAGTGCCCACTTTATCGCCAGGCACTCTCTCTCTACAATGCTGTCTCTGTTTTTTGATGGAGTAAGTTTTCGACTCAGGAAACTAATGGGATGCTCCTCCCCGTTAAGCTCCAGTCCTGAGACAACACGGCACCCAGACCTACCTCTGATGCATCAGTCTGGACAATGAATTCTCTTTTGAACTCGGGTGTGCTCAAAACTGGTGACCCACACAGTGCCCCTTTTATTGCCCCTGTTGATGACCCTTGCTGATTTATTAACCGGCTCCACCAGATCCATGGGTATTCTCTCAAACTGGACCTCTAAAATTTTTAATGGCACCAAGGGACTTACTAAATGAGGCTGAGGACTGTGTATCTGGCGCATGCGACAAGAGTTACAATACCGTTTAACTTCTTGATAGACCCCCAGCCAGTAAAACCGTTGTATAATTCTGTGTAGGGTTTTCTTTTGGCACAAATGTCACCCTAGTACATGCGCATGCGCTAAGTCCATTACCAACCTCCGATATGACTGCGGTAGCAGCAATTGCTAAAAAATTTCAACATGTATTTTATAAACCTGATACAGCAAATCTTGGTTCAGCTCTAATTGTTTAAATACTGTAGCTGCCCCGGGGTGTTGGGGTTCCCCATTGACAACCAGTAAATTTTCACGGGCTAGACTCAACGTAGGGGCCGCGTAGTTGCGCCTTAACAAATTTGTCACCTGTCACATTTAAGTATTACAATTCAGGTCCCGGTGTCAAATCTTCCATCTCCCCAACTAACACTTCGATAGGAGAGGGGTTTTCCTACTCCACCGAAGGCAAAGGTAATACTGCCCACTGCACACATGTGTTATGCATAGTGAGACTGATAGTAGCCAACAAAGTAGCTAACAAAGGCCACTTGTGATCGCCCTATCAGCGTAGGAACAATGCTACTCAAAAGATCTTCCATGATCCTGGACAAAATCTTGATATAATGGTCAATGAGTGAGAATGTACGATAGGATCCAGGCAGATGTGAAGGTTTGTTTGGTTTTAGTAGCAACTTCATGTGTGACATGTTTGAATGGCTGGGCAACCCTCCTGTCTCCAATATATGATTGAAGGTGCGTACCAATGTGGACGGGATATCCTCACTCAATAATTTTAATAATTTGGCTGTAAACCCGTCAGATCCTGGAGCTTTCCCGTATTTAAAGTAACTTATCGCCGCTGTCACTTCCGTCACCTCAATTTGTTTTTTTAAAAGGAGAAGCTGATAGTTTGTGATGGATGGTAACCGTATTCCATCTACAAAGGTGTTACCCTCCTCACTATCCGTATGTTCCACCTTATATAAGTCTGAGTA
The DNA here is from genome assembly GCA_033576555.1 of Oophaga sylvatica. Lineage (NCBI taxonomy): Eukaryota > Metazoa > Chordata > Amphibia > Anura > Dendrobatidae > Oophaga > Oophaga sylvatica. The sequence continues at coordinate 350,623,597 of JARQOD010000004.1, read as the reverse complement.
GTATTCTTGTAGAATGGTGTTTATGGTTCGAGGGTCTGTGTTCATGATCCCATGTTTATTCGTTAACGCTGTAATATGTTGATGACGAATGTGATTTCCTTTCGCTAGTCGTGCTAATAGTCTCCCTCATTTGCTACCATAACGATATACATCGGCTCTATAATTGTTATTACTGCTTCTCTCTCGTCGATATACCCATACGTGTAAGTCAACCTTAGCCTGCTTACATCTATTTTTAACCTGTGTTGATGAACTTGTCTTGTTTGCCGTGTACCTATCGCGTAATATCCTGCTAGCCTGCGAGTAGTTTGTCGCCATCTTCTTTTTTAGCGTTGTCTGATAACCTATTAGTTTCCCGCGCATTACTCCCTTCCCTGCTGCCCATAAAAGTTCCGGCCTATCCCTAGTATCTCCATTATCCCTTACATATTAAAAACACCATTGCTTCACATGATGTCGAAACTTCTCATCCATTAACAAATAGGTCGGGAAGCGCCAAGTTTGGTTTGGCCCCATCTGCACCATATCTGGCAGGGTCACTGATACGGGCGCGTGGTCATATATAGCTACGCTGTGCACATCTGCCTCTTCCACTCCCCTTAATAGCTCCTGTGCTAGCAATATATAATCTATTCTGGACCAAGAGTCATGTGGCGCCGAATAGAATGAATATTCACTGCCATCTGGGTTCAGGTGTGTCCAAATGTCTACAAAGTTACTCGTGTCTAGCAAGGGTTATTATAAACGTGTGTCATGTGATCGCACATTCATTCGCATCGACCTACAGTTCTTCACTGGTTCGATTCACCATATTTAAGTCACCACCGTGGGTGGTTTTAATGCTCTCCTATCGGCCTGATATGCTTGGATACCTGGGATAAATTCAGGAACGTCTCCAAACTCCCTACTCACATGTCAGCGCAGGAACCGTAAGAGGGAACGTGCTTGTTTTGTTGCGCATAGGTGGAGTTTTATACAGTAAATGATTACTGCTGTCTTATTTTTGCGTCCCAAGGGCAGAATAAGTCTGCGTAACGTTACATTTTACAGACACTCATATAATAGACACACGCTACCCTAACCGTGACACAAGGAAGGTATTGTTGTGGGATAAAGCCGCCATTTTAGCGTCACTGTGCTGTTAATTCAGTTTGGGACAGAACGCTGCTCTGCTGACTCTGAGGGACAGTTAGAGATTGCGATTTTGTGTACTGTGCTTTAGGCAGGCTACTTTACCAACCGCTGTGTACATCTTCCTTTTGCCTTGCAGTGTTTTTTTCACAGCTCTGCAAGGTGTGTGTGTGAGTGCAGGTGACGCGCTGCAGTTTGCTCGGCATACAACGCTGTATGTAGGCATCTGCACATGTCACTCTCACACTCTTTTTTTTTTTTTTTCTTTAGTGTAATTCTTGCTGCTCCATTCAATTGAAATTATAGTGTGACGTGCTTCCATCCGTATCCAATACATTGGTTGAAAACACTGTAGAAGGACACAAAAAGCCCTTTCACAGCTAAGAGTTGTGTTCACTGTAGTCTGAGATTTTAATTTATTCAATTTTGATCACGCTCAAGTTACTTCTTCAAGCAATGCTGCTTGTACTCTGCTGAGCGTGTCTTACTGCCTCATCCTTGTCATTTTTCTCGAATTGGTGTACATGTACATCAAAGTAGTCTTCATTTTGATCGAAATCCAAGCAGGTACCCGGACACTCTATGGCTGCTTTTGTACGGTGGACTGGCTCCAACATTCAATAAGACTTAAGATGCAATCGGGCACCTTGTCAAGGCCCAATCCTCTTCTCCCTCTGATATAATAATAATAATAATCTTTATTTATATAGCGCCAACATATTCCGCAGCGCTTTACACTTTAACAGTTTCAAAACACAAGTCATTGGTAACAACGTTAACAATACAATAATTAAAGCAAAATAAGCCGACCCTGCTCGTGAGAGCTTACAATCTACAATGAGGTGGGGGAGATACAAAGTACAGGTGTGTATATATAATGGTGCATTTCCAATGATGGTCCAGCCATCTTGAGGGAGTGAGGCATGGATGGAGGTAGTGAATGGGCTCCACATACACACTTAAACATAGAACGACTTTGGTTATTGAATGTGATAGGCCACTCTGAACAAATGTGTTTTGAGGGAGCGCCTGAAACCAGGAAAATTGTGGATAGTCCTAATTTCTTGTGGTAGAGCATTCCAGAGGATTTGCGCAGCGCGGGAGAAGTTTTGGAGTCGGGAGTGGGAGGTACGGATTAATGCAGAGGTTAGTCGAAAGTCATTTGCAGAGCGCAGCAGTCGGTTAGGCCGATAGATAGAAATGAGGGAGGAGATGTAGGGGGGTGCTGCACTGTGGAGAGCTTTGTGGGTGAGAACCAGTACTTTGAATTGGATCCTATAATGAATGGGCAGCCAGTGTAAGGACTGGCGAAGAGCGGACGCGTCCGAGTACCGATTAGCCAGATGGATGACCCTGGCTGCTGCATTAAGGATGGACTGGAGAGGGGATAGTCGAGTAATGGGGAGGCCAAGTAATAGAGCATTGCAGTAGTCCAGGCGGGAGTGGATCAATGCTACAGTGAGGGTTTTTGTTGTTTCCATGGTGAGAAAAGGGCGGATTCTAGAGATGTTCTTTAGGTGTAGACGGCAAATATCTAACAAACAGGTCATGCTGGAGAGACTTGCACCTACTGCCACTCAGGGTCTTCAGCTCCTTTGTGAGAAACTAATGTTTGGCCAGCCAGTATATCAAATAAAGTTCATGAGAAATGGGAACTGTGGTTGGCTTCACTTTTGGTACTGGGTGCTAATACCAAACCATGGTGGTGCCATTCAATGGATATTCCTGGCTGTTGGAGACAAGCTCATTCCCACAGAAAAGTACCAGAAAGCTAAGGAGATGGTGGCCTCTCTCAACATGAAGGAGTTTGCTCGTTGTCTAGGAGACCGACCACCCCTGCTGTGTACCTTGTCAACGTTGTGTTGAAGCTTGCAAGGATTAAGAGGTTACAGTGGTAAGTCTGGTTTTTACTAAAGATCCTGCTGTGTATTATAGTTTTTATGTTTAAAAAAAAATTTTATCTTAGGAATGTTAAATAAATTTTTCTTTTTTTTTTTTAAATACAATGTATCTTATGAATGTTAAATATTTAATTTTTTTTTTGATAAAATAAAATGTATCTTATGAATGTTAAATAACCATTTTTTTTTTTTTTTTTTTCAGGTATTTGATCTACCGTAGCTAGTTGCTGATCGTTGACTCTACACCCCTCTCCCCAGAATGTTACTCGGGTTATGGGGAGAAAATCACCGCTATTCCAGACTGATTTCATGTTAATGTGTCTGGCTCTTACACAGCACACAGCACTTGATGTTAGTTTATCTTTTTCCTAAATTATTTGTTACACTGCCCTTCTCACATTTAATTTGCACTTTTTTTTTAAGCACAAGTTTTTTTACACTTCCTTGTTCTGTAAGTAGGCTTAATGGTTAAATGTTTTATACTAGATGTAAATATGTAACATGTAAATTTTATATTAAGATTTTGAAAATTATTAGGTACACACCATCAGGCTCTTTCGTCCCCTCTCCTTAGAGTAGCGGTAATATATTGGACCCCAGGCTCGCCCACACAGTTCCTTGACCACTTCTCTGCCTGGCTGCCGCACTTTCATGTCCTCAGAAGTACCACCCTTATCCTTGGAGACTTCAACATCCCCATTAACAGCCCTACTTCCACACTCAAAACACATTTGTTCAGAGCGGCCTATCACATTCACTAATCAAAGTCATTCTACGTGTAACTGGTTGTGTGTGTGTAGCCCATTCACTATCTCCATCCATCCCTCACTCCTGAAAATGGCTGGACCATCATTGTAAATAAACCATTGTATATAAACAACTGTACTTTGTAGCTCCCCCTCCTCATTGTAGATTGTAAGGTCTCACGAGCAGGGGCGGCTTATATTGCTTTAATTATTGTATTGTTAACGTTGTCACTTATGACTTGTGTTATGAAACTGTTAAACTGTACAGCGCTGCGGAATCTGTTGGCGCTATATAAATAAAGATTATTATTATAGAGGCCCACTCAGTAGTGGTGAAGTGAACGGCGCAAATTGCGAGTTGATTGCAACTGATGCAGCTGATACTCCATTACTGCTGGCTGCTGCTCACACCAACCGCTCCAACATATGTAACGTGGGAATTCCACCTGGTGGGTACGTCACATATGATGCGATGTTCAGGAAGGCAAAATCTGCGTTGCAGAGCTGCAATGCGCGATCTGGCCATGGTGGAACGTCGCAAGTTAGCGCACTGTAGGCGGACCTTGTGCCGCAGTGCATCAAGATCCGGATAGTCCCTCAAAAAACTCTGGACGACCAAGTTTAGCACATGTGCCAGACATGGTATTGTGAGTGACGTTGCCTAGGCCCAGACCTGCCACCAGATTTCGGCCATTGTCACACACTACAAGCCTGGCTGGAGATTCGCTGGCAAAATACACATGTCGCTCTCTTGCTTTATGGCATTCCAGAGCTCCAGCGCTGTGTGGCTTTGATTCCCCATGGAAATTAATTTCAGGACGGCCTGTTGACGTTTGGCCACGTCTGTGCTATATCGGTCAACAGGCTCGCTGTCTGGGTGTTATGTTTGACACCAATCTCTCCTTCACCTCCCATATACAATCTGTTGCCCGCTATTGCCACCTACACCTAAAGAACATCTCTCCCGAATCCAAGACTTCTCCCCGCTGCGCCAATACTGTGGAATGCGTACCCCAAGAAATTAGAACTATCCACAATTTGCATGTTTTGGGGCGCTCACTCTAAACACATTTCTTCATAGCGGCCTATCACATTCACTAATCAAAGTCATTCTATGTGTAAGTGTGTGTGTGTAGCCCATTCACTATCTCCATCCATCCCTCCCTCACTCCCTCAAATGGCTGGGCCATCATTCTAAATACACCATTGTATATAAAACACCTGTACTTTGTATCTCCCCACATATTTGTAAATTGTAAGCTCTCACGAGCATGTGCGGATTATATTGCTTTCATTATTGTATTGGTAACGTTGTTAGTTATGACTTGTGTTCTGAAAACTGTTAAACTGTAAAGCGCTGCGTAATCTGTTGGCGCTATATAACTAAAGATTCTTATTAAAGCGTTCACGGGTCCATGTGGAGGTAGACCGTGACGGCTCCTGCAACGATGTTTCTGAGGAAATGGAGAAGGAGGAGTCAATGTGTACAGACTTGATTCCCGCAATCCTTGTAGTTGCCTGAAAACGTACAGCGCCACTCGCAAGATCTGTACCCGGCTCCACAACATTGACCCAATGGGCAGTAAGGGAAAGGTATCGCCCTGGCCATGGATACTGGTCCAACGCAGCGGTGGTCAGGTGGACATTGCTACTGACGGAGTTTAGTAGCGCATGTTTAATTTTAACCTCAACAACATGCTTTTACAGACCAGGGACGGCTTGCCTGCTGAAATAAAATCAGCTTGGCACATTGTATTGTGGGACTGCCAATGCCATTAAGTTCCGTAAACTGTCAGTCTCCACCAGCCTGAATGACAGCATTTCAAGGGACAGGAGTTTTGCAATGCCAGCATTCAGAGCCTGTGCTCGTGGATGGTTTGCCGAGATTGGGCCTACACCCGATACGCCACAACCTGACACCACAGATAAACAAGCCATAAAATCTCTGAAAGATAACCCCAACATTATTATTAAACCAGCAGATAAGGGGGTGCTATCGTTATTATGAATAAGACCCAATATATTGCCGAAATTCATAGACAACTGTCAGTTAACCTAACCTACAGACAACTCAATTGTGACCCTACATTTTACATCTGTCAAAAAATTGATCGTATCCTGACAAAACATCTTTAATTGATCACCATAGACTGTAAGACTATGACATTCCTTAATATTCAATACCCCATCACCCCTGTTTTCTACACACTCACAAAAATCAACAAAAAAACTACATTATCCACCCGCATACCCTAGAGGGATAATTCTCCGTGTTCTACAATATCACCCAAATGTTTAACATGTTGCCTAATTCCTATGTATATATATTCTTCACCCTATGTATTTATTGTATATATTGTATATATTATACATTGTCATTGACTGTAAATTTTTCTATCTCTTCCAGCGACTATTTGATAAAGGCCACTGCGTTGCCCAAAACGTCAGTCAGTAGTCTCATAGCTATTTTCTTTTTTCACATCAAGTGTGCAATAAAAATTTCAAATTTAACCATGACATATGCAGTTAAACTTGTGCAGTGATTCTCTATAGACTGTACATCTTCAGTGTGTCTTTGTAACTCAACTACGTGTTTTCTCCGCACATGTTTACACATATTTGTGGTATTGAGGTTATGACACTTTACCTCTTTTAACTTTTTGATTACACAGCTTGCATTTGACATAGCAAATATCATCTGCAAGTGTGTGAAAAAAGGACCACGCAGTGCAAGTCCTGGGAGCGTCCGTTTAGACTTTTGGAAGAGAAATCCGAACAGGTGCCAAAATGGAGGCTACAGGCAACAGATATGCAGCCTAACTCTCCTCCTGTTTGTACCGTGGGGCAATCGCTTCCTCAGAGCTGCTACCACCACCTTCCTGTTCCTCACGCCATGTTGGGTCTTGGACCTCATCATCTTCACTAACCTCTTCCAACACCTCTGCTGTTGGGTGGTCTGGCCACCACCATGCTCAACAGAAACTGGCACCTGAGTCTCATCATCATCAGATGCGTTCTGCGGTGTGCTGACCATCGGCACTGTCTCACCCGCCTCTTCAGATTCAGAGAGACACAGCTGTTGCGCATCACTGCATACTCCCTCTTCTTCACATTCCAGAATGCTGCTTGGCTGTGCCCCTGTTTGCAAACCAACAGATTTCTGAGAACAGAAGCAGAGACTCAGCTGGCTCCTGTACAGAACTCTCTGACTGACTGGGCAATTTGGCAGGCGGTGAAGAGACAGATGGTTGATCAACAGTGCTGTGTTCCTGAGAGGAGGTGGAAACAATTGAAGTCGATGCATTGGACCCTGGGCTCCAACACCGCCAGTTGTTGCCTGTAAGTGCTGTTAGCACAGTCAACACTTGCTCCTGTGTTATGGGGTTGAGTAATGGCAGCTGTTCCCCTGCTGTGTGTACGACAAAAAGTCATGCTGCCTCCACCCTGTCCTCCTCTCATCCCTGGGCTCCAACACCGCCAGTTGTTGCTCGGAAGTAATTGGCACGGGTACTGACTCATGCCCACCCTGGTTACAGCACCACAGCTGTTTCCTGGCAGTGTCACGTAAATTAGCCTCAAATAAGTTGTCCTGTCATGTTGCATTCCGGTTTATCCGACTCTATGGTGCCTGCAGTTTAGGTGATTCCTATGTGTGCTGTGGGATATGTAAATAAAGGCTCTTTCCGTTGTGAAAATAGGACAAGCACCCACTGTAGGACTGTGTGATTTGGTAACTGCAGACGGCTTGCGGCCTGTCAACTTACATTTTCATGGGTGCCTTATGGTACCCGTCCGAGTTCCAGTACCGTCAGCTTGGTTCCCACAGTGCCTTTGGCCTAGGTGCCTCCATCTCGGTATCCGAGTTCCTGCAATGTCTGCTTGTCCTTGGTAGTTGCTTTGGAGCACAGGTACCTCCTGCTTAGTAACCGGTCCCAGTAAC
>JARQOD010000004.1:350553832-350615779 GCA_033576555.1 Oophaga sylvatica | reverse complement strand
GTCGGGCCCATTAACTCAGGATAATCCGGATGAAAACACAATAAACCCCCAAACCGTACAAAGGCGCCAAAAACGACCCACAAACTGAGGTCCCCATCAAAAAACAATACAAGGAACCCTGTGTCTGACATTTCCTTGAAAAAGGGCCTTAGCGAGATCTTAGCGCAGGCATTTGATAAAAGGGAACCAATGACACATCTGCAAAACGGTCCACGACCACCCAGATGACAGTGAAACCCTCAGAGGGGGAAGGTCAGTAATAAAGTCCATACCAAATGTGTCCAAGGTCACTAGGGACCTCCAGAGGCAAAGCAACCCCGCAGCAGAGTATGAGAAGACTTAGATCTAGCACACACAGTGCATTGACCACCCACTTAAGACTTCCTTCTGCCATCATGGCCACCAAAAACTGCGACCCACAAGTCTCTTGGTCTCAGAGATTCCAGGATGACCTGCCAACCGAGAGTCATGACATTCAACAAACAAATCTCTCCTCAGGTACCAGGCACAAACAACCTCCCTTTCGGCGTTTAGAGGGGGCATTCTCCTGGCTTTAAGAATCTCATCTTCCAACACGGAGTCCAAAACAGCAATAACAACCCCCTCTTGCAAATGTTTCCTCCTCCTCCTCAGTAACCCACCATAGGAGAAAAGCTGCGAGACAAAGCATCAGCTTTAACATTTTTAGTACCTGGGATTAAGTAACGGTAAAATTAAACCGTGAGAAAAAACAGTGCCCACCAGCCTAAAGGGGCATTCAAGCTTTTTGGCAGCATCAAGGTAGATCAATTTTTATGATGGGTGAAGACTAACGGGAAATTCCGCCCCCTCCAAAAAATGACGCCATGTTCAAATGCGAGTTTAAATTGCCAACAATCCGATTACCGATATCATAATTTTTTCAACTCAGAAAAATTTTTTTGAAAAAAAGCACAGGATGTACTCCATCCCTCTTTGCCTGAGACAACACCGGCCGACCCCCCAGAAGAAGCATCAACCTCAACCAAAATGGTTTTAGTCACATCAGGCTGCGTAAGGATGGGGGAGAGCTAACCTCTCCTTTAGCAACACAAAAGCCTCAAAGGGCCTCCGTAGTCCACTGAACCGCAAACAGCACCTTTCCTGGGGAGATCGGTCAGAGGTTTTGGCAATCACAGAAATTTTTTTTAATGAATTTTCTATAATAATTGGCGAACCCCAAAACCTCTGTATTGATTTCACACCAAAAGTCTAGCCAATCCTGCACAGCTTTCACCTTCACCGGGTCCATCTCAAAACCTTCACTGGAGACAATGTAGCCCCAAAAAAATAAGTCTCTGTTAAAAGCGAACTCAATTTCTAGTTTGCAAAAAGTGAATTATCACTCAGTAACTGTAATACTTCACGCACACTCCTCCAATGAACTCCAAATCCAGTGAATAAATCAAAATGTCATCCAAATACACAACCACACTTCTGCCGATCAAAGGTCTAAGGATGTCATTAATAAGATTCTGAAAAAATGCCGGAGCACTGGAAAGCCCAAAAGGCATGACCAGATTCTCAAAATGACCCAGTGGAGTGTTAAACGCAGTCTTCCATTCATCCCCCTCCTTCATGCGCAACAAATTGTATGCCCCTCGAAGATCAATTTTAGAGAACCACTTGGCCCCCACTAACTGATTAAACAAATTAGGAATCAATGGCAGTGGGTAAGGATTGCGTACAGTAATCTTATTAATCTCACGAAAGTCTAGACAAGGCCGTAAACCGCCGTCCTTTTTTTTAACAAAAAAAATCCAACCGCCACAGGAGATTTGTAAGGCCTAATGTGACCGGCGGCCAAGCTTGTCTGTATGTATTCCTCCAAAGCCTTTCTCTCAGGAATAGTCAAATTAAATAAACGACTTTTAGGAAGAGTCGCTGCAGGGACAAATTCAATTGCACAATCATAATATCCATGAGGAGGCAATACCTGCGATTCCTTATCAGAAAAAACTTTCCAAAAATCCTGAATAGGTACAGGTAACTCCCCCTTAACTACAGCAGCAATACGCCCGTTACAACACTTGTCATAACAATTAGGACTCCAGGACTTAATTTCATTGGTAGACCAATCCAGTACCGGATTGTGCAATTTTAACCAGGGTAACCCCAAAATCACCGGTGAAGGCAAATTATTCAAAACTACCAAATCCAAATTCTCTTGATGAACACCATTAATAGTAAGAGGAAATTCACAGATATGGTGAGTAACATTTTTCAAGTGAGAACCATCCACAGACACCACATTAATAGGAGAAGACAGAAGTTTGGGTTTTAAGTTTAGTTTTTCCAAAAATTTCCCATCAATCACATTGAGAGTTGAACCACAATCCACAAATACCCGAAACTCCATTAATTCCTCCTCAACAGCAGTGGTAGCAGAAAGAAAGACACCTTTATTGTTTAAACAAGCTATGCGGGCGAAACTGACCTAATTTTTTTTTCTCTTTATTCATTCGAAGCGCACAGTTCTTAATAAAATGCTCAGATTTGCCACAATAGAAACACAAGCCCTGAGCAAATCTACGGTCTTTTTCCCGAGAGTGAGGTGTCATTGCTCCAATTTCCATCGGCTCTGCAATGTCAGTACAGTCCCTCTCCAAACTTGGAGATGACAAGGCAGATTTACTCTCATTAACCCTTGCACGCAGTCTCCTATCCACCCGTATGGCTAATTGCATAGCCTCTTGCAAGTTACCAGGTATAGGATAAGCAATCAGCAAATCTTTAACCCTTTCACTTAACCCTGCAAGAAATAAACTTTTCAAAGCTGAATCGTTCCACCCCACCTGAGTGGACCACCTTCGGAAGTGAGTTACAATATTTTTCCACATTACCTGATCCCTGTCTCAAACGTCTCAATTCTGTCTCAGCTGATGAAACACGATCCGGATCGTCATACAATAACCCCAAAGCAGAAAAAAAACTATCCACTGATCTAAAGCATGGATCACTAGGCTGCAGAGAAAAGGCCCAGTCCTGAGGTTCTTTGCGCAAAAGTGACATTATGAACCCTATGCGCTGTGATTCATCACCAGAGGATCTGGGTCTCAAACGGAAATACAACAAGCAAGCATTTTTAAAAGAAAAAAAAATCTTGTTGTTCACCAAAAAATAAATCAGGCAAACGTACCTTTGGCTCCACGAAATGTGCTCCAGAACAACTACTCACGTGTTGCTGGATCTCAGCCACCTCCAGAGAGAGTCGCTGCAGGCGTTGAGCCAAATCCTGAACCGACACCATGATGGAAACAGAAAATCTTCCTTAGTGATTTTTTTTTTTTCTTGGGCTGGACTTACTGTTATGATCTGCTACAAGCACTAAGGAAAGATGGGAATTCTGTCCCTACAATAGAACTAAGCTGGATCCCTACGATGTAACGGGGAACCTGATCCTGCGACCAGACCCGCTAAAGTCCTCAGCTAGTCTGAACGAAGACCTATAGTTGCGAGGAAGGAATCCCTACAAGATCTAGGGACTGGGAGAAAAGGTGGACACCTCCTAACAGAAATTGTAGCAGGGAAAAATAAAACAGAAAACAAATTACTTAGAGATCCTAAGATCAAGCAAAACTGACTGAGTAAGGCACCTAAGCACCCGGCTAGCTTAAGAGTAGGTAATACAATGAAGTCCAGCAAAGGCAGAAGGGCGGAGCCAGACTAAATAGAGAAAAAAAGGTCATGTGACCAGCAAACTAAAACAAAACCTAACAAGAGGGTTCTAGCACCGCGTAAGTAGAGACACAGTCCAATTCAACTCTTAAATGAACAACTTTACTCATTTCTGTACCCAGCACATCCATATTCTTCACAGCATGAACATCAGGTTTCACAATGCACAATTCCTCTTCTTTCCCTTTTCTCCTGTTTCTGCCACTAAGCCTGCTTCCAGGATGAACCGTGCATTTTGGTTCCTAAGCGTCCTCTCTGTCCAGGCTTACTTCGTTCAGGAGTTCCCTTAGCCGTTTCGCACCGGTTCTGAGGGCATCGGCACACGCAATGAGCTGCCACATGATGTGCGACCTGCCCGTACTGCTTAGTCTTCCTTAGCAACTGCAGTCCCACTTATACTGCAACGCTAGCACTGTTGTCACTGCTTCCACTGCTGATGTTCTGGCCCCAAAAAATAGATGGCTGGGCCCTAATCTTGACAAAATGTTGCATGACACGGTGTTGTCCAGGGCTAATGAGCCCAATTATATTAACCCAGGATGTCATTTAAAGGGGTTAAAGAGATATGCTATACTTTGCAACCCCTTACATTCCCCTTGCCTTTTAATATGGTTGCCCTCAATCATAAAATTTTTAATGTATACATTTAATACTCCACGCATGGAGGAATAAAGTAAAAACAGAGGTATAACTGTTTTGACTCAATATGAGCCGAGTCTGCAATTCTCTAAAGGAAGGTGTCCCCCTTTCTTTAAATATGTTACTACAGTACCCATAGCCCTGCGACGCAGTCCCAGAGCAATGTCCTGCTTTCCAGCAGAAGGAGGCGCAACAAGTGCAACAAAAAAAACAAAAAGAGTCCATGCTCTAAATGGGAGTGCCTGGCTCACAGTCCTCCAGGTCAACAGTGCCAATTGTCCAAGGCATACTATACATATATATACATTTTTTCCCATGTCCGGCTTTGGCCACCCTATGCTCCCCCCATCTTTTGAGGAGTGATCAGGGCATCCCTCCCTTAAGGATGCAGAACAGTCCTCCAAGAAATGTTGCTGTGCAACAAGCACAACTGTGTACATCAGAAAGGTTTTTTTTTCCAACTTTAGATTCACCGGCACACGTCCCATGCTACTTTACTGGATCCGTCACGCTCCGGTGGACGGACTAAGGGGGACTCTGCAGCCACAGAGTCGATAGGCTGCCAAGATGCAGCAGAGGCAGAGCCTGATGCGGGAGTAGTGAAGGCACAGGGTACCGCTGGTTCTCGTCTCGCATCTCAGGCCCGGATTTCCTTCTGAGCCATCATCCTTGGTACGCTAAGCCACGGCCACCGCATAGTAGCCTCGGGGCAGTCCTTCTTATAAAAAGAGACCCGTTTTCCTTCACGTAGGGGGTCTCCCAAACTTTACAGAGGTAAAAGTAGCTAAGGTATCCTACTTTCGATCCCGAGAAAGTGCATTTCTGCAATACTTTAGAAGAGACAGTGGCTTTGTGCATTTGTGAGGGTGGACCAGGGCGGTAGTCATGGCTGAGAGCAATCCCTGTAGCATGCCCTGGCTGTTATGAACTGCTACAAGCACTAAGGAAAGATGGGAATTCTGTCCCTACAATAGAACTGAGCTGTATCCCTACGATGTAACGGGGAACCTGATCCTGCGACCAGACCCGCTAAAGTCCTCAACTAGTCTGAACGAAGACCTATAGTTGCGAGGGAGGAATCCCTACAAGATCTAGGGACTGGGAGAAAAGGTGGACACCTCCTAACAGAAAGTGTAGCAGGGTTAATTAAACAGAAAACAAAATACTAAGATATCCTAAGATCAAGCAAAACTGACAGAGTAAGGCACCTAAGCACCCGGCTAGCTTAAGAGTAGATAATACAATGTAGTCCAGCAAAGTCAGAAGGGCGGAGCCAGACTAAATAGGGAAAAAAGGTCATGTGACCAGCAAACTGAAACAAAATCTAACAAGAGGGTTCTAGCACTGGCCTCCCTTCACAGTAAACCAATGTCCACAACTCTGCGTACCTGTGTCTCTGGTTTCTGCGCTGTCAGGGTCCACTCTGGTTGCTGAAGGCTCCCTATAGATGGTCCCGCGTAAGTAGAGACACAGTGCAATTGAACTCTTAAATGAACAAATTTACTCATTTCTGTACGCAGCACATCCATATTCTTCACAGCATGAACATCAGATTTTACAATGCACAATTCCTCTTCTTTCCCTTTTCTCCTGTTTCTGCCACTAAGCCCCCTTCCGGGATGAACCGTGCCTTTTGGTTCCTCAGTGTCCTCCCTGTCCAGGCTTCCTTAGTTCGGGAGTTCCCTCAGCCGTTTCACACCTGGTTCTGAGGTCATCAACCCATGCAATAAGCTGCCACATGATGAGCGACCTGCCTGTACTGCTTAGACTTCCCTAGCAACTGCAGTCCCACTTATACTGCACCGCTAGCATTGTTGTCACTGCTTCCACTGCTGATGTTCTGGCCCCAAATAATAGATGGCTGGGCCCTAATCTTGACAAAACTTTGTGTGACACGGTGTTGCCCAGGGCTAATGAGCCCACCCGAGCTCATCGGGCGCCCCGGGCCCAACTAACTCTATCAAGAAGTCTTTCCTGCCTTATCCACCGTACCCCTCCTATGTTAACTATTTACTACACAGAATTCCTATTTACGGCTAAGTCACTATAATGGCTCCATCTAGTGTCCAGAAAGGAACACTGCACTTTCCCTATATTAACCCATTACTGCCATCGGACGTACTATCCCGTCCATGGTACCTGGGCCCGTATGACCATGGACGGGATAGTACGTCTCGTGCGATCGGACGCGCTCCCAGGGGGAGCGCAGCCGATCGCGCCCGGGTGTCAGCTGATTATCACAGCTGACACCCATGACTGTGTGTCAAGAGCGGTCACGGACCGCTCCCGGCACATTAACCCCTTGCACACCGCGATCAAACATGATCGCGGTGTACTGGGGGCACAGGGGGGATCGCGCAGGGTGGGGGCTTCCTGCGCGCCCCCTGAGAGCCTCAGAGCAGCGCGATGTGATCGCGCTGTTCTGAGGGCTTCCTCCCTCCCAGGACCCAGATCCAAGATGGCGCCGGGGTCCTGGAGGGAGGCGGCTACCTCAGTGCCTGCCGAGAGCAGGCACTGAGAAGCCTGCTGCACTGCCTGAGCGATCGCTGGTGTGACAGAGTGCTGTGCACACTGTCACACCAGCGATCTGATAAAATACTGTGATGTCCCACCCTGGGACAAAGTAAAAAAGTTAAAAAAATAAAAATAAACATATTTTAAAAAAAAATCCAAAATAAATAAAAAAAAAAAAATATATTCCCCAATAAATTCACTTCTTCCTGTAAATAAAAAAAACAAAGCAATAAAAGTACACATATTTGGTATCGCCGCATCCGTAACGACCCCCCCTATAAAATTGTCCCACTAGTTAACCCCTTTAGTGAACCCCTTAAAAAAAAAAAAAAAATGAAGCAAAAAATCAATGCTTTATCATCATACCGCCGAACAAAAAGTGGAATAACACGCGATCAAAAAGACCGATATAAAAAAACATGGTACTGCTGAAAACGTCATCTTGTCCCGCAAAAAACGAGCCATCATACAGCATCATCAGCGAAAAAATAAAAAAGTTATAGCTCGCAGAATAAAGCGATGCAAAAATAATTATTTTTTATATAAAATTGTTTTTATTCTATAAAAGCGCCAAAACATGAAAAAATGATATAAATGAGGTATCGCCATAATCGTACTGACCCGAAGAATAAAACTGCTTTATCAATTTTACCACACGCAGAACAGTATAAACGCCTCCCCCAAAAGAAATTCATGAATTGCTGATTTTTGTTCATTCTAACCTCCCAAAAATCGAAATAAAAAGCGATAAAAAAACGTCACGTGCTCAAAAATGGTACCAATAAAAACGTCAACTCGTCCCGCAAAAAATAAGACCTCACATGACTCTGTGGGCCAAAATATGCAAAAATTATAGCTCTCAAAAGGTGATGATGCAAAAACTATTTTTGCAATAAAAAGCGTCTTTTAGCGTGACAGCTGCCAATCATAAAAACCCGCTATAAATAGTAAATCAAACCCCCCTTTATCACCCCCTTAGTAAGGGAAAAATAATAAAATTAAAAAAAAGTATTTATTTCCATTTTCCCATTAGGGTTAGGGTTAGGGTTGCGGCTAAAGTTAGGGTTAGGGTTGGCGCTAAAGTTAGGATTAGGGTTAGGGTTGGGATTAGGGGTGTGTTAGGGTTAGGTTTGTGGTTAGGGTTGGGACTAGGGTTAGGGGTGTGTTGGGGTTAGGGTTGGAGTTAGAATTGGGGGTTTCCGCTGTTTAGGCACATCAGGGGCTCTCCAAATGTGACATGGCGTCTGATCTCAATTCCAGCCAATTCTGCGTTGAAAAAGTCAAACGGTGCTCCTTCACTTCTCAGCTCTGCCATGCGTCCAAACAGTAGTTTATCCCCACATATGGGGCATCAGCGTACTCTGGACCCCAAGAGTTATTGTGCAATTTGTCCTATTTCTTCTGCTACCCTTGGGAAAATAAAAAACTGGGGGCGAAAATATCATTTTTGTACAAAAAAAAATATTTTTTTGTTTTTACGGCTGTACATTATAAACTTCTGTGAAGCACTTGGGGCTTCATAGCGCTCACCACACATCTAGATAAGTTCCTTGTGGGGTCTATTTTCCAAAATGGGGTCACTTGTGGGGAGTTTCCACTGTTTAGGCGCATCAGGGGCTCTCCAAATGCGACATGACGCCCCCAGACCATTCCATCAAAGTCTGCAATCCAAAACGTCACTACTTCCCTTCCGAGCCCTGACGTGCGCCCATACAGTAGTTTTCTCCCACATATTGGGTATCAGCGTACTCAGGACAAATTGGACAACAACTTTTGGGTTCCAATTTCTTCTGTTACCCTTGTGAAAATAAAATATGGGGGCGAAAAAATCATTTTTGTAAAAAAAAAAAAGGATTTTTTATTTTTACGGCTGTACGTTATAAACTTCTGTGAAGCACTTCGGGGTTCAAAGTGCTCACCACACATCTAGATAAGTTCCTTGTGGGGTCTATTTGCCAAAATGGGGTCACTTGTGGGGGTTTCCACTGTATAGGTGCATCAGGGGCTCTCCAAATGTGACATGACGCCCCCAGACCATTCCATCAAAGTCTGCAATCCAAAACGTCACTACTTCCCTTCCGAGCCCTGACGTGCGCCCATACAGTAGTTTTCTCCCACATATTGGGTATGAGCGTACTCAGGACAAATTGGACAACAACTTTTGGGTTCCAATTTCTTCTGTTACCCTTGTGAAAATAAAATATTGGGGACGAAAAAATCATTTTTGTAAAAAAAAAAAGGATTTTTTATTTTACGGCTGTACGTTATAAACTTTAGTGAAACACCTGGGGGTTAAAAGTTCTCACCACACATCTAGATAAGTTCCTTGAGGGGTCTAGTTTCCAAAATGGCGTCATTTATGGGGGTTTCCACTGTTTAGGCAGATCAGGAGCTCTCCAAACACGACATGGCGTCCAGCCAATTCTGCGTTGAAAAAGTCAGACGGCGCTCCTTCCCTTCCAAACTCTGCCATGCACCCAAACAGTGGTTTACCCCCACATATGGGGTATCAGCGCACTCAGGACAAATTGCACAATAACTTTTGGAGTCTTGTTACCCTTGGAAAAATAAAAATTGGGGTGAAAAGATCATTTTTGTGGAAAAAATATGATTTTTAAATTTTACGGCTCTACGTTATAAACTTGTGTGAAGCACTTGGGGGTTCAAATTGCTCACCAAAGATCTAGAAAAGTTCCTTAGGGGGTCTAGTTTCCAAAATGGGGTCATTTGTGGGGGGTTTCCACTGTTTAGGCACATCAGGGGCTCTCCAAATGCAACATGGCATCCAATCTCAATTCCAGCCAATTTTGGTTGGAAAAAGTCAAATGGTGCTCCTTCCATTCCGAGCTCTGCCGTGCGCCCAAACAGTGGTTCCCACCCACATATGGGGTATCAGCGTACTCAGGACAAATTGGACAACAACTTATGTGGTCCAATTTCTCCTGTTACCCTTGAGAAAATAAAAAATTAGTGACTAAAAGATAATTTTTGTGGGAAAAAAATAGGATTTTTTATTTTCATGCCCGGGCATTATAAACTTGTAAACTGCAAACGGAACATGACCCCCATCAACGTCTGCATTCCAAAACGTTACTACTTCCTTTCCAAGCCCTGCCGTGCACCCAAACAGTTTCCCCCCCACCACATATGGGGTATCAGCATACTCAGGACAAATTGGACAACAACTTTTGGGGTCCAATTTCCTTGGGAAAATTCAAAAATTTGGGACTAAAAAATCATTTTTGTGGAAAATTGTTTTTTTTTTTTTTCACACCCAGGCATTATAAGCTTTTGTGTTTGTGTTAAGTTTCCAAAATGGTGTCACTTGTGGGGGTTTCCACTGTTTAGGCGCATCAGGGGCTCTCCAAACACGACATGGCGTCCAATCTCAATTCCAGCCAATTTTAGTTTGAAAAAGTCAAACGGCGCTCCTTCCCTTACGAGCTCTGCCGTGTGCCCAAACAGTGGTTTTCCCCCACATATTGGGTATTGGCGTACTCAGGAGAAATTGCATAACAACCTTATCTGTCCATTTTCTCCTTTTACCCTTGTGAAAATAAAAAAAAAGTTTGTAAAAGATCATTTTTGTGGCTAAAAAGTTAAATATTCATTTTTCCTTCCACGTTGCTTTAGTTCCTGTGAAGCACCTGAAGGGTTAATAATCTTCTTGAATGTGGTTTTGAGTACCTTGAGGGGTGCAGTTTTTAGAATGGTGTCACTTTTGGGTATTTTCTGCCATATAGACCCCTCAAAGTGACTTCAAATGAGAGGTGGTCCCTAAAAAAAATGGCTTTGTAAATTTTGTTGTAAAAATGAGAAATCGCTGGTCAACTTTTAACCCTTATAACTTCCTAACAAAAAAAAATTTTGGTTCCAAAATTGTGCTGATGTAAAGTAGACATGTGGGAAATGTTATTTCTTAACTATTTTGTGTGATATATTTCTCTGTTTTAAGGGAATAAAAATTCAAATTTTGAAAATTGCAAAATTTTAAAAATTTTCGCCATATTTGCGTTTTTTTCAAAATAAACGCAAGTTATATCGAAGAAATTTTACTTCTAACGTGAAGTACAATATGTCACGAGAAAACAATCTCAGAATCGCGAAGATCCGTTGAAGCGTTCCAGAGTTATAACCTCATAAAGAGACAGTGGTCAGAATTGTAAAAATTGGCCCGGTCATTAACGTGCAAACCACCCTTGGGGGTGAAGGGGTTAATGCAGTATACACAATTCAATAGTAACAAAAATACTTTACATATGTACATAGAAAAAGAGAAGCTGAAATACTATACATAATTACACAGTAATATACATTATCAATAAACCACAATTATATTAACCCGGGATGTCACTTAAAGGGGTTAAAGAGATATGCTAGACTTTGCAACCCCTTACACATTGTCGTAACATACATGGTTTAATTGAAGAATTGGGAATTCCAATCTATAACTCAAATGAATGGTTACTGTTAATTGATAGCTCAAAGTGAAGCTTAAAGTGTGTCCTCCTACACAATAGCAATTTATTTGGTGCCGTCCCAATTTGCTATTCAGTTTCTCTTTGTGAAGAATACGGAGATATAAAGAGAGTCATTGAGCGGTTGCAATATCACAAACACAATTGGATCATCTATGTTGAACTTAAAATGATAAGCAGCGCGGATACACCAAATATCCTTGCTTTCTGTGCATGTGAGATAGCAGAGCTCGTGAGAAGCATTGAGTGGAGAGGAATTGGCCTCCAACATCTGACCTCAAACTTGGTGATCCAAACACTCTACATGAGCCACTTCTTGACAGAAAGAACATTATATTCCCATCTATGCATATGAAACTGGGCCTCATGAAGCAATTTGTTAAAGCTTTGTCAACTAAAGGAGATTTTCAAGTACCTCATTTTGGCATTTCCTAGCCTGTCATTTGAAAAAATAAAGGCCAGTGTGTTTGTTGGTCCAGAGATTTGGCAGCTCATCAAAAATTAACATTTCATCAAGACTAGGTCAGAACTCCAAAAGAATATTTTGTTATCATTCAGAGACCTTGTCAAGGACTTTCTAGGAAATACACGAGCAGACAATTATACCATAATTGTCCAAAAATTATTGGAAAGCTACAAAATGCATGGTTGCAACATGAACCTTAGTGCATTTTCTGCATAACTATCTTACTAACTTCCCTAAAAACCTTGGTGCAGTCAAGGATGAGCAAGGTGAACGATTTCACCAATATATGAAGGTCATAGACAGACTGTATGAGGATGGATGAGATGTATATATGAGGACTGACTATTGTTGGAGCATTAGGTGATATTTTCCACAGATTGAACACTCCAGGAAAATATATAAGCATACATTTTTAACTTCACTACTACCTAACTTCTGTCACGACACAACTGTCGTGTGACCCGGGACCAGTGGCTCCTTCCTTGACCCTAACACTAGGGGGTGCCCTAGCTCGCCTTATTTCCCAGGTACTTCTGAAGGTGAAGATGCTGGGGCCTCCACCCCTGCCTTATCTCCTGAGTTACTCCCTCTGAAGAGGAGGACTATTGTTCACCTCAGTACACCAACCCGACAAACAAGGCTACACAAACAAGGGTTAACAGAAAACTCCAGGCATAGAAAATATTCACTCACATATAACAGAGGAATGCAATGGGGAGTGGAGGATGGGGAATAAACAAAAGTAGAGAAGGGAAGGGAATTACCACACTTATCAACCAGGCAACTGTTACAGATAACTCCTCCAACACTCCTCATATGAACACCTCTTCCTCCTGAAGTCATGCAGCAAATGCTAGCTCTGACAGAGATTTGCATCAGAGCTCAGATTATAAATGGGAAGGGAGCAGTTAGCTACGAGTACAGAGTTTTCCAACAAGGCCAATTAACCCCTGTTTGCCAAAGGGAATAAACACCATTTAAAATGAAGGAGAAGTGCTTCTTATCAGAGCTGGAGTAGGAGCAATCAGGCGCTGTGGTCTTCTGGCTCCACACTGTCATGTTAACCCCGGGACAGTACCCCCATCTACGGGGGACCTCCGGAACCTCAGGACCAGGTTTGTCGGTGTGTGCCAAGTGAAAAGACCAGACCAGTCTGGCTGCATGAACATTAGATGCTGGTATCCACATCCTCTCCCCAGGACCGTACCCCCTCCAATGTACCATACAATGAAGCGACCGACGGACAAAATGAGTATCCAAGATTTTCGCTAGCTGAAACTCCAAGTTTCTATCGAAAATGACAGGAGAAGGTGGTATTCGTGACGGCACTGAAAATGCAATGTATTTTTTAGGAGAGATTGATGAAATACATTATGAATCCTAAAGGTAGGTGGCAGAGCAAGGCTGAATGCTACAGGATTGACAATGCCAACGATCTTATAAGGACCGATAAACCTGGGACCCAGTGTCCAAGACGGAACTTTCAGTTTAATGTTCCTAGAGAACAATCACACCAAGTCACTAACACACAGGTCTGGACCCAACAAACGTCTCCGATCAGCCTCACTCATATCTGGATCACATCTTCCTCAAATTATTAATAACCCCCTGCCATATGCAGATAATAGAAGGTGAAAACCGTTTTTCTACAGGTAATCCAGAAGGACGGTCTTTATTAAATTAACTGAACTGAGGATGGAACCCATATGTCCAGAAAAACTGGGACTTACCGGTCGATTCCTGACAACGATTATTTACAGCAAATTCGGCTAATGGTAAGTAAGTAACCCAATCCTCCTGATTTTCAGATACAAAACACATAAGGTACGTCTCCAGATTCTGGTTAACCCGTTCAGTCTGCCCATAAGAGTGCGGGTGAAACGAAGAGGAAAATGACAAATGGACCCCAGACGGGTGCAAAATGCCCTCCAAAACTTGGAAACAAACTGTATCCTCCGGTCAGAAACAATATCGGTCAGGATCCCATGTGATCTAACTATTTCCTTGACAAAAATTTGCACCAAGGAATTGGCGTTCGGTAAAGCTGGTAAAGCGATAAAATTAGACATTTTACTGAATCTATCTACCACCACCAGAATTACAGTATTCCCTCCCGACACAGGAATATCCATGATAAAATCGACCGACAAGTGAGTCCAAGATCTACTGGGCATTTTGAATAGTTGGAGAGCCCCGGTGGACGAGTATGAGAGGTCTTAGAATGCGCACAGACACTGCAGGCGGCTACATACTCCTGGACATCCTGATGAGCACCTGGCCACCAAAAACCCTAAGTAGATCAGTGGTGGCTTTATTACCAGGATGTCCGGCCAAGACAGAATTGTGATGTTCACTAAGGACTCTAAGTTGAAGATTAACAGGGACAAATAGTTTACCAAGTGGACAGGCAGCAGGGGTGTCCCCATGAGCGTCAACAACCTCTCTTTCCAGATCGGAGCAGAGAGACTCTATACCTACTCCTTTTTGAAGAATAGGTACAGGTTCACACTTATTTCCTCCCCAGGAAAACAACGAGATAAGGTGTCAGCCTTAATGTTCTTGTTCCCCAGTTAAATCAGGTAAAGAACAATGCCCATCTTGCCTGTCGTGGTGTTAGACGTTTCGCCGATTCCAAATAAACCAGATTCTTATGATCTGTGATTACTATCACCGGATGAACAGCTCCCTTCAAAAATTATGCAATTCTTCAAAAGCCCATTTGATTGCTAAGAGTTCCCTCTTACCAATTCCATAATTTTTCTCAGCAGGAGACAGTTTCTTAGAAAAATAAGCACATGGTTGCCATTTACCCAGAGATGCACCCTGTGACAATACAGCCCCCACTCTCACCTCAGATGCATCAACCTCAACGATAAAAGGATGAGACGTCAGGCTGTATAAGGATAGGCGTAGATGAAAAACACCTCTTCAATGTATCAAATGCCTACCTGGCGGGACAGGACCACTTGGAGAATTCTGTCCTCTTCCTAGTCATATACGTAAGAGGCTTGGCTACTACCAAAAAGTTTTTTATGAACTTACAGTAGTAGTTGACATAACCTACAAACCTTTGTAACACTTTCAAATCCTCAGAATGTTCTCAATCCAATACCGCACAGACTTTCGCGGGACCCATGCGAAAATCGGTGGAAGTCAACACATATCCAAGGAAAGGGATCTACTCAACCGAGAACATACACTTCTCAGATTTGACAAATAATTTTGTTATACCCGGTCCCGATTCTGGTCCCATACCTCTGCGGGGTCCCCGTCGTGACTCACGCTCTGCGCCGCCTCAAGCAAGTCCTGCCGCAGCCTCTGCTACTTCCCCCTCCTCTGCTTCTTGGCACGCTGTCAGCAGGTTCCCTGGGAGAGTGCTTAGGTCGCGCGCTCCCGGTCTCTTAAAGAGACAGCGTGCATTTTTTGAAAATGTCTTTGACCAATGGCGTGGTACTGATTACTATTTCTGGTCCCTCCGCCATAGGGAGGGTGCCAGAGCAACAAGTACCTACTGTTGCTAGCTTCCGGCCCTGCTGTGAATGTGCCTGTGTTTTTGCAGTGTTCTGCCTTCTGCTTCGCTTACAGTTTGTCTCCGCAGACTATTAGTTACCTTTTACCCGGCTGTCCAGGACAACGTCTGTACGGTCAACGCCAGCTCTGTCCCGTTCCGCCACTCAGCCATCCGAAACTCTGGACAACGCCGGTACCATCTTATACCCGAGTACCTGGGACTTGCCAGTCAGATCCATCATATCTGTTAAATCTGTTTACCCGTTGGTCCTGCTGAGACAGCTGCCACGTGTCCGAGGTCTAACTGGAGGTAGGACCTGTGTCCCCTAGACATTCCATTCTGACCCTGTTTGAGGGGACTTACTATGGGTGTCTGGGGCTCACTTAGTCACGCCCCCTTCGGAGCCCACCAGACCATGGTTCCGAGGTTCCACAAAAACAATAAAAAACGAATGTGAACTTCACCACCTTTGCCTCCGCTTCCATTCGTTACAAATTTATTGTCTCTGAGTATATATAAGACCTGCCTGACATGTACCTGATGTGATTCAAGGTCAGGTGAATAAATTAATATGTCATCCAGATGGATAACCACAAATCTGCCTACCAGGTGACTAAAGATGTAATTTATAAAGTGTTGAAAGACGGCAGGCGCGTACGTCAACCCAAAAGGCATCACCAGGTTCTCATTGTGTCCCTCAGGCGTATTGAATGCTGTTTTCCACTCATTCCCCTTGTGATGATACCCTGGAATGGGAGCTCCAGTCCTTGTGCTGTTCTACAACTTCCCACAAAGAGGACTACGACCCCCATCGTGTTTTGCCAGCACAGAGCAAAACCGCCCCCCTCTTCACCCTTGTGCCTGCATCCTTGCTGCAATTCACTGTTTGAAAGTACAGCACTCCTTCCTTTCGCCCCCCACCTCAGGAATTTCTTTGTCTCCAAAACTCTGCAGGATGGTCCCATAGCTATTATGGGAATTCATTCTTTTGGTCATAACTCGCAGGGAGCTTACGTTAGAGACACTAAAGCTACTGTTTTGAATCATGCATCCATCAGGCGTCGTTCCCGTGGTACTGGTGAACCCATAACTCCAACAGAACCTGAGAAATGGAATTCTCTGGTGCACCATGGACTATCTCACCCGAGTTTGGGCTCATTTGAACAGTTATTTCAGAATGAGATCACTGATAGATCTGCCATTATTCTGCTAGGTTCCCAGGATGAGGTATGGTCCTTATGATCTTCCAGAGCTTAAAACTATAACTTCTAGCCCTGGGAGGT
Organism: Oophaga sylvatica; assembly: GCA_033576555.1. NCBI lineage: Eukaryota > Metazoa > Chordata > Amphibia > Anura > Dendrobatidae > Oophaga > Oophaga sylvatica. Next base: position 350,599,192 of record JARQOD010000004.1, on the reverse strand, counting down.
GGCAAGATAACCATCCCCTTTTGTGAGGTCACCAGCCCACATGTATAAGTCTTGCAGCTAGCCCCCTGGTCATTCCAGGCTATGATGACGTGACTAACAGATCTGCAAATGAACTATGACGTGTGGCTCCTCCCCCTCAGCCTGTCTTACCAGGATCTGAGTGCTATGTAAGTGTTTTAATCTTTAACCCTGTTTTATTTTAACTGCATTGTACATAATTGTATTGTCTCAGCTTGTTACATCTTATTATACTGTATAAACACTGCCTGCATTTTAGGAATAAACATATAAAATTATTAGTTTGGTTATCCTGCTCTATAAACGATTCAGCACGTGCCTAAGTAACTACGCTACTAATTAGGGGTTGCTACTGACCCTCTTGATAAATTGTTCATTAAGTAAATCGTAGCTGGTGGCAGCTAAAAAGAAGGGGTGTAAAGTGTTGAACTGTGGGGTGGCGTTGGCAGTGACGGAGCGGGTTTTATAAGTGTATTGCCTGGCTGCGGCCCGGTGTAATTATAATTCCCTCACTGCAGCGTGCCCAATAGCCAGCACACATCCAAGCGGCCCGTCTGGCGACTAATTATCCTAGGTGCAGTTCGCTGACTGACCTGAGGGTAAGGGGGCACCAAAGAGCTGCAAGTTCCTAAGTGGAAGTGGGATAATTATAAATCCCTGCAGATTATTCCTGACACATTGGGTCGGACGGCAGCAGCCGTCGTGTGTGTGCCGCATTTTCGTCACATTGGTGGCAACGGAGGGATCACAAGCCATGATACCCCAGGCTACCGTGTGGCGGTCGGCACCCGTGACCCGTGTAAAGATGTAATTTATAAAGTGTTGAAAGACGGCAGGCGCGTTTGTCAACCCAAAAGGCATCACCAGGTTCTCATTGTGTCCCTCAGGCGTATTGAATGTTGTTTTCCACTCATCCCCCTCTTTAATGCGAATAAGATTATGCGCCCCCTGAGGTTCACTTTTGAGAATCATTTTGCTGCTACAATTTGGTTAAAGAAGTCTGGGATGAGTGGAGGTGGATAAGGATCACGGAGAGTGATCATATTGAGTTTGCGGAAATCGAAGCGTGGCCGTAGACTGTTGTGAATGTATTGGAGACAATTTTTGAGCGGAGGCTCCCTCTGGTGGTTGCTGTTGGTACTGACTGGACTGATATAAGGGAGCTGCCTTCCCATGATCCTCGCAGGTGATCAATTGTTGTTTCCTGGTTCATTTGGAAGTCTGCTGGTGTCTTGCCTGCGTCTGCTACTTTCAGATGAGATATTTTCTGCTCATTTCTGTTGTGTTTGCTATTTCCATTTTTGTCTGCACCTTTGTGGAGGTTAGCCGGGTCCCCTCCTGGGCCTGTGCTTCTCTCTGTTTTCTGTAGCCACTATTATTTGTTCAATTGCTCTTTCCCTGCTTTTTGAGTGGCTGTGGGTTAGCCTTGTTCACTCTGAGATCTGATTTAGTGGGTGGCGAGATTGTGTGATCTCAGCATTTTTGTAATCAGAAGTGTTTGGCCCCTGCGTTTGCTCACTCTATTTTCTGTCTGCGTTTGTGTTTCATCTTGTCTAACCGCCATTATATGTTTGGGGGCTGCCTATTCCTTTGGGGCTCTACTCCGGGGCAGTTAGCTTTCCTGTTTCTGTCTTTAGGTGTAGCTAGTTCTCCGGCTGTGCCGAGGCGTCTAGGATCACCGTAGGTACGCTCCACGGCTGCTTCTAGTTGTGCGGTTAGTTTAGGGATCTGCAACCCATAAGTTCCCAACCTCTCTGGGTGTTTGGCTGCCTTGCTGTTTTGCTCCTGTCCTCCTCAGTTACCAAATCATAACAGAATCACCGGCCTTACTGAAAATTCTATGGTACTCAACAGAAGGGAAAATAGTAGAAAAAAAAAAGTTGTCAGAAATTTTTTTTTATATATACATTTTTCCCTCTTTTTCTCTGGGGCTGAGGAGGAATTTTTTCTTCAATGGAAATCAAGCAATTGTCCGAGCGTGTGGAGCAGCTTGCTGCTGAAGTTCGGAGTATGGCAATCTTTCTCACTCGGATGCCTGTTGTAGAGCCTAAGATTCCTACTCCAGAGTTGTTTTTTGGGGACCGCTCTAAATTTTTGAATTTTAAAAATAACTGTAAGTTGTTTTTTGCCTTGAGGCCTAAGTCCTCGGGGAACGCTGCACAGCAGGTTCAAATTGTCATCTCCCTGTTGCGCGGCGACCCTCAGGATAGGGCCTTTTCCCTGACACCTGGGGATCCTGTCTTGACTGATGTTGATGTGTTTTTTCAGGCTCTGGGGTTGTTGTATGATGAACCCAATGTTACTGTTCAAGCTGAGAGAACCTTGTTGGCATTAAAACATGGTCAGGAAGCTGCAGAGCTTTACTGTCAGAAATTCCGAAAGTGGGCAGTCCTTACTAAATGGAATGACGATGCCTTGGCAGCAAGCTGGGTACCCAAGCTGAGTCCTTGACAATACACACTCCACTTTACCACTTCCTGAGTCTACCAATCAACCACAGGATTACGTAGAGTGAGCCAAGGAAGTCCAAGAGCCACAGGTGAGAGCAGATCCTCTAGCACATAACATTCTATTTCTTCAGAGTGCATGACCCCCACCTGAAGATGTAAACCTCGGACGACTTGAATAAAATACCCCTGTCTCAAGGGGTGGAGTCGATGGCGATTATGGGTATGGACAGAGTATGTGGAATGAGGCCTTGGACCTGGACTAACTTAGCGTCAATCAAATTAAACCCCACCCTACTGTCCAGAAACGCAGACATGTCCACCTTAATTTTACCCAGGTGGATTTTAGCTGGAAGAAAAAATTGTGCCCTACCTACCGAGGTATTCCTATACACCCGGGTTGTTAACCTCCCTGCAACTAAGGCCACCTAGTTTTCCGGCGGCTGTTTTACTATGTGGTCGAGATGGACACGTGCCCACGAAATGGCCCTTTTTTCCACAGTAGAAACACACTCCCCCTTTTTGCCAAACCACAGACAATTTACCAGAGTGAAATGCAGCACTCACCAGCATGGGTTCCATAGTTGGCTCAGTACTGATCTCCCTTGATCCCGGACCTCCCGTATCCAGAGGTGTCTCCCTATGCCTCTGGCGAAGACAACAATCAACCTGGATCGCCAGAGACATGGCTACCTCAAGGGAGACTGGAGCCTCATACAGAGCCCACGCATCCTTCACCCTTACTGAAAGTCCCTCACAGAACAGGCTACGGAGTGCAGGGTCATTCCACTGAGTATCCGTGGCCTACCTCCGAAACTCAGAGCAATACTCCTCCGCCGGCCGTTCTCCTTGCTGAAGTTGGCACAGTATGGACTCAGCTAAGGAGACGCGATAGCGGTCATCATATACTGTATAAGGCTCAGTGCCAGCAAAAATTCCTCCACCATCTGAAGCGACTGGGAGTCAGGCGGGATAGAAAACGCCCATGCTTGGGGGTCCCCCTGGAGGAACGAGATTACTATCCTCACTCATTGCTCTTCTGAACCTGAGGAAACAGGTCGTAGCCTGAAGTATAGTTTGCAGGCCTCCCTGAACACAGCAAACTTGTTATGCTCCCCAGAGAACCTGTCAGGCAAAGCAATCTTGGGCTCCACTACAGTTTGTCTGAGATGTGAAATCCACACCAGATGTATTAGGGTGCTACAAATCCACCACCTCCAGACTGAGCTACTGCAGTTGCCCTGCAAGAGTAGTGATTGAATCCATAATGGATCAGAAAAAATGGTTATAGTCAGAGCTAATGTCTCGACACAGCTGTCGGGTGAGCCGAAACCAGGGTCTCCTTCCCTGACCTTACCACTAGGGTGCACCCTAGCTCGCCCTATTCCTTGGGATACTTCTGAAGGTGAAGATACCAGGGCCTCCACCCTTACCTTATCTCCTGAGTTAGCCCTCCTTCTGTTCTCTTCCCCCCACGCAGGGAGAGGAGGGTTGTGCACCGACATTATTTGATTGGTCAGTTTTGATATGTACTTATTACCTTCTGCCTGACACTCACCTGGTGGATCACAGGCACTTTTAATTACACAGGTTCATCACCTCCACAGAGATGTAGATTTTAGTCTGAAAGAGGATTCATAGGTTCCCATGCAGACAGACTTTTCTAAAGCGAGGATAGGCATTAGTTAGGGACCTGATATACGAGAAGAGCCTTGACGTGGCTATCAGGCTCACATAATTTGGCCATCTTATGCGCTAAGACTTCTCAATTTTTCATATTTCTAAGGTAATGATGTAATTCATTTTTCATATTTTTCATATTTCGTGTTTGCAAGCTATAGCGCTACAGTGTGCTACCTTTTCTTCTTGTATGTATATGAGTTGGTGACTCTAGGTTTAGCACCTGTTCACACTGAATCTAAGTTTGGATGTGCCGGTCAGTTTTTTGATATGTATTCATTTACCTTCTGCCTGAGCACTCCACCTGGTGGTCACAGGCCTTTTAATTACAGCAGGTTCATCACCCCTCACAGAGATGTAGATTTTAGTCTGAAAAGAGGATTCATAGGTTCCCATGCAGACAGACTTTTCTAAAGCGAGGATAGGCATTAGTTAGGGACCTGATATACGAGAAGAGCCTTGACGTGGCTATCAGGCTCACATAATTTGGCCATCTTATGCGCTAAGACTTCTCAATTTTTCATATTTCTAAGGTAATGATGTAATTCATTTTTCATATTTTTCATATTTCGTGTTTGCAAGCTATAGCGCTACAGTGTGCTACCTTTTCTTCTTGTCTGCACAGTACTAGACCGGGCGAGACGCTGGGACCGACGTCTTTGCTGAGCAGCCTCCACTGCAGCCGGAGATGAATGGGGGACCGCAGCGGGACTGGTTTGAGACTCCCCTTGTGCAGCAGCGGGAACTCGAACCCTAACACATATAACAGACGAATTCAACGGGGAGTGGAGAATGGGGAATAAACAAAAGTTGAGAATTGAAGGAAATTGCCACACTTACAAACTACGCAACAATCACGGATAACTCTTCCAACACTCCTTCTCATATGAACACCTCTTCCTCCTGAAGCCATGCAGCAATTGCTAGCTCAGACAGGGATTTGATCAGAGCCCAGATTATAAAGGGGAAGGGAGTGGCTAAGTGAGCTCACCTGCAAGCACAGAGTTTTCCAACATGGCCGATTAACCCCTGTTCTGCCAAAAGGTATAAACACCATTTAAAATGAAGGAGAAGTGCTTCTTCTCAGCACCAGAGTAGGAGCAATCAGACGCTGTGATTTTCTGGCTCCACACTGTCGCGGTAACCCCGTGAAAACTTCATTATTATTATTTATTTATATAACACCATTGATTCCATGGTGCTGTACATTACAAAGGCGTTACACATAAAATTCAGATGTCACTTACAGTATACAACAATGATAGACTGGTATACTAACAATAATAGACTAGTACAGAGGGGAGTGGACCCTGCTCTTGCAGGCTTACATTCTACAGTATGATGGAGAAAGAGACAGTAGATTGTGGGTTTCAGTAGCTCTTAATGGTGTTGAGGTGGCAGCATAGTCATTGCAGGTTGTAAGCTTTCTTAAAGAGATGGGTTTTCAGGTTCTGTCTATAGGATCCAGATGTGGTGGATAATCGGACATGTTGGGGCACAGTATTCCAGAGGATGGGGATATTCAAGAGAAGTTTTAGAGGCAAATAAGTGTGAAGGAGAGAAGGAGGTCTTTTGGTGGACCAGAGACTTCGTGACGGAAGATATCGGGAGATTAGTTCGGAGATGTTCAAAGGAGACAGATTATGGATGGCTTTGTAGGTTAGTATTAGTAGTTTGAACTGGATACATTGGGGAATTAGAAGCCAATTAAGTAATTTGAAAAGGAGAGAAGCGGAGGAATAACGAGAAGAAAGATTAACTAGTTGGACAGCAGAGTAAAGGGTATGCCACACTAAACAATATCGCTAACGGGATCGCTAAAAAACGTCACTATTTAGCGATCCCGTTAGCGATATTGTTCAGTGCGGCAGCTTCCAGCGACGAGCTTCCTGCTGTGATCTCGCTCGTCGCTGGAATCGTTCCGGACCCTATTTTATCGTCGGCGCTCCCGCTGGGTAAGTATATATCGCTAGTGTGGCACCTTTTCTTAGCGATTTAGCGGTACTTTTGTACCGCTAAAGTCGTTAAGAAGATCGCTAACGGCGATAGCGTCGTTAACTATATCGCTAAATGTGGCCGCACTTAGCGATATAGAAACAATCCCGCTAGCGATCGCATTAGTATGCGTCGTTATCGTGATCGCTAGCGGGATTGTTTAGTGTGGCAGTACCTTTAAAGATGAACTGGAAAGGTGCGAGATTGCTAGCAGCTAGGAAGATGTTGCAGTAGTCGAGGTGGGAGATGATGAAGGCATGTACAAGCATTTTAGTAGATTGAGGGTTGAGGAAGGAACGGATTCAGGAAATATTTTGGAGCTGGAGGTGACAGGAGGTGGCGAGAGCTTGCTTGTGCAGTTTGAAGGACAGGGCAGAGTCAAGGGTTATTCCGAGGAAGCGTATTTCTGGTACAGGGGAAAATGTGATGTAATTTATTGTGATGGATAGATCAGGTTGGTAAGATACATGAGATCGAGGAAAGATAATGAGTTCAGATTTGTCCACATTCAGCTTGAGGAAGCCAGAGGAGAAGAAGGAGGATAAGGCTGATAGACACTCCTGTAAGGCAGAAAGGTGACGTCTCGGTCAGAGAGGTAGATCTGAGTATCTTTATGACTTTATGAGTTGTCCCATGCCAATGGTATAGATATAGAAGAAAAATGGTCCTAGGATAGAGCCTTGAGGGACTCCAAAGTAGAGAGGGTGAAATGAGGAGGTAGTGTAGGAGTGGGATTGGAAAGGTATAAGGAGATCCAGGATAAGGCAAGATCTTTAACTTCAAAGGAAGAGAGGATATGTAGAAGCAGGCACTGGTCAGCTGTGTCGAAGGCAGAGGATGGACAGGTCTAGAATGAGGAGTATAGAGAATTGTCTGTTAGCTTTGGCTGTAAATAAGTTACTCACAATTTTGGTCATGGCAGTTTCAGTTGAATGGTAGGGACAGACGCTAGATTGTAGGTTGTTGAAGAGAGAGTTAGATGATAGGTGGGAGGAAAGTTCAGAGTGGGTGTGCTGCTCAAGGAGTTTGGAAGCAAATGGGAGCAGTGATATAGGGCAATAGCTGGATGTAGCGGTCGGGTAGAGGGATGGCTTTTTGATGATAGGCGTGGTTGTGCCATATTTGAAAACAGAAGGGAAGGTACCAGAAGTTAGTGATAAGTTGAAGAGATAGGTTAGGGATGTGATTAGTGTTTCAGTGAGGTTGGTGAGGAGGTGGAATGGGATGGGGTGGACAAGTGGTGTGGCTTGATTTGGAGAGGAGATGAATAAGCTCTCTTTCAGTGATGCTTGAGTATTAAGAAGGACTAGACCGAGGGTACCTTTCTTTTGTGAATGTTTTGGAGATGAATTCTGAGCAGAGGCTCCCTCTGGTGGTTGCAAACAGTGCTGAACCATTCAATGAGGATTGGCAATCAGGAATCACAGACTGACTGGATATAAGGGAGGTTCCATCCCATCATGGTTGCCGGTGATCAATTGTTCTTGTCTCACGTTGTTTCCTGGTTCACTTGGAAGCTTGCTGAGTCTTGCCTCTTCTCCTGCTCTCAGATAAGATATTTTCTGTTTTTTGTTTTTGTGCTTACCATTTGCATATTTCTCTGCATTTCTGTGAAGTCAGCCAGGTTCCCCTCCCCGGGGGGCTTGGGCTCCTCTCAGTTCCTCTGGAGCCACTGTTGTTTGTTCATTTGCCTTTTCCAGTTTTTTCAATGGCTGCGGCTTAGTTTTGTTACACCAGAGAACTAATTTAGGTGGTAGAGGTCGTGTGATCTCAGGTGTTTTTGCAAATAGTAGCGTTGGCTTTTTTTTAGGGTTTTTTTGGATTGCAGTAAGTATCCTTCCTATCCTTTTCTGTCTAGGCAGATTGGGCCCCAACGTTTGCTCATACTATTTTCTGTCTGTGTCTGTATTTCCTCTTGTCTAACCGCCATTACATGTTTGGGGGCTTCCTATGTTCTTTGGGGATCTGCTCCGGGGCAGATAGCTTTCCCCTTTTTTTTTGTAGGTGTAGTTAACCTCTCAGGCTGTGACGAGGCGTCTAGGACCAACGTAGAAACGCTCCACGGCTGCCTTTAGTTGTGGTGGTTAGTCAGGGTACTGCAATCCAGTAGATTCCAACCTCTCTGGTGTATTGCCGTTTTTGCCGACTCTCCTCAGCTACCAAAACATAACACCTTTCTTGCGCCGGGTCCGGAACTGTCGGGGCTGTCACCTTTGTTGCCAGGGGGAAAGCTTAGATACCCGGACTGACCTTTGCACTGGACAGCAGGGTGAGTGACTAAGTTAAAAAGGAGAGAGTGTGCGAAAGAGAGAGGAGACTTGGCGGGAACACACGGCGTGCAGCAGGGGAAGTTTGGTGCTCCGTCCTCTGAGCACCGTGACAGCACAGGCCTGCGCTATAGAATCCCCGTTGCCGTTGTACAGAGATTGTGACCGGAGACTTGCTGTGTGCCTGTTAGCTCCCGCAACTGAAGGTGCCAAACACTCCTGGCCGTCCACGACCGGGTGATTCACTGAGAACTGTGCTCTTTCTCACCCCCATACATCTGCCGAGCTATGTTAGGCCCCGACAGGGCTGAGGACTGCGCTTCACTCTTCATCACGAATCCCGATCCCCAGACCCTGCACAGGATGCCAAGGACTCTCAGTCACCACAGGGAACCGGATCATCCACGCCTTCAGGACGACACCAGATTCATCACACGCTGACGGCATTGGCGCCATCGTCTTTGGGCCTTTGACTCTCTACAGCCAGGAAGCCGAGAGACTGATTTTAACTCTTAACGAACAGTTGCTGTACTATTTTCAATTGTTACTTCCCCAGCACATCTACTGGGCTTAAATCATCTGTCTTAATCCTGTTTCTCTTCTTTCCTCGCTGCGTGGAATATACCCCTGTAAGGGTAGGAGCAGGAACGTGGGATGCAGTGACGGTATGCAGGCAGCAGAGCAAGGGTTAACAGGTTTATTTACAGGGGAAATACTCCAGGTAAAGAGTTAAACAGTATTAAAGGCACAGTACAATACAACGGTTCCAATATTAGCAAACGTATAAGGAAGTCCTACTACTGCAGTTCCTGCTGCGAACTTAATGGTGCCGTCAACGGCCGATGCGTTGTCCTCATTAATGGAGTTAAACAGACAATACCCCACGTCTTCTGGTCTCCGGTACTGTCCACTGCCCCTTGTCCATATACTGTAGTTTTCTGCAAAGGTTACGGGCTACGGTGCTGTCTAAGCCCGACGTGACTCCTGCACAACTCTCCTGACAGTCTAGGTCAAGCGAGTCCAAAGTGGCTAATGGTAAAAGGGGTCACGAACTGATATGGGGTACAAGGGTCTGTCCTGTACTCGGTCACTCGTTTGGGGAAAATGTGTAGTACTCATGGACACGGAATGCTCTGCGTCTCGTTTACTGGAAGTCACCGGTACACACTGCACGTCCCAGTCGCTCTCTGTCCCTGGCTGCTGGTGGCGGGAAATGATGGTCACTGGTCTGCGTGGTGCTGGTACTCCCCGGACAAAGCAGTTCTCTGTTTCTGGCTGCGGCACGACCGCTTCTGCTCTGTCCTGCAGCGGCTCTGCTCTGTTCATCGGCGACTCTGCTCTGTTCTGCAGCGGCTGTGCTTTGTTCTGCAGCCGGTTTCTCTCCTGGCAGCAGTCCCGCTCTAAACGGTCGGACCCTGCCACAATGCCAGCACCCGATGGGGAAGGGGCAGCCGAGCGCGCCGGTCACTGCGCTCCTGCACACTGTTCTGCTCTGGCGCCAAACTCTGCCCTTTCACATGCTTTCCCTCTATATCTCGGCTGCTGCGCGTGCTATTCTGTCTCTCCCTGCCTCTGTGGGTCAGCAGGAAGGTCCCTCCCACACAGGCTTTCCTCAAGCTGCAGGGGAAGGTCCACCTCCTCAAAGCTGTCCACCGGGAACAGAGGATGCAGCCTTTCTAGTTCCGGACCCGGCATGCAGGTACCCGATGTCCGGTCTGTCCCCTTACACTCCCCCTCTCTTTTAACTCGCCATTCCACTGGTGAGTGGTGAGGCTTTGTCGTACTCATACAGTCTTCTGAGGGCCGACAGATGCCCACAATTTCTGCATCCACTCCTGCCTTTCCTCCATCACATTCTGCCAGTACAGCTTGTTAGAGTCACTTCAAACTTCAGGTAGAGTGGCAGGGAACAGGGTTCCATCCAGGTCCCATGGATCAGCAATCTCTTCTGAGTCAACATCTGACAAGTCGAGAAACCTCCCTCTCCATACTCCAGAGCTGCCGGAGGTAGTGTCTCAGGACCTACTTCCCCTTCACAGTCCACAACTTCTGGCAGAGGTACTTTCGAGGCATCTTGCAACTTTTCTACTGGATCAGGGTCCCTTGAGCTGACGGACGGCAAACTCTCCACTCCAGAGGACGCAATAAGTTGTTCATTCTTTCCACAATCGGGTACCGTAGAAGCAGGCGTCCCAGAAACACTGGTCACTTTCTCTCTTCCATCAGGAGCTTGTGGTGGGCAAGGTAATGATTGACTCTGGTGGGCCCCTCAAGGAGACATCCCTTCTTCTCCTTCGGTTTCAGACTTGCAGATGGGACCTTCAGACCCAGGATAGAGTTCCACCAGACTCGCCTACACGCGCCTGGACAGCGCAGACATCTCACCGTAGATGGTTGACACCTTCTTCATCTCTTCTCGGCGTCCGACGTTGTGACTCTGTCTGGCTCTGGGTGTGGCCCCCTCTTCTTGCTGTAACTTTTCTCCCAGGGGCAGCGTTCTCTCCAATTAGCAGGTCCTTTGGAGGGATGAGCGGATTTTCTCCGTCGTCTGCTTCAGGTAGAGCAACTTCTGAAAAGGTGTCCCATTCCTCCACACGTCCAACACCCGCTTCTGGGCCTGTCTGGTGGGCACCTCTGTCTGGATCGTCGACCTCTCCGAGAGGCATACCTCCTTTCCTTTCGCTCTTCATTCCACAAACTTGGAGCAAATCTTGGGACAACTGCTGGGGTGCTTCTGATGCTCCGCACTTCTCCCCTAACTTCCTTTAGGTTTTGCTGCGAGTCACCTTGGGGAATGGCACGGGACTCAAAGACAGGCATAAGAGCTTCCTCCAGCTTTTCAACTTTTTCCCATACCTTCTGCATTCCTTACCGTAATTCGTGGGACCACTTTGGCTCTTCCTCCTTTGGGCTGGGTACTCTGCAACACCGGACCATCCCTGTCAAAGCTGCAACCCCCTGCTCCTGTATGCCTATGCGCATCTCTGCCCCAATTTCTGCAAAAATCATGCACGGGTTAGCTCGCAGGTGCTCACGCAACGCCCGACCAAGCAGCACATCTCACAGGTCTGTCACCAACTGGTCTCGCAGCACTATGTCAGGGATGGTCTTATTCATATGCTGTCTTTCTTAACCTTAGAATGCCTTTTAGGCACCCGTGCTTACTTTTTTGCTATTACTTTAGTTAGAATTTTGAAACTCTAGGTATTCCTCAAGTATGTCGTTGTTGGCAACATCCAGTTGTTCATATAATTTTTTTGATAGGCATTTTGCTGTAACAATGCTTTTTTGGGGAAAACCTCATCTGTACAGAACAGGGGCCTTTTAGGCCTTTGCTATTTTTATCATGTACTCAGCAGTATTTGTGTCTCAAGTTACTTTATTTATAGTCAGGGTTACTGGTGGAGGGGCCGGGTGGTGGATCATATCTTTGTTTGAAATTTTTAAAAAAAAATTTTTTAGGTGTTTTCTGCAAAAAATTATAATTAATATGTTGTGCATTATTCATATCTTATTTTGAAATTTTGAAATAAACTTATAAAAGTTATTTATGTGAATTTCTCCATATGACTTGCACGGGGGGGCCTAAAAGGCCCCCGTTAAGTAAAAGTGTAGATTTGTGACGTCACGCATGTTAGGGTTAAAAATTGCCGTGTGTAACTCCTGTAGCACGTTCATGTACTGCGTCACAGTCTCCCCCTCTTTTTGAACATGCCTAAACAAGCGCGTGACTCCAGTATGTCTGTAGGGTCCCCATGTGTCTCTTAACCCTTCATGACCCAGCCTATTTTGACCTTAAAGACCTGGCCATTTTTTGCAATTCTGACCAGTGTCCCTTTATGAGGTAATAACTCAGGAATGCTTCAACGGATCCTAGCGATTCTGAGATTGTTTTTTCGTGACATATTGGGCTTCATGTTAGTGGTAAATTTAGGTCGATAATTTTTGCGTTTATTTGTGAAAAAAATGGAAATTTGGCGAAAATTTTGAAAATTTCGCAATTTTCAAATTTGAATTTTTATTCTGTTAAACCAGAGAATTATGTGACACAAAGTAGTTAATAAATAACATTTCCCACATGTCTACTTTACATCAGCACAATTTTGGAAACAAAATTTTTTTTTGTTAGGAAGTTATATGAATGTGCTAGAGATGGTTTCTGAGCAGAGGCTCCCTCTGGTGGTTACAGACAGTACTGAACCTTTCAGCGAGGAATGGCAATCTGGGATCACGGAATGGTCTGATATAAGGGAGGTTCCCTCCCATTATGGTTGCCGGTGATCAATTGTTCTTGTCTCAATTGTGGTTCCTGGTTCATTTGGAAGTTTGCTGAGTCTTGCCTGCATCTTCTGCTATCAGCTAAGATATTTTCTACTTTTATTTTTGTGCTTGCTTTTTGCATTGTTCCCTGCACTTCTGTGGAGGTCAGCCAGGTCCCCTCCGGGGGCTTGTGCTCCTCTCAGTTTATCTGGAGCCACTGTTGTTTGTTCATTTGCTTTTTGCTGTTTTTTCAGTGGCTGCGGCTTAGTTTTGTTACACCAGAGATCTGATTAGGTGGTAGAGATCGTGTGATCTCAGGTGTTTTTGCAATCAGAAGAGTTGGTATTTTTAGGGGTTTTTTTTGGATTGCAGTGAGTATCCTTTCCTGTACTTTTCTGTCTAGACAGATTGGGCCCCAGCGTTTGCTCATTCTATTTTCTGTCTGTGTCCGTACTTCTTCTTGTCTAACCGCCATTACATGTTTGGGGTCTTCCTATTTTCTTTGGGGATCTGCTCCGGGGCAGATAGCTTTCATCTTTCTGCCTTTAGGTGTAGTTATCTCTCAGGCTGTGACGAGGCGTCTAGGATCAACGTAGGAACGCTCCACAGCTACCTCTAGTTGTGTGGTTAGTTCAGGTTACTGCAATCCAATAGGTTCCAGCCTCTCTTGTGAATTGCCGTTTTTGCTTATTCTCCTCAGCTACCAAAACATAACAGTATCACCGGCCCAAACTGAAAATTATATGGTACTCACAGAAGGGAAAAATAGTGTGAAAAAAAAAAAGTCAGAGTTGTCAGAGATTTTTTTTTTCTCCCTGTTTGTTGCATTTTTTTCCCTCTTTTTCTCTGGGTGCTGAGGAGGATTTTTTTTCTTTCAATGGAGCTTGCACAGTTGTCTGGCCGTGTGGATCAGCTTGCCACTGAGGTTCGGAGTATTGCTACATATCTTGCTGGGTTGCCGGTTGTGGAACCTAGGATTCCCATGCCAGATTTGTTTTTGGGGGATTGGGCTAAATTTCTGAATTTCAAAAATAACTGTAAGTTGTTTTTTGCCTTAAAGCCTAAGTCCTCAGGGAACGCAGCACAGCAGGTTCAAATTGTCATCTCGGTGACCCTCAGGATTGGGCTTTTTCCCTGACACCTGGGGATCCTGTTTTGAATGATGTTGATGTATTTTTTCTGGCTCTGGGGTTATTGTACGATGAACCTAATGTCACTGATCAAGCTGAAAAAACCTTGTTGGCATCAAATCTGGGTCTTGAAGACGCTGAGTTGTACTGTCCGAAATTCCAAAAGTGGGCAGTCCTGACCAAATGGAATGATGATGCTTTGGCAGCCATTTTTCGGAAGGGGCTGTCAGAGAATGTAAAGGATGTTATGGTGGGATTCCCTGCTCCCTCTGGTCTCAATGATTCTATGTCATTGGCTATTCAAATTGACAGACGTTTGCGTGAGCGCAGAGGTATGCGTGAGATAGTGTTGCCTTGTGAGCCAGCTTCTGAGCCAATGCAGTGTAATAGAGTGACTTCTGGGGCACAGCGTCATGAGTTTCGAAAGCGCAATGGGTTATGTTTCTACTGTGGTGACGCCTCTCATGCTATTTCAGTCTGCCCTAAGCAGGGAAGACGTTTTGTACGCTCAGTTGTCTTGGGTAGTGTTCAGACTAAATTTCTGTTGACTGTTACCCTGATTTGCTCCCTGTCCACATTTTCTGCTCAGGCTTTTATTGATTCAGGAGCAGCTATTAACCTGATGGATTTTGACTTTGCCAAACGTTGTGGGTTTCCCATGATACCCCTGCGGAAGTCTATTCCCCTACTGGGCATTGATTCTACCCCTTTGGCGGAGAATAAACCCCAGTTTTCTACTCAGGTGATAATGAGGGTTGAACCAGATCATCAGGAGAGTTGCAAATTTCTGGTGCTGTATAATCTGCATGACATTATTGTACTAGGTTTCCCTTGGTTACAGTCACATAATCCTGTTTTGGATTGGAAATCTGTGTCTGTGACCAGTTGGGGCTGCCAATGTGTGAATGCTGGCACTCCTGTTTTTTCTGCCTCTCCCCAGTCTCAGGATGTTCCTGAATTTTTGACTGATTTTTCGGATGTATTTAGTGAAAGTAAATCTGCATCCTTGCCCCCTCACAGGAGCTATGATTGCGCTATTGAATTAGTGCCTGGTGGTAAATTTCCTAAAGGTCGCCTTTTTAACTTGTCTGTACCTGAACATGATGCTATGCGATCTTATATCAAGGAGTCATTGGAAAAGGGTCATATAAGACCATCCTCTTCACCCTTGGGTGCCGGTTTTTTCTTTGTGGCCAAAAAGGATGGTTCATTGAGGCCGTGTATTGATTATCGTCTCTTGAATAAGATCACTGTGAAGTATCAATATCCGTTACCCTTGATTTCTGACCTGTTTTCCAGGGTGAAAAGTGCTAGTTGGTTTACAAGCTTGACCTCAGGGGGCGTATAACCTTATTCGCATTAAGCATTGGGATGAATGGAAGACGGCGTTTAATACCCCAGAGGGGCATTTTGAGTACCTAGTGATGCCCTTTGGGCTCACTAATGCTCCTTCCGTCTTCCAATCCTTCATGAATGATATTTTCAGGGATTTTGTGGATAAATTTCTGATTGTTTATTTGGATGATATCTTGATTTTTTCCAATGACTGGGACTCTCATGTGAAACATGTTCGGACTGTGTTCCAGATTTTGAGAGAGAATGCACTGTATGTGAAGGGATCAAAGTGTCTTTTTGGCATACAGAAGGTCTCATTTCTGGGATTCATTTTGTCTCCGTCTGTTATTGAAATGGACCCGGTCAAGGTTCAGGCCATCTGTGATTGGGTCCAACCTACTTCATTAAAGGCTCTTCAGAGATTTTTGGGTTTTGCCAATTTTTATCGTAAATTTATTGGTAATTTCTCCGGTATTGTTAAACCATTGACTGATTTGACCAAAAAGGGTTCTGATGTGGTGAATTGGCCTCCTGAGGCAGTCTTTGCATTTCAGAAACTTAAGCAGAGATTCACTTCTGCTCCTGTTCTACGGCAGCCTGATGTTTCTCTACCGTTTCAGGTGGAGGTTGATGCCTCTGAAATTGGGGCAGGTGCCGTTTTGTCCCAAAGAGATCCAGAGACCTCTAAGAGTAACCCTTGTGCCTTTTTCTCTCAAAAATTTTCTCCAACTGAACGTAATTATGACTTGGGCAATTGGGAGTAATTGGCCATGAAGTGGGCCTTTGAAGAGTGGAGACATTGGCTGGAAGTAGCCAAACATCAGGTGGTGGTCCTCACGGACCATAAGAATCTGGTTTATCTCGAATCAGCCAAGTGACTTAATCCTAGACAGGCCAGGTGGGCCTTGTTTTTCACACGTTTTAATTTTGTGGTTTCTTTTCTTCCTGGCACTAAGAATGTTAAGGCGGATGTCCTCTCGAGGAGTTTCTTTGCGGACTCTCCTGAGTTATCTGATCCTACTGTTATTTTGAAAGAGGGTGTAGTTCTTTCCGCCATCTCGCCCAATTTGAGACTGACTCTGGAAGGGTGTCAGGAGGATAAACCTGAGCGCTGCCCTATTGGGAAATTGTTTGTCCCAGACCAGTGGAAGAAGAGTGTGATGTCTGAGATTCATTGTTCCGCGTTGGCTGGTCATCCCGGGATTTTTGGTACCAGAGACTTGGTGAGTCGGTCCTTTTGGTGGCCTACTTTGTCTCGTGACGTCAGGGAATTTGTGCAGTCCTGTGGGACTTGCTCTCGCTCCAAGCCTTGCTCTCGCTCTAGTGGTTTGTTAATGCCATTACCTGTGCCCAAGAGGCCACGGACCCATATCTCTATGGATTTTATTTCCGACCTCCCTGTTTCTCAGAGAATGACCGTTATCTGGGTAATCTGTGATAGGTTTTCCAAGATGATACATCTTGTGCCATTACCTAAGTTGCCTTCCTCCTCAGAATTGGTGCCTTTGTTCCTTCAGCACGTGGTTCGGATACATGGCATTCCGGAGAACATTGTGTCTGACAGAGGAGTCCAGTTTATTTCCAGATTTTGGAGGACATTTTGTTCTAAACTTGGTGTTCAATTATCTTTCTCCTCTGCTTTTCATCCTCAGACCAATGGACAAACCGAGAGAACAAACCAGACCTTGGAGACTTATTTGAGATGTTTTGTGTCTGCTGATCAAGATGAATGGGTCTCTTTTTTGCCTTTGGCTGAGTTTGCTCTTAATAATAGAGCTAGCTCTGCCACCTTGATGTCTCCATTTTTCTGCAATTTTGGGTTTCACCCTCGATTTTCTTCGGGACAGGCGGAGGCTTCTGTCTGTCCGGGTATTGACTCTGTTGTGGAGCGAATGCAGCAGATTTGGGACCAGGTAGTGGAGAGGTTGTCTCTCTCTCAGGAGAAGGCCCAACGGTTTGCCAACCGACATAGGACTGATAGTCCTCGGTTTAAAGTGGGGGACTTAGTTTGGTTGTCCTCAAGAAATATCCCTATGAAGGTTGCATCTCCAAAGTTTAAGCCTAGGTTCATTGGACCTTATAAGATCATGGAGATTCTTAATCCGGTTTCCTTCCGTTTGCTTCTTCCAGGGATATTTAAGATCCATAACGTGTTCCACAAGTCCTTATTGAAGAGGTTTGTCGAGCCAGTAGTTCCTATGGCTGTGCCTCCTGACCCTGTTTTGGTTGAGGGCAATCTGGAGTATGTGGTTGAGAAAATATTGGATTCTAGTTTTTCTAGACAGAAACTCCAGTATTTGGTTAAATGGAGAGGTTATGGTCAGGAGGACAATTCTTGGGTATTTGCTTTGGACATCCATGCTAGGAGACTGATCCGTGCCTATCACCGAGCTCATCCTGATCGGCCTGGTTTCACAAGTTAGGGTTCGGTGACCCCTCCTCAAGGGGGGGTACTGTTGTGAATGTGCTAGAGATGGTTTCTGAGCAGAGGCTCCCTCTGGTGGTTACAGACAGTACTGAACCTATCAGCGAGGAATGGCAATCTGGGATCACGGACTGGTCTGATATAAGGGAGGTTCCCTCCCATGATGGTTGCCGGTGATCAATTGTTCTTGTCTCAATTGTGGTTCCTGGTTCATTTGGAAGTTTGCTGAGTCTTGCCTGCATATTCTGCTATCAGATAAGATATTTTCTGCTTTTATTTTTGTGCTTGCTTTTTGCATTGTTCCCTGCACTCCTGTGGAGGTCAGCCAGGTTCCCTCCGGGGGTTTGTGCTCCTCTCAGTTTATCTGGAGCCACTGTTGTATGTTCATTTGCTTTTTCCTGTTTTTTCAGTGGCTGCGGCTTAGTTTTGTTACACCAGAGATCTGATTAGGTGGTAGAGATCGTGTGATCTCAGGTGTTTTTGCAATCAGAAGTGTTGGTATTTTTTAGAGGTTTTTTTTTGGATTGCAGTGAGTATCCTTTCCTGTACTTTTCTGTCTAGACAGATTGGGCCCCAGCGTTTGCTCATTCTATTTTCTGTCTGTGTCCGTGCTTCTTGTCTAACCGCCATTACATGTTTGGGGGCTTCCTATTTTCTTTGGCGATCTGCTCCGGGGCAGATAGCTTTCATCTTTCTGCCTTTAGGTGTAGTTATCTCTCAGGCTGTGACGAGGCGTCTAGGATCAACGTAGGAACGCTCCACGGCTACCTCTAGTTGTGTGGTTAGTTCAGGTTACTGCAATCCAATAGGTTCCAGCCTCTCTGGTGTATTGCCGTTTTTGCTTATTCTCCTCAGCTACCAAAACATAACAGGTTAAAAGTTGACCAGCGATTTCTCATTTTTACAACAAAATTTACAAAACCATTTTTTTTACGGACCACCTCACATTTGAAGTCACTTTGAGGGGTCTATATGGCAGAAAATACCCAAAAGTGACACCATTATAAAAACTGCACCCCTCAAGCTACTCAAAACTACATTCAAGAAGATTATTAACCCTTCAGGTGCTTCACAGGAACTAAAGCAACGTGGAAGGAAAAAATGGACATTTTAATTTTTCCAACAAAAATTTCTTTTAGCATCAATTTTTTCATTTTTACATGGGTAACAGGATAAAATGGATCCTAAAATTTGTTGGGCAATTTCTCCTGAGTACACAGATACCTCATATGTGGTCATAAACCACTGTTTGGGCGCACGGCAGGGCTCAGAAGGTAAACTTTTTGAATGTAAAATATGCTGGAATATTTAGCGGTTGTCATGTCGCATTTGGAGAGTCCCTGTGTGCCTAAACATTGGAGCTACCCCACAAGTGACCCCATTTTGAAAACTAGACCCCCCAAGGAACTTATCTAGATGCATAGTGAGCACTTTGAACCCCCAGGTGCTTCACAAATTGATTCATAAAAAAAGAAAGTACTTTTTATTCTCAAAAATTTTCTTTTAGCCTCAGTTTTTTCATTTCCACATGGGCAACAGGATAAAATGGCTCCTAAAATTTGTTGGGCAATTTCTCCTGAGTACACAGATACCTCATATGTGGTCATAAACCACTGTTTGGGCGCACAGCAGGGCCCAGAAGGGAAGGAGCGCCATTTGACCTTTTGAATTGAAAATTAGCTCCAATCCTTTTCGGATACCATGACGCATTTGGAGAGCCCCTGTGTGCCTAAACAGTGAAAAACCCCACATGTGACACCATTTTGGAAACTAGACCCCTTATGGAACTTATCAAGATGTGTTATGAGCACTCTGAACCCCCAAGTGCTTCACAGATGTTTATAACGCAGAGCAGTGAAAATAAAAAAAACATTTTTTTCCTCAAAAATGATTTTTTAGCCCGCTATGTTTTATTTTCAGAAGGGTAACAGGAGAAATTGGACCACAAAAGTTGTTGTGCAATTTGTCCTGAGTACGCAGAAACCCCATATGTAGGGGGGAACCACTGTTTTGGCGCATGGGAGAGCTCAGAAGGGAAGGAGCGCCATTTTGGAATGCAGACTTGATGGAATGTTTTGCGGGCGTCATGTTGCGTTTGCAGAGCCCCTGATGTGCCTAAACAGTAGAAACCCTCCACAAGTGACCCCATTTTGAAAACTAGACCCCCAAAGGAGCTTATCTAGATGTGTAGTGAGCACTTTGAACCCCCAAGTGCTTCACAGAAGTTTATAAACGCAGAGCAGTGAAAATAAAAAATCATTTTTGTTCCTCAAAAATCATTTTTTAGCCTGCTATTTTTTATTTTCCCAAGGGTAACAGGATAAATTGCACCCCAAAAGTTGTTGTCCAGTTTTTCCTGAGTACGTTGGTGCCCTATATGTGGGGGGGAACCACTGTTTGGGCTCACGGCAGGGCTCAGAAGGGAAGGAGCGCCATTTGACTTTTTTAATGGAAAATTAGCTCCAATCTTTAGCGGACACCATGTCGTGTTTGGAGAGCCCCTGTGTGCCTAAACTTTTGAGCTCCCCCACAAATTACCCCATTTTGGAAACTAGACCCCCTAAGTAACTTATCTAGGTGCACAGTGAGCATGTGGGGTGGAACCACTGTTCGGGCACACGTTTGGGCTCGGAAGGGAAGTAGTGACGTTTTTGAAATGCCGACTTTGATGGAATGGTCTGCGGGCGTCATGTTACGTTTGCAGATTCCCTGATGTGTCTAAACAGTAGAAACTCCCCACAAGTGACCCCATTTTGGAAACTAGACTCCGCAAGGAACTTATCTAGATGTGTGGTGAGCACTTTGAACCCCCAAGGGCTACACAGAAGTTTATAACGCCAGGGCATGAAAATAAAAAATCATATTTTTTCCACAAACATGATCTTTTAGTCCCCAATTTTTTTATTTTCCCAAGGGTAACAGGAGAAATTAGACCCCAAAAGCTGTTGTCCAGTTTGTCCTGAGTATGCTGATATCCCATATGTGGGAGAAAACTACTGTATCGGCACACGTCGGGGCTCGGAAGGGAAGTAGTGACGTTTTGAAATGCCGACTTGATGGAATGGTCTGCGGGCGTCATGTTACGTTTGCAGAGCCCCTGATGTGCCTAAACTGTGAAAACCCCCCCAAATGACCCCATTTTGGAAACTAGACCACCCAAGGAACTTATCTAGATGTGTAGTGAGCACTTTGAACCCCCAAGTGCTTCACAAGTTTATAACCTAGAGCCATGAAAATAAAAAATCATTTTTTTTCCTCAAAACATGATTTTTTTAGCCCACAATTTTTTATTTTCCCAAGGGTAACAGGAGAAATTAGACCCCAAAAGCTGTTGTCCAATTTGTCCTGAGTACGCTGATATCCCATATGTGGGAGAAAACTACTGTATGGGCACACGTCGGGTCTCGGAAGGGAAGTAGTGACGTTTTGAAATGCCGACTTGATGGAATGGTCTGCGTGCGTCATGTTACGTTTGCAGAGCCCCTGATGTGCCTAAACTGTGGAAACCCCCCCAAATGACCCCATTTTGGAAACTAGACCACCCAAGGAACTTATCTAGATGTATACTGAGCACTTTGAACCCCCAAGTGCTTCACAAGTTTATAACCCAGAGCCATGAAAATAAAAAATAATCTTTTTTCTCAAAAAATGATTTTTTTAGCCCACAATTTTTTATTTTCACAAGGGTAACAGGAGAAATTGGACCGCAAAAGTTGTTGTCGAATTTGTCCTGAGTACGCTGATATCCCATATGTGGGAGAAAACTACTGTATGGGCAAACGTCGGGGCTCGGAAGGGAAGTAGTGACGTTTTGTAATGCCAACTTGATGGAATGGTCTGCGGGCGTCATGTTACGTTTGTAGAGTCCATCATGTGCCTAAACAGTAGAAACCCCCCAAGTGACCCCATTTTGGAAACTAGATCCCCAAAGGAACTCCTCTAGATGTGTGGTGAGCACTTTGAATCTCCAAGTTCTTCACAGAAGTTTATAACGCAGAGCCGTGAAAATAAAAAATCTTTTTTTTTCTACAAACATGATCTTTTAGTCCCCAATTTTTTTCCCCAAGGGTAACAGAATAAATTAGACCCCCAAAGTTGTTGTGAAATTTTTTCTGAGTACGCTGATACCCCATATTTGGGGGTAAACCACTGTTTGAGCACACGTCGGGGCTCGGAATAAAGGGAGCACTGTTTGACTTTTTGAACGCAAAATTTGCAGGAATCAATAGTGGCGCCATGTCGCGTTTGGAGACCCCTGATGTGCCTAAATAGTGGAAACCCCTCAATTCTAACTCCAAGCCTAACCCCAACACACCCCTAACCACAACCCTAACCCCTATACACCCCTAACCCTAATCCAAACCATAACCCTAACCCCAACACACCCCTAACCCTAATCCCAACCCTAACCATAACCCTAACCACAAGCCTAACCCTAATCCCAATCCTAACCCCAAAACACCCCTAACACTAGTCCCAACTCTAACCCTAACCACAAACCTAACCTAATCCCAACCCTAACCCTAATTCCAACCCTAACCCAAATTCCAACCCTAACCCTAATTCTAACTGTAACCCTAATTCTAACCCTAATTCTAACCCTAATGCTATAGCTAGGTTCACATTACGTTTTACCAGC
This sequence comes from Oophaga sylvatica, assembly GCA_033576555.1. Classification (NCBI taxonomy): domain Eukaryota; kingdom Metazoa; phylum Chordata; class Amphibia; order Anura; family Dendrobatidae; genus Oophaga; species Oophaga sylvatica. The sequence goes on along the minus strand of JARQOD010000004.1, from coordinate 350,576,996 downwards.
CCGTTCAACACATAGCGTTGACGGGCTGGTAACGGTATAGCATAACGCGATCGCGTTATGCTATACCCGCTAGTGCAGATGAATCAGCAGATGATTCATCTGTGCTAGCGGTGACGGAGCCCAGACGCTGCAGCCCGAGTCGGAGGCTCCGTCACTGAATGACGGCACGTCGCGAACGCATGGGGGGTGAATGGCAGCGTTAACGGACTGCGTTACACCGCGTTATACCGTCTAACGGACTGCCATAACGCCATATGAACCCTAACCCCAGCCCTAACCCTAACCCTACTCCTAACCCTAGTCCTAACCCTAACTGTAATTCTAACCCTAATGGAAAAATAAAAATATTTATATTTTATTATTGTTCCCTATCTATGGGGGTGATGAAGGGGGGGGGTTATTTACTATTTTTTTTATTTTGATCACTGTGATAGCGTCTATCTCAGTGATCAAAATGTACTTTCATTCATTTATTGAATCTGCCGGCCGCGCCCATGGACCGGGCAGGAGAGACGCCGGGAGGAAGACGGCGACTCCAGCGGTAACTGGGGGGGATAGGAAACCTGGGGTGGTATCGGAGACCTCGGGGAGGGATCTGAGGCCTGGGGGGACCGAAAAAAAGAGGAGGGGAGCATTTAGTGACGGCGGTGACCGGTCACCGCCATCTATCGGTGGCGGCGGCCGATCGCCGCCGTGACTCGGTGTGGGGGGGTCAGATCTTAGTCTCCAGCCATGGCAGATGCTATTGCAGCATCGGCCATGGCTGGATTGTAATATTTCACCAAATTTCATTGGTGAAATATTACAAATCGCTCTGATTGGCTGTTTCACTTTTAACAGCCAATCAGAGCGATAAGCCAACCCCCCTGTGGTGAAGCACAAAGGGTCTTATGCCTGCGGGTCGGGTGACCTTTCAGTGACCTCAGCCACCCGGCCCGCAGGAACGCGATCCTTTCATGACGCCACATAGGCGTCACAGGTCGGATTGGCACCGACTTTCATGACACCTACGTGGCGTCACAGGTCGGGAAGGGGTTAAAGTATTTTCAGTACTTTGTCAAAGGTGTCTCACTCATGGGGAGGTCGTAGCATGACGGAATCCCTTGCCTCTCCGTCTAGAGCCATCAGTGCAAACTCTGCCGCTAGCGCAGGAGACATGGTGTACATCCTCACCATTCCCCTGACCCGCTCAGTCCAGCTCCATAATAGAATGTTGCTCCCTGTAAACTTGGGGAGATTGCTCAAAATTGTCCCCAGCGGCATACTGGCCCTTGGAGCACCCCCAACCGCTTGGTCTGCCACCTTTGCGCCCGAAGACTGCATCCTGCCGACTACGCCAAGTGTAAGGGTAGAAGCAGGAACGCCGGATGCAGTGACGGTACGCAGGCAGCAGAACAAGGATTAACAGGTTTATTTACAGGGGAAATACTCCACGCAGGGAGGTAAAGAGTTAAACAGTATTAAAGGCACAGTACAATACAACAGTTCCAATATTAGCAAACGTATAAGGAAATCCTACTACTGAAGCTCCTGCTGCAAACTCAATGGTGCCGGCAACTGCCAACGCGGTGTCCTCATTAATGGGGTTAAACAGACAATAACCCCCATCTTCTGGTAACAGTGGTCGGTCTCCGGTACCTTCCACTGCCCATTGTCCATATACTGTACTTTTCTGCAAAGGTTATGGACTACGGTGCTGTCTAAGCCCGACGTGACTCCTGCACAACTCTCCTGACAGTCTGTAAGGTTCTTTGTCTCTGTTGACATGTTCCTTGAAACTCAGTTTTCCGTCGGCCATTTTGCTTTCTGTCTTTCTGCAGCTCTTGCCCTCAGTTAATATGGAGTTTCCAGTTTTCATGTTCCCGCCCTGATTCTTCCCTCTTGCTTCTTAAGCAGCCTCAGCTGAACAATCAGTGCTCCTGAATCAAGCCTCAGTCAGTCTGTGACCTGACTCCTGGAAGCCTTGGACTTGTACTCCAGCTATTCCCTACTGAGGAACCTTGGAACACTTTTGGACTCTGGAAACCTGCTGTTTGGTGAATCCATGTTTGCAGAGGAATTACGGTACAGAGAAGAGATCCTGAACCTGCTTTGGAGATTTATTGTAGTGCTTGAAGTTACTCTGGCCTGCTGTGTCTCCTGTCGCTGTTCCTGCAAACTGTGTGAACTTTTCAGCATGCTTGTATGAAGTAATACAAGTCATTTTATTTCAACCTATGTCTCCTGTGTTTCCTCGCACCCAAGCACAAGACGCTATAGGAACTGTACACTATACATGACAAGATTCAGGAGCCAATGTTTAGTGTCTGCTGGGTCTGGGAAAGCCGTGTCTGCTGTGACTGTGGATATCAGATGTCCGTTTAATACCTTATGTGATGGCAGTGGTTGTGACTTCTCACAACCATTCCAGGTGAGCGCATTCCCTTAAAATTTTACTCTGGAGTGTTACCACAGGTAAACACTATTGTTTTTTTTTTTCCTTTCCTCTTCCAGCACTTCTGCCTTAAAAGATCTGGAAGATGGAGGCCCGCATAAAGGAACTTTGCGGAGTGACTGATACAATCCTTTCAGATGTACAGACTTTAAAAACCCGTTTTGCAAGCCTACAGGACCTCACTAATCATAATTTGCAAGTGTTTGGACAGACTACCCAGGAATTGCGAGCCAGGATTGAGGCTCTAGAGGAACGAGCCCAGGCTCCTGCCATAACCCCGAGTTCTGGGATCCCCAAATTACCTCCTTTTCGTTTTGGCGGTGAACGTGAGAAATTCAGGGGATTTATTAATCAATGCAATTTATTTTTCTCTGCACATGCTTCACAATTTCCCACTGAACGATCCAAAGTGCTTACTATAATCATGTTGCTTACCAATAAGGCTTTGATGTTGGCAAACCCTCTAATTGAGACTGAGGATGATTGTTTGAATCACCTTAATGCTTTTATTTCAGCCATGGGGCAGGTGTTTGATGACCCCAATCGAGGTGCAACAGCTGAAGCAGCCATGTTAACTTTGCGCCAAGGTAAGCGTTCAGTAGCCGAATATGCCCTGGATTTCAGGAGATGGGCTCTTGATACCACTTGGGACACTTCCGCTAAAAAATCTATTTTTCGGAAAGGGTTGTCTCCACTGATTAAGGATGAACTTGCTCGTGCCGACCCTCCCACTGCGTTAGGTGACTTTATTAACTATTGTATCCGTATTGATGCTCGTCTGACTGAACGCAGACAAGAGAGATGGTTCGAAAATAATCGCACTAACCTTTTACTACCTCCCTCCTCAGCTAAGGAACCTTTGAGTAGGATCACAAGGGAACCAGAACCTGAACCCATGCAGGTGGACTCTTTACAAAGACGGGTTAGTGATGCACGCAAAGAACATCGTATAAAGGAAAATCTATGTTTCTACTGTGGTAAGTCAGGGCACTTCATTATAAACTGCCCCAGCCGTTCTCGTAAGACTACTGCAGCAGTCATTCACTGTGAGTGTTGTGAGAGGAGCTCTGTCATGTCCGAGCCTCAGGCTCCAGAGAGATCTGCTGCAAGAGATCTTGATTTCTCAGACTTAAACTCTGTTAGTTCTGGGGACGATGACGGTATAAACGCTGCAATTTTTCAAGTTTCCTCAGCGGTGTCCCAGCTGAGTTGTAAAAGAAACAATTCTCATTGCTTCCTTTCCATCAAACTCTGGGTTGACTCAGTCTGGGTGTCTAGCTCTGCTATGATCGACTCAGGAGCAAGTGGAAATTTTATGGATATCTCCTTTGCTCTGAAACAGGGGATACGTTCAGTGAAGAAGGCTACTCCAGTACAGATGGAGACTGTGGGATGGCTCTCTACTGACTTCTGGACCAGTGGATCAAGAAACAGAGCCTTTGAGGGTCCTTATGGGTAAAGATCATCAGGAGAAAATGTCTTTTTTGCTTATCTCTTCTCCCCACTTTCCCATTATTCTAGGGCTACCATGGCTGCAGGCGCAGAATCCTACGATTAACTGGGAGACCAAGGAATTACACTTTCCGGAGAAACAGATGAGTCAAGGAGTTTCAGCTTGCTCTGTTCCTAAAGGAACCATGTCAGCCCCTGAACTACCAGCTGTATACCAGGACTATGTGGATTTATGTGACAAGAAGAACGCTGATCAGCTTCCTCCTCACCATCCATATGATTGTCCAATTGAATTATTGCCTGGAGCCGAGATACCTTTTGGTAAGATCTACCCCCTAGCGGGGCCCGAGCTAAAAGCTTTGAAGGATTATATAGACGAAAATTTAGCCAAGGGCTTCATACGCCCTCTTCATCTCCCGCAGGTGCACCCATCTTCTTTGTGAAGAAGAAAGATGGATCTCTGAGACCCTGCATAGACTATAGGGAACTCAATAAGGTTACTATTAGAAACCGTTATCCATTGCCTTTAATCCCTGAGTTGTTGGAGAGAGAGCGGCATGCCAAAATTTTCTCTAAACTGGATCTCCGTGGGGCCTATAACTTGGTCCGTATTAGACCTGGGGATGAATGGAAGACTGCTTTCAGGTCACGCTATGGACACTTTGAATATCTAGTTATGCCTTTTGGTCTGAGTACCGCCCCAGCCACTTTCCAACACTCCGTGAATGATATCTTCAGGGATCTCCTAGATACATTTGTGGTGATTTATCTGGATGATATTCTAATTTTTTCTAACTCCACAGAGGAACATCATGGACATGTGAGAATGGTCTTAGAATGCCTAAGACAAAACCATCTCTACATCAAACTTGAAAAATGTGAATTCCATAGGACCGAAATTCAATTTCTGGGGTATGTACTATCTACGCAAGGGATTAGTATGGATGGAAGCAAGACCCAAGCCATCAAGGATTGGCCAATTCCTAGAAATGTGAAGGAGGTGCAGCGTTTCATCGGGTTTGCCAACTTCTATAGACGTTTCATTAAGAATTTTTCTGAGGTAGTGTCACCTATCACCCAACTTACCCGGAAACAGTCTAGGTTCTCCTGGACCCCGCAAGCTCAGGAAGCATTTTCCTGTTTAAAGGATAAATTTACCACCGCACCTATCTTAGTACATCCCAACCCCGAGCTTGCCTTCATAATAGAGGTGGATGCTTCAGACTGTGCCGTTGGAGCTATACTCTCTCAGAGAACAGGTGAGAAGAATGTCTTGCATCCCTGTGCCTTCTTTTTCCAGCAGTTGTCTTCGGCTGAGAGGAACTACGATGTGGGCAATAGAGAATTGTTGGCCATTATTGCCGCCTTCAAGGAATGGAGACACCTTCTTCAGGGAGCTGCACAGCAAATAGTCGTCCTGACAGACCATCGTAACCTTGAATTTATCAGGTCGGCTAAGTGCCTGACTCCTCGCCAGGCTCGCTGGAATCTTTTCCTAAACCAATTTAATTTTGTCATTTCTTATAGACCAGGATCGCGCAATGGAAAGGCTGATGCACTCTCTAGGATTCATTCAGCAGAGACACGTCCACTTACTCCTCCTAAGACTATTCTTCCTGACTCTAGATTCCTGGGAGTGATTCATAATCAAGACCTACTTAAGGACATCAAGGAAGCATACCATGCGGATTCTTTGTTGGCTCAACCCCCAAGGGACGTAAGTCTTGTCTTTAAGAATGGTGTGTGGATTCAGGGACAACGTCTGTATATACCTGAAACAGTCAGATTGAGAGTATTGCAACTCATCCACGATTCCAAGATAGCCGGGCATAGGGGAATTCTAAAGACACAAGAATTTCTGTCTCGTTTCTTTTGGTGGCCCACTTACAGGAAAGATGTCTTAAACTATGTCACTTCATGTGAAGTCAGTGCAAGATGCAAAACACCTCGCTCCTCACCAACTGGTCTGTTGCAACCTCTTCCCACCCCGTCCCGCCCGTGGGGATCCATTTCTATGGACTTCATTGTGGAGTTACCAACCTCTCAAGGGAAGAACACCATTCTAGTGGTGGTTGACCGTCTAACAAAGGCAGCTAATTTTATCCCTTGTGTCGGCTTACCCACTGCAAAACAGACATCAGACTTGATGATTAAGAATGTGTTTCGCTTACATGGAGTACCAGATGAGGTCATTTCGGATCGAGGGGTGCAATTCACTTCAAGGTTTTGGCAAAATTTCTGTGCAGCATTGAAAAATATTTAGAGTTGAGAGTCCTCAGTGGTTGATACCTTTTAATGGCTAACTGAAAAGATGGTAACAAATTGCAAGCTTTCGAGACTACTCAGGTCTCTTCATCAGGCTGAACTAATACAAAATCTGAAGAATCACATATTTATACACAAAAACACAGAAAAAATGCAATAGGTAAGACAAGTGACGTGAAGCAGAATAGTCATTATGGCAGAGGGATGAGCATAAATATTGGAACAATTCATAGATAAGGAGAGAAAGTTTTATTACCCTCTGATTGGGGTCTGGTAATGTTTTGTGATGTTTTCACAGGGTATTTGGAGTAAATTCCTTAATTGATGTAATAGGCCATAAAACCATGTGACAGGTTCATTCCAGCATTAAGAGTGTCAAAGGTCACCATCAATTTGTATTCGCAAATTCTTCTCTGCCTCTGAGATGTGAATCTGTTTCTTAGTACCAGTATTTTCATATCTGACATGCTATGATCAGGGGAGCAAAAATGTTTTGCCACAGGTAGATCCATTCTTTTTTCTCTTATTGCGTGGCGATGAGAATTCATCCTTGTGCAGCATTGGACATTAAAGTAAACCTTTCTTCTGCTTTTCATCCCCAGACTAATGGACAGACAGAACGAACCAATCAGACCCTGGAGCAGTATATCCGCTGTTTTATCTGCCACCTACAGGATGATTGGGTGGATCTACTTCCACTGGCTGAGTTCTCTTATAACAACTCTCAGAGCGCCTCCACTAAGCAGTCTCCTTTTTACTCCAATCTAGGTTATCATCCTAACATTCTTCCTCGATTTCCCATAGATACTCCCTTGCCGGCAGTGGCTGAAAGAATCACTTCTTTACAAAAGAATATGGATCTTCTAAAGGAAAATCTAGAATTGGCTCAGGAAAGGTACAAGAAAGCAGCAGATAAATTTCGTAAACCTGCACCAGCTTTCAAGGTAGGAGATTTGGTCTGGCTGTCAACCAGAAATCTTAAATTAAAGATTCCATCGTCTAAATTGGGACATAAGTACATTGGACCTTATAAGATCAATAAGATTATAAGTGCTGTTGCTTGTCGTCTTCAACTGCCCAGAACTATGAGAATCCACCCTGTCTTTCATGTATCCCTACTAAAGGCTGCAACACCCAATACGTTTCCTGGACGTTCTTCTCCTTGCTCTGACCCAGTGCTGGTCGATGGTCAGGAAGAATTTATGGTGGAAAGGATTCTAGATTCCAGGTTGTACAGAAATCAGTTGCAATATTTGATTAAATGGCAGGGCTACCCAGTGGAGGACAACTCATGGGAACCAGTCAATAATGTAAATTCTCCTCGCCTGCTCCGCCAGTTTCATCAGAGGTACCCTGACAAGCCTGGTCTGAGGTCATCCGGAGGTTGTCCCGAAGGGGGGAGTAATGTAAGGTTCTTTGTCTCTGTTGACATGTTCCTTGAAACTCAGTTTTCCGTCGGCCATTTTGCTTTCTGTCTTTCTGCAGCTCTTGCCCTCAGTTAATATGGAGTTTCCAGTTTTCATGTTCCCGCCCTGATTCTTCCCTCTTGCTTCTTAAGCAGCCTCAGCTGAACAATCAGTGCTCCTGAATCAAGCCTCAGTCAGTCTGTGACCTGACTCCTGGAAGCCTTGGACTTGTACACCAGCTATTCCCTACTGAGGAACCTTGGAACACTTTTGGACTCTGGAAACCTGCTGTTTGGTGAATCCATGTTTGCAGAGGAATTACGGTACAGAGAAGAGATCCTGAACCTGCTTTGGAGATTTATTGTAGTGCTTGAAGTTACTCTGGCCTGCTGTGTCTCCTGTCGCTGTTCCTGCAAACTGTGTGAACTTTTCAGCATGCTTGTATGAAGTAATACAAGTCATTTCATTTCAACCTATGTCTCCTGTGTTTCCTCGCACCCAAGCACAAGACGCTATAGGAACTGTACACTATACATGACACAGTCTTGGTCAAGCGAGCCCAAAGTGGCTGACGGTAAAGGGGGTCACGAACTGATATGGGCCCCACGTGGCTCAGAAGTTGTTTAACGGCATGGTCAGGGTACAAGGGTCTTTCTTGTACTCGGTTACTCGTAGGGGGAACGTGTGTACAGTAGTACTCACGAACACGGAATGCTCTGCGTCTCGCTTACTGGAATTCACCAGTACACACTGCACGTTCTTCTCGCTCTCTGTCCCCGGCTGCTGGCGGCGGGAAATGATGGTCACTGGTCTTCGGGGCGCTGGTACTCCCTGGACAAAGCACTTCTCTGTTTCTGGTTGCTGCACGACCGAATCTGCTCTGTCCTACAGCGGCTTTGCTATGTTCCGCAGCGGCTCTGCTCTATTCTGAAGCCGGCTTCTCTCCTGGCAGTGGTCCAGCTCTAAACGGTCGGACCCTGCCACAATGCCAGCACATGATGGGGGAAGGGGCAGCTGAGCGCGCCGCTCACTGCACTCCTGCACACTGCTCTGCTCTGGTGCCAAACTCTGCCCTTTCACTCGCTTTCCCTCTTTATATCTCGGCTGCTTCTCGCGCTTTTCTCTCTCTCCCCGCCTCTCTGGGTCAGTGTAACGCTTCCCATGACTGCGGGGCGTCGGGACATGGCATAGCTTGCCTAACTAGCCAATGCTCCCACGCCGCCAGACCACGACGACGTGAGGCATGTGTCCCAGATGGTAAGAGAATGTGGACCCACTGGACTACAGAGGGGGACCCGGGCCTGCCCGGACTAGGGTAGAGCAGTGACCGGGATCCGTGGCAGCTGAGCATGTGGGCAAGATGGCGACCTGCAGGACTAGACAACACTGCACAACTTCAGGTATGAAGAAACAAAGTTTACTTGAAGACAAACACAGTACATAAACAGAACATAATGCCGGGCTCCCGATTCCGCTCATCAGCGAAGGGTACACGTCTCAGGATTATAGGCGAATGCAGGAAGACATCACGGGTTGATGCAGTCCAGGGTTATGTGGCACGGGCATACTAGGGCAGCCTCTCTCTCTCAGGCCTCAGGTGTAGCACAGGCTCAGCAGGAGAACATCAGACACTGACCTCAGACAGACTTCAGACGATGGCGGGGTCATCACGGGTTGATGCAGTCCAGGGTTATCTGGCACGGGCATACTAGGGCGACCTCTCTCTCTGGCCTCAGGCGTAGCACAGGCTCAGCAGGAGAACATCAGACACCGGCCCAGGACGAACGTCAGACGATGGCAGGGTCATCACAGGTTGATGCAGTCCAGGGTCATCTGGCACGGGCATACTAGGACGGCCTCTCTCTCAGACCTCAGGCGTCGGATATCAGGCCGTGGTCATCAGGCTCTGGGCAAGAGGTCTCAGTCCTCGGACTCCGGACATCTGGCAGCGACCTAAAAAAGAACCCAAGCGGCAAGCCCCGCCGGATTGAACTGGAGCCGGCTGGGGATTGCACCGAATAACAAGCTGAGCACAGAGTAACAGAAACTCAGCACACACACCGGACTCCTCCTTCCAAGATGAACCCAGGTTATATAGCAAAGAATCACAGTCACTGGCACAGGGTTCAGGACACAGAAGGACTTCAGGAACATAACACAGAGGACACAGTTCAGACATACAGGTACAGAAACCGATCCAGGATCAAGGATTCAGGGAAAAAGACACAACAGGAACAGGCCTGGATATGCAGCCTCCAGGAAGGCGATCTGGGTATTCTGCCCCCAGAGCTGGCGGGAACACAAGACAGGGCAAAGGGTATCAGCTCTCCCAAAGCTGATCGCACTCAGAGCAGGAGCTGAACACACAAACACACATGGCTAGGTTCAGGAACTCAATGCAAAGCCCTGGCAATGCCCACAGGGCAGAGGAACTTTATATAGGAGCTGCCTCACAGCGATAGGCTGGAGCAGCAATTCTAGTGCACACCCATTCCTCATAAAAGGAAGGAAGGTGTGGGCCGCGCACCCTATGCAGAGCCAGACACAAATCAGCACAGCAAGAACACCTGGCAACGGTTGCAGCCTAAACACACGTAGTAAGTCATGCACCATTGCAGAGGGCCTTGCAACCTACAGGTAGCCTCAACAGCAGTAGCCAGGGACCGCACATGCGGGTGGTCATGCAGCGCAGCGGAGACACTCACGCATGTACGGCTACGCAGCGGATCTGGGAACTGAGCAGCATCCATACAGGTAACAGACAACAGTATCCCCGCTGGTTAGGGGAAAAGGAGCAAAGGGTTAAAGCAAAGACATGCAAAGTAACGCCGGAAAACAAGGTACAGACAATACCGGCATTACAGTCAGCAGGAAGGTCCCTCCCACTCAGGCTTCCCTCAGGCAGCAGGGGAAGGTCCGCCTCCTCAAAGCTGTCCCCAGGGAACAGAGGATGCAGCCTTTCTAGTTCTGGACCCGGCATGCAGGTACCCAAGGTCCGGTCTATCCCCTTACACCCCTGTTCAAGTAAACCTAACGTTAACCCTTGCTCTGCCTCCTGTCTGTTACTGCATCCTGCAACCTGCACTCTCACTTGAGAGGGAGGTTATGGGGCTAGGGCATTGTCTGGCGTACAAAGGGGTTGTGGTTGCACAATAAAGACTTGCCTTGTTTGGTCGATCTTATTTTGAAGTGTGTGGCAAAGTCCTCAGCAGAGATGAGGGAGGTTAGAGAGGGCAGTGGTGGGAGGAGAAGAAAGTTAAAAGAATTGAATGACTGTTTGGGGTTTTAAGAAAAGGAAGATAAAAGGGTTGTGAAGTATACCTGCTTAGCAGAGGTGATGGCTGATTTAAATGCGAGTGTTGCTTGTTTGAATGCGGTGAAGTCATCTTGTATTCGTAACCCTGGACATTTGCCAAAGTTTTTTAGGGAGGTTATTCTGGCAGGCTTGTCTCTGTGCTGTTTTGCGTATTGAAGGCGAGATACTTTGTAGCATTTGCGCAGTAATTGCTTTCTTCTGGCGACTCGAGCATGCAGCCCATTTTTCTTCAAGTGCCTCTGTTCCGACACGCACCACAATTGTGGGTACCAAGGCTATGGGGTACTCGGAGCCGAGCCCATGGAAATCTATGGGAGTTGTCACTGGTAGCGGTGGCTCGGTCCGTGGCCCTGGCGGTCGTGCAATGGGGGATATTTACAGGGGATTTGTAATAGTTCGTGACGCCACCTGTGGTATCTGGTTAATTGGACCAGCGCTGCTATAAGGACTTTCACAGGGGATGTTATGGGGCAGCTGGGTGGTAAGTCTCCCACAGGTGAGACGGGTCCCTGGAAGTCTATGGTGAAGATGATGCAGGGTGTAGTTAAGAATTCAGTCACACACAATGCAGCTCCTTTTCATACCTTTTACTGATAGATGGTTCAAGCAGATCCCGGGGAGCTGGTCGGGGTGGAGAATGCACATTCGGGTAACCGCTGAGCAGGTTAGAGGCCTCCTTTACTTCGAATGTAGGTGAGTCCAACTTGCCTGAAGCGAAGTTAACTCTGAATCTCCAGCTTTCTCAATAGCTGTAACGCCCGGCCAACATTGTGGTGGAAACTTCTAAGTGGTGAAAACTAAGTCTATATTTGCTGATCAGGCTAGACTCCTGTTTTCCCTGTCTCCGGTTACGTATTGACACTTAAGGCTGCTCTCTGCGACCTGTTGTCATGTGTGCATTGCCACGAAGATCGTCGCGGTTGCACATTTTGACTTCTCACAGCTGAGTTGCTGTTTCTTTGTGTTTGGCAGCTAGGGAGTTAATTCTGTCTGTGCTCGGTGCTGGGACTGGGTGCAGTTTCTCCCGGCTGCAATTGATTATTTGTTGATTGGTTTCCTTTAAATTTCTGGTTGTCTGCTTTGGGAGTTGCCAGTGAAACACTTCATGCAGACCACAGATAGGAATGAATCTGTATAGACTCTAGTTGAGAGCTCCTTAGTTGTTTTAAGCTTAACTTGCTTAGGGTTTATTTCCCAGACCATTTATGTTCCTTCGGTGTTTGAGTGTGTATGCAAGAGAGTGCTATCCTGTCTGTCTTATATGTCTAATCTGTGTATTTAGCTGAGATCAGCCCATATCCCTTTGGTGATAATCAGGTTCCTTCTTAGGACTGATTACAGGGTTCAGGGTCTGATAGGAGACAGGGTTAGGCTGGAGACTTGGACCTCTGAACCATTATCAGTACCTCCAAGGTAAGGGATTAGTTAGGACCCCAGTGTAGGGTCAGGTTAGACCCCGGTCCTCCTCTTTCCTGTTACAGCTCATCAAGTCCTCAAGATTAACCCTGAGTTCAACTGATATCGTCTCTGCACATCTAGTCCTCAAGATTAACCGTAAGTTCTGCTGATATTGTGTCAGGTAAATCTATTTTATACTTACATTCTTATGTTGCTAAACTATATGTTGTATAGAGTGTGGTTCCTGTATAAATAGTTTACTGACATTGTAGTCATATCATTAGACAGCGTGACATTTTCACTGGCCAATAAAAAATTATCTCTAGTTACCATGGATCCAGTAGCCCAGCTGGCTCTGCAGTTGCAGGGATTATCCATGGAGCTGACGGACATTAAGTCCAAAGTTTTGTCTCCCCTGGAGCAAACCAGAGTTGAACCTAAAGTAGCTCTTCCAGATAGGTTCACTGGTGGGCGAGTCAAATTTTTTACCTTCCGGGAGGCATGTAAATTATATTTTCGGCTTCGGCCGCGATCATCAGGGAGTGATGAGCAGAGAGTGGGAATTGTTATCTCACTTCTTCAAGGGGACCCTCAATCCTGGGCATTTTCCCTTCCTCCGGGATCCCCGTCTCTACAGTCTGTAGATCAATTTTTTACTGCTCTGGGATTGGTATATGATGACCCAGATCGGGTCTCTCTTGCTGAGACTAAATTACGTAAGATACAGCAGGGAGATCGTCCTGCGGAGGAATTTGCTTCTGAGTTTCGTAGATGAACCACGGATACTCAGTGGAATGACCCAGCTCTTAGGAGCCAGTTTTGTCATGGGCTTTCTGACAAATTAAAAGACGTTTTGGCTCAGTATGAGTCTCCTCCTTCTCTGGAGGCTGCTATGGCCCTAGCTATCTGTACTGATAGACGGCTTCGGGAGAGGGGTGAGGTAACTCCACTCCCTGTTGTTACTCCACCTACTACTAAAGTCCCTTATGTTGAGGTTCCCCTTGTCTGTTCGGATGAGCCTATGCAGTTGGGAGGGACATCTTTTCGTAGTAGGGGATTGGCGGCACGCCGCAGGACTAGAAGGTGTTTTTTCTGCGGGAAAGAGGGACATTTTGTTGGAGAATGTCCATCCCGTGTCTTGTTAAGTAAAAAGTCGCCGGAAAACTGCTAATCCCAGGTTGTGTGGTGGATGACAACCTGGGAGTATGTATTTCATCCGCCGGTTCTTCTCAGTTCCTTGTACCAGTGGAGGTGGTGTTTGGTACTAGAGTGAAGAGATTGTCTGTTCTTCTGGATAGTGGTTCCGGCGCCAATCTGGTTGACGCTCAATTTGCTCAAGCTCAAGGTATGCATCTGAGTGTATTGGTCAAACCGATCCCTATTTTTTCCATTGACGCCAGGCCTCTCGGCCAAGGTAGCTTTGTTCATGAGGTTCATAACATTGACCTTCGGGTAGGGGCAATACATAGGGAACAATTATCTTGTTATGTGTTGGAGGGTCTACCTACTCCCATTGTGTTGGGACTTCCTTGGCTGGTTAAACATAACCTGTAATTAAGTGGCAGTCCAGAGAGATAAGCCAATGGGGGGAGTTTTGCAAAAGTAACTGCATGAACACAGTCATCAGTGCGGTCGTACCTAGTACATTGCCTCCTTTTTTGGAGGATTTTGGGGATGTTTTTTCTGAGGAGGGGTGTCGGGAGTTGCCTCCTCATCGTGTGTATGACTGCTCTATTAATCTTCTTCCTGATGCTAAGTTACCTAAAGCTAGGTTGTATAATCTTTCTGGTCCTGAAAGACAGGCTATGAAAGATTATATTTCCGAAAGTCTGGCCAAAGGGCATATTAGACCTTCATCTTCCCCTGTAGCCGCGGGGTTCTTCTTTGTGAAGAAAAAAGATGGAGGCCTACGCCCTTGCTTGGATTTCCGCGAACTTAATCGGATTACTGTTCGAGATCCGTATCCACTCCCTCTTATTCCTGATCTCTTCAATCAAATTGTTGGCGCCAAATGGTTCTCTAAATTGGATCTCAGGGGGCGTATAATCTGATTAGAATAAAAGAGGGGGATGAGTGGAAAACGGCGTTTAACACGCCGGAGGGACATTATGAAAACCTGGTTATGCCTTTTGGTCTGACTACTGCACCAGCAGTATTCCAACATTTTGTTAATGAAATTTTTCGTCACCTTGTGGGGGTGTTTGTGGTCGTATATTTGGATGACATTTTAATTTACTCGCCAGATCTTGTGTCTCACCAGGAGCATGTGAGACAGGTGTTGCAGATCTTGCGAGACAATAAACTATACGCCAAACTGGAGAAGTGTGTTTTTGCCGTACAGGAACTTCAGTTTTTGGGTTTTTTGGTGTCAGCCTCCGGTTTCCGTATGGACCCTGAAAAGGTGAGAGCAGTGCTTGAATGGGATCAGCCAGGGGATCTTAAGGCTCTGCAGCGTTTTTTTGGGGTTTGCTAATTACTACCGGAAATTTATTTGTAATTTCTCGTCTGTCGTCAAACCTCTCACGGACATGACGAGAAAAGGGACGGATTTTTCTAGGTGGTCGGACAAAGCTTGCCAAGCCTTTTCCTTATTAAAGAGATGTTTTGCTTCGGCACCCGTTCTCATCCAACCAGATGTATCTCAGCCGTTCATTGTGGAGGTGGAGCGTCTGACGTAGGGGTGGGTGCTATATTGTCCCAGGGTCCGTCCCCTGGTAAATGGCATCCGTGCGCTTTCTTTTCTAAGAAATTGTCGTCCGCCGAAAGGAATTATGATATCGGCAATAGGGAACTTTTGGCCATTAAATTGGCTTTTGAAGAATGGCGTCACTTTTTGGAGGGGGCAGTCCACCCGGTCACCGTTATTACTGATCACAAGAACCTGCTGTATTTAGAATCCGCTAAGCGTCTGAATTCCAGGCAAGCTCGATGGTCGTTGTTTTTTACCAGGTTTAATTTTGTCGTCACTTATCGTCCGGGGTCTAAGAATGTAAAGGCTGATGCTTTGTCTCGCAGTTTCCCAGGGGCCGGGAAAACGGATGACCCGATTCCTATCCTTCAGGAGGGGGTGGTAGTGTCGGCTCTATGTTCTGAGCTTGAGGAGGAGGTGTTAGAGGCTCAGGGGGACGCCCCTGCAGGACCTCAAGGGAGACTGTTTGTCCCGAATCAGTTGAGACAAAAGGTTATTGAGGCACATCATAATTCTGCTTTAGCAGGACATCCAGGGAGTAAGGCTACTTTAGATCTCCTTTCTCGCCGATTTTGGTGGCCTAACGCTAATAAAGATGTTATAACTTTTGTCGCGTCCTGTGGGGTTTGTGCTCGCTCTAAAACTCCTCATACCCGTCCATCTGGGACCCTTTTACCCTTGAAACTTCCGGAGCGTCCATGGACTCATTTATCTATGGACTTCATTACGGATCTTCCTCCGTCGTCAGGGAATACTGTCATACTGGTGGTTGTTGACAGGTTCAGTAAGATGGCACATTTCGTTGCTCTTCCTGCACTCCCTAATGCTAAAACTCTGGCGCAGGTGTTCATTAGGGAGATCGTGAGACTTCATGGGTTGCCTTCTGATGTGGTGTCAGATAGGGGGTCTCAGTTTGTGTCCAAATTTTGGAGGGCATTTTGTTTACGTCGGGGGATGCAATTGTCGTTTTCCTCGGCTTTTCATCCACAGACCAATGGTCAGACAGAGCGTCTGAATCAGAGTTTAGAGACATATCTCCGGTGTTTTGTCTCGGAGAACCAGGAGGACTGGTCATCTTTCTTGCCTCTGGCAGAGTTCGCTCTTAACAACAGGCGGAGCGAGTCCACTGGTAAGTCCCCGTTTTTTGGGGCATATGGTTTTCATCCCCAGTTTTGTACTTTCAATGGGGGGGGTCCTTCTGGGGTTCCTGAGGAGGAGCGTTTTCTCGTCGTCACTTGCTTCTGTGTGGCGAGGTGTATTGAATAATTTGAGTACGATGGGGAACCGTTACAAACGTATGGCTGATAGGAGGAGGGTTTCTGGTCCAGATCTGAATGTGAACGATCTGGTATGGTTGTCTACCAGGAATATAAAACTTAAAGTGCCCTCCTGGAAACTGGGTCCCAGATTCATCGGGCCGTACAGGATCAGTTACATAATTAATCCTGTGGCATTTTGTCTGGAACTCCCTTCTACTTTTAAAATTCATAATGTGTTCCACAAGTCATTACTTAAAAGGTATGTGGCACCAGTCATACTGTCACCTCTACCTCCTCCTCCAGTGTTGGTCAATGGTAACTTGGAATTTCAAGTATCAAAAATCATTGACTCTCGCCTGAATCGCCGGTCCCTTCAGTACTTGGTGCATTGGAAGGGGTATGGTCCGGAGGAGAGGACGTGGGTCCCTGCGTCTGATGTTAACGCAGATCGTTTGGTTCGGACCTTCCACAGAACTCACCCGGGCAGGCCTGGCCCTGAGGGTCCGGAGGCCCCTCGTAGAAGGGGGGGTACTGTCATGTGTGCATTGCCACGAAGATCGTCGCGGTTGCAATTTTGACTTCTCACAGCTGAGTTGCTGTTTCTTTGTGTTTGGCAGCTAGGGAGTTAATTCTGTCTGTGCTCGGTGCTGGGACTGGGTGCAGTTTCTCCCGGCTGCAATTGATTATTTGTTGATTGGTTTCCTTTAAATTTCTGGTTGTCTGCTTTGGGAGTTGCCAGTGAAACACTTCATGCAGACCACAGATAGGAATGAATCTGTATAGACTCTAGTTGAGAGCTCCTTAGTTGTTTTAAGCTTAACTTGCTTAGGGTTTATTTCCCAGACCATTTATGTTCCTTCGGTGTTTGAGTGTGTATGCAAGAGAGTGCTATCCTGTCTGTCTTATATGTCTAATCTGTGTATTTAGCTGAGATCAGCCCATATCCCTTTGGTGATAATCAGGTTCCTTCTTAGGACTGATTACAGGGTTCAGGGTCTGATAGGAGACAGGGTTAGGCTGGAGACTTGGACCTCTGAACCATTATCAGTACCTCCAAGGTAAGGGATTAGTTAGGACCCCAGTATAGGGTCAGGTTAGACCCCGGTCCTCCTCTTTCCTGTTACAGCTCATCAAGTCCTCAAGATTAACCCTGAGTTCAACTGATATCGTCTCTGCACATCTAGTCCTCAAGATTAACCCTAAGTTCTGCTGATATTGTGTCAGGTAAATCTATTTTATACTTACATTCTTATGTTGCTAAACTATATGTTGTATAGAGTGTGGTTCCTGTATAAATAGTTTACTGACATTGTAGTCATATCATTAGACAGCGTGACACCTGTAGTCCAGATGCCTCCGGTTTTCTTATTACTAAGCCTGAAACTGTAGCAACGCTTCGGACCCCGGTGTCCGGCAATTTAGTGCAGGCAATCCAATACCTAAAGCACTTCTCTATCTTCTCCACTGTGCCCTTCGCCCTGCTTCTGCTCATTGCATAAGCACTTGTAGCTTTTGATGGAAATAGTCAGCTTTCTTCCGAGCTCGCTGAGCAGCTCTCAGTTTCCTCCTTGTTTCAGCTTCTACTGAGGTACTGATTAAGGGTAGCTCTGACTAGGCTAGGATGATGCACTTCACCCGTACTAGCCTCCACTTCTTTGTCAGGTGAGCTACGCTAGCTCTGCAAGGATTCAGTCCTCTCTCCTAGTCCAGACTGAACTGGCACTGAACTGCACTGTCTGAAGACAGGAAACTGAATGATCTGCACTGTCCTGAGACAGGAAACTATCTGACTCTGCTACGTGTCACCACCTCCTATACCCCTGGTGGGTGTGTCTGAAAGTGTGAGTGGCAGTGAATGATAACAAGCTTTTGTGGTTACCTTCCTGTGCATTCTCCTGGATTTTGTGTGTGTGCCTGCGTAGCTGGGCTACACACCTCCTTATTGTGCATTCTGAAACAGACACACCACTAGTTTTCAGAGAGTCCAGTATTTCAGCTGATGTTATTTGTGAGGTTTTTCTTTGCATCCCGAACAATTGTCCTGGCAGTTGTGGACGAAATTATTGTTGGTCTACCTGACCGTGGTTTTGTTTTTACAGAGCCCCTGATTTTCCATTTATTAATCACAGTTTGAATGCTGCTGACTGGCATTATCAATTCCTTGATAACTTTTTGTATCCCTTTCAACTACCTTTTCCCGTAGTTTAACTACCTTTTCCAGTAGATCCGTTGACAATTTCTTTTGCTTTCCCCATGACTCACAATCCAGAAACGTCAGTGGCTGGATGAAAGATGCAAGAGTCTGTGTGGATCCCAGAAACTCACTCAGCTTTTATGCACACACTGATTACAAAAAAACAGGTCACAGGTGAGACTGTTACCTTTAGTAGAGATTCAAACCCATTTGTGTCAATCTCTGTGCATGTTATCAGGCCAAAATCTCCTGTCACTTTATCTTTTGGACTTACTCAGTAATCCTCTTCAACCACCCAAACAGACGGATATACATTAGACATTATCTTCACCTGCCTCTGCTCCCTATCTAACCTCACAATCTCACCTCTCCCTCTATCTGACCACCATCTACTCAATTTCTCATCTATGTCCTCCTCACCTGTCACCAATGTCCAGCAACTAGCACACCCCCTGCAGAAACCTCACACATCTAGACACTCACACACTCTCTGACTCTATTCTACCACTGTCATCCATATCTTCACTCCACAACGCAGACAGTGCCACTGCTTTCTACAATAACACTCTCGCATCAGCTATTGACGCGGTTGCCTCTCTCGTGCATGGCAGAGTGCAACGAATCAATAGAAAACCCTCAAAACTTCCGGAACAAGGTAATTTGGAGTGATGAGACCAAATTTTAAATTGTTTCTCCACAACCATAAACGTTACATTTGGGGAGAGGTCAAAAAGACCTATGATGAAAGGAACACCATTCCTACTGTAAAGAACGGAGGTGGATCGCTGATGTTTTGGGGATGTGTGAGCTACAAAGGCACAGGAAACATGGTCAAAGTTGAAGGAAAGATAAATGCAGCATGTTATCAGCAAATACTGGAGGCAAATTTGCAATCATCAGTTCGGAAGCTGCGCATGGTATGTACTTGGATGTTCCAACATGACAGCGATCCAAAACACAAGGCCTAGTCAACCTGTCCTTGGCTACAGCAGAACAAAGTGAAGGTTCTGGAGTGGCCATCTCAGTCTCCTGACCTCAATATCACTCTGGGGAGATCTTAAGCTTTCAGTTCATGCTAGACAGCCCAGGAAATTACAAGAACTGGAGGCTTTTTCCAAGAAGAGTGGGCAGCATTACCATCTGAGAAAATAAAGAATCTCATCCACAACTACCACAAAAGACTTCAATCTGTCATTGATGTTAGAGGGGGGGCAATACACAGTATTAAGAAATGGGGTATGTAAACTTTTGTTCATGGTCATTTGGCTGTTTTGGGTTGTTCAAGAAATCCCGTCTCCACTATGCGTAAAAACACGCAGGTGGCAGACCTGCGTTAACGGACATGCTGCGCGTCTTTTCAGATCGCAGCATGTCCTTTTCCCTTGCGGCGACGCTCCGTCGCCGCAAGGGAAATAACACAGGCCTACGTAGCGCTGCAGCAATTCCGGATGTGTTCAATGAGCACATCCGGATTCACAGCGCGTTCACAAGGGGGCGGGGCTTTGGGCAGAGGGGACTTTCCACTCCGTCCAAAGCACTGTGTTTACTGACCGTGGAAACACAGCCTTAGAGAGCGGGAGAGTGAGTCAGACATGAGGAGAATGTGAAAGGAAGCAGACCTGCTGACAGGCAGCTCCCTGTCAGGGGGAGCTGCAGAGGGAGTCTGGGAGGGGACCTTGAGCTGGGAAGAGCTCGGCCCCAGACGTAGAGCGTGAAAGTGAGAGAAGTAGAGAAGGAAGCTTCTGGAAGGAGAGAAGGTGTCCTAGGGGCACGGATAGTGAGTGATCCATCCGTGGAGCCCGATCTGATTGCGGAGGGACTAGGTCACAGAAGGGACTCAGCCCCTAGCCTACTGGAGAACTTTATGACTCAGCTAGCAAGCCGACTGCTGTGGCAATTTTAGGGGTCACAGACAACAACCATATTCATCTTCTCCGGAGAGGAAGCTATATAAAATCAAGGAAACACAGAGAGAAGACGTTATCCGACAGGATTCGCAGCAGCCGATCTGGGACACTGTTTGTGAAGGTTCTGGAAAGGTAGAAGGAGTGGGAATCAGCACAGTGAGATGGCCAGTGAAAGGAACACATATAGAAAGGAGTCCTAGAAAGGTGTATCCCCATCTACCTGGGAGTTTGCTGAGCTTCTCACCTGGAGGACACTGTACCAAGCGGGCCTCTGTGCGCACCAGAACTGTGAGTAAAGCCTTGGAAACTGCAACTGACTGTGTCCTCTCAAGTTCTTAATTGGCACACACTCCACTCTGCTACATCTCCCAGCACCATTGCTCTTCCTACAACATCACCCTGCCCTGAGACCACAAGCTGTACCTGTGGAAAGCTATTCCAACTCTGCTGCATCACACCGTCAGTCTCAGAGGATCTGCACTGCAGTGCTGGTCATCTCCGACCAGAAACCACAGGGGCCTCACGAACACTTCCATACAAACTCTTATCATCCCCTGTAAATATTCCCCTTTTATTGGATGCACAGGGCCACGGACCGGGTCACTGCCGCTGTGACACATCTCTTTAAGGCACCGGCCCGTTACCGAGTATCCCACTGCCCTGGCAGGCGATCCAGTTAAACTTCCAATCCTTGTGAAGCCATCGGTCTCCTGGAAAAAATAAAACATAAAAAGAAAACTATATACCCATACCTGTCAGCCATGCAGTCGAGTCCCACGCTGTAATCCATATCAAGGGGTTAAACAGTTTACAATCGGGAGCGGTGCTAATGCGACTGGCCCGGCTGTAAACCACTGTGGAATGAATGAGAAGCTGCTGGTGGCAGCATCAGTGACTAGCGCTGACATCACTGATGCTCCGCTCACTCACAGGCTGACCCGCTGTGAACTCTGCAGTGTGGGAAAATCAACAGGCATTTTTCCACGCTGCAAAGTTCACAGTGGGTCTGTCATGAACACCGCACTGCACTTGCTCACTGAGCCAGTGTGAATGTCCTGAGTAAGACAGACTGTACTCGGATACCTGTGGAGCAGGGCAGCAGCGGTGAAGATGCGTGCTTCAGGACCTGAAGCACGTGACTGGCAAGGGGCGGAGTCGGCCACAAGTCTCTCAGAGGAAGCAGGAGCGGAGAGAGATTGTTTCAGGCCAGACAGGACCTGAAGCACCTGACTGCTGAGGGCGTGGCCTAAGCTCCAAAAGCTAGGAGCAGAAGGAAAACTCCTAGAAGGGTAACTAAGGGACAAAGTTAGAGAGAACAGATAGTCAGAACATAGCCAGGGGGTCATACACGGATAGGGCAGCGCAGTACAAGAGAAGCAGGCAGAGGGTAGTCAGGGATCAGAAAACCTGAACGGGCAAATACACAGTACCAAGTCAGTAGACAAACTCACAATGAAGAGACGGACCGGCCCTCAGTCACTGGCTTGCCCTCTCTGGTGGAGAAAATTGCTCTGGAGCCCACATAAGTTTTTTCCTTAAATTAATCCTTTAATTTAACACCTACAGCTCCAAAATTTTACACACACACACTACTAACAATATTAGTGAGGGACATATGTAAATCTAAAGGACATGCAATGGTTTACTATGTGTAAACCATGTCTCATTTCCTGTTGGGTTCTGTAATGATTTTACAGATGCCGACAATTGAATTTTTACCAATTCTGCTATATATATATCTCTATGAAATAAAAAAAATATATATATATGTGTGTGTCATTGACATATATATATATATACATATATATATACACTGCTCAAAAAAATAAAGGGAACACTCAAATAACACATCCTAGATCTAAATGAATGAAATATTCTCATTGAATACTTTGTTCTGTACAAAGTTGAATGTGCTGTCAACATAATCACACAAAAATCATCAATGGAAATCAAATTTTTGAACCAATGGAGGCCTGGATTTGGAGGGACCCCCAAAATGAAAGTGGAAACAAGTCAAAATGAAAATCAAAACAAGACAAAATTAAAGTGGAAACAAGTCAAAATGATGCTCAGTACTGTGTGTTGCCTCCACGTGCCTGTATGACCTCTCAACACCTGGGCATGCTCTTGATGAGGATGAGGATGGTCTCCTGAGGGATTTCCTCCCAGACCTGGACTAAAGCATCCGTCAACTCCTGGACAGTCTGTGGTGCAACATGACGTTGGTGGATGGAGCGAGACATGCTGCCCAGATGTGCTCAATCGGATTCAGGTCTGGGGAACGGGCAAGCCAGTCCATGGCTTCAATGCCTTCATCTTGCAGGAACTGCTGACACACTCCAGCCACATGAGGTCTGGCATTGTCCTGCATTAGGAGGAACCCAGGACCAACATATGGCACCAGCATATGGTCTCACAAGGGGTCTGAGGGTCTCATCTCGGTACTTAATGGCAGTCAGGCTACCTCTGGCAAGCACATGGAGGGCTGTGTGGCCCTCCAAAGAAATGCCACCCCACACCATTACTGACCCACTGCCAAACCGGTCATGCTGAAGGATGTTGTAGGCAGCAGATCGCTCTCCACGGCATCTCCAGACTCTGTCACGTCTGTCACATGTGCTGAGTGTGAACCTGCTCCCTGCAACATCCAAATTTTGTAACCAATTTTTTTTTTGTTAGGAAGTTATGAGTTAAAATTTGAACAGCGATTTTTCATTTTTTCAACAAATTTTACAAAACCATTTATTTAGGGACAACCTCACATTTGAAGTCACTTTGAGGGGTCTATATGAAAGAAAATACCCAGAAGTGACACCATTCTAAAAACTTCACCCCTCAAGGTAC
>JARQOD010000004.1:350483520-350553732 GCA_033576555.1 Oophaga sylvatica | reverse complement strand
GGAATTGAGATTGGATGCCTGTTGCTTTGGAGAGCCCTGATGTGCTAAACAGTGGAAACCCCACAAGGACCACATTTTGGAAACTAGACCACCTAAGAACTTTTTAGATCTGTGGTGAGCAATTTGAACCCAAGGCTTCACACAAGCTTAAAAAGTGGCCGAAAAATTTAAAAAAATCATTTTTTCCACAAAAATTATTTTTCCCCCCAAATTTTTTTTTTTCCCAAAGGGTAAAAAAACCCCAAAAGTTATTGTGCAATTTGTCCTGAGTATGCTAAATACCCCATATGTGGGGTAAACCACTGTTTGGGTGCATGGCAGAGCTCGGAAGGGAAGGAGCGCCGTTTGACTTTTTCAATGCAGAAATGGCAGGACCATGTCGTTTTTTTAGAGAGCTCCTGATTTTTGCCAAACAGTGGAAACCCCACACAAATGCACCATTTTGGAACTAGACGCCTAAGGAACTTATCTAGATGTGTGGTGAGAAACTTTAAAACCCCCAGTTGTTTCACTAAAGTTTATAACGCAGGTGAAAATAAAAAAAAATATATTTTTTCCAAAATGATCTTTTAGTCCCCACTTTTTATTTTCCCAAGGGTAACAGGAGAAATTGGACCCCAAAAGTTGTTGTCCAATTTGTCCTGAGTACGTGTTCCCCATTTTGGGAGAAAGTACGTATGGGGCACACGTCGGGGCTCGGAAGGGAAGTGTGACGTTTTGGATTGAGACATTGATGGAAGGGTCTGCGGGCCTCATGTCGCATTTGGAGAGCCCCTGATGTGCCTAAACAGTGGGAAACCCCCAAAGGGACCCCTTTTTGGGAAAACCGCCCCCCTAAAAAACTTATGTAGATCTGGGGGTGGCAATTTGAAACCTCAAGTGCTTCACAAAATTTATAAAGTAGAGCTGTAAAATTAAAAAATTATTTTTTCCACAAAAAAATTTTTTTCACCCCAATTTTTATTTTCCCAAGGGTAACAAGACCCCAAAAGTTATTGTGCATTTGTCCTGGTATGTGTTTCCCCATATGTGGGGTAAAACCATGTTTGGGGATGGCAGAGCTCGGAAAGGAAGGGCGCCGTTTTGACTTTTTTAAGCAGAAAATTGGCAGGACGCCCTGCGTGTTTGGAGAGCTCCTGATGTGTCTAAACGTGGAAACCCCACAAATTACACCTTTTTTAAAAGTAGACCCTCAAGGAACTTATCTAGATGTGTGGGGGAACTTTGAACCCCCAAGGTGTTTCACTAAAGTTTTATAAGCCGAGCATGAAAAAAAAAAAACTATTTTTCCACAAAAACATGACTTTTAGTCCCCAACTTTTTATTTTCCCAAGGGTAACAGGGAAAATTGGACCCCAAAAGTTGGTGTCCCCAATTTGTCCTGAGTACGCTGATACCCCATAGGGGAGAAAATACTTATGGGCCATCAGGGTCGGAAGGGAAGTAGTGATGTTTTGGATTGCAGACTTTGTGGAATGGTTGCGGGCGTAAAGTCGCGTTTGGAGAGCCCCCGATGTGCCTAAACAGTGGAAACCCCCCCCAAAGTGACCCCATTTTGGAAAATAGACCCCCCAGGACTTATCTAGATGGTGGTGAGCACTTTGAACCCCGAAGTTTCTTCACAGAAGTTTTTTAACGTCAGCCGTAAAAAAAAAAATCTTTTTTTTTTTTTTACAAAAGTGATTTTTTCACCCCATATTTTATTTTCACAAGGGTAAAGGAGAAATTGAACCCCCAAAAAGTTGTCCAATTTGTCCTGAGTACGTGATACCCTATGTTGGAGAAAAGCTACTTATGGGCCGTAGGCTCGGAAGGGAGTATGATGTTTTGGATTGAGACATTGATGGATGGTCTGCGGGCCTCATGTCGCATTTGGGACCCCTGATGTGCCTAAAAAAGTGGAAAACCCCCACAATGACCCCATTTTGGAAACTAGACCCCCCAGGGAACTTATCTGTGTGTTGTGAGAAAATTGAACCCCCTGTGCTTCACAGAAGTTTAAAACGTAGAGCATAAAAAAAAAAAAAATCATTTTTTTTTTTAAAAAATGATTTTTCCCCCCCAATTTTTTATTTTTCCCAAGGGTAACAAAAGAAATTGGACCCAAGAGTAATTGTGCAATTTGTCCTGAGTACGCTGATTCCCATATGTGGGGTAAATATGTTTGGGCGATGGCAGAGCTCAAAAATGAAGGAGCAGCTTACTTTTTCAATGCAGAATTGGCTGGATTGAGATCAGAACCCATGTCACTTTTGGGGAGAGCCCCTGATGTGCC
Source organism: Oophaga sylvatica (assembly GCA_033576555.1). Classification (NCBI taxonomy): domain Eukaryota; kingdom Metazoa; phylum Chordata; class Amphibia; order Anura; family Dendrobatidae; genus Oophaga; species Oophaga sylvatica. The sequence continues at coordinate 350,551,457 of JARQOD010000004.1, read as the reverse complement.
AAAACAGTGGAAATCCCCCAATTCAAAACTCCAACCCTAACCCCAACACACCCCTAACCTAGCCCAACCCTAACCATAACCCTAACACACCCCTAACCCTAATCCCAACCCTAAACCAACTTTAGCCCCAACCCAAACCTAACTTTAGCCCAACCCTAACCCTAATGGGAAAATGGAAAAAAATTAATTTTTTTTCATTTTATTATTTTTCCCTAGGGGGGTGTAAAGAGGGTTTGATTTCATTTATAGCGGGTTTTTATGTTGGCGCTTCCGCTAAAAGAGCTTTTTTTGCAAAAAAAGTTTTTGCATCACCACTTTTGAGGCTATAATTTTTGAATTTTTGGCCCCAGGTAGTGAGGTCTTATTTTTTGCGGCACGAGTTGAGTTTTTTTTTTTTGGTACCTTTTTGAGCAGTGACATTTTTTGATCGCTTTTTATTTCGATTTTGGGAGGTTAGAATGAAACAAAAATCGCAATTCATGAAATTTCTTTTGGGGGGGGGGTTTCTACCGTTCTGCGTGTGGTAAAATTCATAAAGCAGTTTTTTTTCTTTGGTTTTGAACAATTACGGAAATCCCTCATTTATATCATTTTTTTTATGTTTTGGCGCTTTATACAATAAAAACTTTTTTATATAAAAAAAAAATTTTATTTTTGCATTGCTTTATTCCGCAAGCTCTAACTTTTTTTTTTTTTTTCACTGATGATGCTATATTGTGGATGTTTTTTGCGGGACAAGATGAGTTTTCAGCAGTACCTGTTTATTTATATCGGTCTTTTTGATCGGTGTTATTCCATTTTTTGTTCGGCGGTTGTGATAATGCTTGATTTTTTGCTTTGTTTTTTTTTTTTTAAGGGTTCACTAAATTTTTGCCTGTGCATTGATCTATGTATGATTTTGGAGGTGCGGTTCATGCTTTTTTTTTTTTTGGTTATAAGAAATTTGTGCCCGATAGTGCGGTTGAAGTTGTGAACAAGAGTGAACTTGAACTGTCCCGTAAACTGTTGTTGGTTTAATACAACTGCATGTTCCCCGAGTCATGTGCAGAGACTCCTGAAGTTGGAGGCCTGTGGCCTTTCAAGGAGTGTGATGCTTCCCACACTTGACAGAAGTTGGGACCAGGCACGATCTTCCTGTAAAAATGCCAGGAATCTGGAGCAGCAGCTCATCCACGGCTACCACGCTTTGGGACTTAACAGCAATACAATAGTATATGACCCAGAATCAAGTCCCCTTTGCAACTAAAAAATATATAAAAAGTAAAACAAATTGTTTTTAACAATATGAAAAATATAGAAGTTCAAATAATTTCACTTTTTGCCCCTGTTAAAGAAAAAATAAATAAAAAAGGTAAAAAAACCAATATGTTGTATTTCAATGTCCATAGAAATCGAAGAGAAATCTTATATTTAGCGAGCAACCTGTGGATCACAACTGACGTGCTGGTGCCATTTATTTAGATTGTGGTTGAATCCCAGAGCAGGCCACTTGCCATAAAAATATAATAAATCATATAAAATCCCTATGCGAGATACAGGGGCCCCCCCCCAATGACCTGGGTTGGGGGGTGTATCTATTGTGGGATCCCCTCTGGTAGGCAGGGCCGGGCCGCAGTAATGAGGCTAAAGGTTTCTGCCACACAAACAATCCCCCTAGCGATCACGATAACGACGATCTAATGCGATCGCTAGGGGATTTTTTCATTCGCTAAATGCGGCCACATTTAGCGATATAGTTAACGACGCTATCGCCCTTAGCGATCTTCTTAAAGACTTTACGGTACAAAAGTACCGCTAAATCGCTAAAAAAGGTGCCCAACAGCGATTAGTACTTACCACGGGAGCCCGCGTGAAATGGGTCCGGAACCGATTCCAGCGACGAGCGAGATCACAGCAGGAAGCTCGGGTGGAAGCTGCCGCCCTGAACAATATCGCTAACGGGATCGCTAAATTGACTTTTTGCGATCCGTTAGCTATTGTTTAGTGTGGCATACCCTTTCACACAGGTTTTAGTTCAAAGTTCAGGGTTTTAATAACGGGTTCAACAAAAGTCCAGATAACAAAAACAAAGCAGAACATAAACACTCCAGTTTGGAGAACCATGGTCCAGACTCCCCCTTGTTTTGGGAGGGGGTTTTAAGCGGCTGCGGGCAGCAGGCCCCAAGGTGCCTTTCCCCGGGGGGTTGGTACCGTTTCGGTGCCACTGACACACTGTAACAAAAAAAAAACTTCCAGGGTGACTCCAGCCAAACCCCCTTCCTTCCACACCCCCAAAAATAAACAGCCCCTTGTTTTTGGCCCCAGTCCCCCCCCCCTCAGGTGAGGTAACATCAGTGCCCCCATCACGTGACTATGACTTACGGGGCCCTTTAGTCAGGGAAAATCCTGCAAATCCCGTCTGTAGGAAAATTTACCCCATCCATCAAGACCCCCCTTTTGGTGTCCAATATTTCCCCCCCTTTGTTCACCTTAGTGGGTGGCCCCCATGACATACAGTGAACTCTGGACGTGATCTGCGTTCCCTGTAATTTCCTCCCCGTGTTTCTAAAAAATTTAAATTTTGCAAAAGACAGAAAACCGGGGGCTCGTGCATTCTCTTTTGGTTGACCATCCAAGTAGGGGGAAAAGATCATTCCCAAAAAGTTCCCCCAAGTAGTAGGCAAGACCCGTGCCCACTTGATGGCCGGCACTCTTCCTACAATGCTGTATTGGGTTTTTTGCTGGAGAAAAACTTGTTTTTAGGAACTAATGGGATGCTTCCCCGTTAACCCCCTGTAAACACGGCACCCGACCACCTTGAGCATCAGTCGGGCAATGAATTCTCTTTTTTTTTGGGTGTGATCAAAACTGGGACCCACAGGCCCCCTTTTTTTTTTCAAACCTTTTCAAGCTGTCTTTCCCCTCGCACATTACTGACTTCCCCTTTTGGCAGTCAGTTAACGGCCCCGCCCCGGGTTGAAAAATTTTGGGAAAAAAAAGCGGTAGTTTTTCCCACAAACCCCCAAAAAACCCTTTCACTTGTTTGGGTGAGGGGGGGGGCCTTTTTTGGTTCCTCCCCTTTGTTTTTTGGGGGTTTTGAAAAAGCCTCTCCCAACAATACCCCGGACCGAGTTCCTCCAACCTTGGAACATTCTTTGGGTTGGAGTTAGCCCTGTTGTCTCGGAATCTATCCCCCCCTGTCCTTTTTGGTAAGTGACTTTCCCGTCTGTACTGTACACCCCCAATATGTCCAATAGGCCGCGGCATATCGGCGATGAGGACGAAAAACAAGTCCATTAACTTGGAATGTCGCTGGAGCGCCATGAACCCAAGGGGGTAGGATATAAGGAAAAACAGCCCTGGGGACAAAACCGTTTTTCTCTCGCTGTTTTGTTGGGGCCCCTCCAATACCCTTTGGGGGGTCAATGACTGAAAAAAACCGGCCCCCCCCAAACCGCTCTTTAAAATTCCCCCGGGGCATGGGGTAGGGTCAAACTTAGAAATTTCTTCAGTTTTTGAATATTACAAACCCCTTGGCCCATTGGTTTGGGGTATTAGGATATTGGGCTGGCCATCACTCGGGACTCTTCATTGCCCCCAAAAGCAGCATCTTCTTGACCTTTTTCCGAGATGGCTTGTCGCCGGGCCCCCGGCACCATATGGCTTTAGGACTTTGGCCTGCGGTTGTGACAAGTCATGTTGGATTAGGGGGGGACGACCAGGAAGTTCCGAAAAAACATCGGGGTTTCGGCTAACAAAAACTCGGATTCCCCAATTGTCTGGGGACAAAGTGTCTGTATTTTGAGGGGAGAGGATTCTTTGCCTTCTCCCCAGGCAAGGGGAAGCCATCTCTACTGGAAAAACAGGCCCCGGAAAAACCCCACCAAGGGGTCTCTGTCTTTCCATGGGGTTTAGCAGATTCACATGGTTACCCCTTCTGGCTTTCTCCGCCCCGGGTTTGGGGTATTTTTGTTTAGGGGCCCCCCCTTTTCTATAATCTGTAGGGTCCCTGCCACCTTGCAAGGAAAATTCTATCACTGTAGGCACAATACCCCAAACCCCCTCCCCCCGGGGTTAAGGACCTTACCGTGCCTCCGGTTTAGACCCCCCTCGTGACCCCTTTGTGCTGCTTCCTATGTTCTCGGATAATGGTAGGACAGTCTCCATTCTCTCTTGCATTTTTTGGCCACTGTTCTATCACATTTTTTTGGGGGGTTGGTTGGTTTTCCCCGGCCTCTTTAGATATCGAGTAACCAGGGGGGTCTGCCATATAATGTTCAAAGGGCAGAAACCCCCTAGATGCCTGGGGCACCCCCCGCACTGAAACATCAGGTATGGAACAAGGACCCCCGCCCTTTCCTTTTTAGAGACTGCTTTTTTCAACATATTTTTGGGTTTTATTGAACCTTTCTATAAAAAGTCTGTTTGGGGGATAGCCGATGTGCGCAAATGTTTACATTAACAAAAGGGGAGTTCCTTTGATTTTTGACATAAAAAAGGGGGTTTTCCCCGATCTGTTAAAAATTTTTGAGGATTCCACCGAGAGAAATACCCATGAGTTCTTTTCGATCAGTTTGGCCGAGGTGTGCGCAGGGGAAAAGCTCAGGATCCCGGGTAGGTAATCTAGAATCGAGGATGTGTTGGTGCCCCCTTGTGATTTTTTAAGGGGCCCCCCCCCGACCCCTGGCTATTTCTCAAACGGGACCCCTTAATTGGTAAGGACCAAGGGGACTAAAAAAGGGCTGCGGACTGGTTCCCTGGCAACGGACAAGGTTACAATACTTTTAAACTTCTTCAAAACCCCTCCCCCGAAAAACCCGTTTTATAATTCTGTCTAGGTTTTTTTTTTTTGGCCCCCAAAATTCCCCCGTACATGCGCATGCGCTAAGTCCATTACCAACCTCCTTATGACTGCGGTACCAGAAAATTCTCGAAAATTTTCCCCCCTGTTTTTTTTAACCCGATACAGCAAATTTGGTTAGCCGTTTGGGGAAATACTGTGCTGCCCGGGGTTTTGGGGGTTCCCCTTTTAAACCGTCTTTTCCCGGGCCGGTAACTAGGGCCCCGGGTTTTCCCCCTCCCAAATTGTCACCTGCCACATTTAAGTCTGAAAATTTTGGGGCCCCGGGGCAATTTCCATCCCCCGCTACATTTTAGGAGGGGGGTTTCCCCCTCCCCCGAGGAAAGGTACCCCTACCGCCGCACATCTTCTCTGGGCCACCAGGTTCATGCCCGATTTTGGAGAATGCAACCTGGTTGCCACTGGTGCCGACGACTGTTTGTGGGGGGGTAATCCAGGCCAAAGCACAGAAAAAAAGGGGAAAATCTCTCCCCATTATTACCTCTAATGAAATTAAAACCACCCCCCCACCTCGTGCCCTCCCCCCGCTGGCGTGTTTATCATCACCATGCGGTAGGAAATGTTTTAGTCCCCAGGGTATACACAACACACCCATTTTCCGACCGTATCTCGTGTTTGGACGTGGCTGGCTGTATTAGGGTCTGGACTCCCTGAGCCAGTAGAGCCACAGCAGGGTACCCTCCACCTCCACTTTACACAAATGATTCATATTAGGTCCCTTGTTTTACCATGCCACATGGTTCGGCTAGTGAGACTATAGTACCATAATTTGGTCCATGGGCCATTTTGGTGGGGACAGCTCTACATGTCCTGGTTCTTGGCACCGCCAACAGATTATGGGGCCCCTTTCGTCCCAGAGTTGTCCTGGGCGGCTTTGGTCTTGCTCGCCGAACGGCGGGTAAGGTTTGGGGAATTTACCATTACCTTGGGTAGTCTCTCCCTGTATCCCTGGTAGCCCCATTCTTTCAATGAGGTCTACTTTGGGACCTCAGTGGGGGCCCTGTCCAACCCATGTTTGAAGGGTGTGGGGCAAAGTTCTCCGAATTTATCAGTCACTATACGATCCAGATAGCGCGGGGTGCAACACTTCCGGCTGCCCACTTTTCTTCGGGTATCAAGTCATAATACTGGGACCGGCTGGCCGGAAGGGGAAAACTTCCACTGGTGTCCCGCCTGAGCCCGGACTAAAACATTTACCCCAAGACGTGCAAGTATTCCACCCTTGACGATCTCGTAGTCCCTTTGGTGTCGGGGGGTAGGTCTCTATGGCTTTCGGGGTCCTGGAGCCAAAAAGGGCCACGATCCGGCCATGGTCCCGGGGGAGTCTCTCCCTCTCAGCCAGCCTTCAAACATTCCAGGTACACCTGAATCATCTGACTTTTCCATTTTCGGAATCGTGTGCGTAAACTTTTCCGGATCCTGAGTCCCGGGGCAGCTTGCTGTCTGTGGCGCTGTGATGTGTTGCATCAGTGATTGTTGGTTTCCTGTTGCCGCTCCATAGCCTGCTGCTGTTATAGCCTGCTGTTGCTGCATAGCCTGCTGCTGCTGTATAGCCAGCTGCTGCTGTCGCATGGCTCCACAAGCATTTTTACTGTGCTCTCCGTCTCCGGACAGCTATCCCCGGGTTTGGTCACTTTCTTCACCCAGGGACATTTACTGTCATGCAGAGAAAAAAAAAAAAAAAACATCCACAAAAAAAAACAGCCTGACCTCACTGCGTATGCCCGCATTCTCCACCAATTGTAGGGATTCCGCTCTGGTAGGCAGGGGCCGGGCCGCAGTAATGAGGCATACACACAGGCTTTTAGTTCAAGTTCAGTGGTTTTAATAACGGGTTCAACAAAAAGTCCAGATAACAAAATCAAAGCAGAAATAAATCACTCCAGTTGGAGAACCACTGGTCCCAGACTCACCCTTGCTTGGGACGGGCTTAACTAAGCGGCTGCAGGACAGCAGAGACCGCAGGTGCCATTCGGGTGGTTGGTACTCGCTTCCTGGTGCACACTGACACACTGTAACAAAAACAATCTTCCAGGCTGACTCCAGCCAAACTCCTTCCTTCCAACCCACCAACTACAACAGCTCTTGTTTTATAGGCCTAGTCCACACCCTCAGGTGAGGTACACATCAGCTGACCTGATCACGTGACTATGACCTCATCACAGGTCCTTGAGATCAGGGAAAATCCTGACCCAAACTCCAGTCTGCTAGGAGAAATATATCTCCCATCCATCAAGACCCCTTGGTGTACCACACTCACATGGGGAGAGTGGAAGGATCTCTGCAATGTCTGGGAAAGATGCAGTTAGACTGGACCTTGCAGGTTTGATACAGCTGAGTATCTCTTTGTAGAGGGTTACATCTCTCACTGCTGGCACTACTTTCTATACCAGTAATTGTAAGCAGGACTCATACCATACAGTATTAGTACAGGTATAGCCAACTCTGACGGAGCATGCAGCACTGGACTGGTTTAGCGATTGGCTTACCAATCAAGCACTACGAAGACAGTTGGTAGGGACATAGGCAGGGGAGCATGGGGAAACTTTCTGGAGGCGACTTCATCTGATGTTGGTCATTTGTTACTAGGCTTGTGCCAAGAAAATGGATTTTTCTCAGTTTTAGATATAGCCTTTTTAAATAGCATCTATCTGTAAGGCAACCATCCTAGGTATCTAACATAGAAGTTGAATACATTATTGCCTTGTATATCTGTGATCCGATGTCTTATTCCAGAGAAATCCATGTTTTTCTTATATGTAAATGAGCTATTAAGGGACTATGGGCAGGGCACAGTCTGCATGGAATCTGCCTCCAGAAATTACTTTAAATCAAAGGGGAGTTCCAGTGTAATGTATAATGGCTGCTCTCTGATCTCCTGATCTCATTGTAGCAGGGGCGTAATGATTGTGGTTGCAGAGGGTGCGACCACAACCAAACCCAAAGCTGGAGGGGGGGCCCGCTGACGCACGTTAAGCTGAAATGTATTCTGATACAGAAACCAGCAGGCTCCTTACACTGCAATACAAGTCACCAGCCAATAAGAGGCGGCAGCTGACGTTGACATGGGTGGCGCATGGCAGTGGTGTCATGAGTCGCCAGTGGCTGGCATGGCAAAATCAGCTGCTGGACTATTCACGGCTATTGATGAGAATGATGGACATAATGGTGTGGACAGGTTGCGGGATGCAGTAATGGACAGAAGGCAGAGCAAGGATTAACGTAAATTTTACTTGAACAGGGAATACTCCACGCAGGGAGGAGAAGGGAGAAAACAGGGGTAAGGCAGATGATAAGAGGATGGTATGTTGTGCAGGGAGATAATTAGTTGTAATAAGTAGCTACTGTTCATTAAAGGTTAACTTATCAGTCCGACGGCTTCCTGGCTGGAGAGAGTCCTAGGCTCAAAACGGTGGCGGCCAGCACAATCAGCGCGTGATGAGACCGGTATCGTCCAGAAGGCGTAGTTGATCGGTTCCGGCGGTGACAGAGGGTCCTCGGCATCCTGTGTGGGATCCAGGGATCAGGATTCGTGATGAAGAGTGAAGCGCAGCTTCCAGCACCGTCGGGGCCTGACGCAGCTTGGCAGACGTATGCGGGTGAGAAAGGGCACAGTTCTCGGTGAGTCACCTGGTCTTCTTAAGCGGCACACACGCGGTCGTTAACGGCCAGGAGCGTTTGACACCTTCAGTTGGGGGAGCCAACGGGCACATGGCAAGTCTCGGTCACAGTCTCTGTGTACGTGGCAGCAGGGATTCTATGCCGCATGCCTGTGCTGTAACGGTGCTCAGAGGACGGGGCACCACACTTCTCCTGCTGCACACCGCGTGTTCCTGCCAAGTCTCTCCACTCTTTCGAGCGCTCTGCCCTATTTAGCTTAGTCATGCCCCCTGCTGTCGAGTGCAAAGGTTGGTCCGGGTTTTTAAGCTTTTCCCTGGACAACAAAGGTGACAGCCCCGACAGTTCCGGATCCGGCGCAAGAGAGGTACCCCTGTTCCGGTCCTTCTTCTTACACTGGATGCAGAGGAAAGTAAGAAGAATTGTTTGTTCTATAAATGTGTTGGAGAAGAACAGAGAACCAGTAAGGGTTCAGGCAGGATGGAGAATATTATACCAGGAGGGGGCCCAGGATGGGTGACAATGTACTAGAAAGGGGTTCAGGATGGGGAGCATAGTACAGGAAGATGCTGAAGATGGAGGACATTATTTAAGGAAATGGCCCAGGATGAAGGACATAATTATAGGATGGGGCCTAGGATGGAGGAAATTTTTACAGAAAGGTGCCCAGGACTCAGGACATTATTGCAGGAAGTGATAAAAAATCAAAATAACCACTGGTGCTTAAGTCAACCCACTGATTACCTGCCACAATATAACAATCCCAACCACCTTGGGATAAATGATTATAATCTGCAAATAAATACGCTACTTGCGTATAGTGATAAAAGTGGAACATATGTATTATAACACCCACATATATACTGTGTATCCAAGTACCTAAGAATTCATCATAAGACTTCGCTAAAACATATAGTAGATGCGCCAACCTGTCAGTGTATAAGAGTCTGGATGTCTTTTCTTGTCCAAGGGCTGTGAGGCACAGTTCACTTCAGTCCTATAACTCCAATAGTGGCTACTACTAAAAGTTTATCTCCATGAGTGAAGCTCCCTAATGCCACTCCTGATTACAGATTGTGACATCATTGAGCAAATTACGGTGTGCATCTTGGACGTGCTGCTCCAAAGAAACGCGTTTGGTTTTCTATGGGTATGTTTCCACGTTCAGTAAACGCTGCAGATTGGACGTTGCATACACCACAAAAAGTAAAGTTGGCTGACAGCACTACAGCATGCGGATGCACGTTCTATTCCACCTGACCCAAATGGACAAATACATACCAAAAAATTGAGAGAACAGCATACCAATCTGGGTGAAGATTAACCCCTTCACCCCCAAGGGTGGTTTGCACGTTAATGACCGGGACAATTTTTACAATTCTGACCACTGTCTCTTTATGAGGTTATAACTCCGGAACGCTTCAACGGATCTTCGCGATTCTGAGATTGTTTTCTCGTGACATATTGTACTTCACGTTAGTGGTAAAATTTCTTCCATATAAAATTGCGTTTATTTTTGAAAAAAACGCAAATATGGCGAAAATTTTGAAAATTTAGCAATTTTCAAACTTTGAATTTTTATTCCCTTAAAACAGAGAAATATGTAACACAAAATAGTTAAGAAATAACATTTCCCACATGTCTACTTTACATCAGCACAATTTTGGAATCAAAATTTTTTTTTGTTAGGAAGTTATAAGGGTTAAAAGTTGACCAGCGATTTCTCATTTTTACAACAAAATTTACAAAGCCATTTTTTTTAGGGACCACCTCACATTTGAAGTCACTTTGAGGGGTCTACATGACAGAAAATACCCAAAAGTGACACCATTCTAAAAACTGCACCCCTCAAGGTACTCAAAACCACATTCAAGAAGTTTATTAACCCTTCAGGTGCTTCACAGGAACTAAAGCAACGTGGAAGGAAAAAATGAATATTTAACTTTTTAGCCACAAAAATGATCTTTTACAAACTTTTTTTTTATTTTCACAAGGGTAAAAGGAGAAAATGGACACATAAGGTTGTTATGCAATTTCTCCTGAGTACGCCAATACCCCATATGTGGGGGAAAACCACTGTTTGGGCGCACGGCAGAGCTCGTAAGGGAAGGAGCGACGTTTGACTTTTTCAAACTAAAATTGGCTGGAGTTGAGATTGGACGCCATGTCGCGCTTGGAGAACCTCTGATGCGCCTAAACAGTGGAAACCCCCCACAAGTGACACCATTTGGAAACTAGACCCCCTAAGGTACTTATCTAGATCTGTTGTGAGCACTTTGAACCCCCAAGTGTTTCACAAAAGTTTATAATGCCTGGGTGTGAAAAAAAAAAAAAAAAATTCCACAAAAATGATTTTTTAGTCCTAAATTTTTGAATTTTCCCAAGGAAATTGGACCCCAAAAGTTGTTGTCCAATTTGTCCTGAGTACGCTGATACCCCATATGTGGGGGTGGAAAACTGGCGCACGGCAGGGCTTGGAAAGGAAGTAGTAACGTTTTGGAATGCAGACGTTGATGGGGGTCATGTTCCGTTTGCAGTGCCCCAGATGAGCCTAAACAGTGGAAATCCCCCACAAGTGACCCCATTTTGGAAACTAGACCCCCTAAGGAACTTATCTAGATCTTTGGTGAGCACTTTAACCCCCAAGTGCTTCACACAAGTTTATAATGCCCGGGCATGAAAATAAAAAATCCTATTTTTTTCCCACAAAAATTATCTTTTAGTCACTAATTTTTTATTTTCCCAAGGGTATCAGGAGAAATTGGACCACATAAGTTGTTGTCCAATTTGTCCTGAGTACGCTGATGCCCCATATGTGGGGGGGAACCACTGTTTGGGCGCACGGCAGAGCTCGGAAGGGAAGGAGCACCATTTGACTTTTTCCAACCAAAATTGGCTGGAATTGAGATTGGATGCCATGTTGCATTTGGAGATCCCCTGATGTGCCTAAACAGTGGAAACCCCCCACAAATGACCCCATTTGGGAAACTAGACCCCCTAAGGAACTTATCTAGATATTTGGTGAGCAATTTGAACCCTCAAGTGCTTCACACAAGTTTATAACGTAGAGCCGTAAAATTTAAAAATCATATTTTTTCCACAAAAATGATCTTTTCACCCGAATTTTTATTTTTCCAAGGGTAACAAGACTCCAAAAGTTATTGTGCAATTTGTTCTGAGTACACTGATACCCCATATGTGGGGTATACCACTGTTTGGGTGCATGGCAGAGTTTGGAAGGGAAGGAGCGCCGTCTCACTTTTTCAACGCAGAATTGGCTGGACGCCATGTCGTGTTTGGAGAGCTCCTGATCTGCCTAAACAGTGGAAACCCCCCCCAAATGACACCATTTTGGAAACTAGACCCCTCAAGGAACTTATCTATATGTGTGGTGAGAACTTTGAACCCCCAGGTGTTTCACTAAAGTTTATAACGTACAGCCTTAAAATAAAAAATCCTTTTTTTTTTTTACAAAAATGATTTTTTCGCCACCAATATTTTATTTTCACAAGGGTAACAGAAGAAATTGGAACCCAAAAGTTGTTGTCCAATTTGTCCTGAGTACGCTGATACCCAATATGTAGGAGAAAACTACTGTATGGGTGCACGTCAGGGCTCGGAAGGGAAGTAGTGACGTTTTGGATTGCAGACTTTGATGGAATGGTCTGGGGGCGTCATGTCGCATTTGGAGAGCCCCTGATGCGCCTAAACAGTGGAAACCCCCCCACAAGTGACCCCATTTTGGAAAATAGACCCCACAAGGAACTTATCTAGATGTGTGGTGAGCACTTTGAACCCCGAAGTGCTTCACAGAAGTTTATAACGCACAGCCGTAAAAATAAAAAATCCTTTTTTTTTTTACAAAAATGATTTTTTGCCCCCAATATTTTATTTTCACAAGGGTAACAGGAGAAATTGGACCCCAAAAGTTGTTGTCCAATTTGTCCTGAGTACGCTGATACCCAATATGTAGGAGAAAACTACTGTATGGGTGCACGTCAGGGCTCGGAAGGGAAGTAGTGACGTTTTGGATTGCAGACTTTGATGGAATGGTCTGGGGGCGTCATGTCGCATTTGGAGAGCCCCTGATGCGCCTAAACAGTGGAAACCCCCCACAAGTGACCCCATTTTGGAAAATAGACCCCACAAGGAACTTATCTAGATGTGTGGTGAGCACTTTGAACCCCGAAGTGCTTCACAGAAGTTTATAACGCACAGCCGTAAAAATAAAAAATCCTTTTTTTTTTTACAAAAATGATTTTTTTCGCCCCCAATATTTTATTTTCACAAGGGTAACAGGAGAAATTGGACCCCAAAAGTTGTTGTCCAATTTGTCCTGAGTACGCTGATACCCAATATGTGGGAGAAAACTACTGTATGGGCGCATGTCAGGACTCGGAAAGGGAAGTAGTGACGTTTTGGATTGCAGACTTTGATGGAATGGTCTGGGGGCGTCATGTCGCATTTGGAGAGCCCCTGATGCGCCTAAACAGTGGAAATCCCCAACAAGTGACCCCATTTTGGAAAATAGACCCCACAAGGAACTTATTTAGATGTGTGGTGAGCGCTATGAAGCCCCAAGTGCTTCACAGAAGTTTATAATGTACAGCCGTAAAAACAAAAAAATCTTATTTTTTTTACAAAAATAATATTTTCGCCCCCAGTTTTTTATTTTCCCAAGGGTAACAGAAGAAATAGGAAAAATTTCACAATAACTCTTGGGGTCCAGAGTACGCTGATACCCCATATGTGGGGATAAACTACTGTTTGGACGCATGGCAGAGCTCAGAAGTGAAGGAACACCGTTTGACTTTTTCAACGCAGAATTGGCTGGAATGGAGATCAGATGCCATGTCACATATGGAGAGCCCCTGATGTGCCTAAACAGTGGAAACCCCCCAATTCTAACTCCAACCCTAACCCCAACACACCCCTAACCCTAGTCCCAACCCTAATCCCAACCCTAACCCCAACACACCCCTAACCGTAATCCCAACCCTAACCCTAATCCTAACTCTAACCCTAATCCTAACTTTAGCGCCAACCCTAACCCTAACTTTAGCCGAAACCCTAACCCTAACCCTAATGGGAAAATGGAAATAAATACATTTTTTTTATTTTATTATTTTTCCCTAACTAAGGGGGTGATAAAGGGGGGTTTGATTTACTATTTATAGCGGGTTTTTATGATTGGCAGCTGTCACGCTAAAAGACGCTTTTTATTGCAAAAAGTAGTTTTTTGCATCGCCACATTTTGAGAGCTATAATTTTTGCATATTTTGGCCCACAGAGTCAAGTGAGGTCTTAATTTTTTGCGGACGAGGTGACGCTTTTATTTGTACCATTTTTGAGCACGTGACATTTTTTGATCGCTTTTTATTTCGATTTTTGGGAGGTTAGAATGAACAAAAATCAGCAATTCATGAATTTCTTTTGGGTGAGGCGTTTTTATTGTTCCGCGTGTGGTAAACTCGATAAAGCAGTTTTATTCTTCGGGTCAGTACGATTACGGCGATACCTCATTTATATCATTTTTTTATGTTTTGGCGCTTTTATAGAATAAAAACAATTTTATATAAAAAATAATTATTTTTGCATCGCTTTATTCTGCGAGCTATAACTTTTTATTTTTTTGCTGATGATGCTGTGTGACGGCTCGTTTTTTGCGGGACAAGATGACGTTTTCAGCGGTACCATGTTTATTTATATCCGTCTTTTTGATCGCGTGTTATTCCACTTTTTGTTCAGCGGTATTATGATAAAGCACTGATTTTTTGCTTCGTTTTTATTTTTATTTTTTTAAGGGGTTCACAAAAGGGGTTAACTAGTGGGACAGTTTTATAGGGGGGGTCGTTACGGACGCGGCGATACCATATATGTGTACTTTTATTGTTTTATTTTTTTTATTTACAATAAGTAATGAATTTATTGGGGAATATATATATTTTTTTTTTATTTATTTTGGATTTTTTTTTACACATGTTTATTTTTACTTTTTTTTACTTTTTTACTTTGTCCCAGGGTGGGACATCACTGTATTTCATCAGATCGCTGGTGTGACAGTGTGCACAGCACTCTGTCACACCAGCGATGTGACAGGCAGTGCAGGACGCTTCCTCATGCCTGCTCTCGGCAGGCACTGAGGAAGCCGCCTCCCTCCAGGACCCCAGCGCCATCTTGGATCCGGGTCCTGGGAGGCAGGAAGCCCTCAGAGCAGCGCGATCACATCGCGCCTGCTCTGAGGGTCTCAGGGGGGCGCGCAGGGAGCCCCCTGCCTGCGCGATCCTCCCCTGTGCCCCCAGTACACCGCGATCATGTTTGATCGCGGTGTGCAAGGGGTTAATGTGCCGGGAGCGGTCCGTGACCGCTCCTGACACACAGTCACGGGTGTCAGCTGTGATAATCAGCTGACACCCGGCGGCGATTAGCTGCGCTCCCCTCAGGAGCGCAGCTGATCGCCTATGACGTACTATCCCGTCCATGGGCAGAATGGCACGGGTTTTATGGACGGGATAGTACGTCTAATGTCAGAGAGGGGTTAAATAGATTCTTTTATTTTGCCAGATGCAACGTTTCAACCATCATAGGTATTTTTCAAGCATGCTTCTCTCAATTTTTGGTTGTTGCATACAGTCGCAGCGTCCAATCCACGCAGATGTTACAGCATAGTGGATGGGATTTTATGAAATCCCATCTCCACTATGCGTGCAGGGACACATCTGGCGTCGCTGCATATACTCACATGCGGCGCGTCTTTCTAGACCACAGCATGTCTATTTATCTTGCAGAGATGCTCTGTCTCCACAAGATCAATATCACTGTACTATAAGAAAATTAGTAATGGTGAGTCCAAGAATAATAAAATCCTCAAATTTATTGAAAAAAGATTAAAAGATCATACAGGTTGGGGATACATCTCAACGCGTTTCTGGCAAAAGCCCTTATTCACTGAGATACAGATTCCTTATGATACATGGTATAAAAACAAATAGTGACCAACCATTGATCAGTAAACACATATGTTAGCAATCAATCACATTTGAGAATAATCAACATAATCACAAGGCTAAATCACAAGAAAGCCAGAGAAAGAGAAAGAAGAAAAAAAAGAAAAAAAATTTCCACAGACATTCAATTCTCTGAGATTTAATATAAATAAAGAGTATCTGTAACGCTGGTATTCTGTACTTTGTTTTCCAGCGTTACTCTGCATGTCTTTTGCATTAACCCTTTTGCTCCTTTCCCCCTAACCAGCTGGGATACTGTTGTCTGTTACCTGTATGGATGCTGCTCAGTTCCCGGCTCTGCTGCATACCCGTACTTGCGTGAGTGGCTCCGCTGCTTTGCATGACCGCCCGCATGTGCGGTCCCTGACCTGCTGTAAAAGCCGTCCGTAGCTTGCAAAGTCCTCTGCAGTGGTGCATGACTTACTACGTGTGTGGCAGCAGCCATTGTTGGGTTCCCTCTGTGTTGAGCTGTCTGGCTCTGCATAGGGGGCGCGGCCCACACCTGTCCTGCTTTTATGTGGATTGGGTGTTTACTAGAATTACTGCTCCAGCCTATCGCTGTGAAGCAGCTCATATATAAAGTTCCCCAGCCCTAGTGGGCGTGGCCAGAGCTTCACATTGAATCCACATTGAATCCCTGAACCTAGCCGTATG
Organism: Oophaga sylvatica; assembly: GCA_033576555.1. Classification (NCBI taxonomy): domain Eukaryota; kingdom Metazoa; phylum Chordata; class Amphibia; order Anura; family Dendrobatidae; genus Oophaga; species Oophaga sylvatica. The sequence continues at coordinate 350,535,338 of JARQOD010000004.1, read as the reverse complement.
TGGTTGTGTGTTCAGCTCCTGCTCTGAATTTGATCAGCTCTGGAGAGCTGATTCCCTGTTCCTGCTGTGTCTTGTTCCCTGATCCTGGATCTAACCCGGTACCTGAATGTCTGAACTGTGTCTTGTGTTTCCGCCTATGCTGGGGGCTGATTACCCAGATCGCCGTTCCTGGAGGCTGTATATCCAGGCCTGTTCCTGCTGTGTCTAATTACCTGAACCCTTGATCCTGGATCGCATCCTGTACCTGAATGTCTGAACTGTGTCTTGTGTTTCCGCCTATGCTGGGGGCTGATTACCCAGATCGCCGTTCCTGGAGGCTGTATATCCAGGCCTGTTCCTGCTGTGTCTAATTACCTGAACCCCTGATCTTGGATCGCATCCTGTACCTGACTGTCTGAACTGTGTCCTCTGTGTTATGTTCCTGAAATCCTGCTGTGTCCAGAACCCTGTGCCAGTGTCTGTGAATCCTTGCTATATAACCTGAGTTCATCTTGGAAGGAGGAGTCCGGTGTGTGCTGAGTTTCTGTTACTCTGTGCTCAGCTTCTGTGCAATCCCCGGCCAGCTCCCGTTGAGCCTGGCGGGGCTTGCACCAGACCGCTGGGGTTCCTTTTCAGGTCGCTGCCAGATGTCCGGATCCTATGCCTTATGACCATGGCCTGATGTCCGATGTCCGACGAACACTTCCAGATGTCCGGATTCTATCCTCCCTGCCTGATGTCCGGGTCCTGCCGATTGTTGCCAGATGTTCGGAGCCTGCTGATCGGTGTCAGATGTCCGGATCCTATGCCTGATGACCATGGCCTGATGTCCGATGTCCGACGACCACTTCCAGATGTCCGGATCCTATCCTCCCTGCCTGATGTCCGGGTCCTGCCGATTGTTGCCAGATGTCCGGAGCCTGCTGATCGGTGTCAGATGTCCGGATCCTATGCCTGATGACCATGGCCTGATGTCCGATGTCCGACGACCACTTCCTGTCATGTAAGGAGTACAGTTCATATAGTGTCTTGTGCTTGGGTGCGATGAAAACACAGGAGTCACAGGTTTGATATAGAAGATCTTGTATTACTTCATACAAGTGGCAATGATAGTCACACAGGTTGCAGATACAAAAGCAGGAGACACAGCAGGCCAGAGTAACTTAAGTTCAGCAATCACTCTGCACAACAGGTTCAGGATCTCTTCTCTGTTACCGTAAGTCCATGCAAACGTGGATACATCAAAATAGCAAGGTTCCAAAGTCCACGAGTGTTCCAAAGTTCCACAATAGGAAATAACTGGAGTACAAGGTCCAAGGCTTCCAGGAGTCAGGTCACAGGTTCACTGCAGGCTTGATTCTGAAGCACTGATTTGTTCAACTGTGGCTGCTTAAGAAGCAAGAGGGAGAGAATCAGGGCGGGAACATGCAAGCTGGAAACTCCATATTGACTGAGGGCAAGATAGCTGCAGCAAGACAGAAAGTAAAATGGCCGACGGAAAAACTGAGTTTCAGGAACATGTACACAGAACCTTACATTACTCCCCCCTTAGGGACAACCTCCGGATGACCTCAGACCAGGCTTGTGTGGGTACCTCTGATAAAACTGACGGAGCAAGCGAGGAGCATTAACGTTACTGACTGGTTCCCATGAGTTGTCCTCCACTGGGTAGCCCTGCCATTTAATCAAATATTGTAACTGATTTCTGTACAACCGGGAATCTAGAATCCTTTCCACCACAAATTCTTCCTGACCATCGACCAGCACTGGGTCAGGGCAAGGAGAAGAACGTCCAGGAAACGTATTGGGTGTTGCAGCCTTTAGTAGGGATACATGAAAGACAGGGTGGATTCTCATAGTTCTGGGCAGTTGAAGACGACAAGCGACAGCACTTATAATTTTACTGATTTTATAGGGTGCAATGTATTTATGTCCTAACTTCGATGATGGAATCCTTAACTTAAGATTTCTGGTTGACAGCCAGACTAGGTCTCCTACCTTGAAAGCTGGTGCAGGTTTACGAAATTTATCTGCGGCTTTCTTGTACCTTTCCTGAGCCAATTCCAGATTTCCCTTTAAAAGATCCATATTCTTTTGTAAAGACGTGATTCTTTCAGCCACTGCTGGCAAAGGCGTTTCTATGGGAAAACGAGGAAGAATATTAGGATGATAACCTAGATTGGAGTAAAAAGGAGACTGCTTAGTGGAGGCGCTCTGAGAGTTGTTATAAGAGAACTCAGCCAGTGGAAGTAGATCCACCCAATCATCCTGTAGATGGCAGATAAAGCAGCGGAGATACTGCTCCAGGGTCTGATTGGTTCGTTCTGTCTGTCCATTAGTTTGGGGATGAAAAGCAGAAGAAAGATTTACTTTAATGTCCAATGCTGCACAGAAATTTTGCCAAAACCTTGAAGTGAATTGCACCCCTCTATCCGAAATAACCTCATCTGGTACTCCATGTAAGCGAAACACATCTTTAATCATCAAATCTGATGTCTGTCTTGCAGTAGGTAAGCCGACACAAGGGATAAAATGAGCTGCCTTTGTTAAACGATCAACCACCACTAGAATGGTGTTCTTCCCTTGAGAGGTTGGTAACTCCACAATGAAGTCCATAGAAATGGATCCCCACGGGCGGGACGGGGTGGGAAGAGGTTGCAACAGACCAGTTGGTGAGGAGCGAGGTGTTTTGCATCTTGCACAGACTTCACATGAAGTGACATAGTTTAAAACATCCTTCCTGCAAGTGGGCCACCAAAAGAACCGAGAAAGAAATTCCTGTGTTTTTAGAATTCCTCTATGCCCAGCTATCTTGGAATCGTGAATGAGTTGCAATACTTTCAATCTGACTGTTTCAGGAATATACAGACGTTGTCCCTGAATCCACACACCATTCTTAAAGACAAGACTTACGTCCCTTGGGGGTTGTGCCAACAAGGAATCCGCATGGTATGCCTCCTTGATGTCCTTAAGTAGGTCTTGATTATGAATCACTCCCAGGAATCTAGAGTCAGGAAGAATAGTCTTAGGAGGAGTAAGTGGACGGGTCTCTGCTGAATAAATCCTAGAGAGTGCATCAGCCTTTCCATTGCGTGATCCTGGTCTATAAGAAATGATAAAATTAAATTGGTTTAAGAAAAGATTCCAGCGAGCCTGGCGAGGAGTCAGGCACTTAGCCGACCTGATGAATTCAAGATTACGATGGTCTGTTAGGACGACTATTTGCTGTGCAGCTCCCTGAAGAAGGTGTCTCCATTCTTTGAAGGCGGCAATAATGGCCAACAACTCTCTATTGCCCACATCGTAGTTCCTTTCAGCCGAAGGCAACTGCTGGGAAAAGAAGGATCAGGGATGCAAGACATTCTTCTCACCTGTTCTCTGAGAGAGTATAGCTCCAACAGCACAATCTGAAGCATCCACCTCTATTATGAAGGCAAGTTCGGGGTTGGGATGTACTAAGATAGGTGCAGTGGTAAATTTATCTTTTAGACGGGAAAATGCTTCCTGGGCTTGGGGGGTCCAGGAGAACCTAGACTCTTTCCGGGTAAGTTGGGTGATAGGTGACACTACCTCAGAGAAATTCCTAATGAAACGTCTATAGAAATTTGCAAACCCGATGAAGCGCTGCACCTCCTTCACATTTCTAGGAATTGGCCAATCCTTGATGGCTTGGGTCTTGCTTCCATCCATACTAATTCCTTGTGTAGACAGTACATACCCCAGAAATTGAATTTCGGTCCTATGGAATTCACACTTTTCAAGTTTGATGTAAAGATGATTTTGTCTTAGACGTTCCAGACCATTCTCACATGTCCATGATGTTCCTCTGTGGAGTTAGAAAAAATTAGAATGTCATCCAAATAAATCACCACGAATGTATCTAGGAGATCCCTGAAGATGTCATTCACCAAGTGTTGGAAAGTGGCTGGGGCGGTACTTAGACCAAAAGGCATAACTAGATATTCAAAGTGTCCATAGCATGACCTGAATGCAGTCTTCCATTCATCCCCAGGTCTAATACGGACTAAGTTATAGGCCCCACGGAGATCTAGTTTAGAGAAAATTTTGGCATGCCGCACTCTCTCCAATAACTCAGGGATTAAAGGCAATGGATAACGGTTTCTAATCGTAACCTTATTGAGTTCCCTATAGTCTACGCAGGGTCTCAGAGATCCATCTTTCTTCTTCACAAAGAAGATGGGTGCACCTGCAGGAGATGAAGAGGGGCGTATGAAGCCCTTGGCTAGATTTTCTTCTATGTAATCCTTTAAAGCCTTTAGCTCGGGCCCCGCTAAGGGTAGATCTTACCAAAAGGTATCTCTGCTCCAGGCAATAATTCAATTGGACAATCATATGGACGGTGAGGAGGAAGCTGGTCAGCGTTCTTCTTGTCACATAAATCCACATAATCCTGGTAAACAGCTGGTAGTTCAGGGACTGACATGGTTCCTTTAGGAACAGAGCAAGCTGAAACTTTTGGACTCATCTGTTTCTCTGGAAAATGTAATTCCTTGGTCTCCCAGTTAATGGTAGGGTTCTGAGCCTGCAGCCATGGTAGCCCTAGAATAATGGGAAAGTGGGGAGAAGAGATAAGCATAAAGGACAGTTTCTCTTGATGATCTTTACCCATGAGGACCTTCAAAGGCTCTGTTTCCTGATCCACTGGTCCAGAGGTCAGCAGGGAGCCATCCACAGTTTCCATCTGTACAGGAGTAGCCTTCTTCACTGAGCGTATCCCCTGTTTCAGAGCAAAGGAAACATCCATAAAATTCCCACTTGCCCCTGAGTCGATCATAGCAGAGCTAGACACCCAAGCTGAGTCAACCCAGAGTTTGATGGAAAGAAAGCAATGAGAATTGTTTTTCTTACAACTCAGCTGGGACACCGCTGAGGAAACTTGAAAAATTGCAGCGTTTACACAGCCAATGTCCTCAGAAGTAACGGAGTTTAAGTCCGAGAAATCAAGATCTGTTGCTGCAGATCTCTCTGGAGCCTGAGGCTCGGAACTGACAGATCTCCTCTCGCAACACTCACAGTGAAAGAGTGCTGCAGTAGTCTTACGAGAACGGCTGGGGCAGTTTATAATGAAGTGCCCTGACTTACCACAATAGAAACATAGATTCTCCTTAAAACGATGTTCCTTGCGTGCATCACTAACCCGTCGTTGTAACGAGTCTACCTGCATGGGTTCAGGTTCAGGTTCCCGTGTGATCCTACTCAAAGGTTCCTTAGCTGGGGAGGAAGGTAGGAAAAGATTAGTGCGATTGCTTTCGAACCATCTCTCTTGCCTGCGTTCAGTCAGACGAGTATCAATGCGGATGCAGTAGTTAATAAAGTCACCTAACGCAGTGGGAGGGTCGGCACGAGCAAGTTCATACTTGATCAGTGGAGACAACCCCTTTCGAAAAATAGATTTTTTGGCGGAACTGTCCCAGGTGGTATCAAGGGCCCATCTCCTGAAATCCAAGGCATATTCAGCTACCGAGTGCTTACCTTGGCGCAAAGTTAACATGGCTGCTTCAGCTGTTGCACCTCGATTGGGGTCATCAGTGACAGTGAAGAAACACTTAGCTAACATAAATGAATTCAAGTCTCCAGGTCCAGATGAATTACACCCCAGGGTACTGAAGGAGATAGCAGAAGAAATTCTTGAACCACTGTCCATAATCTTTGAAAATTCTTGGAGAACAGGAGAAGTCCCAGAAGACTGGAGAAGAGCAAATGTTGTTCCTATCTTCAAAAAGGGGAAGAAGGTGGACCCAGGGAACTACAGGCCGGTGAGTCTGACTTCTATACCAGGAAAGATCTTTGAACAAATTATTAAAGAACATGTATGCAAGTACCTGGATAAGAATGAAGTGATTAAACAGAGTCAGCATGGGTTTGTAACTAATAAGTCATGTCAGACTAACTTAATTTCCTTCTATGACAGAATCACTGACTGGGTGGATCAGGGAAATGCTGTAGATATAGTATATCTTGACTTCAGCAAAGCATTTGACAAAGTATCTCACACAATCCTTATTGAAAAAATGACTAAGTATGGAATGGACAAGGCAACTGTTAGGTGGATTCATAACTGGCTTAGTGATCGGACCCAAAGAGTGGTTGTAAATGGCTGCACATCCAGTTGGAAGAATGTCTCAAGTGGGGTACCACAAGGCTCTGTTTTGGGCCCTGTATTGTTCAACATCTTTATCAATGATTTAGATGAAGGAATTGAGGGTAAACTGATCAAATTTGCTGATGACACAAAGCTAGGAGGGGTAGCTAATACTAGAGAAGAGAGAGAGAGGATTCAAAAAGATATACATAAACTGGAGCAGTGGGCAGCAACTAACAGAATGGATTTTAACAGGGAAAAATGCAAAGTACTACATCTGGGCAATAAAAATGAAAAAAGCATATACAAAATGGGAGGAATAGGGCTAAGTAACAGCACATGTGAAAAAGACTTGGGTATACTAATTGATCACAGACTTAACATGAGTCAACAGTGTGATGCAGCAGCAAAAAAGGCAAATGCAATTCTAGGATGTATCAACAGAAGCATACAGTCTAGATCACGTGAGGTCATTATTGCCCTCTACTCCTCTTTGGTCAGACCTCATCTGGAATACTGTGTCCAGTTTTGGGCACCACATTTTAAAAAAGACATCAACAAACTGGAGCAAGTTCAGAGAAGAGCCACCAGAATGGTGACCGGTCTGCAAACCATGTCCTATGAGGAACGGTTGCAGGATTTGGGAATGTTTAGCTTGCAAAAAAGAAGACTGAGAGGTGACTTAATAGCTGTCTACAAATATCTCAAGGGCTGTCACATTGTAGAAGGATCATCTTTATTCTCATTTGCACAAGGAAAGACTAGAAGCAATGGGATGAAACTGAATGGGAGGAGACACAGATTAGATATTAGAAAAAAACTTTTTGACAGTTAGGGTGATCAATGAGTGGAACAGGCTGCCACAAGAGGTGGTGAGTTCTCCTTCAATGGAAGTCTTCAAACAGAGGCTGGATAGACATCTGTCTGGGATGATTTAGAGAATCCTGCTTTGAGCAGGGGGTTGGACCAGAAGGCCCAGGAGGTCCCTTCCAACTCTACCATTCTATGATTCTATGATCAAACACCTGCCCCATGGCTGAAGTAAAAGCATCAAGGTGATTCAAACAATCATCCTCAGTCTCAATCAGAGGGTTTGCCCACATCAAAGCCTTATTGGTAAGCAACATAATAATAGTAAGCACTTTAGATCATTCAGTGGGAAATTGTGAAGCATGTGCAGAAAAAAAAAGATTGCATTGGTTAATAAATCCCCTGAATTTCTCACGTTCACCGCCAAAACGAAAAGGGGGCAACTTAGGAATCCCAGAACTCGGGGCTACGGCAGGAGCCTGAACTCGCTCCTCTAGAGCCTCAATCCTGGCTCGCAAATCCTGGGCAGTTGTCCAAACACTTGCAGATTGTGATTAGTGAGGTCCTGTAAGTTTGTAAAACGAGTTTTTATATTCTGTAAATCTGCAAGGATATTATCAGTCACTCCGCAAAGTTCTTTTATGCGGGCCTCCATCTTCCAGATCTTTTAAGACAGGAGTACTAGAAGGAGAAGAAAAAAAACAATAGTGTTTACCTGTGGTAACACTGCAGAGAGAAAAAAAAAATTTAGGGAACTGCTCACCTGGAATAGTTGTGAGAAGTCACAACCACTATCATCACAGAAAGAACAACCGGACATCCGATATCCACAGTTTACAACAGACACAGCCTTCCAGACCCAGCAGACACTAACGTATGGCTTCAGAATCTTGTCATGTAAGGAGTACAGTTCATATAGTGTCTTGTGCTTGGGTGCGATGAAAACACAGGAGTCACAGGTTTGATATAGAAGATCTTGTATTACTTCATACAAGTGGCAATGATAGTCACACAGGTTGGAGATACAAAATCAGGAGACACAGCAGGCCAGAGTAACTTAAGTTCAGCAATCACTCTGCACAACAGGTTCAGGATCTCTTCTCTGTTACCGTAAGTCCATGCAAACGTGGATACATCAAAATAGCAAGGTTCCAAAGTCCACGAGTGTTCCAAAGTTCCACAATAGGAAATAACTGGAGTACAAGGTCCAAGGCTTCCAGGAGTCAGGTCACAGGTTCACTGCAGGTTTGATTCTGAAGCACTGATTTGTTCAACTGTGGCTGCTTAAGAAGCAAGAGGGAGAGAATCAGGGCGGGAACATGCAAGCTGGAAACTCCATATTGACTGAGGGCAAGATAGCTGCAGCAAGACAGAAAGTAAAATGGCCGACGGAAAAACTGAGTTTCAGGAACATGTACACAGAACCTTACACTTCCAGATGTCCGGATCCTATCCTCCCTGCCTGATGTCCGGGTCCTGCCGATTGTTGCCAGATGTCCGGAGCCTGCTGATCGGTGACAGATGTCCGGAGTCCGATGCCTGTGTTCCAGTCCGTGTTCCTGACTCCCTGAGATCCAATCCTTGTTCCTGTCTGTGTCCCTGACTCCCTGAGACCCAATCCGTGTTCCTGATGTTCCAGTCTTCCTGACTCGAGATCCAATCCATGTTCCTGTCTGTGTTCCTGACTCCCTGAGATCCAATCCGTGTTCCTGATTTCCTGTCCGTGTTCCTGTGTCCCTGAGATCCAGTCCGTGTTCCTGATGTTCCGATGTCCTGCCGGTTCCTCCTTGGTCTACGCTGTGATGACGTCTGTCCTGGGTCGGTGTCTGATGTTCTCCTGCTGAGCCTGTGCTACGCCTGAGGCCTGAGAGAGAGGCCGTCCTAGTATGCCCGTGCCAGATGACCCTGGACTTCATCAACCCGTGATGACCTCGCCATCGTCTGACGTTCGTCCTGGGCCGGTGTCTGATGTTCTCCTGCTGAGCCTGTGCTATGCCTGAGGCCTGAGAGTGAGGCCATACTAGTATGCCCGTGCCAGATGATCCTGGACTGCATCTACCCGTGATGACCCCGCCATCGTCTGAAGTCTGTCTGAGGTCGGTGTCTGATGTTCTCCTGCTGAGCCTGTGCTAAGCCTAAGGCCTGAGAGAGAGGCCGTCCAAGTATGCCCGTGTCAGATAACCCTGGACTGCATCTACCCGTGATGTCCTCCAGCACTCGTCTGTGATCCTGAGTCGTGTACCCTTCTCTGATGTGCGGAATCGGGAGCCCGGTCTTATGTTCTGTTTATGTACTGTGTTTCTTTAAGTAAACTTTATGTTTCTTCTTACCTGAAGTTGTGCGGTGTTGTCTGGTCCTGCATGGTCGCCACCTTGCCCACATGCTCAGCTGCCACGGATCCCGGTCGCTGCCCTTCCCTAGTCCGGGCAGGCCCGGGTCTCCCTCCGTGGTCCAGTGGGTCCACATTCTCTTATCATCTGGGACCCATGCCTCACGTCGTCGTGGACTGGCGGCGTGGGAGCATTGGCTAGCTAGGCAAGCTATGCCATGTCCCGACGCCCCACAGCCGTGGGAAGCGTCACAGAAAGCTCTGGCCATGGACTCCGCTGAGCATGTGCGGTCTGCAGGACTTTCTCCAAGCTCCACCTGATGTGCGAACTAGACTACTTGGTCCCCACATGGTAAGTGGACTAGATGGCTCGATTCCCCGCTTGGTCAGCGGTTCGGACTTTCGAGCTATTAACTCTGCTGCCATATTGTGAACTATGGGACTTACCGCCAAACCCAAGTGAATTTTTCTGGGAATTTTTTTTTTTTTACTTGGGTCTTCAGAAGAGGGGGTCTGAGGAGGGGGATACTGTAACGCTGGTATTCTGTACTTTGTTTTCCAGCGTTACTCTGCATGTCTTTTGCATTAACCCTTTTGCTCCTTTCCCCTAACCAGCTGGGATACTGTTGTCTGTTACCTGTATGGATGCTGCTCAGTTCCCGGCTCTGCTGCGTACCCTACTTGCGTGAGTGGCTCCGCTGCTTTGCATGACCGCCCGCATGTGCGGTCCCTGACCTGCTGTAAAAGCCGTCCGTAGCTTGCAAAGTCCTCTGCAGTGGTGCATGACTTACTACGTGTGTGGCAGCAGCCATTGTTGGGTTCCCTCTGTGTTAAGCTGTCTGGCTCTGCATAGGGGGCGCGGCCCACACCTGTCCTGCTTTTATGTGGATTGGGTGTTTACTAGAATTACTGCTCCAGCCTATCGCTGTGAAGCAGCTCATATATAAAGTTCCCCAGCCCTAGTGGGCGTGGCCAGAGCTTCACATTGAATCCACATTGAATCCCTGAACCTAGCCGTATGTGGTTGTGTGTTCAGCTCCTGCTCTGAATTTGATCAGCTCTGGAGAGCTGATTCCCTGTTCCTGCTGTGTCTTGTTCCCTGATCCTGGATCTAACCCGGTACCTGAATGTCTGAACTGTGTCTTGTGTTTCCGCCTATGCTGGGGGCTGATTACCCAGATCGCCGTTCCTGGAGGCTGTATATCCAGGCCTGTTCCTGCTGTGTCTAATTACCTGAACCCTTGATCCTGGATCGCATCCTGTACCTGAATGTCTGAACTGTGTCTTGTGTTTCCGCCTATGCTGGGGGCTGATTACCCAGATCGCCGTTCCTGGAGGCTGTATATCCAGGCCTGTTCCTGCTGTGTCTAATTACCTGAACCCCTGATCCTGGATCGCATCCTGTACCTGAATGTCTGAACTGTGTCTTGTGTTTCCGCCTATGCTGGGGGCTGATTACCCAGATCGCCGTTCCTGGAGGCTGTATATCCAGGCCTGTTCCTGCTGTGTCTAATTACCTGAACCCCTGATCTTGGATCGCATCCTGTACCTGACTGTCTGAACTGTGTCCTCTGTGTTATGTTCCTGAAATCCTGCTGTGTCCAGAACCCTGTGCCAGTGTCTGTGAATCCTCGCTATATAACCTGAGTTCATCTTGGAAGGAGGAGTCCGGTGTTTGCTGAGTTTCTGTTACTCTGTGCTCAGCTTCTGTGCAATCCCCGGCCAGCTCCCGTTGAGCCTGGCGGGGCTTGCACCAGACCGCTGGGGTTCCTTTTCAGGTCGCTGCCAGATGTCCGGATCCTATGCCTGATGACCATGGCCTGATGTCCGATGAACACTTCCAGATGTCCGGATTCTGTCCTCCCTGCCTGATGTCCGGGTCCTGCCGATTGTTGCCAGATGTTTGGAGCCTGCTGATCGGTGTCAGATGTCCGGATCCTATGCCTGATGACCATGGCCTGATGTCCGACGACCACTTCCAGATGTCCGGATCCTATCCTCCCTGCCTGATGTCCGGGTCCTGCCGATTGTTGCCAGATGTCCGGAGCCTGCTGATCGGTGTCAGATGTCCGGATCCTATGCCTGATGACCATGGCCTGATATCCGATGTCCGACGACCACTTCCAGATGTCCGGATCCTATCCTCCCTGCCTGATGTCCGGGTCCTGCCGATTGTTGCCAGATGTCCGGAGCCTGTCTGATCGGTGCCAGATGTCCGGAGTCCGATGCCTGTGTTCCAGTCCGTGTTCCTGACTCCCTGAGATCCAATCCATGTTCCTGACTCCCTGAGACCCAATCCGTGTTCCTGATGTTCCAGTCCGTGTTCCTGACTCCCTGAGATCCAATCCATGTTCCTGTCTGTGTTCCTGACTCCCTGAGATCCAATCCGTGTTCCTGATTTCCTGTCCGTGTTCCTGTGTCCCTGAGATCCAGTCCGTGTTCCTGATGTTCCGATGTCCTGCCGGTTCCTCCTTGGTCTACCCTGTGATGACGTCTGTCCTGGGTCGGTGTCTGATGTTCTCCTGCTGAGCCTGTGCTACGCCTGAGGCCTGAGAGAGAGGCCGTCCTAGTATGCCCGTGCCAGATGACCCTGGACTTCATCAACCCGTGATGACCCCGCCATCGTCTGACGTTCGTCCTGGGCCGGTGTCTGATGTTCTCCTGCTGAGCCTGTGCTACGCCTGAGGCCTGAGAGTGAGGCCATACTAGTATGCCCGTGCCAGATGATCCTGGACTGCATCTACCTGTGATGACCCCGCCATCGTCTGAAGTCTGTCTGAGGTCGGTGTCTGATGTTCTCCTGCTGAGCCTGTGCTACGCCTGAGGCCTGAGAGTGAGGCCATACTAGTATGCCCGTGTCAGATAACCCTGGACTGCATCTACCCGTGATGTCCTCCAGCACTCGTCTGTGATCCTGAGTCGTGTACCCTTCTCTGATGTGCGGAATCGGGAGCCCGGTCTTATGTTCTGTTTATGTACTGTGTTTCTTTAAGTAAACTTTATGTTTCTTCTTACCTGAAGTTGTGCGGTGTTGTCTAGTCCTGCATGGTCGCCACCTTGCCCACATGCTCAGCTGCCACGGATCCCGGTCGCTGCCCTTCCCTAGTCCGGGCAGGCCCGGGTCTCCCTCCGTGGTCCAGTGGGTCCACATTCTCTTATCATCTGGGACCCATGCCTCACGTCGTCGTGGACTGGCGGCGTGGGAGCATTGGCTAGCTAGGCAAGCTATGCCATGTCCCGACGCCCCACAGCCGTGGGAAGCGTCACAGAAAGCTCTGGCCATGGACTCCGCTGAGCATGTGCGGTCTGCAGGACTTTCTCCAAGCTCCACCTGATGTGCGAACTAGACTACTTGGTCCCCACATGGTAAGTGGACTAGATGGCTCGATTCCCCGCTTGGTCAGCGGTTCGGACTTTTCGAGCTATTAACTCTGCTGCCATATTGTGAACTATGGGACTTACCGCCAAACCCAAGTGAATTTTTCTGGGGAATTTTTTTTTTTTTACTTGGGTCTTCAGAAGAGGGGGTCTGAGGAGGGGGATACTGTAACGCTGGTATTCTGTACTTTGTTTTCCAGCGTTACTCTGCATGTCTTTTGCATTAACCCTTTTGCTCCTTTCCCCCTAACCAGCTGGGATACTGTTGTCTGTTACCTGTATGGATGCTGCTCAGTTCCCGGCTCTGCTGCGTACCCGTACTTGCGTGAGTGGCTCCGCTGCTTTGCATGACCGCCCGCATGTGCGGTCCCTGACCTGCTGTAAAAGCCGTCCGTAGCTTGCAAAGTCCTCTGCAGTGGTGCATGACTTACTACGTGTGTGGCAGCAGCCATTGTTGGGTTCCCTCTGTGTTGAGCTGTCTGGCTCTGCATAGGGGGCGCGGCCCACACCTGTCCTGCTTTTATGTGGATTGGGTGTTTACTAGAATTACTGCTCCAGCCTATCGCTGTGAAGCAGCTCATATATAAAGTTCCCCAGCCCTAGTGGGCGTGGCCAGAGCTTCACATTGAATCCACATTGAATCCCTGAACCTAGCCGTATGTGGTTGTGTGTTCAGCTCCTGCTCTGAATTTGATCAGCTCTGGAGAGCTGATTCCCTGTTCCTGCTGTGTCTTGTTCCCTGATCCTGGATCTAACCCGGTACCTGAATGTCTGAACTGTGTCTTGTGTTTCCGCCTATGCTGGGGGCTGATTACCCAGATCGCCGTTCCTGGAGGCTGTATATCCAGGCCTGTTCCTGCTGTGTCTAATTACCTGAACCCTTGATCCTGGATCGCATCCTGTACCTGAATGTCTGAACTGTGTCTTGTGTTTCCGCCTATGCTGGGGGCTGATTACCCAGATCGCCGTTCCTGGAGGCTGTATATCCAGGCCTGTTCCTGCTGTGTCTAATTACCTGAACCCCTGATCCTGGATCGCATCCTGTACCTGAATGTCTGAACTGTGTCTTGTGTTTCCGCCTATGCTGGGGCTGATTACCCAGATCGCCGTTCCTGGAGGCTGTATATCCAGGCCTGTTCCTGCTGTGTCTAATTACCTGAACCCCTGATCTTGGATCGCATCCTGTACCTGACTGTCTGAACTGTGTCCTCTGTGTTATGTTCCTGAAATCCTGCTGTGTCCAGAACCCTGTGCCAGTGTCTGTGAATCCTTGCTATATAACCTGAGTTCATCTTGGAAGGAGGAGTCCGGTGTTTGCTGAGTTTCTGTTACTCTGTGCTCAGCTTCTGTGCAATCCCCGGCCAGCTCCCGTTGAGCCTGGCGGGGCTTGCACCAGACCGCTGGGGTTCCTTTTCAGGTCGCTGCCAGATGTCCGGATCCTATGCCTGATGACCATGGCCTGATGTCCGATGAACACTTCCAGATGTCCGGATTCTGTCCTCCCTGCCTGATGTCCGGGTCCTGCCGATTGTTGCCAGATGTTTGGAGCCTGCTGATCGGTGTCAGATGTCCGGATCCTATGCCTGATGACCATGGCCTGATGTCCGACGACCACTTCCAGATGTCCGGATCCTATCCTCCCTGCCTGATGTCCGGGTCCTGCCGATTGTTGCCAGATGTCCGGAGCCTGCTGATCGGTGCCAGATGTCCGGAGTCCGATGCCTGTGTTCCAGTCCGTGTTCCTGACTCCCTGAGATCCAATCCATGTTCCTGACTCCCTGAGACCCAATCCGTGTTCCTGATGTTCCAGTCCGTGTTCCTGACTCCCTGAGATCCAATCCATGTTCCTGTCTGTGTTCCTGACTCCCTGAGATCCAATCCGTGTTCCTGATTTCCTGTCCGTGTTCCTGTGTCCCTGAGATCCAGTCCGTGTTCCTGATGTTCCGATGTCCTGCCGGTTCCTCCTTGGTCTACCCTGTGATGACATCTGTCCTGGGTCGGTGTCTGATGTTCTCCTGCTGAGCCTGTGCTACGCCTGAGGCCTGAGAGAGAGGCCGTCCTAGTATGCCCGTGCCAGATGACCCTGGACTTCATCAACCCGTGATGACCCCGCCATCGTCTGACGTTCGTCCTGGGCCGGTGTCTGATGTTCTCCTGCTGAGCCTGTGCTACGCCTGAGGCCTGAGAGTGAGGCCATACTAGTATGCCCGTGCCAGATGATCCTGGACTGCATCTACCTGTGATGACCCGCCATCGTCTGAAGTCTGTCTGAGGTCGGTGTCTGATGTTCTCCTGCTGAGCCTGTGCTAAGCCTAAGGCCTGAGAGAGAGGCCGTCCAAGTATGCCCGTGCCAGATAACCCTGGACTGCATCTACCCGTGATGTCCTCCAGCACTCGTCTGTGATCCTGAGTCGTGTACCCTTCTCTGATGTGCGGAATCGGGAGCCCGGTCTTATGTTCTGTTTATGTACTGTGTTTCTTTAAGTAAACTTTATGTTTCTTCTTACCTGAAGTTGTGCGGTGTTGTCTGGTCCTGCATGGTCGCCACCTTGCCCACATGCTCAGCTGCCACGGATCCCGGTCGCTGCCCTTCCCTAGTCCGGGCAGGCCCGGGTCTCCCTCCGTGGTCCAGTGGGTCCACATTCTCTTATCATCTGGGACCCATGCCTCACGTCGTCGTGGACTGGCGGCGTGGGAGCATTGGCTAGCTAGGCAAGCTATGCCATGTCCCGACGCCCCACAGCCGTGGGAAGCGTCACAGTATCATTCCTATAGTTCATGCCATTGGGGTGTTTTGTATCCAGTTTAATAATCCAAAATAACTCTCTTAGGAGGAGTTTTTTCTCCAGTCCCCTCCTCTAATAGGAATATCCACTTTTTCTAACCTATAGAATGAAAAATTCTTTAATTCCCCTTTATGTCTCTCTACAAAGTGCTTGCAAGCTCCTGAATAGGATGCATTTTTATTTTTAATATTGGTAACATGTTCTGCTATCCTTTTCTTTAATTTACGTATTGTGCAGCCAATGTATTTTATTTTACATTCTTTGCAATTAAAGAAAAGGATAGCAGAACATGTTACCAATATTAAAAATAAAAATGGGACTATTTAGGATGCGGTGATTCCGCATGGTTCAATGAACACATGCGGAATCACCGTGCGTACAACAGCCGGCAGTGCTTTGGACAGAGAAGGCATGTGCTGCGTCAAAAGTGCTGCCATTACGGACCATGGAAACATGCCCTAACATGCTTCCTTATATCCCCATTCACACTCACAAGCATAGTGAGTTACAGTGTGCCATGCATTTTAACTATTTTCATTAAAAGACATATTTTTTAACGATTTTGGACTGGAAGCTGGATCGTTTTCTCTTTGAGAATTTACAAGGACGCCAAGCAATAGCATGATTCCTTGCTTCCACATCGCCGGGATACACCAAGGGTGGACTAGTTAAACTTTTTTGCTCTCTTGTTTCTATCGGAATGACAGGTGTCTGACAATGACTTATCCACTGTACTCTATTGAAATATCATGAATATTCAGCTAAGCCCAGTGTCCAATTTACGGGTGTCACACCTACTCAGCCAGACCCTGCTCTATACTGATTAAACATTCTGTCTCTAGATGATGAGTTTCTGGTTTGGCATTTAGCTCTGATTATGTTACAAAGTTCATTTAATGATCAGACTTACTTTGGGGTTACTTCTTTTAGGTGGTACTTGCTAAATGATTTCTTTCGTTGCTTAAGAGAAATAATTTGCATACTTTTTTCCCATTGAGCATTGCTAATAAGACTCCATACTCAGCTAGTCTTCTCTATAACAAGAACCAGTGCTTTTCCTACATACGGTGTGCTTTAGAAAGAAATGTAGGATATCACACGTATACTGCGTGTAAGTAGATTTAGGGACAGTTGCAGACGTGTTTTGCAGCCAGTAGAATTGTGGAAGCAATTAGAGTTCATCTGGAATTGAAAATGAAAGCTTCATCTTCTTTAAGATAAGAATCAAGGGACGTGAGAATAGTCCAGACTCGCCATACAGCTGTCAGACACAGGCATACTAGACAATATAATTAAGTAACTACTGTCTAAACAGTGAAATAGAATATGTACAATATATTTGTACTATATGTGATGTTATTTAGGATTTTATTTGGCTGCAGTCATGTATATCTATATAATACAATTTTCCAAATTTGCTACAACCAATATTGCTGCACTAGTGCATTAACCGATATGATGCCTTCTTAACCATTACATTATTTCCTACCTATTATTGCACAATGACCTTTACAATAAAAATATTGAGATTGATGTTAGTAGAAGGTCCAATAGAAGAAGCAGGGGTGTAAGTATTGTGGTAGCAGAGGGTGCAGGAGAGGGCTCGCCGATGCCAATTTTACATGAATGTATATCATCAGACACACATTCAGGTTATATGTTTTGTGGTGCACAGACATTCCACCAGGTCCCTGCACTGCAATACATGACGCCAGCCAATCAGAGGCGTCAGAGGTTGATTTGCCAGTAACGCGTGGCAGTGACGTGTACCAGTACACCGAAGTCAATTGCGCAGGCTACCGAAGAGATAGCCATGCGGCGTGGGAGAAGGGGGAGCGGAGTAGAATTGTTTGTTTCTTTTTAATTGTGCGGAGAAGGCGAAGAATGGAGGAGGTCCGGGATGAGGGACATTATACCAGGATGGGGGACATTATACCAGAATTGAGGCATTATACCAGAATGAGGGACATTATACCAGAATGGTGACATTACATCAGGATTATATACCAGGACATTATACCAGGATAGGGACATTATACCAAAAGGTGGACATCATACCAAAATGAGGACATTAAACCAAGATGGGATACATTACTGTATATCAGGATGGGGGACATTATATCAGGAAGGGGAACATTACACCAGGATGGGTGGCATTAAACCAGGTTAGGTGTGACTATACAAGGAAGGAGCCCAGGATGGGGGAAAATGTTATAGCATGGAAGACATTACTTGGAGGGGGGGTCGCGAACAAGTATATCTTCATAAGATCTAGCACAGTGTTTCCCAAACTCCAGTCCTCACGGCCCCCACGGGTCATGTTTTCAGGATTTCCATAGTGTTGCACAGGTGAGAGAATTCCTGATGCCTTGGTGATACTTCCATCATCTACGTAATACAAAGGAAATCCTGAAAACATGACCCGTGGGGTCCGTGAGGACTGGAGAATGGGAAACACTGATCTGGCATGAAAACACCACTGGACTAAAATGTGCCTAATTTAATTCAGAGACACCAGCCTGAATAAATTACGTACCTCCCTAGCCAGCCAAAAATTAAATCTAGATTGGTGCTGTAATTTGCACCAGTTATATCCGTTGGGTGGTAGAGGCCATTCCTCTTTCACTAATCTCAGTCCAACTTTTAGAAAACTATTGTGGGTGGAGAAAAAAGAAGAAAAAGTTGCTTATGATCCTGCAACTATGGCAATAATGGTTTTAAAATTTGCAACTCTTTTATTTGTAATAAAAAACTACCATGTTGTGAAAATGGTAATTCCCTTCAGAGTCTTTACATTATATTTTTCAACATTAGCAATAAAGTATTTTAACAAATGAAACAGTTCAGATACATTTTTCATTATTAAGTTTTAATTGACTTTTCAAAATATCTAAACATTATCAAATATGTAATCCTACAGATGAAGGGATGTCAACTGCCAAGTATTTGTAAACTATTATTTACCTTTATTAAACATACTAAAATCTAATAAACTTTTTTCTCACGGAGATACAGGTGCAAAATAGACTACAAAGACCAGGTATGCATTATTATTGTTAGGTAGTACATATACAAATTACACATTCCTTGATTTAGATCTCACAGGGTAAATAACATGATTCATAGCTATATTACTTGGCTTGTTAGGTATTATAAAGTGCTTAGTGCTAGGAGTAATTTCAATAGGTCATATGTATAGCTTAATGCATGAAAAAGTATTTGACCCGTTTATGTGTATACACAGCAAAGTACATATAATATATTTATAGCAGCAGATTATAGCAGCTAATTTGGAATAAAGCAGGAAAATAGAAAAGTGCATTGGTAGTAAATCCTTCATATATCAGCCCTAAGGCTTATATCATGTACTGAAAAATAGCATGTTTCCTGTGCAAAGAGGTATGTAGAGTAAAGCCTGTGAAGCAGATATACAGGAAAAATGAGTGGCAAAGTAATAGAAAAATATTTAGACTTGAGAGTCCTCGGTGGTTGATACCTTTTAATGGCTAACTGAAAAGATGGTAACAAATTGCAAGCTTTCGAGACTACTCCGGTCTCTTCATCAGGCAAAGACTAAAACAAAAACTGAAGAATCACATATATATATATACACAAAAGGATACAGGAATAGTGCAATAGGTAAGACAAGTGACGTGAAGCAGAACTGTCATTATGGCAGAGGGATGAACATAAATATTGGAACAGATCATAGATAAGGAGAGAGTTTTATTGCCCTCTGATTGGGGTCTGGTATTGTGTTTTGATGCCCCTAGAAGGTCAGAGACGCAGATTCCTTAATTGATATAGAATGACATGAATCCATGTGACACGTTCATTCCAGCACTAAGAGTGTCAAAGGTCATCATAAGTTTGTATTCCCAACCTTTCTATCTTTCTCAGATTTGAAGTTAGATTTTAATACCAGTAATTCCATATCCATTATGCTATGACCGGGCATACAAAAGTGTTTTGCCACAGGTAAATCCATTCTTTTTTCTCTTATCGTGTGGCGATGAGAATTCATCCTTGTTCTCAGTTTTTGCCCAGTCTCCCCCACATACAGACCCCAGTTGGACATTTAGTACATATAATTAGGTACACCACATTAGATGTGATGCAGCTGAAAGTACCTGGGATCTTGTAGTCCTGATGGGAGTTGGGTATCTTTATCTTGTCCGTGGTCATTATAGATGCACATGTTTTACACTTCTTCTGTTTGCAAGGAAAGGTTCCTGCAGCTGTTGGGGAGGACAGGGAGCTTCTGACAATGATGCTTCTTAGATTTGGGGGCTGCCTAAAACATAGTAGTGGGGGGTCTGGAAATATGGATTGTAATCGGGCATCTTTTTGTAGTAAAGGTTGTAGTTTCCGTGCAGCTCCCCTTAGCACCTCCAGATTTGGGTTGTAGGTGACCACTAGAGGCACCCGGTTATTTTCTTCTTTAGTTTTGTAATGTAGCAGGTGATTCCTTGATATTCTGGTGGCTCTTGTAATTTGGTAATCTAACTTCAAATCTGAGAAAGATAGAAAGGTTTGGGAATACAAACTTATGATGACCTTTGACACTCTTAGTGCTGGAATGAACGTGTCACATGGATTCATGTCATTATATATCAATTAAGGAATCTGCGTCTCTGACCTTCTAGGGGCATCAAAACACAATACCAGACCCCAATCAGAGGGCAATAAAACTCTCTCCTTATCTATGATCTGTTCCAATATTTATGTTCATCCCTCTGCCATAATGACAGTTCTGCTTCACGTCACTTGTCTTACCTATTGCACTATTCCTGTATCCTTTTGTGTATATATATATGTGATTCTTCAGTTTTTGTTTTAGTCTTTGCCTGATGAAGAGACCGGAGTAGTCTCGAAAGCTTGCAATTTGTTACCATCTTTTCAGTTAGCCATTAAAAGGTATCAACCACCGAGGACTCTCAAGTCTAAATATTTTTCTATCTACTGGCTAACACGGTACGAAGATACACATCTTTCCTATGGCAAAGTAATAGTAACAGAAAGTTCAAATACATAACCTGGGATGTAGCCGTCTATGTGAAAATGTGAGTTTTGTATTTTCATGGCTCAACGTTATAAACTTCTGTGTCCTCAGCATACATTTAGATAAAGTTCCCTGAGGGGTCTAGTGTAAGGCTGGTATTATCTGTACCTTGTTTTCCAGCGTTACTTTGCATGTCTTTGCTTTAACCCTTCTGCTTCTTTCCCCCTAACCAGCTGGGATACTGTTGTCTGTTACCTGTATGGATGCTGCTCAGTTCCCAGCTCTGCTGCGTAGCCGTACTTGCGTGAGTGTCTCCGCTGCGTTGCATGACCACCCGCATGTTCGGTCCCTGGCCTGCTGTAGAAGCTACCCGTAGGTTGCAAAGTCCTCTGCAGTGGTGCATGACTTACTACATGTGTTGAGGCTGCAGCCATTGTCAGGTGTCCTTCTGTGCTGAGTTGTTTCTGGCTCTGCATAGGGGGCGCGGCCCACACCTGTCCTGCTTTTATGAGGAATGGGTGTGCACTAGAATTGCTGCTCCAGCCTATCGCTGTGAAGCAGCTCATATATAAAGTTCCCAGCCCTGTGGGGCGTTGCCAGAGCTTTGCATTGAGTTCCTGAACCTAGCCGTGTGTGTTTGTGTGTTCAGCTCCTGCTCTGAGTGCGATCAGTTCTGGAGAGCTGATTTCCTTTGTCCTGTCTTGTGTTTCTGCCTGTTCTGGGGGCTGAGTACCCAGATCGCCCTTCCTGGAGGCTGCATATCCAGGCCTGTTCCTGCTGTGTCTTGTTACCTGAATCCCTGATCCTGGATCTGTCCCTGTACCTGAATGTCTGAACTGTGTCTTGTGTTTCCGCCTGTTCTGGGGGCTGAGTACCCAGATCGCCCTTCCTGGAGGCTGCATATCCAGGCCTGTTCCTGTTGTGTTTTGTTACCTGAATCCCTGATCCTGGATCTGTTCCTGTACCTGAATGTCTGAACTGTGTCTTGTGTTTCCGCCAGCTCTGGGGGCAGAATACCCAGATCGCCCTTCCTGGAGGCTGCATATCCAGGCCTGTTCCTGTTGTGTTTTGTTTCCTGATTCCCTGATCCTGGATCGGATCCTGTACCCGTCTGAACTGTGTCCTCTGTGTTATGTTCCTGAAGTCCTTCTGTGTCCTGAACCCTGTGCCAGTGACTGTGATTCTTTGCTATATAACCTGAGTTCATCTTGGAAGGAGGAGTCCGATGTGTGTGCTGAGTTTCTGTTACTCTGTGCTCAGCTTCTGTGCAATCCCCGGCCGGCTCCCGTTGAGCCTGGCGGGACTTGCACCAGACCGCTGGGGTTTTCAGATCGTTACCAGATGTCCGGAGTCCGAGGACCGTGTCCTCCCTGATGACCACGGCCTGATGTCCGATGACCACTTCCAGATGTCCGGAGCCTGCCGATCGTTGCCAGATGTCCGGAGCCTGCCGATCGTTGCCAGATGTCCGGAGCCTGCCGATCGTTGCCAGATGTCCGATGCCAGTGTTCTGATGTTCCTGAGTTCCAGTCCATATTCCTGATGTCCTGTCCGTGTTCCTGAGTTCCTGAGTTCCAGTCCGTGTTCCTAAGTTCCATTCCGTGTTCCTGACATCCTGTCCGTGTTTCTGAGTCCTGATGTCCTGTCCATGTTCCTGAGTTCCTGAGTTCCAGTCTGTGTTCCTAAGTTCCATTCCGTGTTCCTGATATCCTGTCCGTGTTCCTGAGTCCCTGAGATCCAATCCGTGTTCCTGATATCCTGTCCGTGTTCCTGAGATCCAATCCGTGTTCCTGATGTCCTGTCTGTGTTCCTGAGTACCTGAGATCCAGTCCGTATTCCTGATGTCCTGTCCGTGTTCCTGAGATCCAGTCCGTGTTCCTGATGTTCCGATGTCCTGCCGGTTCAACCGTGGTCTATCCTGTGATGACGTCTGTCCTGGGTCAGTGTCTGATGTTGTCCTGCTGAACCTGTGCTACGCCTGAGGCCTGAGAGAGAGGCCATCCTAGTATGCCCGTGCCAGATGACCCTGGACTGCATCAACCCGTGATGACCCCGCCATCGTCTGACGTTCGTCCTGGGCCGGTGTCTGATGTTCTCCTGCTGAGCCTGTGCTACGCCTGACGCCTGAGAGAGAGGCCATACTAGTATGCCTGTGCCAGATGATCCTGGACTGCATCTACCCGTGATGACCCGCCATCGTCTGAAGTCTGTCTAAGGTCGGTGTCTGATGTTCTCCTGCTGAGCCTGTGCTACACCTGAGGCCTGAGAGAGAGGCCGCCCTAGTAAGCCCGTGCCAGATAACCTTGGACTGCATCTACCCGTGATGTCCTCCTGCACTCGTCTGTGATCCTGAGACGTGTACCCTTCTCTGATGTGCAGAATCGGGAGCCCGGCATTATATGTTCTGTTTATGTACTGTGTGTGTCTTTAAGTAAACTTTATGTTTCTTCATACCTGAAGTTGTGCGGTGTTGTCTAGTCCTGCAGGTCGCCATCTTGCCCACATGCTCAGCTGCCACGGATCCCGGTCGCTGCCCTCCCCTAGTCCGGGCAGGCCCGGGTCTCCCTCTGTGGTCCAGTGGGTCCACATTCTCTTACCATCTGAGACGCATGCCTCACGTCGTCGTGGACTGGCGGCGTGGGAGCATTGGCCAGTTAGGCAAGCTATGCCATGTCCCAACGCCCCGCAGCCGTGGGAAGCGTTACATCTAGTTTCTAAAATGGTGTCACTTGTGGGGGTTTTCCTCTGTTTAGGCTCATCAGAGGCTCTCCAAAAGCGATATAGCGTCCGCTAATTCTTCCAGCAAATTTTGCATTCAGAAAGTCAAATGGTAGTCGTTCCCTTCCTCAAATTCCTCCTATAAAGTATTATGCACCCCATAGTCATATATAGTATAATGATCTGACTCCACATTCTGCATCATCTGTCTCCACATTCTGCACCATCTGTCTCCACATCCTGCCCCATCTGACTCCACCTCCTGCCCCATCTGTCTCCACATTCTGCCCCATCTGTCTCCACATCCTGCCCTATCTGACACCACATTCTGCCCCTTCTGTCTCCACATCCTGCCCCATGTCTCCATACCCTGCTCCATCTGTCTCCACATCCTGCCCCATCTGACTCCACATCCTGCCCCATCTGACTCCACCTCCTGCCCTATCTGTCTCCACATTCTGCCCCATCTGTCTCTACATCCTGCCCTATCTGACTCCACATTCTGCCCCTTCTGTCTCCACATCCTGCCCCATCTGTCTCCATACCCTGCCCCATCTGTCTCCACATCCTGCCCCATCTGACTCCACATCCTGTCCCATCTGACTCCACATCCTGCCCCATCTGTCTCCACATCATGCCCCATCTGACTCCATATCCTGCCCCATCTGACTCCACATTCTGCCCCATCTGACTCCACATTCTGCCCCATCTGACTCCACATCCTGCCCCATCTGTCTCCACATCCTGCCCCATCTGTCTCCACATCCTGCCCATCTGACTTCACATCCTGCCCCATCTGACTGTTAGAACTCTCCTGTTAGGTTTTTTCTATCTTGCTGGTCACATGACCTTTTTTCCCTCGCATCTATAGGTCTTCGTACAGACTAGCTGAGGACTTTAGCGGGTCTGATCGCAGGATCAGGTTCCCCGTTACATCGTAGGGATCTAGCTTAGTTCTATCGTAGGGACAGATTTCCCTTCTTTCCTTAGTACTTGTAGCAGAACTTAACAGTAAGTCCAGCCCAAAAATATCTCTAAGGAAATATTTCCAGTTTCCATCATGGTGTCGGTTCAGGACTTGGCTCAACGCCTGCAGGGACTCTCTCTGGAGGTGGCCGAGCTCCAGCAACACGTGAGTAGCTGTTCTGGAGCACATTTCGTGGAGCCAAAGGTACATTTGCCTGATTTATTTTTTGGTGAACAACAAGATTTTTTTTCTTTTAAAAATGCTTGCTTGTTGTATTTTCATTTGAGACCCAGATCCTCTGGTGATGAATCGCAGCGCATAGGGTTCATAATGTCACTTTTGCGCAAAGAACCTCAGGAATGGGCCTTTTCTCTGCAGCCTAGTGATCCATGCTTTAGATCAGTGGATAGTTTTTTTCTGCTTTGGGGTTATTGTATGATGATCCTGATCGTGTCTCATCAGCTGAGACAGAATTAATGGTGTTCACCAAGAGAATTTGGATTTGGTAGTATTGAAATATTTGCCTTCTCCGGTGGTTTTGGGGTTACCCTGGTTAAAATTGCACAATCCTGTACTGGATTGGTCTACCAATGAAATTAAGTCCTGGAGCCCTAAGTGTTATGACAAGTGTTGTAACGGGCGTATTGCTGCTGTGGATAAAGGGGAATTACCTGTGCTTATTCAGGATTTTTGGAAAGTTTTTTCTGAGAAGGAATCGCAGATTTTACCTCCCCATAGAGACTATGATTGTACTATTGAATTTGTTCCTGGAGCGACTCTTCCTAAATGTCTTTTATTTAATCTTACTATTCCTGAGAGAAAGGCTTTGGAGGAATACATACAGACAAGCTTGGCCGCCGGTCACATTAGGCCTTCCAAGTCTTCTGTGGCTGTTGGATTTTTTTTTTGTTAAAAAAAAGGACGGCGGTTTACGTCCTTGTTTGGACTTTCGTGAGATTAATAAAATTACTGTACGCAATCCTTACCCACTGCCATTGATTCCTGATTTGTTTAACCAGTTAGCGGGGGCCAAGTGGTTCTCTAAAATTGATCTTCGGGGGGCATACAATTTGTTGCGCATGAAGGAGGGTGCCGAATGGAAGACTGCTTTTAACCCTTCATGACCCAGCCTATTTTGACCTTAAAGACCTTGCCATTTTTTGCAATTCTGACCAGTGTCCCTTTATGAGGTAATAACTCAGGAACGCTTCAACGGATCCTAGCGATTCTGAGACTGTTTTTTCGTGACATATTGGGCTTCATGTTAGTGGTAAATTTAGGTCGATAATTTTTGCGTTTGTGAAAAAAATGGAAATTTGGCGAAAATTTTGAAAATTTTGTAATTTTTAAATTTTTAATTTTTATTTTGTTAAACCAGAGAGTTATGTGGCACAAAATAGTTAATAAATAACATTTCCCACATGTCTACTTTACATCAGAACAATTTTGGGAACAACATTTTTTTTTGTTAGGAAGTTATAAGGGTTAAAAGTTGACCAGCGATTTCTCATTTTTACAGCAAAATTTACAAAACCATTTTTTTTAGGGACCACCTCACATTTGAAGTCACTTTGAGGGTCTATATGGCAGAAAATACCCAAAAGTGACACCTTTATAAAAACTGCACCCCTCAAGCTACTCAAAACTACATTCAAGAAGATTATTAACCCCTCAGGTGCTTCACAGGAACTAAAGCAACATGGAAGGAAAAAATGTACATTTTAATTTTTCCAACAAAAATTTTCTTTTAGCATCAATTTTTTCATTTTTACATGGACAACAGGATAAAATGGATCCTAAAATTTGTTGAGCAATTTCTCCTGAGTACACAGATACCTCATATGTGGTCATAAACCACTGTATGGGCGCACGGCAGGGCTCAGAAGGGAAGGAGCACCATTTGACTTTTTGAATGGAAAATATGCTGGAATATTTAGCGTTGCCATATTGCATTTGGAGAGTCCCTGTGTGCCTAAACATTGGAGCTCCCCCACAAGTGACCCCATTTTGGAAACTAGACCCCCTAAGGAACTTATCTAGATGCATAGTGATCACTTTGAACCCCCAGGTGCTTCACAAATTGATCTGTAAAAAAAAGAAAGTACTTTTTTTTCACAAAAATTTTCTTTTAGCCTCAGTTTTTTCATATTCACATGGGCAACAGTATAAATTGGATCCCAAAATTTGTTGGGCAATTTCTCCTGAGTACACAGATACCTCATATGTGGTCATAAACCATTGTTTGGGCGCACGGCAGGGCTCAGAAGGAAAGGAGCTCCATTTGACTTTTTGAATGGAAAATATGCTGGAATATTTAGCGGTTGCCATGTCGCATTTGGAGAGTCCCTGTGTGCCTAAACATTGGAGCTCCCCCACAAGTGACCCCATTTTGGAAACTAGACCCCCTAAGGAACTTATCTAGATGCATAGTGAGCACTTTGAACCCCCAGGTGCTTCACAAATTGATCCTTAAAAAAAAGAAAGTACTTTTTTTTTCACAAAAAATTTCTTTTAGCCTCAGTTTTTTTCATTTTCACATGGGCAACAGTATAAATTGGATCCTAAAATTTGTTGGGCAATTTCTCCTGAGTACACAGATACCTCATATGTGGTCATAAACCACTGTATGGGCGCACGGCAGGGCTCAGAAGGGAAGGAGCGCCATTTGACTTTTTGAATGGAAAATATGCTGGAATATTTAGCGGTTGCCATGTCGCATTTGGAGAGTCCTTGTGTGCCTAAACATTGGAGCTCCCCCACAAGTGACCCCATTTTGGAAACTAGACCCCCTAAGGAACTTATCTAGATGCATAGTGAGCACTTTGAACCCCCAGGTGCTTCACAAATTGATCCTTAAAAAAAAGAAAGTACTTTTTTTTCACAAAAAAATTCTTTTAGCCTCAGTTTTTTTCATTTTCACATGGGCAACAGTATAAATTGGATCCTAAAATTTGTTGGGCAATTTCTCCTGAGTACACAGATACCTTATATGTGGTCATAAACCACTGTTTGGGCGCACGGCAGGGCTCAGAAGGGAAGGAGCGCCATTTGACTTTTTGAATGGAAAATATGCTGGAATATTTAGCGGTTGCCATGTCGCATTTGGAGAGTTCCTGTGTGCCTAAACATTGGAGCTCCCCACAAGTGACCCCATTTTGGAAACTAGACCCCCTAAGGAACTTATCTAGATGCATAGTGAGCACTTTGAACCCCCAGGTGCTTCACAGAAGTTTATAACGCAGAGCCGTGAAAATAAAAAATCATTTTTTTTTCTCAAAAAATGATTTTTTAGCCCATTATTTTTTATTTTCACAATGGTTACAGGAGAAATTGGACCCTAAAAGTTGTTGTCCAGTTTTTCCTGAGTACGATAGTACCCCATATGTGGGGGGGAACCACTGTTTGGGCACACGTCAGGGCTTCGGAAGGGATGTAGTGACGCTTTGAAATGCCGACTTGATGGAATGGTCTGCGGGCATCTTGTTACGTTTGCAGAGCCCATGATGTGCCTAAACAGTAGAAACCCCCCCAAGTGACCCCATTTTGGAAAATAGACCCCACAAAGAAGTTATCTAGATGTGTGGTGAGCACTTTGAAACCCCAAAGGCTACACAGAAGTTTATAACGCCCGGGCATGAAAATAAAAAAATCATATTTTTTCCACAATCAGGATCTTTTAGTCCCCAATTTTTTTATTTTCCCAAGGGTAACATGAGAAATTAGACCCCAAAGTTGTTGTCCAATTTGTCCTGAGTATGCTGATATCCCATATGTGGGAGAAAACTACTGTATGGGCACACGTCGGGGCTCGGATGGGAAGTAGTGACGTTTTGAAATGCCCACTTGATGGAATGGTCTTCGGGCGTCATGTTACGCTTGCAGAGTCCCTGATGTGCCTAAACAGTAGAAACTCCCCACAAGTGACCCCATTTTGGAAACTAGATCCCCTAAGGAACTCCTATAGATGTGTGATAAGCACTTTGAATCTCCAAGTCCTTCACAGAAGTTTATAACGCAGAGCCGTGAAAATATAAAATCATTTTTTTCCACAAAAATAAATTTTTAGTCCCCAATTTTTTTTCCCAATGTTAACAGGAGAAATTAGAACCCCCAAAGTTGTTGTGCAATTTTTCCCGAGTACGCTGATACCTCATATGTGGGGATAAACCACTGTTTGGGCATACGTCGGGGCTTAGAATAAAGGGAGCACTGTTTGACTTTTTGAACGCAAAATTTGCAGGAATCAATGGTGGCGCCATGTCGCGTATGGAGACCCCCTGATGTGCCTAAATAGTGGAAATCCCTCAATTCTAACTCCAACCCTAACCCCAACACACCCCTAAACCCAACCCTAACCCCTACACACACCTAACCCTAATACAAACCCTAACCATAACCCTAACCCCAACACACCCCTAACCCTAATCCCAACTCTAACCATAAACCTAACCACAAGCCTAACCCTAATTCCAACCCTAACCCTAATTCCAACCCTAACCCAAATTCCAGCCCTAACCCTAATTCTAACCTTAACCCTAATGCTAACCCTAACCCTAAGGCTGGGTTCATATTGCGTTTTACCAGCCCGTTCAACACGTAGTGTTGACCGGCTGGTAACGGTATAGCATAACGCGATCGCGTTATGCTATACCCGCTAGCGTAGATGAATCAGCAGATGATTCATCTGTGCTAGCGGTGACGGAGCCCAGACGCTGCAGCCCGTGTCCGAGGCTCCGTCACTGAATGACGGCACGTCGCGAGGATCCCCAGCAAAATCCGCTGCGGATCCGCAGCAAAATCCGCCGCGGATCCGCAGCAAAATCTGCCATGAATCAGCAGCAAAATCTGCCGTGGATCAGCAGCAATACCCGCCGCGGATCAGCAGCAATATCCGCCGCGGATCATCAGCAAAATCAGGCGCAAAATCAGCTGCGGATTAGCAGCAAAATCAGCCGCGGATCAGCAGCAAAATCCGCCGCGGATCCGCAGCAAAATCAGCCGCGGATCCGCAGCAAAATCCCTGCGGATCCGCAGCAAAATCCCCCGCGGATCCGCAGCAAAATCAGCCTCGGATCCACAGCAAAATCAGCCTCGGATCCGCAGCAAAATCAGCCGCGGATCCGCAGCAAAATCCGCCGCGGATCCGCAGCAAAATCAGCCGCGGATCCGCAGCAAAATCAGCCGCGGATCCGCAGCAAAATCCCCCGCGGATCCGCAGCAAAATCAGCCTCGGATCCACAGCAAAATCAGCCTCGGATCCGCAGCAAAATCAGCCGCGGATCCGCAGCAAAATCCGCCGCGGATCCGCAGCAAAATCAGCTGCGGATCAGCAGCAAAATCCGCTAGGAAAAAAAATAAATAATTCTTTATTTTTTTATTTGTCCCTACCTATGACAGGGGGGTTCATTTACTTTTTTTTTATTTTGATCACTGTGACAGTTTATCACAGTGATCAAAATAAATTTTTAAACACTGGGGGGCGCACTGCGCATTCGCCAGCCGGCGGGCGCACTGCGCATGCGCCCACAATTTTCCAAGATGGCGGCGCCCATGAAGAGGCCCGGGCGGACGCCGGGACCGATCCAGGGACATCGGTGGACCGGGAGAGGTGAGTAGGGGCGTCAGAAGGTTAGGGGGGGGATCGGAAGGTGGGGGCAGCGGAGCAAAGGAGGAGGGGAGCAGATAGTGACGGCGGTGACCGATCACCGCCATCTTTTGGTGGCGGCGGCCGATCGCCGCCGTGACTACGTGTGGGGGGGTCAGGGCTCGGTGTCCAGCCATGGCAGATGCTATTGCAGCATCGGCCATGGCTGGATTGTAATATTTCACCAATTAAATTGGTGAAATATTACACATTGCTCTGATTGGCTGTTTCACTTTTAACAGCCAATCAGAGCGATCGTGGCCACGGGGGGGTTAAGCCAACCCCCCTGTGGTGAAGCACAAAGGGTCCTGTAACTGCGGGTTGGGTGACCTTTGAGTGACCCCGGTCTCCCGGCCCGCAGGAACGCGATCCTTTCATGACACAGGGTATGCGTCATAGGTCGGATTGGCACCGACTTTCATGACGCATACGCTGTGTCAAAGGTCGGGAAGGGGTTAACACTCCTGTGGGTCATTTTGAGAATCTGGTTATGCCTTTTGGTCTTACCAGTGCTCCTGCATTTTTTCAGAATCTTATTAATGACATCCTTAGACCTTTGATCGGCAAAAATGTGGTTGTGTATTTGGATGACATTTTGATTTATTCGCCGGATCTGGAGTCTCATTGGCGGAGCGTTTGTGAGGTATTATAGTTATTGATTGACAATTTGCTTTTTGCTAAGCTGGAGAAATGTGAGTTCGCTGTACAGAGAATTAGTTTTTTGGGCTACATTATCTCCAGCGAAGGTTTTGAGATGGACCCGGTGAAAGTTCAAGCTGTGCAGGAATGGCCTAGGCTTATTGGTTTGAAATCGTTACAGAGGTTTTTGGGTTTCGCCAATTATTATAGAAAATTCATTAAAAAATGGGGTCGGCGCGGTGTTGTCTCAGGAAAACAGGGATGGAGTACATCCCTGTGCCTTTTTTTCAAAAACATTTTCTGAGACTGAACTGAATTATGATATTGGTAATCGGGAATTGTTGGCTATTAAACTCGCATTTGAATACTGGCGTCATCTCTTGGAAGGTGCTGAATTTACCGTTCAGGTTTTCACTGATCATAAAAATCTGATCTATCTTGATGCTGCCAAACGCTTGAATGCCCGTCAGGCTAGGTGGGCACTGTTTTTCTCGCGGTTTAATTGTTCCGTTACTTACATCCCAGGTACTAAGAATGTTAAAGCCGATGCTTTGTCTCGCAGCTTCTCTCCCATGGTTGGTGCTGAGGAGCAGGAGAACATTTTACAAGAAGGGGTTGTGATTGCTGCTTTGGACTCTGTGTTGGAAGATGAGATTCTTAAAGCACAGGAGAATGCCCCATCTAACACTCCCCATGGGAGGTTGTTTGTGCCTGGGACCTTTAGGAGAGATTTGTTTGTGGAGTGTCATGAGTCTCGGTTGGCAGGTCATCCTGGAATCTCTGAGACCAAGAGAGTTGTGGGTCGCAGTTTTTGGTGGCCTGGATGGCAGAAGGAAGTCATTAAGTGGGTGCGTCAATGCACTGTGTGTGCTAGATCTAAGTCTTCACATACTCCTGCTGCGGGGTTGCTTTGCCCTCTGGAGATCCCTAGTGCACCTTGGACACATTTGGCTATGGACTTTATTACTGACCTTCCCCCCTCTGTGGGTTTCACTGTCATCTGGGTGGTCGTGGACTGTTTTAGCAAGATGTGTCACTTGATTCCTTTCATCAAACTGCCCTGCGCTAAGACTCTCGCTAAGGCTTTTGTCAAGGAAATTGTCAGACTACATGGCGTTCCTACTGACATTGTTTCTGATAGGGGACCTCAGTTCGTGGCTCGTTTTTGGCGCGCCTTTTGTGACAGGTTGGGAATTCATTGTCGTTTTCATCTGGATATCATCTTGAGTCTAATGGCCAGACAGAAAGGAAAAACCAGGATGTTGAGCAGTTCTTGCGTTGTTTTGTGGCAGACAATTAAGAGGGGTGGTCTGAGTTTCTGCCACTTGCTAAATTTGCTCTTAACAACCATACATCCTCTTCTGCTGGTTGTTCGCCTTTTTTTTGTTGTACTGGGAGACATCCGTCGTTTGGGTCATTCTCCAAATTGGTATCGGCCGTGCCTGAAGAGGAGAATTTTTCTGGTGATTTGGAGAGAGTTTGGACGGATGTTCGTGGTAATCTTCAGGAGTATAACAGAAAATCTAAAAGGTACTTTGAAACGGCAAGAGGTTTTGTTTGCTATTGGTGACATGGTTTGGTTGTCCTCTAAGAATCTGCGGTTGAGGATTCCTTCTAAAAAATTGGGTTCCAAGTTTGTAGGGCCCTTTAAGGTGCTTCAGGTTGTTAACCAATCGGCTGTTAGGTTGGAGGTTTCTACCTCCTGGAGATTAATCCGGTGTTTCATGTTTCTCTGTTGAAAAGAGCTGATGTGTCAGATGGAGACGCCTCTGCCACTGTTCCCCCGGTGGTGGAGGACGGGGAATATGAAATTGCCCGCTGTTGTGAATAGGCTGGAAATGAGTTCTGAGCAGAAGCTCCCTCTGGTGGTTACAAACGGTACTGGACTGTCCAGTGAAGATTGTGAGGATTGGGAATCAGGTGTTACTGACTGGTCTTATATAAGGGAGTCGCCTTCCCATCAGGGTTGCCGGTGATCAATTGTTCTGGTCTCAATCCTTGATTCCTGTTTCCTTGGTAGCCTGCTGTGTCGTGTCTGAATCTCCTGCTAACAGATAAGACATTTTCTTCTTTTTGTTTTTGTGCTTGATTTTTGCATTTTGTCCTGCACTTCTGTGGGGGCCTTCAGGGTCCCTTCTGGGGGCTTTTGCCCTCTCAGTTCAGTTCAGCCACTGATGTTTGTACATTTGCTTTTTCCAGTTTTTTTCAGTGGCTGCTGTTTTGTTTTTGGTTACACCAGAGAACTAATTTAGGTGGTAGAGGTCGTGTGATCTCAGGTGTTTTTGAAATTAGTAGAGTTGGTGCTTTTCAGGGTTTTTTGGGATTGCAGTAAGTGCCCTTCCTATCCTTTTCTATTTAGTAAGTTTGGGCCCCAACGTTTGCTCATACTATTTTCTGTCTGTGTCAGTATTTCTTCTTGTCTAACCGCCATTACATGTTTGGGGGCTTTCTATGTTCTTTGGGGATCTGCTCCGGGGCAGATAGCTCTCCTCTTTCTATCTTTAGGTGTAGTTAGTTTCTCAGGCTGTGACGAGGCGTCTAGGACCAACGTAGGAACGCTCCACGGCTGCCTCTAGTTGTGGTGGTTAGTCAGGGTACTGCAGTCTCATAGTTTCCAACTGCTCTGGTGTATTTCCTTTTTTGCCTGCTCTCCTCAGCTACCAAATCATAACAGCCCGCATCCTAAATTCTAGACGGTATAGAGGGAGTTTACAGTATCTCGTCGCTTGGAAGGGTTTTTGACACGAGGATAACTCATGGGTGAGGGCGGATGATGTTTCTGCGTCCAGACTTGTCAGAGCGTTTCACAAGAGGTTTCCAGGTAAGCCTGGGCCTAGGCGATCCGGTAGATCCTCTTAGAAGGGGGGTACTGTTAGAACTCTCCTGTTAGGTTTTTTCTATCTTGCTGGTCACATGACCTTTTTTGCCTATTTAATCCTGCTCCGCGCTTCTGGCTTTGCTGGACTTCATTGTAATTTCTACTCTTAAGCTAGCCAGGTGCTTTGTTACCTTACTCAATTAGCTTTGCTTGGTCTTCGGACCTCTATGTTCTATGTTGTTTGTTTGTCTTTTACTGCTATAACTTCTGTTAGGAGGTGTCCATCTTTCTCCCAGTCCCTAGTTATTGTAGGGATCCCTTCCTCGCATCTATAGGTCTTCGTACAGACTAGCTGAGGACTTTAGTGGGTCTGATCGCAGGATCAGGTTCCCCGTTACATCATAGGGATCTTGCTTAGTTCTATCGTAGGGACAGATTTCCCTTCTTTCCTTAGTACTTGTAGCAGAACTTAACACTGACTCCACATCCTGCCCCATCTGACTCCACATTTTGCCCCATCTGACTCCACATTCTGTCCCATCTGACTCCACATCCTGCCCCATCTGACTTCACATCCTGCCCCATCTGACTCCACATCCTGCCCCATCTGTCTCCACATCCTGCCCCATCTGACTCCACATCCTGCCCCATCTGACTCCACATTCTGTCCCATCTGACTCCACATCCTGCCCCATCTGACTTCACATCCTGCCCCATCTGACTCCACATCCTGCCCCATCTGTCTCCACATCCTGCCCCATCTGACTCCACATCCTGCCCCATCTGACTCCACATTCTGTCCCATCTGACTCCACATTCTGCCCCATCTGTCCCTTCCCCCCTCTTCATCATGTGCAGTCCCATACAATGCTGCACGTCCAAAACACTGAGGAGCCACAGTCACATGGAGCAGGAGCCTCCACAGGAACGGCTTTGATCTCACCCCACACTCTCCTCTCCCAATTTTACCACAAGTACCAAAAAAAACTCCACCAAACCCTCCTGTAATCTCACCGTAATGACAGGAACCAGAAATCTGCTGCTGGCTGATACCAGAGAACACAAGCTGCATGTAACCAGGATGGAGCTGCTGCTTTGAGAGCTGAAGGACCTGTGGTGATGTCATTGTCATGTGATCAGGAGGTGGAGCTGATAAATAGTGAAGGACCTATGATAATGATGACGTCACCACAGGTCCTTCAGCTCTTCCTTAGTTCAGGTATCATCTGCTGTCCTGAATTGTGTTCCCCCGGCAGGTCAGGTGGAGGTCAGGTCTGTCTGTTGCCGGCAACAGATTTTAACTTTTTGCTGGTGTCGGCGTGCCTCTGACCTGCCGTGCCCCTGACTTCCCCCCCGGCCCAGTCGCAGTGGCGATTTCTGCGACCGTGGTAGTTACGCCCCTGGCTGCCACCATTCCTGGGTCTGACTGCAGGAGCTCGGCTGTTAGCTGTGCAAAGCTCCTGTGGTGATCATGTGGGAGGTGCTGATATTTCAGCTTCTCCTGCACGATCATGCTGTGACAGTTGTAAACCATGATGGACATAGCATGTCATGATGTAGGAATTGACTCCTGCTCACACGAGCTATGTCAATCATTAGTCGAAAATGGGTTAAACACAGGGGTGGGATTCAAATTTTTAACAACAGGTTCTGTGGTTGTGCATCGTAAAACCACACCCATTTTTAAGCCACACCCATTTTTAAAACCACACCCATTTTTAAAACCACACCCATTTACACACACCTTTTCCTCAAACGTATACAAGTAGGGGCGCAGTCAAACATTTGAAAAAAAATAAATTGGAATGGGATCAGAACAGTGCACATTCTGGCCAGCGGCTCTCCTGACCCGAGTGTGACAGCTGCACATATTTCTATTTCTATGTCAGTCATGGATGGAGGCCTGTACACATATCAACGCTGCAGCCAGTTATAGATGGAGGCCTGTACATATATTACTGCTGCAGCCAGTCATGGATGGAGGCCTGTACACATATTACTGCTGCAGCCAGTCATGGATGGAGGTCTGTACACATATCAGCGCTGCAGCCAGTCATGGATGGAAGCCTGTACACATATTACTGCTGCAGCCAGTTATAGATGGAGGCCTGTACACATATCAGCGCTGCGGCCAGTTATGGATGGAGGCCTGTACACATATCAGCGCTGCAGCCAGTCACGGATGGAAGCCTGTACACATATTACTGCTGCAGCCCGCTATGGATGGAGGCCTGTCCACATATCAGTGCTGCGGCCAGTCATGGATGGAGGCCTGTACACATATCAGCGCTGCGGCCAGTCATGGATGGAGGCCTGTACATATATAAGCGCTGCCTCAGTCCACTCCAGGCAGCGCTGCGTTTTCTTTACACCCAGGATCAATCATTTGGTGACTGGTCATCATTACAATCCATAATCACATGATCTGCATTTTCTGCCATCACCCCTATGAAGCCCCCAGCCCGGGCTTGTTACTCACCGCAACGCAAAGGCCAGGCCCAGCCAGGGCCAAACTTCAACACTGCCCTGAGAGCCATCCTTGAGTTGAGTCCTTTTCTCTAATGTCTGCAGTGCAGCTGCCGCAGTGCCTTACACACTGTCCACTGACAGTAGGGACCGGCCGGGTAGCTAGCGGGGCGGCGGAGTAGCTGTGTGCAGCCTGTGCTGTGCCGTGTGCCTCCTCCTCGTGACTGAGAAGATGGCCGCGGCCCGCGCTACCCAATCGCCGCACTGCACTCCAGAGATATCAGTGCGCGAGGGCCGGGCCCGGCGGTGTATCATGGTGTGAGTGTATCAGTGTGCCGCGCTGTATGGATTCCAGCTAGGAAGCAGAGCCCGACTCCGGAGTTCCCCTCAGGGCCGGCTCCAGGTTTTTATGGGCACCGGGCGAAAGAGTCTCAGTGGGCCCCCTTAACACAGACCATGATTCATGATGCACAGATACTGCAGAGAAATATGGGTATAGCACAACGCCAAACACTTCTTTTCTTCCATTACATGACTGATACCTATTGTAAATTGTACAATAGCTCAAAAACCGCCAAATCCTCACAGCGCACAGTACAGACTGGACAGTACAGTCCTCCATACAATATTATGGGCACCACATAGTCTCCCCCTCATCACCCATATAATACCCCATGCAGGATGTCACCCCGCCATCCCCCATATAATGCTCCATACAGAATACTGGACCTAATATAATGCTCCATACAGAATACTGGACCACATATAATGCTCCATACAGGATACTGGTCCCCATATAATGCTCCATACAAAATACTGGACCCAATATAATGCTCCATACAGAATACTGGACCACATATAATGCTCCATACAAAATATGGAGCTCTCCTCTACACTGTGCTGCGTTCTGCACTGTTACGGCTCAGGAAAGGGCGCTGTGGAAAGACTCCCCATTATCATCATCATCATTGCCTGCCCATTATCATCATCATTTCCTCCCCTCATCATCATTGCCTGCCCATTATCATCATCATTGCCTCCCCATTAATATCATCATCATCATTGCCTTCCCATTATCATTGCCTCCCCATCATCATTATCATTGCCTCCCCATTAATATCATCATCATTGCCTTCCCATTATCATTGCCTCCCCATTAATATCATCATCATCATTACCTTCCCATTATCATTGCCTCCCCATCATCATCATTGCCTTCCCATTAATATCATCATCATTGCCTTCCCATTATCATTGCCTCCCCATCATCATCATTATCATTGCCTCCCCATTAATATCATTATCATCATTGCCTTCCCATTATCATTGCCTCCCCATCATCATCATCATCGCGTCCTCACCACCATCACTGCCTCCCCCCACCACCATCACACATACAGCACCGCAGGCAGCACTTTCTCACATACACACAGGCAGACACACACACACGCAGGCACACACACACACACACTGATACACACAGACAGACACACACACACACACACTGATACACACAGACAGACACACACACACACCTCACCTGTCCGGCGTCCTTGCGCTCTCTGCCACAGCCGGCCACTGAATGATGATGTCATTCAGCGGCGCTGCTGTGAGAGAGGAAGCGCCGGCGCCCCTTGGAGCTCGGAGCTGCGGCAACGGTGGCACGGGAGAGGTAAGTATTGCGCCGGCCCTGGTTCCCCTCCTTCAACTTGCGGCGCACCGGCACTGCAACAAAGTACCGGATCGCAGTTAAGAATCTCCCCGGTTCCCCCCGGCTGCTTTTTTAACAACCGGTTCCACCGAACTGGGGAGAACCGGCTGAATCCCACCCCTGGTTAAACATTATTTTTCCAGGTATTTTTTTTGGCAGTGGTTTGTTCTGTATCAGGTTTGGGAACATTCATTGATATTACAATTTTATACAACAAGTGGCTAAACAATAGTAAATCGCAGTGCAATTTACTATTATTGTATATTTGAAAGTAATTTATCTTCAAATTTTAAAAGCATTAGTCCTGTGCTTACAACATATTTTTTAATGGGTAATTATAGTGCTTTTGTTTTCATGCATTAGGAAGTATGTGTGCCTTATATTTAATGTCCCTTTTGTGCTGCATTTGGAATAGTCTATACAGTACAGACCAAAAGTTTGGACACACCTTCTCATTTAAAGATTTTTCTGTATTTTCATGACTATGAAAATTGTAAATTCACACTGAAGGCATCAAAACTATGAATTAACACATGTGGAATTATATACTTAACAAAAAATTGTGTAACAACTGAAATTATGACTTATATTCTTGGTTCTTCAAAGTAGCCACCTTTTGCTTTGATTACTGCTTTGCACACTCTTGGCATTCTCTTGATGAGCTTCAAGAGGTAGTCACCGGGAATGGTTTTCACTTCACGGTGTGCCCTGTGAGGTTTAATAAGTGGGATTTCTGGCCTTATAAATGGGGTTGGGACCATCAGTTGTGTTGTGCAGAAGTCTGGTGGATACACAGCTGATAGTCCTACTGAATAGACTGTTAGAATTTGTATTATGGCAAGAAAAAAGCAGCTAAGTAAAGAAAAACGAGTGACCATCATTACTTTAAGAAATGAAGGTCAGTCAGTCCGAAAAATTGGGAAAACTTTGAAAGTGTCCCCAAGTGCAGTTGCAAAAACCATCAAGCGCTACAAAGAGACTGGCTCACATGAGGACCGCCCCAGGAAAGGAAGACCAAGAGTCACCTCTGCTTCTGAGGATAAGTTTATCGGAGTCACTAGCGTCAGAAATCGAAGGGTTAACAGCAGCTCAGATTAGAGACCAGGTCAATGCCACACAGAGTTCTAGCAGCAGACACATCTCTACAACAACTGTTAAGAGGAGACTTTGTGCAGCAGGCCTTCATGGTAAAATAGCTGCTAGGAAACCACTGCTAAGGACAGGCAACAAGCAGAAGAGACTTGTTTGGGCTAAAGAACACAAGGAATGGCCTTTAGACCAGTGGAAATCTGTGCTTTGGTCTGATGAGTCCAAATTTGAGATCTTTGGTTCCAACCACCGTGTCTTTGTGCAACGCAGAAAAGGTGAACGGTTGGACTCTACATGCCTGGTTCCCACCGTGAAGCATGGAGAAGGAGGTGTGATGGTGTGGGGGTGCTTTGCTGGTGACACTGTTGGGGATTTATTCAAAATTGAAGGCATACTGAACCAGCATGGCTACCACAGCATCTTGCAGCGGCATGCTATTCCATCCGGTTTGCATTTAGTTGGACCATCATTTATTGTTCAACAGGACAATGACCCCAAACACACCTCCAGGCTGTGTAAGGGCTATTTGACCAAGAAGGAGAGTGATGGGGTGCTATGCCAGATGACATGGCCTCCACAGTCACCAGACCTGAACCCAATCGAGATGGTTTGGGGTGAGCTGGACCGAAGAGTGAAGGCAAAAGGGCCAACAAGTGCTTAGCATCTTTGGGAACTCCTTCAAGATTGTTGGAAGACCATTTCTGATGACTACCTCTTGAAGCTCATCAAGAGAATGCCAAGAGTGTGCAAAGCAGTCATCAAAGCAAAAGGTGGCTACTTTGAAGAACCTAGAATATAAGACATAATTTCAGTTGTTACACACTTTTTTGTTAAGTATATAATTCCACATGTGTTAATTCATAGTGTTGATGCCGTCAGTGTGAATTTACCATTTTCATAGTTATGAAAATACTGAAAAATCTTTAAATGAGAAGGTGTGTCCAAACTTTTGGTCTGTACTGTATACCTTAGTCAAAATGAGCAAACACTGTACTAAGCGTCATGAGAGGAAATCATGGAACACGTGTCCTTTCATACAAAATGTGACATATAGATGCATCACCCACAGGTCCCAGCTACTGTACAAATACAGGAATTATTTTAATTTCCACATTGTGTTTACCATAACCGTTTATGCCCGGGTTGGCAGGTCTCCTGCATTTATAGAGAAGGTCACAGCTTTGTTTGCCAACAAAAATTACGGCTATTTGCCAACAGCAGACTACAGCTCTTTGTATCTTACAGGAAAAGCCTTGACCCATCTAACATACAGTATTTTGAGTTTATTTTTATCCAGACTACTGACAGCCCAATTTTTACAACATACTGTATATAAAAGCTATGCAAATTGTACTTTACAATACTTAAAGGGAATGTGTCAAATATTAATGTTCTGTTTTTGTAAATGTAATTTCCCAAGAACAGATACTAGGATCTTCAACTTCTGTAACAGGAGGTGGCATTAGTGAGAGGGCCTGTTAGTAGGCGCTGCACTGTCTTTACAAAGATCTGAGTGGAGAGGTCAAATCATTGGGGTTGCAGGTCTCAGGTAACAGTAATTACAGTTCTGGAGTCTGTATGACACATGATAGGGTTGGATACACAACTCAGCAAACTATAACTCGTGATGCGATTAGATATATGGCTCAGCAAACTGTATCTCACATGATAGGATTAAGATACACAGCTCAGTTGATAATTACTGTGATCTCAGTGAAGCTGTCATATTATTGCAGCTGCATCACTCAAATCATAGTAATTACCGGTGAGCCAGAAGCACAGTTCTGGGCATCATGAAGAGCGCAGAAATCAATATTTTGTGAAAAGACCATGATTTTTAATCACAGCTTTCATGCGTCTTGGCATGCTTTCCACCAGTCTTTCACAGTGCTTTTGAGTGACCTTATGCCACTCCTGGTACAAAAATTGAAGCAGTTCTTCTTTGTTTGTGACTATCCATCTTCCTCTTGATTACATTCCAGAGGTTTTCAATGGGGTTCAGGTTTGGAGATTGGGCTGGCCATGACAGGGATTTGGTGTGGTGGTCCTTCATTCACACATTGATTGACCTAGCTGTGTGGCATGGCGCATTGTCCTGCTGGAAAAAAACGTCCTTAGAGTTGGGGAACATTGCCTGAGCAGAAGGAATCAACTGTTTTTCCAGGATAACTTTGTATGCGGCTTGATTCATACGTCCTGAGCAAAGATTAACCTGCACGATTTCTGCCTTGCTGAAGCATCCCCAGATGATCACCGATCCTCCACCAAATTTCACAGTGGGTTCAAGACGTCTGATCACTTATACCGCACGAGGAACAGCGTAAAAAATAAATTAAACCAAATCTTGACATGCTGTTGACTTGTTCATTCTGACTTCCAAAAATTGCAGTAAGGCTTGGCTCACATTTGTCCTGCGCACTAAATACGTGTTTCAGACAGAAACCCCGGTCGAAGATTTCCTATAATGCGGCAGATGGAGGCACTGTGGATGCCATCTGGCTTGTGATTTGGCTGTGTCCATCTTTTTAGGCGTGCATAAAAGTGCGGTCCGCCACAGTTTTGTCCACTTGTGAAAAAAAGGAAAATTCTGAACAGAGGCCAAATGCAGTCCAGAGTAACTCTGCTGCCTCATTAAAGTGAGTGGCTCCCTCAGAGTTTTATCTGATTTACGTCACTTGGAGATTTAGATGGACACTGTGATGTTAGTGCTCAGCGTAGAGCGCTGGATAAATGTGATCTCAAATGTCATTTAAAATGTGCATTTTTGTGATTGTTATGATACTGTATGTGAAACTGCATAGAGTTCTATAGGCACTTATGTGCGTGATTAATGTAATGTACTGTGACAAATGTATAATGTGATTTATTTATAGTATATAGGGAAAGTACAAGGTTATGTATAAGACATAGTTATAGCATAGGACATAGGGAGCATACTAGATATAGGAAGTAGGAAGTAAATTGTACAGGTTAGGATACAGTTAAATGTTTGGAATCAGACCCAGCATGGGAGGGGATAGGCTCAGTTAATGAGGGAAGCAAGTCCTGGTTTTAATAAGACAAATGAGAGTTGGAAATTAGATCTAAGATAGATCACATGTTAGCAGGAGTTCAAGGCCAGAGGGCTGAAGGATACGAGAAGTATGGACTATTTGGCAGTATGAGAACATCAGGAACTGTCTTCAGCAGATATTAGTGTAACGTCCTACTGCCCGTACTAGGCACTTGGAAGCGTGCCTTATTCCCTTCCAACAAATGGAAGACAGATTGGGAAACGTATGAGGGAGACAGGACGGGACTCATGGAAACTGTGAAGCCGGACCTGGGTTTCTCAGGGGCCAGAGATGCCAGTGAGGAAAGGGATAGCTCAGGCGGAACAAACAGAGTGTGATGCTGGTCACTTCTCACGGCTAAGCCGTTAGGGTAATCAAGGTGTCCAGGAGGGTACTTCATAAAAAGAAGGAAGAGAGAAAGGCGTAGTCTCAGGTAACATTCCGAGGTCAGAAAACCAGGGGGATAGCGGATCAGAGCAGTAGGGGTTAAACAGATGCATGGTCAGAACAAGGTCCAATGGCAGGCAACAAAAGATTATAAACAGAACACAAAGCACAGAGAGACAAACTACAGTACATTGTAGCTGAATGTACTTCTGGCAGAGATCTTGGAGAAACAGCTCAGTTAAGTAGTCTGGCAATCATGTGGGATAATGAACACCTGGAAACAGCCTGCGCCTCCCAGTCTCAGACTGGACGGCCGAGCTGTCAATCAATACACTGACAGCTCAGCACGCCCATGTATCAGACTGGATGACTGAGCTGTCAATCAAAGTACTGAAAGCTGCAGCACGCCCCTGTACCAGATTGGACAGTTGAGTGGTCAGTAACGGCATCCCAGATACACTGAGGGGTGGAATCGTGACAATACCCTCTCTTCTAGGGGGCAACCAGAACCCCAGGATTCACAGGAAATTTTACATGGAAGGCCCTGACTAACCCATTGGCCTTCAAATCTCGAGCTGGGACCCCGGTTTTCTCCTCTGGTACGTATCTCCTCCAGTGGAAGAGGTATTGGAGGAAAATTCGGACCCTCCGAAAATCCGCAACCCTATCCTTCTGAACCTCATACTCCGAGCCACTGCCAACTGAAATCAGAGGAGGTGGGGAGGAGTGAGACAATGCTGAAGGGACAATCTGGTATCGCTGTAATCTCACCGACCCGAAGAATAAATCCGCCTTATCACTTATGCTGCACGGTGAACCGCGCAAAAATAAAAATAAGAACTATTCTTGTACTGCTGTCTATTTACTCATTCTACCTCCCAAAAATTGTAATAAGGCTTGGCTCACATTTGTCCTGCGCTCTCCGCTGAGCACTGACCTCAGGGTTTCCCTGTAAATTCCCCAAAACTGCGATTTACACAAAACCCTGGATGGAACCACTCACTTATGAGGCAGATGGAGTCACTTTGAACTAGTCTCTGTTCTGGTGGTGCCTCATCATTTTAGGCTTCTTTTTTGCACACAAGTGTGGGTGACCACAGATCTGTGCACACCTAAAAAGTTGGATACCACCGGAGCAGACGACAAATGGAGTACGAAGTGC
Source organism: Oophaga sylvatica (assembly GCA_033576555.1). Lineage (NCBI taxonomy): Eukaryota > Metazoa > Chordata > Amphibia > Anura > Dendrobatidae > Oophaga > Oophaga sylvatica. The sequence goes on along the minus strand of JARQOD010000004.1, from coordinate 350,492,297 downwards.
CTCCATTTGCCTCATGGTGGCTGGTTCTGTTGGGCGTTTTGTCTGAATCGCATTTTGTGGGATTTACATGGAAACCCCGACGTAAGTGCTCAGTGTAAAACACAAAAAGGTTATCCCAGCTTTATTCTGGAAGTGATCGAAAAATATTTTGTACCCCAAAATGTTACCAACAAAAGCTCTAATTTATTTTGCACAAAACCAGCCCCCACTCAGGTCCATCATCTATAGAAGGTTCCCATATTATTGCTAGAACAAAGACTCTGGAAAAGCAACATGGCTCTCACTCCCTCAAATAAAATTCAGTGAATTCTGGGCTCTCAAATCAAAATGCCCCACTCCTGAGCCCCACTGACCTAAGTCACAGTAAGCGGCCACATGTTTGGCATTATTGTAATGGAGAGAAGACTCTTAATTTACAGGTGCATACCACCAGAAGCACAAGCTAGTCACAATGTATGGGGGCGCTACAATATATGGGGGCTCTACACTGTATGGAAGCACAATGTATGAGCACTAGACTGGCAGATTTGCAATTCTCCAGAAAAAACTGGCGTGGATGCTAAAAAATAGTCATTGCAGTCACAGATGAATTAATTGAGAGATGCAATTTCTACAATGGGGTCACTTTTGTTGTTTTTCTGCTATTCTGGCACCTTTGGAGCTTCGCAAATGTCAGCTGTAAACCGGTGCCGGACTGGCCATTTGGCAATTGCCAGATGGGCTGGTACCTGCACTGGGCTGCTCTGTCACTTGGAGTCTCCTGGCAAAGAGATCAACGCTGCACCCCTTCTCCCACGAGTCCCACGTGACCTCCTTTTCTTCACATTGACATTATGCACATGAAGCACGAAAGAGGAGATGACACCTCAGTCAGTTAGCATGATCCTTAATTGCGGCTAGCCAGCCTCGCAGGAGCCAGCTGAAGTACGTAGCATCCACACAATGAAGAGCAGCAGCAATTTAGATGGTGAGAAGGACTTTTTCCCGGTGTGTGAGAGGACGTGTTAGGTAAAACGCTTGTCCTCTGTTCTGTCCAGCAGCTCCTGCCTCTGGTCTGTTGCTGCCATCTTGCTGTACATGATCTTTGGCGTACAAGCCATGGCGCATGACTTCACTGCCATGTTCTCCCAGTCAGGGGCGCACCAACGTCAGCTGTCAGCCTCTGATTAGCCATTGGTGTATATGACAGCGTAGGGAGCCAGCGGGTTCACTGCGTTGTAATACATTGCTCTTATTTTATGGACCAACCTTTTGTGTGGCACCATATGAAATGTCTTTGAAAAGTCCAGATATACAAAATCCACTGTGTTTCTCTGGTCCAATCTAGAGCTTACCGTCTCATAGATCAGATTAGATTGCAGCACAGATCCCTCATAAACATATGTTGATATTGGGAGATTAGGTAATTCTTATTGAGATATTCCAGGATAGTGGAGACAGTGATCGCGTGGTGACAGTGGTGAGTAGAGCCGTGGTGAGGAGGCATGTGAGTTACCGCCGTGACAGCGGCAGTTCTTTGATTTAGACCCTGTTTTAATAGAATATTGAATATTACAAACAGTAGTCTGTCTATCACGATACTTAAAGAAGCATTCCCATCAGTTTTTATACTGTTAATATATTGCAATCATCAGATGATATAGCACTGTGCACTTACAATTGCTCATTTTGCCTTTCTACCCAGTTAATTGTTCTCTTTTCTCTGATCTATGTATAAACGGGAAGTCTCTTTTCCCTGCATGAATCATTCTCTCTTCAACTCCTCACCCATCTGCTCATCCTCCCCATCATAGACTTTTGCAGTGACACAATACTTGTACAGAGAAAATTGACCTCCTGTTTCTACATAGACCTTAGAAGAATACAGCTAGTCAGTTTTTAATCATTGACCTAATGGAAAACAGAAGAATTAGCTGCGTGGAAGAGCAAAATGAGAAATTGTAAGCACGCAGTGCTATATAATATAATGATTGCAATATACTAAGAGAATAAAAACTTTGATGGTACGAGTGCTTCCTTAATTCGTGCAGTACTCAGGGGTGTATGCCATCCGGGTCTTTTGATTTGTCTACTTTAGTGATTTTGTGGCTGCGCTGTACTTCCTGCTGGGTTATGCAGGCGACATTTAATAGAAAATGTATGGTATTGCTGATCATGTCATCTGTCGTGGGCTTTTCTTGTGTACATACTGTAGAGAAGGCGTTTAGCAGATTGGCTTTTCCCTCATCCTCTTCCACCATTTCTCCCAGATTAATTTGAGGAGGCCAACACTAAAATTTTTGAATTTCTTACTGTTTATGTAATTGAAGAATGATATTGAACTATTCTTACTTTCCGAGGCAATGAGTCTCTCAAGTCTTTGCTGTCTTGATTTTCTTTCTACATTTATTTTTTTCTATAATTATATAATTCCTCATCCCTATCCACTTGCTTTCATTCCATAAACATTTTCTTTTTGTCATTAAGTGTGCCCATTCTATTTAGCCATAGTGGCTTCCTCCTATTTCTAGCTTGTTCATCCCCATAGGGTATATATTGTGCACAACTCCTATAGTAATGGCCGGAGCAGAGCCTCCCTCCCCTCAAGAAAGAGGCGTGGGCGGAGGCCGGCATGACGGGGGTTTGGAGGGGTTTACAAAGAGGGAGGAACATTTAAATGAGAGGGGGTGGTGGGGGGTTTACAAGGCAGTGATGGGGCGGATCCAGGGTCAGTTTCTGTCTTGCCCCATCAGTAGTACAGCTCACCATGTCTGTGAATGCAGCGCTGGAGTGCCTCAGGTCTGCGGCCTTGTCGCAGCCGCCAGGATGGCTGGAAGCGCAGGTTGCGATCCTTGTCCAGGGATCTCCCGGTCAGTCGTCTGGGGCAGCGCAGCGGGAGAGGCGTCCAAGGCGGGTGAGGCCTCCAGAGCGGCTTTCGCCTGATCAGGCTCCTCGGGCCTCGTGTCGGTGCAGGAGCCCCTCACGGGCCCCTCCAGGCCGGGCGCCGCACGGCGCTCGTGCCAGCAGGCCTCGGCCTGGGAGGAATCCGCCCAGCCGGCGAGGCCCTGCGGCGGTAACTTCTCCTCCGCCGCGTTCTAGTCGGGGGCGGAGCCGTTACGCGCCAGGCGTCTTTTGAGATCTGCGTCCTCGGGGGGTCGCAGTTGCGATCGGCTTGCTCTGCGGCCTGCCTTAGTCAGCAGCGCAAGTGCGGGGTTCCAGGTTCGTCGGGGGGCCGCAGGGGCAGTGTTCCTGCACAGCGGCCTGCCTCTGTTGACGGCTCCAGAGTTTCGGCGCCGAGGCATCGGTCGGCAGTTCGGGGCAACAGACTTTATCCCCCATAATGGGTGGGGTTCCAGATGTGGCGGGGGGCCGTCGCTGTGTGGCGAACGTGGGGCGGCCTGCCTACGCTGCCGTTTCTGGAGCAGAGGCTCCTGATGGTTTTTCGCCTGCTATACGGTGGATAGCGGGTGGGGATCCCACTCGGGTGTCACTGGGGTGCAGCGGGGGACCATTACCGGGAGCGTCATTGAGGCATCATCGGGTGCTACTGCGACCCAGTCGGCATCGCTTCTTGTGGACCAGCGGGCTGGATCCCCAATGGGGTCTAGGCCTTTTTCTCCTGGAGGCCTCGACGGGGTTTCTGGACGTCGGGATCAAATCAGCGGAGTCGTTTTGCCGGATCGCGGCAATGTGGATGCATCTTTGGAGCCAGGTTATCTGACTGGAGGGCTCACAGCACCCTCGCAGCCCGGTGAGTATAATTCTGTGTCAAGTGTCTGTCATTCGTTTTTGTCTTCTTCACCGTTTGGGGTAGTTCGGTCGGAGGTTGGTAATAGTGTTGGGGGGGCTGCTGAGGTAGCCGGGGTTAGGGATATGTTGGTTGATGTGCGCAATTTGCTGTCACGGTTAGAGAGGGGTTTTGGTTCTCCGTCTCCGGTGTCGGCTTGGGTGGGGTCGCAGGTTGGAGGGCAACTGGTTTCGAGCAGGACGGAGCAGGAAGGGCAGAGTGCCAAGCCTGTGTCTGTGTCGGTGCAGACAGAGAAGGAAAAAGAGTGTCGGGTGCGTTTGGATGATAGGGCTCATGGGGAGGTGTATGTTTGTTTTGAGGGCCCCTTGGGGGCGCATTTGAAGAAAAAGGTGAAAGAGCGTATTTGGAAGGATGAGTATGTTGAAATATTCTCTTTATTGCCTTTGGAGAAATTTAATTTGGATAAAAGTAAGAAGGAGGATAGTAAGAAGGAGGAGGAGGAAAAACGGAGGTGGCGTTTAATTCCTCAGACATTCGTTAATTGGCAACAAGCGTTTGCCATTTTGGCAAGTGTTATCGGGGAAAAGCTCCGGACAACTGTTCGGCTTTATTTTGCTACTTTGATGCTATAGGGGAGGCATATAGGGTGTATGGGGGGCAGGCTTGGCTGCGGTATGACAAGCAGTTTAGGCAAAGGAAGGCTGTTCGTCCGGCAATTCGGTGGGATCAGAAGGATATTGGTCTGTGGATGAGAGTCATTGCACAGAATAAGTTCGGGCATTCCTTTCTTGGGGGAACGGGGGGCGCCAGCCAGAGTAGCAATAACGCGGGGGCAGCGGGAGGAAGTGGTCAAGGGCAAGCAGGTGGAAACAAATTTGGGGTGTGCTGGTAGTTTAATGACGGCCAGTGTAAATTTGGGGCGGGGTGCAAATTCAAACATGTTTGCTCCAACTGCAATGGCGCCTCACATGGAGCATCCAAGTGTTTTAAAAAAGGGAAGCAAAAGTCTGGGGGAGGTAATTCACAAGGGAGAGACTCCAGTGAGGCTGGAAAGGATGGTCCCTTATCTAAATAGATATGGGGACAAGGAGAAGGCGGTGTTGTTGTATAATGGTTTTAAGGATGGTTTTATTATCCCACATCCCCCGTTTGCTATCCCGCGGGTACTTAGGAATTTGCGTACGGCCTTATTGCATAAGGAGGTGGTGGGGGAAAAATTGGCAAAAGAAGTTTCGTTGGGTCGCATGGCGGGCCCTTTCTCGTCGCCACCTTTTTCTGATCTAGTGGTTTCCCCGTTGGGCGTTGTTCCAAAGAAGGAGCCGAACAAGTTTCGGCTCATTCAGCATCTTTCTTACCCGCGGGGGAGATCGGTGAACGATGGCATCGATCCTGAAATTTGTTTGGTGGTTTATTCCTCTTTTGATGAGGCTGCGCGGTGGGTGAGGAAGTGCGGTCGAGGGGCCCTTATGGCTAAGACCGACATCGAATCTGCTTTTCGGCTTTTGCCGGTGCATCCGGATAGCTTGAAGCTACTGGGTTGTTTTTGGGAAGGCGGGTTCTTTGTTGACAGGTGTTTACCCATGGGGTGTTCTTTATCATGCGCATATTTTGAAGCGTTCAGTTCCTTTCTTGAGTGGGTAGTGCGAGAGGTGTCCGGTTGTGAATCAGTTATTCATTACTTGGATGATTTCTTGTGTGTGGGCCCGGCAAATTCTTCGCGCTGTCACGGGATTTTGAGAGCTGTTGAGTGGGTGGCGGAGCGTTTTGAGGTTCCTTTGGCGCCTGGTAAGACTGAGGGTCCATCTACTTGTTTGTGTTTTTTGGGGATAGTCATTGATACCGTGGCATGAGAGTTCAGATTGCCCGAGGAAAAGTTGTTGGCTTTACGGGCTGAAGTGGGAAGAGCGCGCCGTTTGAAGAAGTTGTCGTTGCAGGATTTGCAGTCATTGCTAGGGAAGCTGAATTTTGCATGTCGAGTGATGCCGATGGGGCGAGTTTTTTCACGTAGGCTGGCTAGCGCTACGGCAGGGATTAAAGCCCCTCATCACTTCATACGGTTGTCTGGGGAACTTAAGGCGGATTTGGCTGTTTGGGATTCCTTCCTAGAAGGGTATAACGGGCGTTCATTGGTCATGGCTGAGGTTGTTGGGAATGATGTGTTGGAGTTGTTTACGGATGCGGCCGGCGGTGTTGGTTTTGGAGCCTATTTCAAGGGTCAGTGGTGTGCATCTCGCTGGCCTGGGGAGTGGGTGTCTGATGGCTTGGTGCGCAACATAACATTGTTGGAGATTTTTCCGATCCTTGTGGCAGTGCATTTATGGGGGCAGGAGTTTCGGGATCGTCGGGTGCGGTTCAACGGTGATAACATGGGAGTTGTTTGTGCAATTAATGGGCTTACTGCATCCTCTCCTCCTGTCGTTCGAGTTTTGCAACGTTTGGTTTTGCTGTGTTTGGCAATGAATGCGCACGTGACAGCGACGCATGTTCCGGGAGTGAAGAATGATATAGCTGATTCTCTTTCTCGTTTACAGTGGGATCGTTTTCGCTCATTGGCCCCAGAAGCGGAGTACGAAGGCTTAGCCTGCCCGGAGGAGCTGTGGAAGGTGGTTTACGGTCCGCAGAGTCACTGATTAGGGCGTCGTTGGCTCCAAAAACTTGGGCGGCTTATCAGGCAGTGTGGCTTAATTGGGAGGAGTTTTTAGCGAAAATTCCATTTGTGGGACAAGGGGTGGATTAGGTTTTGGCAGCATTATCTTTTGGTTTCCGTTTGCGTGGGAATTTTGATTTGTCTAAGACCTTTTTGGTACAGCAGGCGGCGAAATGTTTTCGTTGAACAAAGGGGCTTGGTGACACGAGGCGCCCGGTATCTTTTGCTTTGTTGGAACGGTTGGGTTTTATTTTGGATACGTTGTGTTCCTCTCGTTTTGAGGTTCTATTGTTCCGATTGGCTTTTTCGTTGGCATTTTTTGGGGCCTTGCGGGTGGGCGAGCTGGTTTCGTGTAATAAGCGGGGGGTAGGCGGTTTGTTGGCTAAAGACGTGCTATTGACGGCGGGTGGAGTTGAATTTTGGCTGCGTAGGTCTAAAACGGATCAGGAGGGGAAGGGCCGTCGGGTTGTGTTGGGCAGTGTACCGGAGTATTCGATGTGTCCGGTGTTATGCTTGAAGAGTTTTTGGGAATTGGGCCCCGGATTGGGGGGCTCATTGTTGTGCCATGCTGATGGCGGTAGCCTGTCCAGGTATCAGTTTAACGCCATTTTCAAGAAGTCCATTCGAGCTTTGGGTTTGGATGAATCTCGTTTTGGGACTCATTCTTTCCCTTTTGGTGCTGCGACTGAAGCGGCTGGTAGGGGTTTGGGTGCGTCATCGATTCAACGTATTGGGGGTTGGAAGTCTAATCGATTTCGGAGTTATATTAGGCCTTAATTCGCGATGTGGGGGTGTTGGCCTTTCTGTTGGGGATGTGTGACTATTAGTAATAGTTTTTTGAAGGTGTTCTTTTGGTATGTTTAGCATTGTTTTCTCCTTTCAGGTATCGCCCCCCTGCTGGTTTGGATTTTCAGTCATTCCTTTGTCCACTGGGGAGCTTTGCGAGCAGACGTCAGGACTGATGGTCGGCAATTGGGTTTTCCCCGATCTATGGTGGTGGTGCGATGGCTCGGTTTCCGAGGAATGCAGTGGAAGAGGGTTTTGCCTGAAATTCATGGTTGCGCTCGTTTGGACCATGCTCCTGATATTTTGGTACTCCATGCAGGGGGGAATGATCTTGCGGTGCGACCCTTCTGGGAATTAGTAAAAGACATTAAGCAGGATTGCTTGCGGTTATGGGTGCTGTATCCGGGGGTCATTTTGGTTTGGTCCGAAATTGTTCCACGCAGGCGTTGGCGGAACATGAGGTCCCTGGCTAAGATTAATAAGGCCAGGATAAAGGTTAATAGGGCTGTGTCTTCTTTCATGGCTCGGAACGGTAACGTGTCTGTGCGGTATTTTGATTTGGAGAAGGGTGAAGTAGATTTTTGGTTGGCTGATGGGGTTCATCTGAATGCCGTTGGTTCGGATATTTGGGCTTTGGGTATTCAGGAGGGTATTGAAAGGGCCATAGCTTTGGGGTTTAGGGGGTCTCGGGCCATTGAGGTTTCAATGGGGCCCTCGTTGTGGCGGCTCAAGGGGGTGGGGAGAGAGTCCTTGAAGTTGTTGGAAATTGGTTTGTGGGGACTCTGTTTAGGGTCTCCACTGTTTGAAGTTATGTGGTGGTGATCTGGTGAATGGTGGAAGGGGAGTTCACATGGAGTGGGCGGATCCCAAGTAATTGGGTGAACAGCACACCTCAATGGTGGTGCTCCGAGCCGTGGGTAACGGCTGGGAGTAAGAGGTTGGGTGTTGTTCACAGGATATTGGTTCAATTCACCATGATCTTTGTAGCTTCAAGGACTCCTCCCTAATGTTGTTGATATGTTAATTATTGTTAATATTGTTTGTATTTAAATAAAGGCTGCTGTGGCCATATATATTCCAAAGATTTACTGTCTCTCGTTATTGGGGGGAGGATATCGGGGAGTATCCTGATAATGGGAAAGGGGCTCAGTTTGGGAGTCCTTGGTTCCGTACGAGTAAACAGCTCGACTATACCAACGTCATGAAGATGATTATAAAAGTCTCCCATTTGCTTTGTGTAATTTTGTTTTCAACCACATTGCCCAGTATCCAGATCATATATTAGCAGATGGAATTTGCTTTCCTGTAGTTTAGTGTCCTGGTAGCCCTGCTTCTATATTATTAATATATGTCTTTCCTTTTTTAAAGGTCACAGCTCCAGCCTTAGTGCATCACACCCCAAAATTAAATAAGATTCATAACCAAACCCCAAAGTGTCTTACAACCCCTACACCAGACAACACACTTAGTTACATTTCCTCTTGATTGGGTCGTGCAGCCATTTTTGCCCCCAGGCATCACTACACATGTAAGATACTGCAGGTACGGTGGATGTCGCCACGGATGTGAGGCAGATCAAGAGTTAAAGGTTTATTAAACAAAATCAGAACACAACAC
>JARQOD010000004.1:350446505-350483420 GCA_033576555.1 Oophaga sylvatica | reverse complement strand
GCACCCCAAATACCGAGGGTGAATCGTACAATACCCCTCTTCAGGGGGCAACCAGAACCCCAGGATTCACAGGAAATTTTACATGGAAGGCCCCTGACTAACCCATTGGCCTTCAAATCTCGATGGGACCCCGTTTTCTCCTCTGGTACGTTCTCCTCCAGTAAAGTTTTGGGGAAAATTCGGACCCTCCGAAAATCCGCAACCCTATCCTTCTGAACCCATACCCAGCCACTGCCAACGAAATCAAGGAGGTGGGAGGAGTGGACAATGCGAAGGGACAATCTGGTATCGCTGTAATCTCACCGCCCGAAGAATAAATCCGCCTTATCACTTATGTGCACGTAACCGCGCAAAAAATAAAAATAAAACTATCTTTACTGCTGTCTATTTACTCATTCTACCTCCCAAAAATTGTAATAAGGCTTGCTCCATTTTCCTGGCTCTCCGCTGAGCACGACCTCGGGTTTCCCTGTAAATTCCCCAAAACCGATTTCACAAAACCCTGGATGGAACCCTACTTATGGGCAATAGTCACTTTGAACTAGTTCTGTTTGGTGGGCCTCCATTTAGGCTTTTTTTTTGCACACAAGTGGGGTACCACAGATCTGTGCACACAAAAATTGATACCACCGGAGCGACGACAAATGGATACAAGTGCCTCCTTTGCCTCATGTGGCGGTTCTGTTGGCGTTTTGCTAATCGCATTTTGTGGATTTACATGGAAACCCCACGAAGTGCTCATGAAAACACAAAAAGGTTATCCCAGCTTTTATTCTGAAGTGATCGAAAAATATTTTTACCCCAAAAAAGTTACAACAAAACTCTAATTTATTTTGCACAAAAACAGCCCCCCACTCAGCCTTTTCTCTAAAAGGTTCCCATATTATTGCTAGAACAAAGACTCTGGGGAAAAGCAACAGGCTCTCACCCCTCAAATAAAATTCAGTGAATTCTGGCTCCAAATCAAAATGCCCCACTCCTGAGCCCCACTGACCAATTCACAGTAAGCGCCAATTTTTTGGCATTATTGTAAGGAGAGAAACTCTTAATTTACAGGTGCTACCACCAGAAGCCAAGCAGTCACAATGTTGGGGGGGCGCTACAAATAGGGGGCTTACACTGATGGGAAGCACAAGTAGAGCACTAACTGGCGATTTCAATTCTCCAAAAAAACGGCGGGGATCTAAAAATATATTGCATCACAATAATTAATTGAGAGAGCAATTTCTACAAGGGTACTTTTGGTTTTTTTCTGCTATTCTGCACCTTTTGACTTCGCAAAGTCAGCGAAACCGGTGGGGACGGGCCCCATTTTGCAAAAATTGCCCAAGGCGGTACCTGCACGGGCTGCTTGTCACTTGGAGTCTCCTGGCAAAGAGATCAACGTGACCCCTTCTCCCCGAGCCCCCACTACCTCCTTTTCCCACATTGACATTATGCACAGAAAGCACAAAGGGAATGCCCTCATCATTAGCATGATCCTTAATGCGGCTAGCCACCTCGCAGAGCCAGCTGAAGTCGTAGCATCCACACAATGAAAGCAAGCAGCAATTTAATGGTGAAAGGACTTTTTCCCGGTGTTGAGAGGACGTGTTAGGTAAAACGTTGTCCCTTTCTGTCCAGCAGTCCTGCCTTGGTCTGTTGCTGCCACTTGCTGTACAGATCTTGGCGTACAAGCCAGGCGCATGCTTCACGCCTGTTTCTCCCCAGTCAGGGGCGCACCAACGTCAGCTGTCAGCCTTGATTAGCATGGGTGTATATGACACGTAGGGAGCCAGCGGGTTCACGCTTGTAATACATTGCTCTTATTTTATGACCAACCTTTTGGGGCACCAAAATAAATGTCTTAAAAGTCCAGATATACAAAATCCACTGTGTTTCTCTGGTCCAATCTAAGCTTACCGTCAAATAATTAATTCAGCAAGACCCTCAAAACTAGTTGATATTGGGAGATTAGGTAATTCTTATTGAAATTCCAGGGGTTGGAGACAGTATCGCTGGTGACAGTGGTGAGTAGAGCCTGGTGGGAGGCATGTGAGTTACCGCCCGTGACAGCGGCAGTTCTTTGATTTAGACCCTGTTTTAATAGAATATTGAATATTACAAACGTATCTGTCTATCACATACTTAAGAAGCATTCCCATCAGTTTTTAAGTTAATATTTGCAATCATCAATGAATAGCACTGTCACTTCCAATTGCCATTTGCTTTTACCCATTAATTTTTCTCTTTTTTCTGATCTAGTTAAAAGGGAAGTCCTTTTCCCTGCATGAACATTCCCTTCAACTCCTCACCCAATCTGCTCTCCCCCCATCATAGACTTTTGCAGTGCACAATACTTGTACAAGAAAATTGACCTCCTTTTCTAATAGACCTTAGAAGAATAAGTAGTCAGTTTTTTTAAACATTGACCAATGAAAACAGAAGAATTAGCTGCTGAAGGCAAAATGAGAAATTGTAACACCAGTGCTATATAAATAATGATTGCAATATACAAAGAAAAAAAACTTTGATGGTAAGTGCTCCTTAATTCGTGCAGTACCAGGGGTGTATGCCTGGGTCTTTTGATTTGTCTACTTAGTGATTTTGTGGCTGGCTGTATTTCCTGCTGGGTTATGAGGCACATTTAATAGAAAATGTAGGTATTGCTGACAGTCTCTGTCGTGGGCTTTTCTTGTTTACATCGTAAGAACTTTTTGCAGATTGGCTTTTTCCCTCATCCTTTCCACCATTCTCCCAGATTATTTGAGGAGGCCAACACAAAATTTTTTTAATTTTTATGTTTAGAATGAAAATGATATTGAATATTCTTACTTTCCCAGGCAATGAGTCTCCAAGTCTTTGCTGTCTTGTTTTCTTTCTTTCATTTATTTTTTTCTTAATTATATAATTCCCATCCCTATCCACTTGCTTTCATTCCATAAACATTTTTTTGCTTAAGGTCCCATTCTATTTGCCATTGTTCCTCCTATTTCGCTGTTCATCCCCAAGGGTAAAATTGTACAACTCCTATAGTAAATGGCCGGGCAAGCCTCCCTCCCCTCAAAAAGGCTGGGGAGGCCGGCATGACGGGGTTTGGAGGGGTTTACAAAGAGGGAGGAACATTTAAATGAAGGGGGTGGTGGGGGGTTTAACAAGGCATGAGGGGCGGGTCCGGGTCATTTGTCTTGCCCATCATAGCAGCCACCATGTCTGGAAGCACGCTGGAGTGCCTCAGGTTGCCTTGCGCAGCCCCAGAGGCTGGAAGCGCAGGTTGCATCCCCTTTTCCAGGTCCCCGCAGTCCTGGGGCAGCCAGCGGAGAGGCGTCCAAGGGGGTGAGGCCTCCCCAAGCGGCTTTGCCTATCAGGCCCTGGCCTCGGTCGGGCAGGAGCCCTCACGGGCCCCTCCAGGCCGGGCGCCGCACGGCGCTCGTGCCGCAGGCCTCGGCCTGGGAGGAATCCGCCCAGCCCGGCCTGCGGCGGTAACTTCTCCTCCGCCGCGTTCTAGTCGGGGCGGACCGTACGGCCACTCTTTTGAGAATGCTTTCGGGGGTCGCAGTTGCGATCGGCTTGCTCTGCGCCTGCCTTAGTCACAGCGCAAGTGCGGGGTTCCAGGTTCGTCGGGGGGCCCAGGGGCATGTTCCTGCACAGCGGCTCCTCTGTTGACGGCTCCAAGTTTTCGGCCCGGGAATCGGTCGGCAGTTCGGGGCAACGACTTTATCCCCCAAAGGGTGGGGTTCCAGATGTGGGGGGGGCCGTCGCTGTGGGCGAACGTGGGGCGGCCTGCCTCGCGCCGTTTCTGGAGCAAGGCCCTGATGGTTTTTGCCTGCTATAGGTGGATAGGGGGGGGATCCCCTGGGGTGTCAAGGGTGCGCGGGGGACCATTCCGGGAGCGTCATTGAGGCATCATCGGGTGCTCTGCGACCCCGGCCATGCTTTCTTGTGGCCCCGGGTGGTCCCCAATGGGGTTAGGCCTTTTTCTCCTGGGCCTCGACGGGGGTTTCTGGACTCGGGATCAAATCAGCGGAGTCGTTTTTGCGGGATCGCGGCAATGTGGATGCATTCTTTGGAGCCAGGTATCTGACTGGAGGGCTCACAGCACCCTCGCAGCCCGGTGAGTATAATTCTGTGTCAAGTGTCTGTCATTCGTTTTTGTCTTCTTCACCGTTTTGGGGTAGTTCGGTCGGAGGTTGGTAATAGTGTTGGGGGGGCTGCTGAGGTAGCCGGGGTAGGGATATGTTTGGTTGATGGCGCAATTTGCTGTCACGGTTAGAGAGGGGTTTTGGTTTCTCCGTCTCCGGTGTCGGCTGGGTGGGGTCGCAGTTGGAGGGCAACTGTTTCGAGCAGGACGGAGCAGGAAGGCAGAGTGCCAAGCCTGTGTCTGTGTCGGTGCAACAGAGAAGGAAAAAGAGTGTCGGGTGCGTTTGATGATAGGGCTCATGGGGAGGTGTATGTTGTTTGAGGGCCCCTTGGGGCGCATTTGAAGAAAAAGGTGAAAAGCGTATTGGAAGGATGGTATGTTGAAATATTCTCTTTTATTGCCTTTGGAGAAATTTAATTTGGATAAAAGTAAGAAGGGATAGTAAGAAGGAGAGGAGGAAAAACGGAGGTGGCGTTTAATTCCTCAGACATTCGTTAATTGGCAACAAGCGTTTGCCATTTTGGCAAGTGTTATCGGGGAAAAAGCTCCCGGACAACTGTTCGCTTTATTTTGCTACTTTGATGCTATAGGGAGGCATATAGGGTGTATGGGGGCAGGCTTGGCTGCGGTATGACAAGCAGTTTAGGCAAAGGAAGGCTGTTCGTCCGGCAATTCGGTGGGATCAGAAGGATATTGGTCTGTGGATGAGAGTCATTGCACAGAATAAGTTCGGGCATTCCTTTCTTGGGGGAACGGGGGGGGCGCCAGCCAGAGTAGCAATAACGCGGGGGCAGCGGAGGAAGTGGTCAAGGGCAAGCAGGGTGGAAACAAATTTGGGGTGTGCTGGTAGTTTAATGACGGCCAGTGTAAATTGGGGCGGGGTGCAAATTCAAACATGTTTTGCCCAACTGCAATGGCGCCTCACATGGAGCATCCAAGTGTTTTAAAAAAAGGGAAGCAAAAGTCTGGGGGAGGTAATTCACAAGGGAGAGACTCCAGTGAGGCTGGAAAGGATGGTCCCTTATCTAAATAGATATGGGACAAGGAGAAGGCGGTGTTGTTGTATAATGGTTTTTAAGGATGGTTTTATTATCCCACATCCCCCGTTTGCTATCCCGCGGGTACTTAGGAATTTGCGTACGGCCTTATTGCATAAGGAGTGGTGGGGGAAAAATTGGCAAAAGAAGTTTCGTTGGGTCGCATGGCGGCCCTTTCTCGTCGCCACCTTTTTCTGATCTAGTGGTTTCCCGTTGGGCGTTGTTCCAAAGAAGGAGCCGAACAAGTTTCGGCTCATTCAGCATCTTTCTTACCCGCGGGGAGATCGGTGAACGATGGGATCGATCCTGAATTTGTTTGGGGGTTTATTCTCTTTTGATGAGGCTGCGCGGTGGGTGAGGAAGTGCGGTCGAGGGGCCCTTATGGCTAAGACCGACATCGAATCTGCTTTTCGGCTTTTGCCGTGCATCCGGATAGCTTGAAGCTACTGGGTTGTTTTTGGGAAGGCGGGTTCTTTGTTGACAGGTGTTTACCCATGGGGTGTTCTTTATCATGCGCATATTTTGAAGCGTTCAGTTCCTTTCTTGAGTGGGTAGTGCGAGAGGTGTCCGGTTGTGAATCAGTTATTCATTACTTGGATGATTTCTTGTGTGTGGGCCCGGCAAATTCTTCGCGCTGTCACGGGATTTTGAGAGCTGTTGAGTGGGTGGCGGAGCGTTTTGAGGTTCCTTTGGCGCCTGGTAAGACTGAGGGTCCATCTACTTGTTTGTGTTTTTTGGGGATAGTCATTGATACCGTGGCATGAGAGTTCAGATTGCCCGAGGAAAAGTTGTTGGCTTTACGGGCTGAAGTGGGAAGAGCGCGCCGTTTGAAGAAGTTGTCGTTGCAGGATTTGCAGTCATTGCTAGGGAAGCTGAATTTTGCATGTCGAGTGATGCCGATGGGGCGAGTTTTTTCACGTAGGCTGGCTAGCGCTACGGCAGGGATTAAAGCCCCTCATCACTTCATACGGTTGTCTGGGGAACTTAAGGCGGATTTGGCTGTTTGGGATTCCTTCCTAGAAGGGTATAACGGGCGTTCATTGGTCATGGCTGAGGTTGTTGGGAATGATGTGTTGGAGTTGTTTACGGATGCGGCCGGCGGTGTTGGTTTTGGAGCCTATTTCAAGGGTCAGTGGTGTGCATCTCGCTGGCCTGGGGAGTGGGTGTCTGATGGCTTGGTGCGCAACATAACATTGTTGGAGATTTTTCCGATCCTTGTGGCAGTGCATTTATGGGGGCAGGAGTTTCGGGATCGTCGGGTGCGGTTCAACGGTGATAACATGGGAGTTGTTTGTGCAATTAATGGGCTTACTGCATCCTCTCCTCCTGTCGTTCGAGTTTTGCAACGTTTGGTTTTGCTGTGTTTGGCAATGAATGCGCACGTGACAGCGACGCATGTTCCGGGAGTGAAGAATGATATAGCTGATTCTCTTTCTCGTTTACAGTGGGATCGTTTTCGCTCATTGGCCCCAGAAGCGGAGTACGAAGGCTTAGCCTGCCCGGAGGAGCTGTGGAAGGTGGTTTACGGTCCGCAGAGTCACTGATTAGGGCGTCGTTGGCTCCAAAAACTTGGGCGGCTTATCAGGCAGTGTGGCTTAATTGGGAGGAGTTTTTAGCGAAAATTCCATTTGTGGGACAAGGGGTGGATTAGGTTTTGGCAGCATTATCTTTTGGTTTCCGTTTGCGTGGGAATTTTGATTTGTCTAAGACCTTTTTGGTACAGCAGGCGGCGAAATGTTTTCGTTGAACAAAGGGCTTGGTGACACGAGGCGCCCGGTATCTTTTGCTTTGTTGGAACGGTTGGGTTTTATTTTGGATACGTTGTGTTCCTCTCGTTTTGAGGTTCTATTGTTCCGATTGGCTTTTTCGTTGGCATTTTTTGGGGCCTTGCGGGTGGGCGAGCTGGTTTCGTGTAATAAGCGGGGGGTAGGCGGTTTGTTGGCTAAAGACGTGCTATTGACGGCGGGTGGAGTTGAATTTTGGCTGCGTAGGTCTAAAACGGATCAGGAGGGAAGGGCCGTCGGGTTGTGTTGGGCAGTGTACCGGAGTATTCGATGTGTCCGGTGTTATGCTTGAAGAGTTTTTGGGAATTGGGCCCCGGATTGGGGGGCTCATTGTTGTGCCATGCTGATGGCGGTAGCCTGTCCAGGTATCAGTTTAACGCCATTTTCAAGAAGTCCATTCGAGCTTTGGGTTTGGATGAATCTCGTTTTGGGACTCATTCTTTCCCTTTTGGTGCTGCGACTGAAGCGGCTGGTAGGGTTTGGGTGCGTCATCGATTCAACGTATTGGGGGTTGGAAGTCTAATCGATTTCGGAGTTATATTAGGCCTTAATTCGCGATGTGGGGGTGTTGGCCTTTCTGTTGGGGATGTGTGACTATTAGTAATAGTTTTTTGAAGGTGTTCTTTTGGTATGTTTAGCATTGTTTTCTCCTTTCAGGTATCCCCCCCTGCTGGTTTGGATTTTCAGTCATTCCTTTGTCCACTGGGGAGCTTTGCGAGCAGACGTCAGGACTGATGGTCGGCAATTGGGTTTTCCCCGATCTATGGTGGTGGTGCGATGGCTCGGTTTCCGAGGAATGCAGTGGAAGAGGGTTTTGCCTGAAATTCATGGTTGCGCTCGTTTGGACCATGCTCCTGATATTTTGGTACTCCATGCAGGGGGGAATGATCTTGCGGTGCGACCCTTCTGGGAATTAGTAAAAGACATTAAGCAGGATTGCTTGCGGTTATGGGTGCTGTATCCGGGGGTCATTTTGGTTTGGTCCGAAATTGTTCCACGCAGGCGTTGGCGGAACATGAGGTCCCTGGCTAAGATTAATAAGGCCAGATAAAGGTTAATAGGGCTGTGTCTTCTTTCATGGCTCGGAACGGTAACGTGTCTGTGCGGTATTTTGATTTGGAGAAGGGTGAAGTAGATTTTGGTTGGCTGATGGGTTCATCTGAATGCCGTTGGTTCGGATATTTGGGCTTTGGGTATTCAGGAGGGTATTGAAAGGGCCATAGCTTGCGGGTTTAGGGGTCTCGGGCCATTGAGGTTTCAATGGGGCCCTCGTTGTGGCGGCTCAAGGGGTGGGGAGAGAGTCCTTGAAGTTGTTGGAAATTGGTTTGTGGGACTCTGTTTAGGGTCTCCACTGTTTGAAGTTATGTGGTGGTGATCTGGTGAATGGTGGAAGGGAGTTCACATGGAGTGGGCGGATCCCCAAGTAATTGGGTGAACAGCACACCTCAATGGTGGTGCTCCCGAGCCTGTAGGGTAACGGCTGGGAGTAAGAGGTTGGGTGTTGTTCACAGGATATGGTTCAATTCACCATGATCTTTGTAGCTTCAGGACTCCTCCCTAATGTTGTTGATATGTTATATTATTGTTAATATTGTTTGTATTTAAATAAAGGCTGCTGTGGCCATATATATTCCAAAGATTTACTGTCTCCGTTATTGGGGGAGGATATCGGGGAGTATCCTGATAATGGGAAAGGGGCTCAGTTTGGGTCCTTGGTTCCGTACAGGTAAACAGCTCGACATACCAACGTCATGAAGATGATTATAAAAGTCTCCCATTTGCTTTGTGTAAATTTTGTTTTCAACCACATTGCCCAGTAATCCAGATCATATATTAGCAGATGGAATTTGCTTTCCTGTATGTTAGTGTCCTGGTAGCCCTGCTTCTATATTATTAATATATGTCTTTCCTTTTTTAAAGGTCAACAGCTCCAGCCTTAGTGCATCACACCCCAAAATTAAATAAGATTCATAACCAAAACCCCAAAGTGTCTTACAACCCCTACACCAGACAACACACTTAGTTACATTTCCTCTTGATTGGGTCGTGCAGCCATTTTTGCCCCCAGGCATCACTACACATGTAAGATACTGCAGGTACGGTGGATGTCGCCACGGATGTGAGGCAGATCAAGAGTTAAAGGTTTATTAAACAAAATCAGAACACAACACGCAGGGAGGAGTAACAAGGAATAAATGCAATAAGCAAAGGCGAAACAGTCTTTCAAGAAAAATGAACGAGAGGCAGAAAACACTTATCAGTCTGAAGAAGGCTTGATTGAAGGGTTCGTTCCTCCAACGCGGGCACTGTCAACAGCGGCACATGCAGTCACTTTCAGATCCCAGTCCACGAAAGGAACACGGTCTCCAAGGCAAACAACAGAAGAATGTAAGGTGGGGCGAGGTCCGGCTCCAACCAGTCTTTGTCACAAAGCTCCATATAGCACGAGTCAACGCAGGCATGGTACTGCGTTCCTCGGTCAGTCCAATTACTCTTCTCTGGAGCTCAGGCCTTCTGCACAGTTCACTAGGCATGATGAGCGTGTCAGCATCTACTTCTAACCTGTCAGGGGATTCTCCGCCGGTCAGTGTCAGTTGGAGGGGCGCTCACAGTGCCGAGTCTCTCTGCTCCAGTGTTAAACCGGGGGCCTTTCGCACTCAGTGCCTGGTCTGCAGCTGGCAACTCACTATCCTGCGCGCTGCACTTAACCGCACGTATTCCTGTCTGCTTCCATCGCACAGCGCCTTTTAACTCATCCCAGCCCCCTTCTGTCACATTGGAGGTTTGGTCCAGGAAAGGTAAGCGTTCCTCCGAAAGTACTGAAAGCTGCGCCGGTGGTTCCGGACAGGGAGCAGAGAAGGCAACCCCATTCAAATTCATCTTCTTCATCCCCTTACACAGACAGCATCCTGAAGATCAGTCTGAGACAGAAAGCGCCTGGTGGTAGCAGTTAGGACTTAGCTATACTATGGCAGAGCGCCCCCTATGGTCTTCATCAAAGGAACCAAGGCGTGGGTTTTCTGATTTTGGACTTAAATTGGATGAACCAAATAAAGCCTGGAAGTTCTTACATGGACTTCTGGAGCTGGAGAAACATTATTAAAAAGTCTGTGACAATATAAGTTGGATGTCAGGAGCCAGTGTCAATGTTTTCTACAGTCATGGCCAAAAGTTTTGAGAATGACACAAATATTAATTTTTACAAAGTCTACTGCTTCACTTTTTCTAATGGCAATTTGCATATACTCCAGAATGTTATAAAGAGTGATCAGCTTAACAGCAATTACTTGCAAAGTCAATATTTGGCTAGAAAATGAACTTTATCCCCCAAAACACATTTCAACATCATTGCAGCCCTGCCTTAAAAGGACCAGCTAACCTCTTTTCAGTGATTGCTCCATTAACACAGGTGTGGGTGTTGATGAGGACATGGCTGGAGATCAATCTGTCATGATTAAGTAAGAATGACACCACTGGACACTTTAAAAGGAGGCTGGTGCTTGGCATCATTGTTTCTCTTCTGTTAACCATGGTTATCTCTAAAGAAACACGTGCAGTCATCATTGCAATGCACAAAAATGGCCTAACAGGGAAGAGTATCGCAGCTAGAAAGATTGCACCTCAGTCAACAATCTATCGCATCATCAAGAACTTCAAGGAGAGAGGTTCCATTGTTGCCAAAAAGGCTCCAGGGCGCCCAAGAAAGACCAGCAAGCGCCAGGACTGTCTCTTAAAAGTGTTTCAGCTGCGGGATCGGGCTACCAGCAGTGCAGAACTTGCTCAGGAATGGCAGCAGGCAGGTGTGAGTGCATCTGCACGCACTGTGAGGCGGAGACTCTAGGAGCAAGGCCTGGTCTCAAGGAGGGCAGCAAAGAAGCCACTTCTCTCCAGAAAAAAACATCATGGACAGACTGATATTCTGCAAAAGGTACAGGCAGTGGACTGCTGAGGACTGGGGTAAAGTTATTTTCTCTGATGAATCCCCATTTCGATTGTTTGGGACATCAGGAAAACGCCTCATTCGGAGAAGACAAGGTGAGCGCTACCACCAGTCTTGTCTCATGTCAACTGTTAAGCATCCTGAAACCATTCATGTGTGGGGTTGCTTCTCAGCCAAGGGAATCGGCTCTCTCACAGTCTTGCCTAAAAACACAGCCATGAATAAAGAATGGTACCAGAATGTCCTCCAAGAGCAACTTCTCCCAACCCTCTAAGAGCAGTTTGGCGATAAACAATGCCTTTTCCAGCATGATGGAGCACCTTGCCATAAAGCAAAGGTGATAACTAAATGGCTCAGGGAACAAAACATAGAGATTTTGGGTCCATGGCCTGGAAACTCACCAGATCTTAATCCCATTGAGAACTTGTGGTCAGTCATCAAGAGACGGGTGGACAAACAAAAACCTAAAAATTCTGACAAAATGAAAGCATTGATTGTGCAAGAATGGACTGCTATCAGTCAGGATTTAGTCCAGAAGTTGATTGAGAGCATGCCAGGGAGAATTGCAGATGTCCTGAAGAAGAAGGGTCAACACTGCAAATATTGACTTGCTGCATTAACTCATTCTAAAGGTACTTGTTGTGAATAGGCTGGAAATGAGTTCTGAGCAGAAGCTCCCTCTGGTGGTTACAAACGGTACTGGACTGTCCAGTGAAGATTGTGAGGATTGGAAATCAGGTGTTACTGACTGGTCATATATAAGGGAGTCGCCTTCCCATCAGGGTTGCCGGTGATCTATTGTTCTGGTCTCAATCCTTGATTCCTGTTTCCTTGGTAGCCTGCTGTGTCGTGTCTGAATCTCCTGCTAACAGATAAGACTTTTTCTTCTTTTTGTTTTTTGCTTGATTTTTGCATTTTGTCCTGCACTTCTGTGGGGGCCTTCTGGGTCCCCTCTGGGGGCTTTTGCCTCTCGGTTCAGTTCAGCCACTGATGTTTGTACATTTGCTTTTTCCAGTTTTTTCAGTGGCTGCTGTTTTGTTTTTGGTTACACCAGAGAACTAATTTAGGTGGTAGAGGTCGTGTGATCTCAGGTGTTTTTGAAATTAGTAGAGTTGGTGCTTTTCAGGGTTTTTTGGGATTGCAGTAAGTGCCCTTCCTATCCTTTTCTAGTTAGTAAGTTTGGGCCCCAACGTTTGCTCATACTATTTTCTGTCTGTGTCAGTATTTCTTCTTGTCTAACCGCCATTACATGTTTGGGGGCTTTCTATGTTCTTTGGGGTTCTGCTCCGGGGCAGATAGCTTTCCTCTTTCTATCTTTAGGTGTAGTTAGTTTCTCAGGCTGTGACGAGGCGTCTAGGACCAACGTAGGAACGCTCCACGGCTGCCTCTAGTTGTGGTGGTTAGTCAGGGTACTGCAATCTCATAGTTTCTAACTTCTCTGGTGTATTTCCTTTTTTGCCTGCTCTCCTCAGCTACCAAATCATAACAGTATCACCGGCCTAAACTGAAAATTATATGGTACTCACAGAAGGGAAAAATATTGTGGAAAGAAAAAAGTTGTCAGAGTTGTCAGAGATTTTTTTTTTTCTGTTTGTTGCATTTTTTTTTTCCCTCTGTATCTCTGGGTGCTGAGGAGGATTTTTTTTTTTCTCTCTCAATGGAGTTTGCACAGTTGTCTGGCCGTGTGGATCAGCTTGCCACTGAAGTTCGGAGTATTGCTACCTATCTTGCTGGGTTGCCTGTTGTGGAACCTAGGATTCCCATGCCAGATTTGTTTTTGGGGGATCGAGCTAAGTTTCTGAATTTCAAAAATAACTGTAAATTGTTTTTTGCCTTAAAATCTAAATCCTCAGGGAACGCAGCGCAGCAGGTTCAAATTGTCATCTCTCTCCTGCGCGGCAACCCTCAGGATTGGGCTTTTTCCCTGACACCTGGGGATCCTGTTTTGAGTGATGTTGATGCGTTTTTTCAGGCTTTGGGGTTATTGTACGATGAGCCTAATGTCACTGATCAAGCTGAAAAAACTTTGTTGGCATTAAGTCAGGGGCTTGAGGACGCTGAGTTATACTGTCAGAGATTCCGTAGGTGGGCAGTCCTGACCAAATGGAATGACGACGCTTTGGCAGCTCTTTTTCGGAAGGGACTGTCAGATAATGTAAAGGATGTTATGGTGGGTTCCCTGTTCCCTCTGGTCTCAATGATTCTATGTCATTAGCGATTCAAATTGACAGACGTTTGCGTGAGCGGAAAGGTATGCGTGGAATAATGTTGCCTTGTGAACCTGCTTCTGAATCCATGCAGTGTGATAGAGTGGTTTCTGGGGCACAGCGTCATGAATTTCGAAAGCGCAATGGGTTATGTTTCTACTGTGGTGATGCCTCTCATGCTATTTCTGTCTGCCCTAAGCGGGAAGACGTTTTGCTCGCTCAGTTGTCTTGGGTAGTGTTCAGACTAAGTTTTTATTAACTGTTACACTGATATGCTCTCTGTCCTCATTTTCTGCTCAGGCTTTTGTTGATTCTGGAGCAGCTATTAACCTGATGGATTTTGATTTTGCTAAACGTTGTGGGTTTCCCTTGATACCCCTACGGAAGTCTATTCCCTACCGGGGATCGATTCTACCCCTTTGGCTGAGAATAAACCTCAGTTCTCTACTCAGGTGATAATGAGGGTAGAACCTGATCATCAGGAGAGTTGCAAATTTTTGGTTCTGTATAATCTGCATGACATTATCGTACTGGGTTTCCCTTGGTTACAGTCTCATAATCCTGTTTTGGATTGGAAATCTGTGTCTGTTACCAGTTGGGGCTGCCAATGTGTTAATACCAACACTCCTGTTTTTTCTGCCTCCCCCCAGGCTCAGGATGTTCCTGACTTTTTGATTGATTTTTCTGATGTGTTTAGCGAAAGTAAATCTGCATCCTTACCTCCCCATAGGAGCTATGACTGCGCTATTGAATTAGTGCCTGGTAGTAAATTCCCTAAAGGTCGCCTTTTTAACTTGTCTGTACCTAAACATGACGCTATGCGGTCTTATATCAAGGAGTCATTGGAGAAGGGTCATATCAGATCATCCTCTTCACCCTTAGGTGCCGGTTTTTTCTTTGTGGCCAAAAAGGATGGTTCATTAAGGCCGTGTATTGATTATCGTCTCTTGAACAATATTACTCTAAAATATCAATATCTGTTACCCTTGATCTCTGATCTGTTTTCCAGGGTGAAAAACGCTACTTGGTTTACCAAGCTTGACCTCAGGGGGGCGTATAACCTTATTCGCATTAAGCACGGGGATGAATGGAAGACGGCATTCAATACCCCTGAAGGGCATTTTGAGTACCTAGTGATGCCCTTTGGGCTCACTAATGCTCCTTCCGTCTTCCAGTCCTTCATGAATGACATTTTCAGGGATTTTGTGGACAAATTTCTGATTGTTTATTTGGATGATATCTTGATTTTTCTAATGACTGGGACTCTCATGTGAAACATGTTCGAACTGTATTCCAGATTTTGAGAGAGAATGCTCTGTATGTGAAGGGATCAAAGTGTCTTTTTGGCGTACAGAGGATCTCATTTCTGGGATTCATTTTGTCTCCATCTGTTATTGAAATGGACCCGGTCAAGGTTCAGGCCATCTGTGATTGGGTCCAACCTACTTCATTAAAGGCTCTTCAGAGATTTTTTGGGTTTTGCCAATTTTTATCGTAAATTTATTGGTAATTTCTCGGTTATTGTTAAACCATTAACTGATTTGACCAGAAAGGGTTCTGATGTGGTGAATTGGCCTCCTGAGGCAGTCTCTGCATTTCAGGAACTTAAGCAGAGATTCACTTCTGCTCCTGTTCTATGGCAGCCTGATGTTTCTCTGCCATTTCAGGTGGAGGTTGATGCCTCTGAAATTGGGGCAGGTGCCGTTTTGTCCCAAAAAGATCCAGAGACCTCTAAAAGTAACCCTTGTGCCTTTTTCTCTCGAAAATTTTCTCCTACTGAACGTAATTATGACGTGGGTAATGGGGAGTTATTGGCCATGAAGTGGGCTTTTGAAGAGTGGAGACATTGGCTGGAGGGAGCCAAACATCAGGTGGTGGTCCTTACGGACCATAAGAATCTGGTCTATCTGGAATCTGCCAAGCGACTCAATCCTAGACAGGCCAGGTGGGCCTTGTTTTTCACACGTTTTAATTTTGTGGTTTCCTTTCTTCCTGGCACTAAGAATGTTAAGGCGGATGCCCTCTCGAGGAGTTTCCTTGCGGACTCTCCTGAGTTATCTGATCCTTCTGTTATTTTGAAAGAGGGTGTAGTTCTTTCCGCCATCTCGCCCAATTTGAGACTTGCTCTGGAGGGGTGTCAGGAGGATAGGCCCGAGTGCTGCCCTGTTGGAAAATTGTTTGTCCCGGACCAGTGGAAAAAGAGTGTGATGTCTAAGATTCATTGTTCCGCATTGGCTGGGCATCCCGGAATTTTTGGTACCAGAGACTTGGTTAGTCGGTCCTTTTGGTGGCCTACCTTGTCTCGTGATGTCAGGGAATTTGTGCAGTCCTGCGGGACTTGCTCTCGCTCCAAGCCTTGCTCTCGCTCTAGTGGTTTGTTGATGCCATTGCCTGTGCCCAAGAGACCATGGACCCATATCTCTATAGATTTCATTTCCGACCTTCCTGTTTCTCAGAGAATGACCACCATCTGGGTGATTTGTGATAGGTTTTCCAAAATGATACATCTTGTGCCATTACCTAAGTTGCCTTCCTCCTCTGAATTGGTGCCGTTGTTCCTTCAGCACGTGGTTCGTTTACACGGCATTCCTGAGAACATTGTGTCTGACAGAGGAGTCCAGCTTGTTTCCAGATTTTGGAGGACTTTTTGTTCTAAACTGGGTGTTCAATTGTCTTTCTCCTCGGCATTTCATCCTCAGACCAATGGTCAAACTGAGAGAACAAACCAGACATTGGAGACTTATCTAAGATGCTTTGTGTCTGCTGATCAGGATGACTGGGTCTCTTTTTTGCCTTTGGCTGAGTTTGCTCTTAATAATAGGGCTAGCTCTGCCACTTTGATGTCTCCATTTTTCTGTAATTCTGGGTTTCACCCTCGATTTTCTTCAGGACAGACGGAGGCTTCTGTCTGTCCAGGTGTTGACTCTGTTGTGGAGCGTATGCAACAGATTTGGGACCAGGTAGTGGAGAGGTTGTCCCTCTCTCAGGAGAAAGCCCAGCGGTTTGCTAACCGGCATAGGACTGATGGTCCTCGGTTTAAAGTGGGGGACTTGGTCTGGTTGTCCTCAAAGAATATTCCTATGAGAGTAGCATCTCCTAAATTTAAGCCTAGGTTCATTGGACCTTATAAGATCATGGAGATTATTAATCCTGTTTCTTTTCGTTTGCTTCTTCCAGGGACATTTAAGATCCATAACGTGTTTCACAAGTCCTTGTTGAAGAGGTTTGTTGAGCCAGTGGTTCCTGCTGCTGTGCCTCCTGACCCTGTTTTGGTTGAGGGCAATCTGGAGTATGTGGTTGAGAAAATATTAGATTCTCGTTTTTCTAGACGGAAACTCCAGTATTTGGTTAAATGGAGAGGTTATGGTCAGGAAGACAATTCTTGGGTGTTTGCTTCGGACATCCATGCTAGGAGACTTATCCGTGCGTATCATAGAACTCATCCTGACCGACCTGGTTGCTCAAATGAGGGTTCGGTGACCCCTCCTCAAGGGGGGGGTACTGTTGTGAATGGGTTTGATATGAGTTCTGAGCAGAGGCTTCCTCTGGTGGTTACTAGCGGTGTTGGTCTGTCCAGTGAAGATTGTGAGGACTGGGAATCAGGTGTTACTGACTGGTCTTATATAAGGGAGTCACCTTCCCATCAGGGTTGCCGGTGAGCAATTGTTCTGGTCTGAATCCTTCATTCCTGTTTCCCTTGTAGCCTGCTGTGTCGTGTCTGCGTCTCCTGCTAACAGATAAGACATTTACTTCTTTTCTTTTTTGGATTTCCAATCCAAAACAGGATTATGAGACTGTAACCAAGGGAAACCCAGTACGATAATGTCATGCAGATTATACAGAACCAAAAATTTGCAACTCTCCTGATGATCAGGTTCTACCCTCATTATCACCTGAGTAGAGAACTGAGGTTTATTCTCAGCCAAAGGGGTAGAATCGATCCCCAGTAGGGGAATAGACTTCCGTAGGGGTATCAAAGGAAACCCACAACGTTTAGCAAATTCAAAATCCATCAGGTTAATAGCTGCTCCAGAATCAACAAAAGCCTGAGCAGAAAATGATGACAGAGAGCATATCAGGGTAACAGTTAATAAAAACTTAGTCTGAACACTACCCAAGACAACTGAGCGTGCAAAACGTCTTCCCCGCTTAGGGCAGACTGAAATAGCATGAGAGGCATCACCACAGTAGAAACATAACCCATTGCGCTTTCGAAATTCATGACGCTGTGCCCCAGAAACCACTCTATCACACTGCATGGATTCAGAAGCAGGTTCACAAGGCAACATTATTCCACGCATACCTTTCCGCTCACGCAAACGTCTGTCAATTTGAATCGCTAATGACATAGAATCATTGAGACCAGAGGGAACAGGGAATCCCACCATAACATCCTTTACATTATCTGACAGTCCCTTCCGAAAAAGAGCTGCCAAAGCGTCGTCATTCCATTTGGTCAGGACTGCCCACCTACGGAATCTCTGACAGTATAACTCAGCGTCCTCAAGCCCCTGACTTAATGCCAACAAAGTTTTTTCAGCTTGATCAGTGACATTAGGCTCATCGTACAATAACCCTAAAGCCTGAAAAAACGCATCAACATCACTCAAAACAGGATCCCCAGGTGTCAGGGAAAAAGCCCAATCCTGAGGGTCGCCGCGCAGGAGAGAGATGACAATTTGAACCTGCTGCGCTGCGTTCCCTGAGGACTTAGATTTTAAGGCAAAAAACAATTTACAGTTATTTTTGAAATTCAGAAACTTAGCTCGATCCCCTAAAAACAAATCTGGCATGGGAATCCTAGGTTCCACAACAGGCAACCTAGCAAGATAGGTAGCAATACTCCGAACTTCAGTGGCAAGCTGATCCACACGGCCAGACAACTGTGCAAACTCCATTGAGAGAGAAAAAAATCCTCCTCAGCACCCAGAGATACAGAGGGAAAAAAAAAAATGCAACAAACAGAAAAAAAAAATCTCTGACAACTCTGACAACTTTTTTTTCTTTCCACAATATTTTTACCTTCTGTGAGTACCATATAATTTTCAGTTTAGGCCGGTGATACTGTTATGATTTGGTAGCTGAGGAGAGCAGGCAAAAAGGCAATACACCAGTGCAGTTGGAAACTATGAGATTGCAGTACCCTGACTAACCACCACAACTAGAGGCAGCCGTGGAGCATTCCTACGTTGGTCCTAGACGCCTCGTCACAGCCTGAGAAACTAACTACACCTAAAGATAGAAAGAGGAAAGCTATCTGCCCCGGAGCAGATCCCCAAAGAACATAGAAAGCCCCCAAACATGTAATGGCTGTTAGACAAGAAGAAATACTGACACAGATAGAAAATAGTATGAGCAAACGTTGGGGCCCAAACTTACTAAATAGAAAAGGATAGGAAGGGCACTTACTGCAATCCCAAAAAACCCTGAAAAGCACCAACTCTACTAATTTCAAAAACACCTGAGATCACACGACCTCTACCACCTAAATTAGTTCTCTGGTGTAACCAAAAACAAAACAGCAGCCACTGAAAAAACTGGAAAAAGCAAATGTACAAACATCAGTGGCTGAACTGAACTGAGAGGGCAAAAGCCCCCAGAGGGACCCTGAAGGCCCCCACAGAAGTGCAGGACAAAATGCAAAAATCAAGCACAAAAACAAAAAGAAGAAAATGTCTTATCTGTTAGCAGGAGATTCAGACACGACACAGCAGGCTACCAAGGAAACAGGAATCAAGGATTGAGACCAGAACAATTGATCACCGGCAACCCTGATGGGAAGGCGACTCCCTTATATAAGAACAGTCAGTAACACCTGATTCCCAATCCTCACAATCTTCACTGGACAATCCAGTACCGTTTGTAACCACCAGAGGGAGCTTCTGCTCAGAACTCATTTTCAGCCTATTCACAACACCCTCCTCTATTACTACCGGGCTCTATTGTTACCGGCATAGAAAATTGCATCATCAGCGGCCACACACAGAGCCACACTGCCAGGTTACATAGCAGCATCTCCAGGAACTCCCTGCTCAGCGCCACCCGGCTCAGGACTATGGGATAGAGGATGTGTGATGGGTATATGGGCATGGGACTATGGGATGGAGGATGTGTGATGGGTATATGGGCACGGGACTATGGGATGGAGGATATGTGTGATGGGTATATGGGCACTGGACTATGGGATGGAGGATATGTATGATAGGTATATGGGCACTGGACTATGGGATGGAGGATATGTATGATGGGTATATGGGCACTGGACTATGTTATTGAGGATATATATGATGGGTATATGGGCATGGGACTATGGTATCGAGGATATATATGATGGGTATATGGGCATGGGACTATGGTATTGAGGATATATATGATGGGTATATGGGCACTGGACTATGTTATTGAGGATATATATGATGGGTATATGGGCACGGGACTATGGTATCGAGGATATATATGATGGGTATATGGGCACAGGACTATGGTATCGAGGATATATATGATGGGTATATGGGCACGGGACTATGGTATCGAGGATATATATGATGGGTATATGGGCACGGGACTATGGTATTGAGGATATGTATGATGGGTATATGGGCACGGGACTATGGTATCGAGGATATATATGATGGGTATATGGGCATGGGACTATGGGATCGAATTTATTTGGGTATATGGGCACGGGACTATGGGATGGAGGATATTGTCACGGGTGTGTCGCTGCGAAGATCGTCGCGATTGCACACCCTGACTTCTCACAGCTGAGTTTCTGGTGCTGGGTGTTTTTCGGCAGTGAGAGAGTTAATTCTTCCTCTCTCTGTGCTGGACTAGACCAGCCTCGCTCAGCTGCAATTAATGTTGTGGCAATTGGTTTCCTTCATATACCTGCCTGTCTGCTGGGGAAGTGACGGTGAAAGCATTCATGCAGACCAGCAGAGCGTATCGTATTGAGAAGTCTAAAGCTAAGAATACCTGTTGTGGTTTTCTCCTCTCCTCGCTTTATTATTTATCTCCTTACCCGTTGGTGTTCCCTCTGTAGTGGTAGTTTTGTATGCAAGGTGGTCTTTTATTTTACCCCTTGTACTGTCTCGTTCGTCTTATACTGTGTGTGAAGGCTGTTACCTTCCTGTTCCCTGTGGTGGTAATCAGGGTCCTTCTCAGGACTAGATTACAGTGGTTAGGGATTCACAGGAGATAGGGTTACGCTGGCGGCCTGGACCTCTGTACCATCAACAGTACCTCCAGGTAGAGGGATTAGTCAGGACCCCAGCTTAGGGTCAGCATAGACCCCGGTCCTCCTGTATCCAGAGACAGCGTGACATTTATGTATGATGGGTATATGGGCACGGACTATAGGATGGAGGATATGTATGATGGGTATATGGGCACAGGACTGTGGGATGGAGGATATGTATGATGGGTATATGGGCATGGGACTATGGGATGCAGGATATGCTTGATGGGTATATGAGCTGGGTACTATGGTTTGGAGGATATGTATGATGGGTATATGGGCACGGGACTATGGGATGGAGGATGTGCGATTGGTATATGGGCACGGGACTATGGGATGGAAGATAATCATTATAATTTGTTATAACTAACCACAGTTAGTTAATATGCCGGGGCAACGCCGGGCTCTTCAGCTAGTCACTATATAATCCTCAGTTTCCCATAATACATGAAATCTATGCGATGCTCCTCCTACACAAAGGATGTAAAGACCCCAGTCCTCCAGGCTGCAGATGGGGTCAGAGTCCTCTTCCTCCAGGAGTGAGGTTTAGGCTCCAGTGGAGGCTTCTACATCTCCCTGAGCCCTTTACCTTCAGGCTGATTTCAGTGTTAGACAAGGGACAGTAATTATTTCAAAAATGCACATTTCAAAGAGAAGTCATCATATTTTTCCTCTACTTGATTTGGAAAAAAAATAAAATGTATTTTAATTACAGCTATTTGTGAAGCTGGATAAGCATAAAACATAAAACATGCAAAATATCCCAAATATCCATTTGAGAGCAGCATGATGTAGGGGCAGAAACCCTGATTCCAGTGATGTATCACTTACTTGCTTTCTGCTGCTTCAATAAAATCCCTATTTTATATGCGGCAGATCTAGCAGTTCTCTGAATGCTGAGCTCTGTATAACTGCGCCCACACCACAGATTGGCCTGCTTTCTCTGTATATATGCAGAAAGCAGCCAATCACTGGTGGGAGCGGGGCTATACAAAGCTCTTGAATATAGAGGACTTCATGACAGCAGATTTACTAGTCCTGTAGTGATAATCTCCTGCTGATAAAACAGCAATTTTATAAGAACTACAGCAAGCAGCCCAGTGGCACATCACTGGAATCAGGGTCTCTGTCTACATCCATTGCTACTCTCAAATTAGGTGGAAAAAACATAATTTGCTGCCAGAAGACGATCAGGAAATCAGTGATAGTGTTCAGTTGACCTTTAGCACCAGCACAGAATGGATTTATTATACAGTGCTTATTCATATCCGTGGATTATCGGTTACTGCAGGGCATAACAGCCATCCAGAGGTGAAAGCAAGACATGTAACCACACTGACCACGAGGATCATGGACAGAGGACACCGCTATATTCCCTAGTATTCTTCAAGAGGTGATATCCAAATATTTTGTTGTTATTTTTTTATTTAGCTGGAGAATTCCCATAATTAAGACCACAAATTCTCTCCCATTGGCAGCAGACTTGTCTGTAATCCTCGTTCATGTAGTGTTGTTGTGCAGATGAAGGGAACTCCAGAAGGCCACACAGAGATGCTGGATGGTAGGTTTAAACAGCCATACTTTATTTTCATTCCTCTCTCCTGCTCCTCTTACCCAGGACTTCCTCCTCCTGCCTAGTCTCCTCCTCCCCATTACCTCATTGTTACTAGGCAGAAACTGAAACAAGGATAACAGCAAGCCAATCACAGATATAGTAACAACATCACATCTCTCCTCTTCTCACCAAACAAAACAACATTAGAACTGGATAACGGTCCAAAAGTTCACATTAGTACGAAGGATTTTTTTTTTTTTTTCTTTTTACTGCAGAACATAGTCCAAGAGGTGGGCTGGCGGTCTACGGTTTGCCCTCGCTGGATAGCGGTGAGACATCACAGTCCCAGATGAACTTTCTGAGTCCCCTGAGGTATCCTCCCTTGGAACTGCTGAGCTCTGGGGATCCGGCAGGACGTCATCGCTATCTGCCTCGTCTGTTTCTGGGACATAGTCGCAAAGTTTTTTAAAATGGGACACGTTCCTTGTGACCTGGAGACCGTGATCTTGAGCAGTAACCATGGTGCCTTTGACTTGTGTGACCTGAAAGGGTTCAGGATAGTATTGTGATGCAAACTTGTCTCTAGGTCTTAGCCTTTTTACCATGACCCAATCTCCCACCAATACTTCCAGTGGCTTGCAACGATGACTGCTCTCATCTGCATACCTCTTCATCTTCTGTTTGGATATGGCATCCTTAGTAGCAATTGGGGTTTGAACAGGGCTCAGTGGAACGCTCGGGAGTTTGACACGCATAGGCCTGTTGAACAGCGCAGTGGCAGGTGGTATCCCAGTAGTAGAATGGGGTGTAGCTCTGTACTGTCTAAGAAATCTGTGTAACTCTTGCTGTAAATCCTTGTGCTCCATGGTAGCGATCCTCAAAGTTTTGTTGATTGATTGCATGAACCGTTCCACTTCACCATTGGCCTGAGGCCAGTAAGGAGTTATTTTCCTGTGAGTGAAACCAAGATAGGTTGCGAATGATCGAAAGTCTGTGCTATTAAAAGGTGGTCCATTGTCGGACTTCACTGTTTCCGGTATGCCATATGCCGAGAAGATCTTGTCTAATTTTGGTATAACAGCCCTGGCAGAGGTTGTCGAAACATGTTCAATGACTGGGAACCTCGAATAGTCATCCATGACAACCAGCAGATAGGAGTGATCCGGTAAAACACAGAAATCAACACTAACAGCAGACCACGGGCCCTCTGGCAGGGGTGTCATTTGTAAGGGTGCGCGTCTATGGTCAATTGTAGTTGCTTGGCAAGGTATGCAATTTTCAATGAGTGCCTCTACTTTTTTGTCTAGTCCTGGAAACCAGACTTTCTCTCTCAGTAAT
The DNA here is from genome assembly GCA_033576555.1 of Oophaga sylvatica. Lineage (NCBI taxonomy): Eukaryota > Metazoa > Chordata > Amphibia > Anura > Dendrobatidae > Oophaga > Oophaga sylvatica. The sequence continues at coordinate 350,460,202 of JARQOD010000004.1, read as the reverse complement.
TGCTTTGTTTTCACCACCCCTTGATGAGCCTCGTGGGCCAGATCCAGTACTCTGCTTTGAAGTTTCTGGGGTATCACCAGCCGATTGTTATGCAACAGTAGATTTGAATCAGACACGGAGAGATCATGTCGTGCATTAAAGAAGGCTGTCAAGTAGGTTGTTTGATCCGGTGTTTGGAGGCGGGCTTCAGCAAGAAAATTGCTCCAATTTTTAGATCGAACAGTCTCTAAAACTAACTGAAGTTGGTGATCGGAATCCACCGTTTGTTGTATTTCCTCCATAGTCATAGCTTTTGGCACAGAATGTGCAACAATAAAATTGATATGTTCCTCTGCAAGGATAGTTGCTGGGATGTCGTCCTTGGTAGTTTGTGGTGTTGGGTGTCTCGAAAAGTAGTCAGCCGGATTACCAGCTCCTGCCTCGTATCTCAACCGAAACTGGTAGTTCTGTAGGCGGAGCAACCAGCGTTCAAGTCGTGGGGGAGGCTTTGAAGAATGTTTGTTGAAAAGCGGAATGAGCGGTTTGTGGTCACTTATCACTGTGAATTTATGTCCCATAAGGTACAGATGAAAATGAAGGCATCCCCACACAACCGCAAGAGCTTCCCTTTAAGTTTGTGAATAGCGTTGTTCTGTCTCTGTTAAGGCTTTGCTTGCATAGGAAATGGTAGAAACGTTGCCTTCTTTGGACACTTGTGTGAGAATTGCACCCAGGCCCACCGGACTAGCGTCCACGATCAGCTCTGTGGACTTTAGAGGGTCAAAATAGGCCATGACGGTGTCGCCAGTCAGACCGGACTTCATGGAATCGAATGCTGCTTGGTGTTCAGTAGTCCATGTCCAAGGAGTGTCTTTTTTCGTGAGTAGTCGCAGGGGTTCGGAGATCGTGGCCAGATCAGGCATAAATCGCCCACAGTACGTGACTAGTCCTAGAAAACTGCGAACCTCTGACACATTTTGAGGTTGGCTAGCTGACTTTATGGCAGCAACTTTCTGAGGATCTGCTGAAACTCCTTGCTCCGAAAAGATATATCCAAAGAAGCTTAATGACTTTTGGTTAAACTCACATTTTGACGGATTGACAGTTAGATTGCAGGCTTGCAGTCTCTGAAACACTTGCTCTAAGTGACTGTCATGCTCCTCTTGGGTTGTACCATATATAAGAATGTCATCACTGACGTTTAGAACTCCTGCTATTCCAGATAGAACCTGACTGATAACGTTCTGAAATATTTCTGCCGCAGATGAGATACCAAAGTTCAACCTTTTGAATCGTCGTAAGCCCACATGGGTACTAAAAGTTGTAATGTACCTGGAATCTGGATGCAACTCAAGTTGATGATAACCTGATTTTAAATCAATTTTAGAAAATACTTTTGCACCATTCAGGTCTGTGATAATGTCATCAATAGTGGGCGTGATGTGCCTTTTGTAACGCTGGTATTCTGTACTTTGTTTTCCAGCGTTACTCTGCATGTCTTTTGCATTAACCCTTTTGCTCCTTTCCCCCTAACCAGCTGGGATACTGTTGTCTGTTACCTGTATGGATGCTGCTCAGTTCCCGGCTCTGCTGCGTACCCGTACTTGCGTGAATGGCTCCGCTGCTTTGCATGACCGCCCGCATGTGCGGTCCCTGACCTGCTGTAAAAGCCGTCCGTAGTTTGCAAAGTCCTCTGCAGTGGTGCATGACTTACTACGTGTGTGGCAGCAGCCATTGTTGGGTTCCCTCTGTGATGAGTTGTCTGGCTCTGCATAGGGGGCGCGGCCCACACCTGTCCTGCTTTTATGTGGATTGGGTGTTTACTAGAATTACTGCTCCAGCCTATCGCTGTGAAGCAGCTCATATATAAAGTTCCCCAGCCCTAGTGGGCGTTGCCAGAGCTTCACATTGAATCCACACTGAATCCCTGAACCTAGCCGTATGTGGTTGTGTGTTCAGCTCCTGCTCTGAATTTGATCAGCTCTGGAGAGCTGATTCCCTGTTCCTGCTGTGTCTTGTTCCCTGATCCTGGATCTAACCCGGTACCTGAATGTCTGAACTGTGTCTTGTGTTTCCGCCTATGCTGGGGGCTGATTACCCAGATCGCCGTTCCTGGAGGCTGTATATCCAGGCCTGTTCCTGTTGTATCTTGTTTCCTGAATCCCTGATCCTGGATCTAACCCGGTACCTGAATGTCTGAACTGTGTCTTGTGTTTCCGCCTATGCTGGGGGCTGATTACCCAGATCGCCGTTCCTGGAGGCTGTATATCCAGGCCTGTTCCTGCTGTGTCTAATTACCTGAACCCCTGATCCTGGATCGCATCCTGTACCTGACTGTCTGAACTGTGTCCTCTGTGTTATGTTCCTGAAATCCTGCTGTGTCCAGAGAATCTCGCCTGCTCACTTGGGGGCGCTCATCTGCCATCTGCCTGCAGACCTACCCGGAGGTTCGGACGTCACATGCGGTGACCATCGTCTATTCCAGAGACTCTCGCCTGCTCACTTGGGGGCGTTCATCTGTCATCTGCCTGCTAGCCTACCGGGAGGCTCCACCATCTCAGGTCATATATATCTGTCCATCCAGAGACTGCCCCGGTCACTTGCCGTGACTACCTGCCTGTCTATCCAGAGACTGCCCCGGTCACTTGCCGTGACCTCTTTCCCGTCTGTCCAAAGACTGTCCCTGTCACTTGCCGTGACTTCCTGTCCGTCTCTCCGGGCGCCACCCGCTCCTTTACAAGGAAAGCCTCCTTGTATAATAAAGCTCAGAGGTTCCGCCTCCCTGACCCGTTACAGTTTGCTCGGGCAATGGAACCCGGTGGCACCCAAACCCCTTCGCTCTCTGAACCCTGTGCCAGTGACTGTGAATCCTTGCTATATAACCAGAGTTCATCTTGGAAGGAGGAGTCCGGTGTGTGCTGAGTTTCTGTTACTCTGTGATCAGCTTCTGTGCAATCCCCGGCCATCTCCCGTTGAGCCTGGCGGGGCTTGCACCAGACCGCTGGGGTTCCTTTTCAGATCGATACTAGATGTCCGGATCCTATGCCTGAAGACCATGGCCTGATGTCCGATGTCCGACGACCACTTCCAGATGTCCGGATCCTATCCTCCCTGCCTGATGTCCGGATCCTGCCGATCGTTGCCAGATGTCCGGAGCCTGCTGATCGTTGCCAGATGTCCGGAGCCTGCTGATCGGTGCCAGATGTCCGGAGTCCGATGCCTGTGTTCCAGTCCGTGTTCCTGAGACCCAATCCGTGTTCCTGATGTTCCAGTCCGTGTTCCTGACTCCCTGAGATCCAATTCATGTTCCTGTCTGTGTTCCTGATTCCCGGAGATCCAATCCGTGTTCCTGATGTTCCTGTCCGTGTCCTCCCTGATGACCACTGCCTGATATCCGATGTCCGATGACCACTTCCAGATGTCCGGATCCTATCCATCTCTACCTGATGTCCGGAGCCTGCCGATCGGTGCCAGATGTCCGGAGTCCGATGCCTGTGTTCCAGTCCGTGTTCCTGTCTGTGTTCCTGACTCCCTTAGATCCAATCCGTGTTCCTGATTTCCTGTCCGTGTTCCTATGTCCCTGAGATCCAGTCCGTGTTCCTGATGTTCCGATGTCCTGCCGGTTCCTCCTTGGTCTACCCTGTGATGACGTCTGTCCTGGGTCGGTGTCTGATGTTCTCCTGCTGAGCCTGTGCTACGCCTGAGGCCTGAGAGAGAGGCCGCCCTAGTATGCCCGTGCCAGATGACCCTGGACTTCATCAACCCGTGATGACCCCGCCATCGTCTGACGTTCGTCCTGGGCCGGTGTCTGATGTTCTCCTGCTGAGCCTGTGCTACGCCCGAGGCCTGAGAGTGAGGCCATACTAGTATGCCCGTGCCAGATGATCCTGGACTGCATCTACCCGTGATGACCCCGCCATCGTCTGAAGTCTGTCTGAGGTCGGTGTCTGATGTTCTCCAGCTGAGCCTGTGCTACGCCTAAGGCCTGAGAGAGAGGCTGTCCAAGTATGCCCGTGCCAGATAACCCTGGACTGCATCTACCCGTGATGTCCTCCAGCACTCGTCTGTGATCCTGAGTCGTTTACCCTTCTCTGATGTGCGGAATCGGGAGCCCGGTCTTATGTTCTGTTTATGTACTGTGTTTCTTTAAGTAAACTTTATGTTTCTTCTTACCTGAAGTTGTGCGGTGTTGTCTAGTCCTGCAGGTCGCCACCTTGCCCACATGCTCAGCTGCCACGGATCCCGGTCGCTGCCCTTCCCTAGTCCGGGCAGGCCCGGGTCTCCCTTCGTGGTCCAGTGGGTCCACATTCTCTTATCATCTGGGACCCATGCCTCACGTCGTCGTGGACTGGCGGCGTGGGAGCATTGGCTAGCTAGACAAGTTATGCCATGTCCCGACGCCCCACAGCCGTGGAAGCGTCACACCTTTCTCTTTGAATAGCCAAACTGGCATGCCGCATATCCACACATAGCCGGATTTTACCAGGCTGCTTTGGTTTTGGTGCAACAACAATGGGCGATACCCAAGGAGTCGGGCCTTCAACTCGTTCAACAACATCAGACGCTTCCAGATCCTGCAGTTCTTGCTCCACAAGTTTGCAGACATGAAATGGGATGTGCCTGTGAGGTTGAACAGACGGCTGTATTGACTGGTCAATATGCAATTTTATCTGAACGTCTTTTAGCTTACCGAGACCTTTAAAGAGATTGGGGTATCTCTGCATGATGTGTTGGGCCGAAGGACCTGTGACGCTATTGACCAGGTTGACCAGACCCAGAGATATAGCACTCCTGCAGCTGAGAAGCGTGTATGCGGAGCACTCTACTACATATACAGTGTCGGTGATGGACTTTCCGTCAGCTGCAAGTTCTGACTGAAATTTGCCACACAGGGGTAGTGCAGATGCTGAACCATAAGGAAAAATCTTTAGGCTAGTGCTTTGTAGAGCAGGTCTGTTCGGGAGTCGACTATAGACTGCACGGCTGATGACGTTTACTGATGCCCTCGTGTCTACTAGGGCTTCCACCGGACTACCATTTATCAGGATAAGTCGCCTTGGACTGGTAAGTGCGTGCAGTGTTTGAGATCCCTCTGCAGTCACTGAGAATAGATAAGTACTGTGAGGCTCGTCAGTAAGCTGCAGCGTTTGGATTTTCTGTGACCTGGGTTGTACTGTGGAATGAGGGGATTGTGGTTTGGATCTACACACTTTTGCAAAATGGTTTTGTTTTCCACAATTATGGCAGGTCCCCCTTTTGCTGGGCAGACATTCTGGTGAGGATACGACCCTCCGCAGTTGTAGCAAGTTGCCCCTGCATACGAGGCACAGGCGGTCTCTGTGTCAGCTTTGCTATACAAGATGGTGCTTCCGCCTCGCACTCAATGTTCTCTATGAGTTTAGCTTGTTTTTCGGCGGTATCATTTACACGTGCTGTTTCAAGCAGTTTTGCTAAAGTCATGGTGGGATCTCTGAGTGCTTGTCTCCGTAACTTAGAGGAGATGCAGCCTTGTAAAATCTGCATTTGGATCTCTTTGTCGACATCTGTAAATTCACAGTAAGCTGCAAGGTGCCGTAGTCGGACATGATATTCATCAATGCTTTCTGTTGCTGATTGCTTTAATTGTCTAAACTTGAAGATTTCAAATGCTGCATTTCTGTGTGGGGAGAAATACTTGTTTAATGCTGCCTTACTGAGCTCATAGTCTTTATCTTCTCCTGTATTAGGCAGAGTAGTGAAGATATCATAGACTTGTTCCCCTGCATAATGTAATAGCATGGCTTTCTTCCTGGTATCATCTGATATGTTCATGGCTTGTAGGAATATATCAAAACGCTTCAGCCATTTCTCCCAACATGCTGCTAGGTTAGCTGGGGACTGATGCACATCAAAAGCAGGGAAGGCAGGTAAACAGGCCATTGTTGTAGAGCTGAAATACCTTTAGCTGATGATGAACGCTTCCTCGTCGCCAGTTGTAGTGTTGTTGTGCAGATGAAGGGAACTCCAGAAGGCCACACAGAGATGCTGGATGGTAGGTTTAAACAGCCATACTTTATTTTCGTTCCTCTCTCCTGCTCCTCTTACCCAGGACTTCCTGCTCCTGCCTTGTCTCCTCCTCCCCATTACCTCATTGTTACTAGGCAGAAACTGAAACAAGGATAACAGCAAGCCAATCACAGATATAGTAACAACATCACAGTTCTCAGCAGAATTATCCTCTTAGCCTGGGGTCAGACATGCGAGAAACTCGCACGAGTCTCTCATGTCAATACCCGGCAGTGCCGCCAGCACTTGGTACCGGAGTGAGCGGCTGCATAGAAATACATGCAGCCGCATGCTCCTGTCCCAGTGCCAGCCATGTTTCCACAGTGATTATTTGGTGAGTTTGTGACGCTGCAGATTTTCTTCAGCATTTCATGCTTCAATTAGCTCCATTCCGTTACTTGTGGAGTTTTCTGTTGCATTTTTGAGTGTTTATTTTATGTGTTTGTATTGCATTTTTTTCCATCTTCACTTTTGTTTCTTTTTTGATATAGTGCTTTATAGTGTTGAGCGATACGATAATGCAAATATCGGCTATCGGCCGATATTAGCTCTATCGGCCTTTCGATAATTCGTTTCGATATTTTCGTCTTATCGAATACCGGAATCGGAAGTTCCCATAATTATTTGCGAGGCAATGTGATTTTATTCAGCCAATAAGGAATCCTAAGAAGTGTGGGCACATCCTGTACTGCTGCGGTCATGTTAACTAATGGCATGGCTGTGATTGGATGCTGAAATGATGTCAGAATGCACTATAAAAGGCGCCGCCGCCATTTTAGCGTCACTGTGCTGTGAATTCAGTAAGGGACAGAACGCTGCTGTGCTGACTCTGAGGGACAGTTAGAGATTGCGATTTAGTGTACTGTGCTGTTTGCAGGCTAGCACCAACCGCTGTGTAAAGCTTCCTTTTGCCTGCAGTGTTGTTTTAACAGCTCTGCAAGGTGTGTGTGAGTGCAGGTGACGCTGCAGTTTGCTCTGTATGCAACGCTGTCTGTAGGCATCTGCCACTGTCACTCACAGACTCTTTTTTTTTTTTTCTTCAGTGTATAAAAGGCGCCGCCGCCATTTTAGCGTCACTGTGCTGTGAATTCAGTAAGGGACAGAACGCTACTGTGCTGACTCTGAGGGACAGTTAGAGATTGCGATTTAGTGTACTGTGCTGTAGGCAGGCTAGCGCCAACCGCTGTGTAAAGCTTCCTTTTGCCTGCAGTGTTGTTTTAACAGCTCTGCAAGGTGTGTGTGAGTGCAGGTGACGCTGCAGTTTGCTCTGCATGCAACGCTGTCTGTAGGCATCTGCACCTGTCACTCACAGACTCTTTTTTTTTCCTTCAGTGTAATTCTTGCTGCTCCATGCAATTTAACTATTAGTGTGACGCGCTTCCATCCGTATCCAATACATTGGTTGCAAACACTATACAAGTAGACAAAGGAGTAGCCTTTCACAGATTGTGATTTGTGAACAGTTGTGTTTCAGTGTTCACTTCAGTCATTGCGTAATAACCACACTTAGGCCTTATAACTTTTCTGACTTTCTTTATCAATCTACCAAGATGAAGAAGTCAGTGAGTAAGGCACGTGGTCGTGGCCGTGGAGTTTCAGCAGGGAGAGGACGTGGGGATTCTGTGTCTGCTGCCGCCCTCAGTGACACAGCATCCACCATTTATCCCCGTGAGCGTTCCTTTATGCGCACTTTGGTAGGAGCTCGGCGTGCCCCCCTGCTGCGGGAAGAACAAATTGAAGCCGTTGTTGGTTGGATGGCAGCCAATGCATCGACTTCAATTCCTTCCACCTCCTCTCAGGAACACAACACTGTTGAGCAACCATCTGTCTGTTCACCGCCTGTCAAATTGCCAAGGCAGTCAGAGAGTTCTGTACAGGAGCCAGCTGAGTCTCTGCTTCTGTTCTCAGAATCTGTTGGCTCGCAAACACGGGCACAGGCAAGCAGCATTCTGCAATTTGAAGAAGAGGGAGTATGCAGTGATGCGCAACAGCTGTGTCTCTCTCAATCTGAAGAGGCGGGTGAGCCAGTGCCGATGGACAGCACACCGCAGAACGCATCTTATGATGATGATGAGACTCAGGTGCCAAGTTTTGTGGAGCATGGTGCTGCCCAGACCATCCAACAGCAGCAGGTGTTGGAAGAGGGTAGTGGAGATGATGAAGTCCGAGACCCAACATGGCGTGAGCAACAGGAAGGTGGTGGGAGCAGCTCTGAGGAAGAGATTGTCCCAACGGTACAAAGAGGAGGGAGAGGTAGGCTGCAGACTCGCTTGCCTGTAGCCTCCAGTTTGGCACCTGTTGGGAGCAGTTCTCTTAGAAATGTCAAAATTGGCGCTCCCATGACTTGCACTGCGTGGTCCTTTTTTGACAGACTTGTAGATAATATTTGCTATGTTCAATGCAAGCTGTGTAAGCAAAAAGTTAAAAGAGGTAAAAATATCAGGAACCTGAATACCACAAATATGTGGACACATGTACGGACAAAGCACGTAGCTGAGTTCCAAAGACACACTGGAGATGTAGGCCAACCTACAGCAGCACCTACAGTCATGGCCAAAAGTTTTGAGAATGACACAAATATTATATTTTCACATGATTTGCTGCCCTCTGGTTTTTATGTGTGTTTGACAGATGTTTTTATCACAGACAGAAATATAATAATTGCAAACATATGAGTAACAAAAGCTTATATTGACAGTTAGAATGAGTTAATGCAGCAAGTCAATATTTGCAGTGTTGACCCTTCTTCTTCAGGACCTCTGCAATTCTCCCTGGCATGCTCTCAATCAACTTCTGGACCAAATCCTGACTGATAGCAGTCCATTCTTGCACAATCAATGCTTTCATTTTGTCAGAATTTTTAGGTTTTTGTTTGTCCACCTGTCTCTTGATGATTGACCACAAGTTCTCAATGGGATTAAGATCTTGGGAGTTTCCAGGCCATGGACCCAAAATCTCTATGTTTTGTTCCCTGAGCCATTTAGTTATCACCTTTGCTTTATGGCAAGGTGCTCCATCATGCTGGAAAAAACATTGTTGATCGCCAAACTGCTCTTGGAGGGTTGGGAGAAGTTGCTCTTGGAGGACATTCTGGTACCATTCTTTATTCATGGCTGTGTTTTTAGGCAAGACTGTGAGAGAGCCGATTCCCTTGGCTGAGAAGCAACCCCACACATGAATGGTTTCAGGATGCTTAACAGTTGGCATGAGACAAGACTGGTGGTAGCGCTCACCTTGTCTTCTCCGAATGAGGCGTTTTCCTGATGTCCCAAACAATCGAAAAGGGGATTCATCAGAGAAAATAACTTTACCCCAGTCCTCAGCAGTCCACTGCCTGTACCTTTTGCAGAATATCAGTCTGTCCATGATGTTTTTTCTGGAGAGAAGTGGCTTCTTTGCTGCCCTCCTTGAGACCAGGCCTTGCTCCAAGAGTCTCTGCCTCACAGTGCGTGCAGATGCACTCACACCTGCCTGCTGCCTTTCCTGAGCAAGCTCTGCACTGCTGGTAGCCCGATCCCACAGCTGAAACACTTTTAAGAGACGGTCCTGGCGCTTGCTGGTCTTTCTTGGGCGCCCTGAAGCCTTTTTGGCAACAATGGAATCTCTCTCCTTGAAGTTCTTGATGATGCGATAGATTGTTGACTGAGGTGCAATCTTTCTAGCTGTGATACTCTTCCCTGTTAGGCCATTTTTGTGCATTGCAATGATGACTGCACGTGTTTCTTTAGAGATAACCATGGTTAACAGAAGAGAAACAATGATGCCAAGCACCAGCCTCCTTTTAAAGTGTCCAGTGGTGTCATTCTTACTTAATCATGACAGATTGATCTCCAGCCATGTCCTCATCAACACCCACACCTGTGTTAATGGAGCAATCACTGAAAAGAGGTTAGCTGGTCCTTTTAAGGCAGGGCTGCAATGATGTTGAAATGTGTTTTGGGGATAAAGTTCATTTTCTAGCCAAATATTGACTTTGCAAGTAATTGCTGTTAAGCTGATCACTCTTTATAACATTCTGGAGTATATGCAAATTGCCATTAGAAAAAGTGAAGCAGTAGAGTTTGTAAAAATTAATATTTGTGTCATTCTCAAAACTTTTGGCCATGACTGTACATCTTTACGTCATGTTCGAGCCTCTACCTCCAGCTCTCACACACCTGTTTTGGCTTCCTCACAGGATCTCCATGGAAGAACCTCGGTCACTGTTGTCCATAGACAAACTGTTATTCCACCCACTGCAGCAAGTTCACAGTCATCGTCACACTCCCAGTACAAAAAACAGCCATCGGTAACACAGGCATGGGATAAAAGACGGCCATACTCGGCAAACCATCCACGAGCACAGGCTCTGAATGCTGGCCTTGCAAAACTCCTGTCCCTTGAAATGCTGTCATTCAGGCTGGTGGAGACTGACAGTTTCAGGAACTTTATGGCATTGGCAGTCCCACAATATAATGTGCCAAGCCGATTTTATTTCAGCAGGCAAGCTGTCCCTGCTCTGCAAAAACATGTCGAGGGAAACATTAAACATGCGCTACTAAACGCCGTCAGTAGCAGGGTCCACCTGACCACCGATGCGTGGACCAGTACCCATGGCCAGGGACGATACCTTTCCCTCACTGCCCATTGGGTCAATGTTGTGGAGCCGGGTACAGATCTTGCCAGTGGCGCTGTACGTGTTCTGCCAACTCCAAGGATTGCAGGAATCCAGTCTGTGCACATTGATTCCTCCTCCTACTCCAGTTCCTCAGAATCATCGCTGCACGAGCCGTCACGGTATACCTCCACATGGACCCGTGAACGCTTACCTGTTGCGACCGATATGAGCACAGCCGTGGCCAAACGTCAACAGGCCGTCCTGAAATTAATTCCCATGGGGAATCGAAGCCACACAGCGCAGGAGCTCTGGGATGCCATCAAGCAGGAGAGCGACGTGTGGTTTTTGTCAGCTAATCTGCAGCCAGGCTTGGTAGTGTGTGACAATGGCCGAAATCTGGTGGCAGCTCTGGGCCTTGGCAACCTCACTCACATACCATGTCTGGCACATGTGCTCAACTTGGTCGTGCAGAGTTTTTTGAGGGACTATCCGGATCTTGATGCACTGCTGCACAAGGTCCGCCTAGAGTGCGCTCACTTGCGACGTTCCAGCATGGCCAGATCGCGCATTGCAGCTCTGCAAGTCAGATTTCACCTTCCTGAACATCGCATCATATGTGACGTACCCACCAGGTGGAATTCCACGTTACATATGTTGGAGCGGTTGTGTGAGCAGCAGCCAGCAGTAATGGAGTATCAGCTGCAACAGGCGCAATCAACTCGCAATTTGCGCCGTTCACACTTCACCACTACTGAGTGGGCCTCTATGAAGGACATCTGCGACGTTTTGCGTGCGTTTGATGTCTCAACGCGGATGGCGAGTGCAGATGATGCACTAGTCAGCATGACTGTCCCCCTTATCTGCCTGCTTCAGAAATCATTGAAAGCACTAAAGGAAGAGGTTTTGGAAGAGGTGGAGGATGAGGAGTCACAAATTCAATTACCTTCAGGACAGTCAGCGCAACGTGGTTCCTCACAAAGGGCTGGGCAGGGCTCACTTTGTGAGGAGGATGAGGAGGAGGAGGAGGAGTCAATGGAGGAGAAAGAAATCCCTACAGAGGAAGGTACACAACGCTGTAGTCAGTATGTAGAGCGAGGGTGGGGTGATGCAGAGGAGACAGAGATGACGCCTCTTCCAGAGGACAGCCCTTGTTGGCCAGTTGGGAGTCTGCAGCATATGGTTTATTTCATGCTTCAGTGCCTAAGAAACGACCGCCGCATCGCCCACATTCTCAGCACGTCAGATTATTGGGTGTACACCCTCCTAGACCCTCGCTACCGGGACAACTTACAAACCCTCATCACACCGGTGAACCGGGACCGTAAAATGCAGGAGTACCAAGACACACTGGTGCAATCCATACTGTTGTACATTCCAGCCGAGAGAGCTGCTGCTGCTGCTACTGCTTTACAAAGCAGCTCTGTGTGTCGAGGCAGTGTAGACACCTCTACAACAAGAGTGAGCAGAAGCAGCGCCTCTGCACAGGGCAAGAACTGTATGTTACAAATGTGGCAAAGTTTTGTGACAGCGCCAGCAAGGTCTACACCATCCGAGACGGCTCCAGTCACCAGGAAGAAACGTTTCCGTAAGATGGTGACAGACTACTTGGCTTTCCCTCTAAGTGTACTCCCAGATGCCTCTTCCCCTTTCAAATTTTGGGTCTCTAAGTTGGATACATGGCCAGAGCTTAGCCAGTATGCATTGGAGGTGCTGGCTTGCCCTGCTGCCAGTGTATTTGTGTAGCCCTGGTGTGAAGGCACACGCAGTACCCTGGAGGATGTGTGGAGAGATAGCAGTTTAATGCTCTATAACCATTCACTCCAACACACACTTAGACACACCCTTAGGGTATTTAGTCACTCGTCAGAGAGTGGTCAGGAGTCATTCAGTGATTCATTCAGTCAGTCTAGCCTGGACCTGGAGGGAGGAAGTAGTCCAGCCTGAGTCTGTCAGCAGTTCAGAAAGTGGAGGCCAGTAAAGGTGAGCCAGATCACCTCAGCCTGGTCAGAGCTGTGCCCCACTAGAAGACGGACTGAGACACCTAATGAGAAGGAAGAGTTAGTTACAGATACTTCAGTCTCCTGTCTCAAGGACAGTGAAGGTTCAGAGACGTGCTCCTGCCTAGTGGAATACTGAGATTCTGTCAGCAAGCTCTGGAGAGAAGTAAGGAAGGATTGATTTATATGACTTTAGGAAGTGTGGAGTGCTTATGCTACAAGCGCGGACAAGGCGAAAGGCACAGTGGAAGGAATTTAGAAGTGCTTTAGGATTGGAGAAGTCCTGCACATTGTCACCGGTCACTGGGGACCGAAGCATCACTATAGCTTCACGCATAGTGGTAGAAAAACCAGAGGCTTACTGGACCTTAGGTAACAGAAAGCAGCCCTTGGAGTGTCGGTACGTAACTGGGGTCAGGGGGAGTGAGAACCTTGAGCCTGATCAGCAAGAATAGGAACTCAGCTCTCTCATAGGAAGGCTCCAACCACAAAACTGACCGGGCAGTACAGCTTTGAAATAGCTGGAGTTTATAGAGGGAACTACGCTTTATGCTGGTTGGACTCATCATTGTGAAAGTAAAGGAGGCCCCTAACTTGTCCAGCTGCTACCTCAAAACACATTCTCCATTGGATCAGCCTCCCCGGGACCTGCCTTACCATCTAACAAGTAAAAGGTATGGAAAGACGCTGACGGTGTGAGACTGAGTTATTTAATTGCATGCCTGCACAACCCCACCATAACCATCGACCTGAGGGAAGAGTCCCACCTGTAGGGGACCCGACATCTAGCTGCCTCACCATCCCCTCAGAGATCTACAGCAGCGCTGGTACAAATTACCAGAGACTACAGGTGGCGTCACGAACTGTATATAAATCTATCCCCTGTAAATATTCCCCCCAACATACGCCAGACCGCCAGGGCCACAGACCGAGCCACCGCTACCTGTGACAACCCCCATAGACTTCCATGGGCTCGGCTCTGGGTACCCCATTGCCCTGGTAACCCACAATTGTGGTGGCGGGTCGACACATATTATCTGAGCGTGTCTTTAGTGCTGCAGGTGGTGTAGTAACAGACC
>JARQOD010000004.1:350341644-350446405 GCA_033576555.1 Oophaga sylvatica | reverse complement strand
GGGTACGGGTGCTAATACCAAACCATGGTGTGCATTCAATGGATTTCCTGGCGGTTGGAGACAAGCCCTTCCCACAGAAAAGTACCAGAAAGCAAAGGGGAAGATGGTCCTCTCTCAACATGAAGGAGTTTGTGTTGTCTAGGAGACCGACCCACCCTGCTGTGTACCTTGTCACGTTGTGTTGAAGCTTGCAAAGGATTAAGAGGTTACAGTGGTAAGTTGTTTTTACTAAAGATCCTGCGTGTATTTATTTTTTTTGTTTAAAAAAAAATTTTATTTTTGGAATGTTAAATAAATTTTTCTTTTTTTTTTTAAATACAATGTATTTATGAATGTTAAAAATTTTATTTTTTTTTTGAAAAATAAAATGTATCTTTGAATGTTAATACCATTTTTTTTTTTTTTTTTTTCGGTATTTGATTACCGTCAGTTGCGGATCGTTTTTTGCCTCACCCCTTCCCAGAATTTTAATCGGGTTTTATGGGGGAAAATCACCGCTATTCCAGACTATTCATGTTATGTTCTGGTCTTAACGACAAGCATTGATTTAGTTTATTTTTTCTAATTATTTGTTACACTGCCTTCTCCAATTTAATTTGACTTTTTTTTTAAAGCCAAGTTTTTTTTACACTTCCCAAGTGGTTAAAAATTTTTTTCAGAGAAAAAGTAACATAAAAAAAAAAAAAATTAAGTTTGAAATTATTTTGGGGGTTAAATTTTGGTTTTGTTTTTGGTGGGTAATTATTGGAAAGGGAAAGTTTGAAATTTTTTGGGGGGATTTATGTTAAATTTAATTTTTTTAATTAACATTTAAAAACCCCTTCTTAAAAAAAATTTGTTGAGGGAAAATTCCTAATCAAAGTCATTCTAAGTGTAATTTGGTGTTAGCCCATTCCTATTATCCATCCCTACCCCTGAAAATGGCGCCATATTGTAAATAAACCATTGTATTAAAACTGTACTTTGACTCCCCCTCCTATTGTAGATTGAAGGGGGTCTCACGGCGGGGGGGGTTATATTGCTTTAATTATTGTATTGTTACGTTGTCACTTAGACTTTGTTATAAACGTTAAAATGTACAGCGCGCGGAATCTGTTCGCTAAAAATAAAGATTTTATTTTAGAGCCCATCGTAGTGGTGAAGTGAACGGCGCAAATTGCGGTTGATTGCAATGATGAGTAACTCCATTACTGCTGGCTGTGTCAACACCGCCCACATTTAACGTGGAATTCCACTGGTGGGTAGTCAAATGTGCGATTTCAGGAAGGCAAAATCTGCGTTGCAGGCTGCAATGCGCGTTGGCCTGGTGGAACGTCGCAAGTTACGCAACTGTAGGGGACTTGTGCCCATGCATCAAGTCCGGAAGTCCCAAAAAAAACTTGGACGACCAGTTTAGCCTGTGCCAGAATGGTATTGAGTGACGTTGCCTGCCCAAGACCTGCCCCAGATTTCGGCCATTGTCACACACTACCAAGCGGCTGGAGATTTCGCTGGCCAAAATAACATGTCGCTCCTTGCTTTTGGCATTCAGAGCCCAGCGCTGTGTGGCTTTGATTCCCATGGAAATTAATTTCAGGACGGCCTGTTGCGTTTGCCCTCTGTGCCTTATCGGTCCAGGCCGGTTGGGTGTTATGTTTGACCCAATCTTCCTTACCTCCCATATACAATCTGTTGCCCCAATGCCCCTACACCTAAAGAACACTCCCCGAACCCAGACTTCTCCCCGCGCGCCAATATGGGGAAATGCTGTACCCCAAGAAATTAAACTACCACAATTTGCATTTTTGGGGCGCTCACTCTAAAACATTTCTTCATAGCGGGGCCCATCACATTCACTAACAAAGTCATTCTATGGTAAGTGTGTGTGTGTACCCTTCACTATCTCCATCCTCCCCCCTCACTCCCTCAAAATGGTGGGCCATCATTTAAAACACCATTGTATTAAACACCTTACTTTGTTTTTCCCCCCAATATTTGTAAATTGTAAGCTCTCCGAGCATTGCGGTTATTTGCTTTCATTATTGTATTGGTAACGTTTTGTTGTTATGATTGTGTTCAAACTGTTTAAACTGTAAAGCGCTGCGTAATCTGTTGGCGTATATAAATAAGATTTTTATTTAAGCGTTCACGGGTCATGTGGAGGTAGACCGGACGGCCCTGCAACGTGTTTCTGGGGAAATGGGAAGAAGGAGGAGTCAATGGTACAGACTGTTCCGCATCCTTGTAGTTGCCCGAACCGTACAGCGCCACTCGCAAAGCGTACCCGGCTCCAAACTTGACCCAATGGGCATAAAGGGAAGGTATCGTCCGGCCATGGATAGGTCACGCGGCGGTGGTCAGGTGGAATTGCTACTGACGGAGTTTTGTAGCGCATGTTTAATTTTAACCTCAAAAATGCTTTTACGACCGGGACGGGTTGCCTGCTGAAATAAAATCAGCTTGGCCATTTTTTTGTGGGACTGCCAATGCCATTAATTCCGTAAATGTCAGTCTCCACCACCTGAAGACAGCATTTCAAGGGACAGGAGTTTTGCAATGGCCAGCTTCAGAGCGTGCTCGTGGATGGGTTTGCCGAGATTGGGCCTACACCCGATACGCCACAACCTGACCCCAAATAAAAAGCCATAAAATCTCTGAAAGATCCCCAACATTATTATTAAAAGCGATAAGGGGGGGTCTATGTTTAGAATAAACCAATATATTGCCGAAATTCATAGCAACTGTCGTTTAACCTAAAACCCACAGACAACCAAATTGTGACCCAATTTTCTCGTCAAAAATTGATCGATCCGACAAAACATCTTTATTGATCACCAAGCTGAAGACTAAGACATTCTTTTAAAATTTTCAATACCCCATCACCCCTGTTTTCTACACCTCACAAAAATCAACAAAAAAAAACATTTCCCCCGCATACCCTGAGGGATAATTCTCCTGTTTACAATATCACCCAAATTTTTAACTTTTGCCTAATTCTTGTATATATTTTTTCACCTTTGTATTTTTTGTTATATATTGTTTTTAAATTGTCTTGACGAAATTTTTCTATCCTTCCAGCGACTATTTGAAAAGGCCACTGCGTTGCCCAAAACGCGTCATGTCTCTAGTATTTTCTTTTTTCCACAGTGTGCAATAAAAATTTCAAATTTTCCTTGAAAGCAGTTTAAACTTGTGCAGTGATTTTCCTATAGACGTACATCTTCATGTGTCTTTGTAACTCAATAGTTTTTTTCTCCGCACATGTTTACACTTATTTGTGGATTGGGTTACGACACTTTCCTCTTTTAATTTTTATTACACAGCTTGCTTTGCATACAAATATATTGCAAGTGTGTGAAAAAAAGGACACGCAGTGCAAGCCTGGGAGGTCCGTTTAGATTTTGGAAGAAAATCCGAACAGGTGCCAAAAGGAGGTAAGGAACGGTTGCAGCCAAACTCTCCCTCCTGTTTGTACCGTTGGGGGCAATCGCTTCCTCGAGCGCTACCACCCCTTCCTGTTCCTCACGCCATGTTGGGTTTGGCCTCATCATCTTAACAACTCTTCCAACACCTGCTGTGTTGGGTGGTCTGGCCACCACCATGCCACCAAAATGGCACCTGAGCTCATCTCACAGATGGTTCTTGCGGTGTGCTGACCTCGGCACTGTCTCACCGCCTCTTCGATTCAGAGAACACACTGTTGCGCATCACTGTACCCCTCTTCTTCAATTCCAGAATGTGCTTGGCGTGCCCCTGTTTGCAAACCAACAATTCTGAAAAAACAGAAGCAGAGACCCGCTGGCTCCTGCAGAACTCTCTGTGACTGGGCAATTTGGCAGGCGGGGGAAGAGACAGTGGTTGATAAAACATGCTGTGTTCCTGAGGGAGGTGAAACAATTGAAGTCGTGCATTGGACCCTGGGCTCCAACACCCCAGTTGTTGCCTGTAAGTGCTGTTAGCACAGCAACACTTGCTCCGTGTTACTGGGGTTGAGAAGGACTTTTCCCCCGCGTGGTACGACAAAAAGTCATGCTGCCTCCCACCCTTCCCCCTCTCCCGGGGCTCCACCCGCCAGTTGTTGCCGGAAGTAATTGGCAGGGACTGACCAGCCCACCTGGTTACAGCACCACAGCTGTTTCCTGGCAGTGCAACGTAAATAGCCTCAAATAAGTTTTCCTGTCATGTTCATTCCGGGTTATTACTCTATGGTGCCGCAGTTTAGGTGTTCTATGTGTGCTGGGGTATTAAATAAAGGTCCTTTCCGTTGTGAAATAGGACAAGCACCCATTAGGCGTGGATTTGGTAATGCAGCGGCGCGGCCTGTCAATTACATTTTTGGGTTTTTGGTCCCGTCGGTTCCAGTTACCGTCACTGTTTCCACAGTGCCTTTGCTAGGGCCTCCTTCGGTATCAAGTTCCGCTGTTGCTTGTCCTTGGAGTGCTTTGGAGCACAGGCCTCCTGCTTTAAGTGTCCCGTAACGTCACTGGTCCCGGTTGGCCATTGGCTCTTTTCTTCGTGCCCCTGGGTTCCGCACAGTAGTGGTCCTCGTTACTTGCTTTGTCTTGACCTTCTTACCTGGGTTCCATACGTCAATGGTTCTCCGGTGCCTTTGGCCTAGGTGCCTCCATCTCGGTTTCGAGTTCCAGCATGTTGCTGGTCCTTGGTGTGCTTTGGAGAAGGTACCTCTGTTAGTAACCGTGTCCCCCTAACTCAGTGGCCTCGGTTGTGCCATTGGCTCTTTTCCCTTCTGCTGCCCCTCCGGTTCCAGCCAGTAGTGGTCCTCGTTACTTGCATTGGTCTTGTCCTTCTGCACCCATCCGGGTTCCGTACCGTCAAAATGGTTCTCCGAGTGCCTTTGGCCAAAGGTGCCTCCACTCGGTTTCCCGGGTTTCCGCAAGTCGCTGGTCCTTGGTAGTGCTTTGGGGGCAAGGTACCCTCCTTTAGTAACCGGTCCCATAAGTCAGTGGTCCTCGGTTGTGACATTGGCTCTTTTCCTTTGCTGCCCCCCGGGGTTCCGCCAGTCAGTGGTCCCGTTACTTGCATGGCTTTGTCCTTTCTACCCGCCGGGTTTTCCCCGTACCGTCAACTGGTTTTCCCGCAGTGCTTTGGCCTAGGTGTTATTTCGGTACTGAGGATGAGGCAAAAAAGGGAAATCACCGAGCAGTTGGAATCTTGGATTGCAGTACCGATACCACCGCAACTAGAGGCAGCCGTGGAGCTTTCCTACGTTGGTCCTAGACCCTGTCACAGCTGAGAAAAACTCCACCAAAAGATAGAATAGGAAAGCTATCGCCCCGGAGCAGAACCCCAAAGAAATAGAAAGCCCCAAAATGTAACGGTTAGACAAGATGAAATATGCACAGAAAGAAAATATAGAGCAAAACGCGGGGGCCCAAAATCTAAATAAAAAAACAGGAAGGGTACTTATGCAACCCAGAAAAACCTGAAAAACACCAACTCATAATTTCAAAATCATGAGCACCGACCTTACCACCTAAATTAGTTCCTGGGTAACAAAAACAGCAGCCACTGAAAAAACTGGAAAAAAAAAAGTACAAAACATGGTGGGACTAAATGAGAGGACAAAACCCCCGGGGGGACCCGAAGGCCCCACAGAAGTGCGGAACCCCAAAAGCAAAATATAGCAAAAACACAAAATAAAAAATTGCTTTCGATTGCAGGAGATCAGACCGCACGCAGGCTCAAGGAAATGGAAAGAAGGATTCAGACCAGAACAATTGTCACCGGAAACCTGTGGGAAAATGATTTCCTTAATAAGACCAACAGTAACACCTGATCCCAGTTCACAATCCTCACTAACCGCTTGTAACCACCAGTGGGGCCTCGTCAAACTCATCTCAAAAACCCCTTCACAAACAATACCCCCCCCTTGAGGAGGGGTCCCGAACCCTCATTTGAGAACCAGGTCGGTAGGTGGTTCTATGTACCACAAGTCTCCTAATGGATGTCCGAAGCAAACACCCAAGAATTTTCTTCCCCGACCTACCTCTCATTTAACCAAATATGGAGTCTTCGTTAGAAAAAAAGGAGAATCATATTTTCTCAACCACATAACTCCGATTGCCCTCAACCAAAACAGGGTCAGGAGCACAGCAGCAGGAACCACTGGCTAAAAAAACCTCTTCAACAAGGACTTGTGGAACACGTTATGGATCTTAAATGTCCCTGGAAGAAGCAAACAAAAAGAAACAGGATTAATAATTCTCCATGATCTTATAAGGTCAATGAAACCTAGCTTAAATTTAGGAGATTGCTACTCTCATAGGAATTTTCTTTGAGGACAACCAGACCAAGTCCCCACACTTTAAACCGAGGACATCAGTCCTATGCCGGTTAGCAAACCGCTGGGCCTTCTCCTGAGAGAGGGACAACTCTCCACTAACTGGTCCCCAAATCTGCTGCATACGCTCAACAACAGAGTCAACCTGGACAGACAGAAGCCTCCGTCTGTCTGAAGAAATTCGAGGGTGAAACCCAGAATTACAGAAAATGGAGACATCAAAGTGGCAAGCTAGCCCTATTATTAGAGCAAACTCAGCCAAAGGCAAAAAAGAGACCAGTCATCCTGATCAGCAGACACAAAGCATCTTAGATAAGTCCCATGTCTGGTTTGTTCTCTCAGTTTGACCATTGGTCTGGGATGAAATGCCGAGGAGAAAGACAATTGAACACCCAGTTTAGAACAAAAAGTCCTCCAAAATCTGGAAAAACAACTGGGAACTCCTCTGTCAGACACAATGTTCTCAGGAATGCCGTGTAAACGAACCACGTGCTGAAGGAACAACGGCACCAATTCAGAGGAGGAAGGCAACTTTGGTAAGGCACAAGATGTATCATTTTGGAAAACCTATCACAAATTACCCAATGGTGGTCATTCTCGAGAAACAGGAAGATCGGAAATGAAATCCATAGAGATATGGGTCATGGTCTCTTGGGCACAGGCATGGCATCAACAAACCACTAGAGCGAGAGCAAGGCTTGGAGCGAGAGCAAGTCCCGCAGGACTGCACGAATTCCCTGATATCGCGAGACAAGGTAGGCACCAAAAGGACCGACTAACCAAGTCTCTGGTACCAAAAATCCGGGATGCCCAGCCAATGCGGAACAATGAATTCAGACATCACACTTTTTCATTGGTCCGGGACAAACAATTTTCCAACAGGGCAGCGCTCGGGCCTATCCTCCTGACACCCCTCCAGAGCAAGTCTCAAATTGGGCGAGATGGCGGAAAGAACTACACCCTCCTTCAAAAATAACAGAGGGATCAGATAGCTCAGGAGAGTCCGCAAGGAAAACTCCTCGAGAGGGCATCCGCCTTAATATTCTTAGTGCCAGGAAGAAAGGAAACCATAAAATTAAAACGTGTGAAAAACAAGGCCCACCTGGCCTGTCTAGGATTAAGTCGCTTGGCAGATTCCAGATAAACCAGATTTTTATGGTCAGTAAGGACCACCACCTGATGTTTGGCTCCCTCCAGCCAATGTCTCCACTCTTCAAAAGCCCACTTCATGGCCAATAACTCCCGATTAACCCACGTCATAATTACGTTCAGTAGGAGAAAAATTTTCGAGAGAAAAAGGCACAAGGGTTACTTTTAGAGGTCTCAGGATCTTTTTGGGACAAAACGGCACCTGCCCAATTTCAAGGCATTGTAAGGTTCTGTGTATCTGTTTCTGAAACTCAGTTTGTTCGTCGGCCATTTTGCTTTCTGTTTTGCTGCAGCTATCTTGCCCTCAGTTAAAATGGAGTTTTCCAGCTTGCATGTTCCCGCCCTGATTCTCTCCGTTTGCTTCTTAAACAGCCACACCTGAGCAATCAGTGCTTCAGAATCTAGCCTGCAGTGAACCTGTGTTTGACTCCTGAAGCCTTGGACCTTGTACTCCAGCCATTTTACTGAGAAACTCTGAAGCACTTGTGGACTCTGAACTCTGCTCTTGAAAGCCTCACGTTTGCATGGACTTGCTGTAACATAGAAGAAGATTGAATCTGTTGTGGAGAGTTATTGATGAACTTAGATTACTCTGGCCTGCTGTGTCTCCTGCTTCTGTGTTTGCAACCTGTGTGTTTATTTTTGCCAATTTGTTATGAAGCAATACAAGACTTTCTTTATCAACCTGTGTCTCAAGTATTTTCATCGCACCCAAGCACAAGAGCTATATGAACTGTACCACATACATTAAAGATTCTGAAGCCAAACGTTAGTGTCTGCTGGGTCTGGAAAGGCTTGTCTGCTGTACTGTGGTATCGGATGTCCGGTTGTACTTTCTGTGATGACAGTGGTTGTGACTTCTCACAACCATTCCAGGTGAGCAATTCCTTAAGTTTTTTTTTCTGCAGTGTTATCACAGGTAAACACTATTGTTTTTTTTTTTTTTTTTTTCTTCTCTTCTCTTTTTGTCTGCTGAAACTCTGGATATCAGATGTCTGGTTGAAAGCTTTCTGTGATGATAGTGGTTGTGACTTCTCACAACCATTCCAGGTGAGCAGTTCCCTTAAAGTTTTTTCTTTCTTTAGTGTTGCCACAGGTGAACACTATTGTTTTTTTTTCTCTCCTCTTCTTCCAGTATCCTGTCTTAAAAGATCTGGAAAATGGAGGCCCGCATAAAGGAACTTTGTGGAGTGACTGATAATATCCTTGCAGATTTGCAGAATATAAAGACCCGTTTTACAAATCTTCAGGACCTAAATAATCACAATTTGCAAGTGGTTGGACGATACTCAGGATTTGCGAGCCAGGATTGAGGTTCTGGAGGGGCGAGTCCAGGCTCCTGCCGTGGCCCGAGTTCTGGGATTCCCAAGTTGCCCCCTTTTCGTTTTGGTGGTGAACGTGAAAAATTCAGGGGATTTGTTAATCAATGTAATCTTTTTTTTTTTCTGCACATGCTTCACAATTTCCTACTGAACGATCTAAGGTGCTTACTATAATTATGTTGCTTACCAACAAGGCTTTGATATGGGCAAACCCTCTGATTGAGACTGAGGATGATTGTTTGAATCACCTTGATGATTTTATTTCAGCCATGGGGCAGGTGTTTGATGACCCCAATCGAGGTGCAACAGCTGAAGCAGCCATATTAGCTTTGCGCCAAGGTAAGCACTCGGTAGCTGAATATGCCTTGGATTTCAGGAAATGGGCCTTGATACCACCTGGGACAATTCCGCCAAAAAATCTATTTTTCGAAAGGGGTTATCCCCACTGATTAAGGATGAACTTGCTCGTGCCGACCCTCCCACTGCGTTAGGTGACTTTATTAACTACTGCATCCGTATTGATACTCGTTTAACTGAACGCAGGCAAGAGAGATGGTTCGAAAGCAATCGTACTAATCTTTTCCTACCTTCCTCTCCAGCTAAGGAACCTCTGAATAGGATTACACGGGAACCTGAACCTGAACCCATGCAGGTAGACTCTTTACTACGACGGGTTAGTGATGCACGCAAGGAACATCGTTTTAAGGAGAATCTATGTTTTTATTGTGGTAAGTCAGGGCACTTTATTATTAACTGTCCCAGCCGTTCTCGCAAGACTACTGCAGCACTCATTCATTGTGAATGTTGCGAGAGGGGATCTGTCAGGTCCGAGCCTCAGGCTCCAGAGAGAGCTGCAGCAACAGATCTTGATTTCTCGGACTTAAACTCCGTTACCTCTGAGGACGTTGACTGTGTAAATGCTGCCATCTTTCAAGTTTCCTCAGCGGTGTCCCAGCTGAGTTGTAAGAAAAACAATTCTCACTGTTTTCTTTCCATCAAACTCTGGGTTGACTCAGCCTGGGTGTCTAGCTCTGCTATGATCGACTCAGGTGCAAGTGGAAATTTTATGGATGTCTCCTTTGCTCTAAAACAGGGAATACGTTCAGTGAAGAAGGCTGCTCCAGTACAGATGGAAACTGTGGATGGCTCCCTGCTGACCTCTGGACCAGTGGATCAGGAAACAGAGCCTTTAAAGGTTCTTATGGGTAAAGATCATCAAGAGAAACTGTCCTTTATGCTTATCTCTTCTCCTCACTTTCCCATTATTCTAGGGCTACCATGGTTGCAGGCTCAGAATCCTACCATTAACTGGGAGACTAAGGAATTACACTTTCCAGAGAAACAGATGAGTCAAAAAATTTCAGCTTGCTCTGTTCCTAAAGGAACCATGTCAGTCCCTGAACTACCAGCTGTATACCAGGACTATGTGGATTTATGTGACAAGAAGAACGCTGACCAGCTTCCTCCTCACCGTCCATATGATTGTCCAATTGAATTATTGCCTGGAGCAGAGATACCTTTTGGTAAGATCTACCCCCTGGCGGGGCCCGAGTTGAAGGCTTTAAAAGAGTACATAGACGAAAATCTAGCCAAGGGCTTCATACGCCCCTCTTCATCTCCTGCAGGGCACCCATATTCTTTGTAAAGAAGAAAGATGGATCCCTGAGACCATGCGTAGACTATAGGGAACTCAATAAGGTTACTATTAGAAACCGTTATCCATTGCCTTTAATCCCTGAGTTATTGGAGAGAGTGCGACATGCCAAAATTTTTTCTAAACTAGATCTTCGTGGGGCCTATAACTTAGTCCGTATTAGACCTGGGGATGAATGAAGACTGCATTCAGGTCACGCTATGGACACTTTGAATATCTGGTTATGCCTTTTGGTCTGAGTACCGCCCCAGCCACTTTCCAACACTTGGTGAATGACATCTTCAGGGATCTCCTAGATACATTCGTGGTAATTTATTTGGATGATATTTTAATTTTTTCTAACTCCACAGAGGAACATCATGGACATGTGAGAATGGTCTTGGAACGTCTAAGACAAAATCATCTTTACATCAAGCTTGAAAAGTGTGAATTCCATAAGACCGAAATTCAATTTCTGGGGTATGTACTGTCTACACAAGGAATTAGTATGGATGGAAGTAAAACCCAAGCCATCAATGATTGGCCAAGTCCTAGAAATGTGAAGGAGGTACAGCGCTTCATCGGGTTTGCAAACTTCTATAGACGTTTCATTAGAAATTTCTCTGAGGTAGTGTCACCTATCACCCAACTTACCGGAAAGAGTCTAAGTTCTCCTGGACTTCCCAAGCCCAGGAAGCATTTTCCCGTCTAAAAGATAAATTTACCACTGCACCTATCCTAGTACATCCCAACCCAGAGCTTGCCTTCATAATAGAGGTGGATGCTTCAGACTGTGCCGTGGGAGCTATACTCTCTCAGAGAACAGGTGAGAAGAATGTCTTGCATCCCTGTGCCTTCTTTTCCCAGCAGTTGTCTTCGGCTGAGAAGAACTACGATGTGGGCAATAGAGAGTTGTTGGCCATTATTGCCGCCTTCAAAGAATGGAGACACCTTCTTCAAGGAGCTGCACAGCAAATAGTCGTTCTGACAGACCATCGTAATCTTGAGTTTATCAGGTCGGCTAAGTGCCTGACTCCTCGCCAGGCTCGCTGGAATCTTTTCTTAAACCAATTTAATTTTATTATTTCTTATAGACCAGGATCGCGCAATGGAAAGGCTGATGCACTCTCTAGGATTTACTCAGCAGAGACACGTCCAATTACTCCTCCTAAGACTATTCTTACTGACTCTAGATTCCTAGGAGTGATTCATCATCAAGACCTAATTAAAGACATCAAGGAAGCATACCATGCGGATTCTTTTTTGGCTCAACCCCAAGGGACGTAAGTCTTGTCTTTAAGAATGGTGTGTGGATTCTGGGACAACGTCTGTATATACCTGAAACAGTCAGATTGAGAGTATTGCAACTCATTCACGATTCCAAAATAGCCGGGCATAGAGGAATTCTAAAGACACAGGAATTTCTTTCTCGTTTCTTTTGGTGGCCCACTTGTAGGAAGGATGTTTTGGCTATGTCACTTCGTGTGAGGTTTGTGCAAGATGCAAAACACCTCGCTCTTCACCAACTGGTCTGTTACAGCCTCTTCCCACCCCGTCCCGCCCGTGGGGATCCATTTCTATGGACTTCATTGTGGAATTACCAACCTCTCAAGGGAAGAACACTATTCTAGTGGTGGTTGACCGTTTAACAAAGGCAGCTCATTTTATCCCTTGTGTCGGCTTACCCACTGCAAAACAGACATCAGATTTGATGATTAAAGATGTGTTTCGTTTACATGGAGTACCGGATGAGGTTATTTCGGATCGAGGGGTGCAATTCACTTCTAGGTTTTGGCAAAATTTCTGTGCAGCATTGGACATTAAAGTAAACCTTTCTTCTGCTTTTCATCCCCAGACTAATGGACAAACCGAACGAACCAATCAAACCTTGGAGCAGTATCTCCGCTGCTTTATCTGCCACCTACAGGATGATTGGGTGGATCTTCTTCCATTGGCTGAGTTCTCTTACAACAACTCTCAGAGTGCCTCCACTAAACAGTCTCCTTTTTACTCTAATTTAGGTTATCATCCTAACATTCTACCACGATTTCCCATAGAGACGCCTTTGCCAGCAGTGGCTGAAAGAGTCACGACTTTACAGAAGAATATGGATCTTCTAAAGGAGAATCTGGAATCGGCTCAGGAAAGGTACAAGAAGGCAGCAGATAAATTTCGTAAACCTGCACCAGCTTTTAAGGTAGGAGACCTGGTCTGGCTGTCAACCAGAAATCTTAAGTTAAGGATTCCATCGTCTAAGTTGGGACATAAGTACATTGGACCCTATAAAATCAGTAAGATTATAAGTGCCGTTGCTTGTCGTCTTCAATTGCCCAGAACTATGAGAATCCACCCTGTCTTTCATGTATCCCTACTAAAGGCTGCAACACCCAATACGTTTCCTGGACGTTCTTCTCCTTGCCCTGACCCAGTGCTAGTCGATGGTCAGGAAGAATTTGTGGTGGAAAGGATTTTAGATTCCAGGTTGTATAGAAATCAGTTACAATATCTGATTAAATGGCAGGGCTACCCAGTGGAGGACAACTCATGGGAGCCAGTCAATAACGTTAATGCTCCTCGCTTGCTCCGTCAGTTTCATCAGAGGTACCCACACAAGCCTGGTCTGAGGTCATCCGGAGGTTGCCCCTAAGGGGGGAGTAATGTAAGGTTCTGTGTATCTGTTTCTGAAACTCAGTTTGTTCGTCGGCCATTTTGCTTTCTGTTTTGCTGCAGCTATCTTGCCCTCAGTTAAAATGGAGTTTTCCAGCTTGCATGTTCCCGCCCTGATTCTCTCCGTTTGCTTCTTAAACAGCCACACCTGAGCAATCAGTGCTTCAGAATCTAGCCTGCAGTGAACCTGTGTTCTGACTCCTGAAGCCTTGGACCTTGTACTCCAGCCATTTCTACTGAGAAACTCTGAAGCACTTGTGGACTCTGAACTCTGCTCTTGAAAGCCTCACGTTTGCATGGACTTGCGGTAACATAGAAGAAGATCTGAATCTGTTGTGGAGAGTTATTGATGAACTTAGATTACTCTGGCCTGCTGTGTCTCCTGCTTCTGTGTTTGCAACCTGTGTGTTTATTTTTGCCAATTTGTATGAAGCAATACAAGACTTTCTTTATCAACCTGTGTCTCAAGTATTTTCATCGCACCCAAGCACAAGACGCTATATGAACTGTACCACATACATTACAGGCATCAACCTCCACCTGAAATGGCAGAGAAACATCAGGCTGCCGTAGAACAGGAGCAGAAGTGAATCTCTGCTTAAGTTCCTGAAACGCAGAGACTGCCTCAGGAGGCCAGTTCACCACATCAGAACCCTTTCTGGTCAAATCAGTTAATGGTTTAACAATAACAAAGAAATTACCAATAAATTTACGATAAAAATTGGCAAAACCCAAAAATCTCTGAAGAGCCTTTAATGAAGTAGGTTGGACCCAATCACAGATGGCCTGAACCTTGACCGGGTCCATTTCAATAACAGATGGGGACAAAATGAATCCCAGAAATGAGATCTTCTGTACGCCAAAAAGACACTTTGATCCCTTCACATACAGAGCATTCTCTCTCAAAATCTGGAATACAGTTCGAACATGTTTCACATGAGAGTCCCAGTCATTAGAAAAAATCAAGATATCATCCAAATAAACAATCAGAAACTTGTCCACAAAATCCCTGAAAATGTCATTCATGAAGGACTGGAAGACGGAAGGAGCATTAGTGAGCCCAAAGGGCATCACAAGGTACTCAAAATGCCCTTCAGGGGTGTTAAATGCCGTCTTCCATTCATCCCCGTGCTTAATGCGAATAAGGTTATACGCCCCCTGAGGTCAAGCTTGGTAAACCAAGTAGCGTTTTTCACCCTGGAAAACAGGTCAGAAATCAAGGGTAACGGGTATTGATATTTCACAGTAATATTGTTCAAGAGACGATAATCAATACACGGCCTTAATGAACCATCTTTTTTGGCCACAAAGAAAAAACCGGCACCTAAGGGTGAAGAGGATGGTCTGATATGACCCTTCTCCAATGATTCCTTGATATAAGACCGCATAGCGTCATGTTCAGGTACAGACAAGTTAAAAAGGCGACCCTTAGGGAATTTACTACCTGGCACTAATTCAATAGCGCAGTCATAGCTCCTATGGGGAGGTAAGGATGCAGATTTACTTTCGCTAAACACATCAGAAAAATCAAACAAAAAGTCAGGAACATCCTCAGCCTGGGGGGAGGCAGAAAAAACAGGAGTGTTGGCACTAACACATTGGCAGCCCCAACTGGTTACAGACACAGATTTCCAATCCAAAACAGGATTATGAGACTGTAACCAAGGGAAACCCAGCACTATAATGTCATGCAGATTATATAGAACCAAAAATTTGCAGCACTCCTGGTGATCAGGTTCAACCCTCATTATCACCTGAGTAGAAAACTGGGGTTTATTCTCAGCCAAAGGGGTAGAATCGATCCCCAGTAAAGGAATAGACTTCTGTAGGGGTATCAAGGAAAACCCACAACGTTTAGCAAAATCATAATCCATCAGGTTAATAGCTGCTCCAGAATCAACGAAAGCCTGAGCAGAAAATGAGGACAGAGAGCATATCAGAGTGACAGTTAATAAAAACTTAGTCTGAACACTACCCAAGACAACTGAGCGTGCAAAATGTCTTCCCCGCTTAGGGCAGACTGAAATAGCATGAGAGGCATCACCACAGTAGAAACATAACCCATTGCGCTTTCGAAACTCATGACGCTGTGCCCCAGACACCACTCCATCACACTGCATGGGCTCAGCAGCTGGCTCACAAGGCAACACCACTCCACGCATACTTCTCCGCTCACGCAAACGTCTGTCAATTTGAATCGCCAATGACATAGAATCATTGAGACCAGAGGGGACAGGGAATCCCACCATAACATCCTTTACATTATCCGACAGACCCTTCCGGAAAAGGGCCGCCAAAGCGTCGTCATTCCATTTGGTCAGGACTGCCCACCTACGGAATCTCTGACAGTATAACTCAGCGTCATCAAGCCCCTGATTTAATGCCAACAAGGCTTTTTCAGCTTGATCAGTGACATTAGGCTCATCGTACAATAACCCCAAAGCCTGAAAAAATGCATCAACATCACTCAAAACAGGATCCCCAGGTATCAGGGAAAAAGCCCAATCCTGAGGATCGCCGCGCAGGAGAGAGATGATAATTTGAACCTGCTGCGCTGCGTTTCCTGAGGACTTAGATTTTAAGGCAAGAAACAATTTACAATTATTTTTGAAATTCTGAAACTTAGCTCGATCCCCTAAAAACAAATCTGGCATGGGGATCCTAGGTTCCACAACAGGCAACCTAGCAAGATATGCAGCAATACTCTGAACCTCAGTGGCAAGCTGATCCACACGGCCAGACAACTGTGCAAACTCCATTGGGAGAAAAGATCCTCCCCAGCACCCAGAGATACAGAGGGAAAAAAAAAAAAAAATGCAACAAACAGAAAAATATCTCTGACAACTTTTCTTCCTTCAAAATATTTTTTCCCTTCTGTGAGTACCATACAATTTTTAAGGCCGGTGATACTGTTATGTTACGGTAGCTGAGGAGTGCAGGCAAAAAAGGAAATACACCAGAGCAGTTGGAATCTATGAGATTGCAGTACCCTGACTAACCACCGCAACTAGAGGCAGCCGTGGAGCGTTCCTACGTTGGTCCTAGACGCCTCGTCACAGCCTGAGAAACTAACTACACCTAAAGATAGAAATAGGAAAGCTATCTGCCCCGGAGCAGAACCCCAAAGATAATAGAAAGCCCCCAAACATGTAATGGCGGTTAGACAAGATGAAATACTGACACAGAAAGAAAATAGTATGAGCAAACGCTGGGGCCCAAACTATCTAAATAGAAAAGAACAGGAAGGGTACTTACTGCAATCCCAGAAAACCCTGAAAAACACCAACTCTACTAATTTCAAAATCACCTGAGATCACACGACCTCTACCACCTAAATTAGTTCTCTGGTGTAACAAAAACAGCAGCCACTGAAAAAACTGGAAAAAGCAAAAGTACAAAACACAGTGGCTGGACTAAACTGAGAGGACAAAAGCCCCCGGAGGGGACCCAGAAGGCCCCCACAGAAGTGCAGGACCAAATGCAAAAATATAGCAAAAACACAAAATAAGAAATTGTCTTATCTGATAGCAGGAGATGCAGACACGACACAGCAGGCTACAAGGGAAACTGGAAAGAAGGATTCAGACCAGAACAATTGATCACCGGCAACCCTGATGGGAAAATGATTCCCTTAAATAAGACCAATCAGTAACACCTGATTCCCAGTCCTCACAATCCTCACTAGTACCGCTTGTAACCACCAGAGGGAGCCTCTGCTCAGAACTCATCTCAAACCCATTCACAACACCTAGGTGCCTCCATCTCGGTATCCGAGTTCCAGCAACGTCTGCTGGTCCTTGGTAGTGCTTTGGAGCACAGGTACCTCCTGCTTAGTAACCGTGTCCCAGTAACATCAGCTGGTACAAGGTTGTGCTACAAATACAAGATACAGAACAAGAGACACAAGAACAATAAGCAGAAGATCTAAAGGCAGAAGAACATGAAGTATAAGACCAAAATGAAGAGCAAAATATATGCTCTAAATTATAAGCAGAAGAAGACTAAGCAGTGTATGGGGGTGAGTCCGTTCCTCCTCGTGGTGCCCCTGGTAAATGCCTGATGCTGCAGGCTAAACTGAACACGGACAAATACTGTTGTAATTTAAATCTTTTGTGGCAGCAAGAACGGAACGATGAAAAAATCATACTTTTACAGATTACAAGTACAGGAATCTATGTCACAAATAGAATATGATGAAGAAGATGAAGGACTATAATATGAAGAAGAATAATAGTTTAAAAAGAACAATATGAGTAATGTTAACAAAAACATGAAAAGCAAGAAGTTTTAGAAGAAGATAAAGAAGGTGAAAATGAAGAATAATTTGATGACAAAGATGATGCTGCTGAAGATTATGAAGGAGAAAGTGTGTCAAAAGTTAAAAAGGTGAAGAGCATGGAAGTTGTGAAACATACATATTTGCCAAAATAGAAAAAAGGTTAACAACATTGTCAATTTCTTCGTCAATCCGAACGTATTTCCTAAAAAAAAAAAATTAATGCTATTCCATTGGATTGGGTTAAACCTCTATGCCTTTAATGTCTCCTCAACCTCCCCCAATACATTGTACATTACTCTTTGTTGTTTTCCTTCATGTACAATTAACCTACAAGGCTAGAATGGGGTTTTTTTAATTTCGATATTTTGTTCCCATAGACTTACATTGGACTTCCGGTATCGGTATCGGGTATCGCCGATATTTTTTGGGTATCGGCGATACCATTCCGATTCCGATACTTTTGGATATCGGAAAGTATCGCTCAACTCTACTAGTGAATATAGGGGTGTCCTCTGTGCATGATCCTTGTGGTCAGTGCGGTTACATGTCTTGCTCTCACCTCAGCACGGCTGTTATGCCCTGCAGTAACCGATAATTCACGGATATGAATAAGCACTGTATAATAAATCTATTCTGTGCTGGAGCTAAAGGACAACTGAACAGTATCACTGATTTCCTGATCGTCTTCTGGCAGCAAATTGTTTTTTTCCACCTAATTCGAGAGTAGCATTGTATGTAGACAGAGACAGAGACCCTGATTGCAGTGGTGTGTCACTGGGCTGCTTGCTGTAGTTCTTATAAAATTATGGTTTTATCAGCAGGAGATTATCACTACAGGACTATTAAATCTGCTGACATGAAGTCCTCTATATTCAAATGCTCTGTATAACCCGTCCCCACCAGTGATTGGCTGCTTTCTGTATATATACAGAGAAAGCAGGCCAATCTGTGGTGTGGGCGCAGTTATACAGAGCTCAGCATTCAGAGAACTGCTAGATCTGCTGCACAAAAAATAGGGATTTTATTGAAACAGCAGAAAGCAAGTAAGTGATACATCACTGGAATCAGGGTTTCTGCCCCTACATCATGCTGCCCTCAGATGGAGTAGCAAAAACCTGGTGATAGATTTCCTTTAATGCTCAACAAGGACTAATCATTTGTGATATTTTGCATATTTTATGTTCCTCTGCCTCTTTTAATGCTTTTCCAACTAACACAAATAACTGAAATTAAAAGACATTTTATTTTTTTACAAATTAAGTGGAGGAAAAAATATGATGACATCTCTTTGAAATGTGCATTTTTAAAATAATTACTGTCCTTTGTCTAACACTGAAATCAGCCTGAAGGTAAAGGGCTCAGGGAGATGTAGAAGCCTCCAATGGAGCCTAAACCTCACTCCTGGAGGAAGAGGAGGACTCTGATCTCATCTGCACTTGGAGGACTGGTATCTCCATATATCCTTTGTGTAGGGGGTCGTTGTATAGATTTCATGCATAATGGGAAACTGGGGATTATATAGTGATGTAAAGATTGTGGCAGTAGGGGCTCCATTGTCTCTGGATCAGAACGGCGCCAACACATGGAATTGCTAACAAGTTCAACTTTTACCTGTACCTGCATCCTCAGAACATTGATTTAGTTTCAAACTATAGAAAACATTGACATTGGCTCCTGAATCCCAACTTATATTGTCATAGACTTTTTAATAAAGTTTATCCAGCTCCAGAAGTCCATGTAAGAACTTCCAGGCTTTATTTGGTTCATAAATTAATTTATAAATAGAAAGCGCAAAAACATCAGCTCAAAATATACAGTATACACAACTTCAGGAGGAAGATGTGAGGTAAGACGATAAATTGCAAAGCATATAAAGATAAAACTCAAATTTTTATTGTTATTTATCAATAAAAATTAGTTTCATGATAAATCAAGCTTCTGGAACAGAAAAGAAGCACGAGAGCATGGAACCAAAAGGATAAATATGGATAATCATTTGCTCAAAAATATTCAATGGACCCAGATAAAAAAAAACTTAGATTAGAATTGTAAAGTTATGCATTGGATGAAAATAAATCAATGCTAATTCAAAATATAAAGTGCATAATACATAGTGCAAAATTTTCATTATGAATTAGTATAATATCATGGTAAACATAACCAATCCTGTATGTAGGAAAAAGTGACAAGTGCATAAACAAAAATGGCCCATGTATATCTTTCAATAGAGATTTAGCCAAAGTAAATGCAAGACACAAGATTAGTAGGTAAATTCAAGAGAATACCTATAAAGTGCTTAGTGCAAAGGTTCCAGCTGCCACGTGCTTCCACCCCGACAGCGCCGTTTCACTAGAGTGCTTCCTAGTAGTCACTTTTTCCTACATGCAGGATTGGTTATGTTTACCATATATTATACTAATTCAGAATGAAAATTTTGCACTATGCATTATGTACTTTATCTGCTAACCCTCCTCTTCCCTCCGCTCCCCCCGCTTTCTGATCACCCCCCACCTTCCGATCACCCCCTGGTACTTTCTGAGGCCCGATGTCCCTCCAGTTTTCCCGCCATCTTCCTCCATGGGCGCCGCCATCTTTCAAAATGGAGGCCGGCAGATTCATTCATTCATCGCAGGTACATTTTGATCACTGTGATAGACCCTATCACAGTGATCAAAATAAAAAGTAAATAACCCCCTTTATCACCCCCATAGGTAGGGACAAATAATAAAATAAATAAAATATATTTATTTTTATTTTTCCATTAGGGTTAGGTAGAATTAGGGCTAGAATTAGGGTTGGAATTAGGGTTAGGGTTGCAATTAGGGTTAGGGTTGCAATTAGGGTTGGGGTTGGAATTAGGGTCAGGTTTGGAATTAGAGTTAGGGTTGGGATTAGGGTTAAGATTAGGGTTAGGGGTGTGTTGGGGTTAGGGTTGGGATTAGGGTCAGGTTTGTGGTTAGGGTTAGGGTTGGGATTAGGGTTAGGGTGTGTGTTGGGGTTAGGGTTGGGTTTAGGGTTAGGGGTGTCTTGGGGTTAGGGTTGTGGTTTGGGGTTAAGGTTGGAGTTAGAATTGAGGGGTTTCCACTGTTTAGGCACATCAGGGGCTCCCCAAATGCGACATGGCACCACCATTGATTCCAGCCAATTTTGCGTTAAAAAATTTAACTGGTGCTCCCTCGCTTCCAAGCCCCGACGTGTGCTCTAACAGTGGTTTACCCCAACTTATGAGGCATCAGCACACTCAGGAAAAATTGCACAACAACTTTGGGGGTCTAATTTCTCCTTTTACCTTTGGGAACATTAAAAATTAGGGGCTAAAAATTATTTTTGTGGAAAACAAATGATTTTTTACTTTCACGGCTCTTCTGTGAGGCACTTGGGGGTTCAAAGTGCTCACCACACATCTATATAAGCTACTTGGGAGTCTAGTTTCAAAAATGGCATTACAAAACGTCACTACTTCCCTTCCGAGCCCCGACGTGTGCCCATACAGTGGTTTTCTCCCACATATGGGGTATCAGGACAAATTGGACAACAACTTTTGGGGTCCTATTTCTCCTGTTATCCTTGGGAAAATAAAAAATTGGGGACTAAAAGATCATGTTTGTGGAAAAATATGATTTTTTATTTTCACGCTCGGGCGTTATAAACTTTAGTGAAACACCTTGGGGTTCAAAGTTCTCACCACACATCTACATAAGTTTCTTGAGGGGTCTAGTTTCCAAAATAATGTCATTTGTGGGGTTTCCACTGTTTAGGCACATCAGGTGCTCTCCAAACGCGACATGGTGTCCAGCCAATTCTGCCTTGATAAAGTCAAACGGCGCTCCTTCCCTTCCAAGCTCTGCCATGCACCCAAACAGTGATTTACCCCCTCATATGGGGTATCAGCGTACTCAGGACAAATTGCACAATAACTTTTGGGGGCTTGTTACCCTTGGGAAAATAAAAATTGGTGTGAAAAGATAATTTTTGTGGAAAAAATATGATTTTTTAATTTTACGGCTCTACGTTATAAACTTGTGTGAAGCACTTGGGGGTTCAAAGTGCTCACCACAGATCTAAATAAGTTCCTTAGGGGGTCTAGTTTCTAAAATGGGGTCACTTGTATGGGGTTTCCACTGTTTAGGCACATCAGGGGCTCTCCAAATGCAACATGGTGTCCAATCTCGATTCCAGGCCAATTTTGGTTTGAAAAAAATCAAATGGCACTCCTTCCCTTCCGAGCTCTGCCGTGTGCCCAAACAGTGGTTCCCCCCACATATGGGGTATTAGCGTACTCAGAACAAATTGGACAACTTTTGTAGTCCAATTTCTCCTGTTACCCTTGGGAAAATAAAAAATTGGTGACTAAAAGATCATTTTTGTAGGAAAAAAATTGGACTTTTTATTTTCATGTCCGGACATTATAAACTTCTGTGAAGCACTTGGGGGTTCAAATTGCTCACCACAGATCTAGATAAGTTTCTTAGGGGGTCTAGTTTCCAAAATGGGGTTACTTGTGTGGGGGTTTCCACTGTTTAGGCACATCAGGGGCTCTGCAAACTGAACATGACACCCATCAAAGTCTGCATTCTAAAATGTCATTACTTCCTTTCCGAGCCCTGCCATGCACCGTTTTTCCCCCACATATAGGGTATCAGCGTACTTAGGACAAATTGGACAACAACTTTTGGGGTTCAATTTCCTTGGGAAAAATCAAAAATTTGGGACTAAAAATTTTTTGTGGAAAGTTTTTTTTTTGCAAACCCAGGCATTATAAACTTTAGGGAAACACTTGGGGGTTCAAAGTGCTCACAACAGATCTAGATAAGTTCCTTAGGGGGTCTAGTTTCCAAAATGGTGTCACTTGTGGGGGGGTTCCACTGTTTAGTCACATCAGGGGCTCTCCAAATGCAACATGGAGTCCAATCTCAATTCCAGCGAATTTTGGTTTGAAAAAGTCAAACGGCGCTCCTTCCCTTCTGAGCCCTGCCGTGCGCCCAGACAGTGGTTTTCCCCCACATATGGGGTATCGGTGTACTCAGGAGAAATTGCAAAACAACTTTATCTATCCATTTTCTCCTTTTAACCTTGTAAAAATAAAAAATTGTTTGTAAAAGATCATTTTTGTGACTAAAAAGTTAAATGTTCATTTTTTCCTTCCACGTTGCTTCAGCTCCTGTGAAGCACCTGAAGGGTTAATAAACTTCTTGAATGTGATTTTGATCAGCTTGAGGGGTTCAGTTTTTAGAATGGTGTCACTTTTGGGTATTTTCAGCCATATAGACCCATCAAACTGACTTCAAGTGTGAGGTGGTCCCTAAAAAAAATGGTTTTGTAAATTTTGTTTTTCCCAAATTGTGCTGATGTAAAGTAGACATGTGGAAAATGTTATTTATTAACTATTTTGTGTGACAAAACTCTCTGGTTTAACAGAAGAAAAGTTCAAAATTTGAAAATAGCGAAATTTTTAAAATTTTCGCCAAATTTCCAATTTTTTCACAAATGAACGCAAAAATTATTGACCTAAATTTACCATTAACATGAAGCCCAATATGTCACTAAAAACAATCTCAGAATTGCTAGGATCCGTTGAAGCGTTCCTGAGTTATTACCTCATAAAGGGACACTGGTCAGAATTGCAAAAAATGGCCAGGTCATTAAGGTCAAAATAGTCTGGGTCATGAAGGGGTTAAATCCTTCATCCATCAAATTTTTGTTCATTTTTGAGTTCCAAGCTCTTGCCGACTGCTTAAGTCCATAGAGAGATTTTTGCATTTTACAAACAAGGTGCTTTTCACCCTTTTTAATAAATCCCACGGGTTGGCTCATGTACAACTCTTCTTCAATGTCACCATGTAGGAAGGCTGTTTTGATGTCAAAATGTCTCACTGTCATCTGTTGAACTGCAGCTACGGACATTAAAGTTCTGAGTGTGGTTTGCTTCGCATCTGGAGAAAATGTAGCATCATAATCTTCATCATACTTTTGCAAGTAACCTTTTGCGACCAATCTTGCCTTAAACCGGTGAACTTTACCTTCTGATTCATATTTGTTTTTGAAGACCCACTTACATCCGATAGCTCTTTTTGCTTGTGGTAGATCAGTAAGCTCCCATGTCTGGAGTTGGTGAAGGGACTCCATCTCTTCATTAGCAGCATTTATCCACTTTTTGCATCTCTTGCCATGACTGTGGCTAAGGCTCAGGAAGTGTTCTGACTATATAAGAAAGGCGTCTAGCTAGGATACCTTTGTTTGGCCTTTCTGATCTCATGAATGGAGGTTGACTTGGTTCTTCTGTCTTCCTTGGTGGCTTCAGAGCTTATTCACACTTCAGTGTTTTCCTTTTCGGTGTCTGGGTTTGGAGATTGAAATTCTTGTTCTTGCTTCTTAGGTTGAATAACTGGTGTAACTTCATGGAATTTGAGCGATCAGAGTTTTCATCAATCACTACATCACTGATGATTGTTACTGTGTTGGTCTCTGGGTGCAGGATTCTGTATCCCTTTTGAGTTTCGCTATAGCACACCAGGACTCCTTGCTTGGCATGTGATTCCCACTTGGAACATTTTTCTTTGGGAACTGTAACGACCCTGTCAGCACCAGCTGAGCAGGGTAACTCACCCACCAATAAGAGGGGGCTCGAGGTCCGGCGTCACGGAGGGGTATGTACGGACGAGACCTAAGGAGAGTGGTACATCAGGTTGCTGTGAGGTACTGGGAGCGACAGGACCTGCGGTCACGTGACCGATTGTCAAAGGAGTGGGCGGAGCTATCGCAGTACAGGATGGACAGACAGAGAATTGTCAGGACGTAGCCAAGAGGTAATATACAGAGAGTGGTGCAGTACAAGAGGGACGGGTAGAGAATTGTCAGGACATAGCCAAGAGGTAATACACACAGAGTGGCGCAGTACAAGAGGGACGGGCAGAGAATTGTCAGGACATAGTCATGAGGTCAATCACAGAGAGAGTGGCGCAGTACAAGAGGGGCAGGCAGAACTCTTAACGGGACAAAGCCAAATCAAAACCGAACAGACACAGAAAAGCACAGGCACAAAGCACAGGCACAAACACAACAGGGTCACACACTCGGCCAAGGGTGAGAGTATAAGCAACAAGGGATGGCCCCACAATGAGGCGATAAGAAGCCTCCCAGAATCCCAGAGTGAGGCCATCCAAATTAACCCTTAACCTACCTTTTCCCACAAACTCAGCAAACCATGACAGGAACATACAGTACAAACCAAAAGTTTGGACACACCTTCTCATTCAACGATTTTTCTGTATTTTCACGACTATGAAAATTGTAGAATCACACTGAAGGCATCAAAACTATGAATTAACACATGTGGAATTATACATTACACTTTACAAAAAAGTGTGAAACAACTGAAAATATGTCTTATATTCTAGGTTCTTCAAAATAGCCACCTTTTGCTTTGATTACTGCTTTGCACGCAGAAAAGGTGAACGGATGGACTCTACATGCCTGTTTCCCACCGTGAAGCATGGAGGAGGTGGTGTGATGATGTGGGGGTGTTTTGCTGGTGACACTGTTGGGGATTTATTCAAAATTGAAGGCATACTGAAGCAGCATGGCTACCACAGCATCTTGCAGCAGCATGTTATTCCATCCGGCTTGCGTTTAGTTGGACCATCATTTATTTTTCAACAGGACAATGACCCCAAATACACCTCCAGGCTGTGTAAGTGCTATTTGACCAAGAAGGAGAGTGATGGGGTGCTACGCCAGATGACCTGGCCTCCACAGTTACCAGACCTGAACCTAATCGAGATGGTTTGGGGTGAGCTGGACCGCTCACCACTTCAATTTTGAATAAATCCCCAACATTGTCACCAGCAAAGCACCCCCACACTATCACACCACCTCCTCCATGCTTCACGGTGGGAACCAGGCATGTAGAGTCCATCCATTCACCTTTTCTGCGTGCAAAGCAGTCATCAAAGCAAAAGGTGGCTACTTTGAAGAACCTAGAATATAATACATATTTTCAGTTGTTTCACACTTTTTTGTAAAGTGTAATGTATAATTTCACATATGTTAATTCATAGTTTTTATGCCTTCAGTGTGATTCTACAATTTCCATAGTCATGAAAATACAGAAAAATCTTTGAATGAGAAGGTGTGTCCAAACTTTTGGTCTGTACTGTACGTAAATGGTTTACCTCCAAATATCCTGATGTGCTTCAGGTTAGGCTTCTCACAGTTCCATAGCTCATATGGAGTTTTATTTGTGGCTTTACCTGGCACTCTGTTTTGAAGTTAGCAAGTTGTCATGATGGCTTCTCCCCAATACGTTGTAGGTAGATTCACATCAAACAACATACTTCTTCCTCTTTCACAGAAAATATGGGTCTTTCTCTCTGCAATGCCATTTTGTTCTGGGTTATGTGGAATGGTAGTCTGGAACACGATTGCATTCTTTTTCAATATGGTTTGCATCTTACCACTTGTATATTCGGCTCCATTATCTGCACGCAGGGCTTTTGACATTCTTCCAAATTTGTTAAACATTACAGCAAGACATTCTTCAAGTTTCTGTGGAACTTCATCCTTACTGTGATGCAGACAGGCGACTGTATATCTGGAGTAGTCATCAATAAATGTGAGAAAATATCTCTTCTTGCTAGGAGTTTGAACACTCATTGGACCACATACATCTGTATGTATCACATCCAGAGGCTGTGCAGATCTAGTGGTTCTTAATTTAGGAAAGGATTTTCTGGACATTTTCCCTTTAAAACAGCTAGTGCACTTCGTCATTTGACTACACTGGTTGATTTCAATACGATTTGCAAGTTAAGCTAGCATCCTTACTGCTTCGGGGTCTCTGTGCCCAAGACTTCTGTGCTATACATGGATACAGTTCTTATGCAGATCTTGTCTAGCAATGTACACTCTTTCTTTGCATTTTAGCTGATAAAGTTCATCTTGGATTTTTCCTTCTGCAAGACTGTGACCATTCTTTGAGATGATGCAGCTGTTATCTATAAAAGTAACTACATTCCACTTTTGTGTGAGCTTCTTTACTAACAGAAGATTGCTTTCAAGGCTGGGAACATAGAGAACATCCTTTTATTGGGATCTTTCTTCTTTGTGCTGAGGAAACTGCACAGTGGAGGTAGCATCTCCTACTCCTTCTGAAGTCACATAGTGACCATTAGCTAAGATGACCTTTTCTGACTTGCTTTCATTAAGGTTCGTGAAGAAATCCTTGTTATTTGTCATATGACTGCTTGCACTAGAATCTATACACCATAAATGCTTTGCAGATGAGTCTGTACTGGCATTAAATGCAGCTTCAACACATGCAGAATCTTTCTTTACAGCTGTTTTAATCCTTTGATGACTGTTCTGCTTTTTAAACTGACTCATTCTTGCTTTCCAAATTCTGCAGTCTGCTTTAAGGTGGCCGGGCTTTTAACCGACAAAACATTCACAAATTTCTCTTAAATTGCTCTTATATTTAGGGAAATCCTGTGTCTTTAATGTTGTTTCTGCTCTGGATTCATTACTGCTGCTTACATGCTGCATTTTTCTGTTGAATTCATCCACAAGATTGCCATTAACATACTCTAGTGTCAGCTCATCATCTGGCCGTGCATCTAATGCAGTCACGAGTGTCTCATAACTCTCTGGAAGACCACTTAATAGAAGTGCAGCAACATGAAAATCTTTAATTTCTTCTCCCATACCCCTGAGACGCTCCACAATCTCTAGGGTGTTTCTTATATAGTCCTGAATATTCTGTCCATCACTTAGCTTAGACTGATGCAGCTTTCTCATGAGATAAAGCTTATTGCTGAGATTTGATTTTTCATGCCCTTCTGTAACTCATCCCACATCTCCTTTGCAGTTGCACACTGCATATACACACAATCTGATTATCATTTACACTGAGGGGAGGGAGATCATGCTTTGTACTTTTTGATCCTTCTCTAGCCAACCATCTGATAATGGATGAGGCACGTGTTCCTGAGTATATTTCCACGTACCTTCTCTTATGAACAGCATCTGCACCCTGACTTTCCAGGACTGGTAGTTCTGGTTAGTGAGGCTTGGCACTGAGAACTTGACAGGATTGCTGCTAGTGGACATCTTCTCTGTTGCTCTGTGCTGCTTTTGCTTTGGACTTCTGTTCCTGTGTTACTCTGGGGTTCTGTGTCACTCTGGGCCCATAACCTGTTGGCAGTGGATTATTCAG
The DNA here is from genome assembly GCA_033576555.1 of Oophaga sylvatica. Taxonomy (NCBI): domain Eukaryota; kingdom Metazoa; phylum Chordata; class Amphibia; order Anura; family Dendrobatidae; genus Oophaga; species Oophaga sylvatica. The sequence continues at coordinate 350,418,865 of JARQOD010000004.1, read as the reverse complement.
GATTCTCTTCAAGCGTGTGACAACAGAGCTTCTTTATTCAGGAACAAACAGGAACAATACATGACAAGCTCAATAGATCAGGAATAAATCATTTGTGTGTCCATATCTGTGCAGCATCTACAGCAGGCTGCTTCTCTCATACACAGGAAAAATAGGAAATACAGTCACATGCTCTCCCTGTGTGAGCCTCTGGGAGTTTGTTTTTGTTCTAACTTTGTCAACAGTGTTGTGAATGTGCTAAAAATGAGCAGAGGCTCCCTCTGGTGGTTACTGACAGTACTGAACCATTCAGCGAGGAATGGCAATCTGGGATCATGGACTGGTCTGATATAAGGGAGGTTCCCTCCCATGATGGTTGCCGGTGATCAATTGTTCTTGTCTCAATTGTGGTTCCTGGTTCATTTGGAAGCTTGCTGAGTCTTGCCTGCATCTTCTGCTATCAGATAAGATATTTTCTGCTTTTATTTTTGTGCTTGCTTTTTGCATTGTTCCCTGCACTTCTGTGGAGGTCAGCCAGGTCCCCTCCGGGGGGCTTGTGCTCCTCTCAGTTTATCTGGAGCCACTGTTGTTTGTTCATTTGCTTTTTCCTGTTTTTTCAGTGGCTGCGGCTTAGTTTTGTTACACCAGAGAACTAATTTAGGTGGTAGAGGTCGTGTGATCTCAGGTGTTTTTGCAATCAGTAGAGTTCGTATTTTTTAGGTTTTTTTTGGATTGCAGTGAGTATCCTTTCCTGTACTTTTCTGTCTAGACAGATTGGGCCCCAGCGTTTGCTCATTCTATTTTCTGTCTGTGTCCGTGTTTCTTCTTGTCTAACCGCCATTACATGTTTGGGGGCTTCCTATTTTCTTTGGGGATCTGCTCCGGGGCAGATAGCTTTCATCTTTCTGCCTTTAGGTGTAGTTATCTCTCAGGCTGTGACGAGGCGTCTAGGATCAACGTAGGAACGCTCCACGGCTACCTCTAGTTGTGTGGTTAGTTCAGGTAACTGCAATCCAATAGGTTCCAGCCTCTCTGGTGTATTGCCGTTTTTACTTACTCTCCTCAGCTACCAAAACATAACAGCATCACCGGCCGCCAATACTGAAAATTATATGGTACTCACAGAAGGGAAAAATAGTGTGGGAAAAAAAATTGTCAGAGTTGTCAGAGATTTTTTTTTTCCCCTCTTTTTCTCTGGGTGCTGAGGAAGATTTTATTTTTTTTCTCAATGGAGCTTGCACAGTTGTCTGGCCGTGTGAATCAGCTTGCCACTGAAGTTCGGAGTATTGCTACCTATCTTGCTGGGTTGCCGGTTGTGGATCCTAGGATTCCCATGCCAGATTTGTTTTTGGGGGATCTGGCTAAATTTCTGAATTTCAAAAATAACTGTAAGTTGTTTTTTGCCTTAAAGCCTAAGTTCTCAGGCAGGGCCGGCGTCAGCACCCGGCACACCCGGGCAAGTGCCGGGGCCCTGAGCAGGCGGGGGGGCCCACTCGCCGTCTGGCACCCCCACGCCCGTTAGCGGAGGAGAGCGGTGTCAGCGCCGCCACTGGGCCCCCCCTGCTTGCTCAGAGCCCCGGCAGCAGCTGGCACAATACTTACCTCTCCCGTGCCTCCGCTGCCGCAGCTCCGGGCTCCAGGGGGCGCCGGCGCTTCCTCTCACAGCAGCGCCGCTGAATGACGTCATCATTCAGCGGCCGGCTGTGGCAGAGAGCGCGGACGCTGGACAGGTGAGACGTGCGTGTGTGTGTCTCTGTGTGTGTCTGTGTGTATGTAGTGCGGTGCTTTGTGTGTGGTGTGTATGTATGTGAGAGAGTGCTTGTGTGCTGTGGTGCTGTCTGTGTGTGATGATGGGCAGCGATTGCTGATAATGGGGAGGCATTGATGATGATGGGGAGAAGATGATGATAATGGGCAGGCATTGATGATAATGGGCAGGCATTGATGATGGGGAGAAGATGATGATGGGCAGGCATTGATGATGATGGGGAGGCGATAATGATGATGGTGAGGGGATGATGATGATGGGCAGGCATTGATGATAATGGGGAGGCATTGATGATGAAAGGGAGGCGATAATGATGATGGGGAGGCGATGATGATGATGGGCAGGCATTGATGATAATGGGGAGGCATTGATGATGATGGGGAGGTGATAATGATGATGGGGAGGCGATGATGATGATGGGCAGGCATTGATGATAATGGGGAGGCATTGATGATGATGGGGAGGCGATAATGATGATGGGGAGGCGATGATGATGATGGGCAGGCATTGATGATAATGGGGAGGCCATGATGATGATGGGGAGGCCATGATGATAATGGGCAGGCATTGATGATGGGGAGGAGATGATGATGATGGGCAGGCATTGATGATGATGGGGAGGAGATGATGATGATAAGGAGGCAATCATGATGATGGGGAAGCAATCATGATGATAATGGGGAGTCTTTCCACAGCGCCCTTTCCTGAGCCGTAACAGTGCAGAACGCAGTACAGCGCAGAGGAGAGCTCCATATTTTGTATGGAGCATTATATGGGGACCAGTATCCTGTATGGAGCATTATATTGGGTCCAGTATTCTGTATGGAGCATTATTTTGGGTCCAGTATTCTGTATGGAGCATTATATGGGGGATGGGGGGTGACATCCTGCATGGGGTATTATATGGGTGATGAGGAGGAGACTGTGATGCCCATAATATTGTATGGAGGACTGTACTGTCCAGTCTGTTCTGTGTGCTGTGAGGATTTGGCGGTTTTTGAGCTATTGTACAATTTACAATAGATATCACTCATGTAATGGAAGAAGTGAAGTATTTGGCATTGTACTGTACCCATATTTCTCTGCTGTATCTGTGCATCATGAATCGTGGTCTGTGTTAAAGGGGCCCACTGAGGCTCTTTCACCCGGGGCCCATAAAAACCTGGAGCCGGCCCTGTCCTCAGGGAACGCAGCACAGCAGGTTCAAATTGTCATCTCTCTCCTGCGCTGCGATCCTCAGGATTGGGCTTTTTCCCTGACACCTGGGGATCCTGTTTTGAATGATATTGATGCATTTTTTCTGGCTCTGGGGTTATTGTACGATGAACCTAATGTCACTGATCAAGCTGAAAAAACCTTGTTGGCATTAAATCAGAGTCTTGAAGACGCTGAGTTGTACTGTCAGAAATTCCGAATGTGGGCAGTCCTGACCAAATGGAATGATGATGCTTTGGCAGCCCTTTTTTGGAAGGGGCTGTCAGAGAATGTAAAGGATGTTATGGTGGGATTCCCTGCTCCCTCTGGTCTCAATGATTCTATGTCATTGGCTATTCAAATTGACAGATGTTTGCATGAGCACAGAGCTATTGGTGAGATGGTGTTGCCTTGTGAGCCAGCTTCTGAGTGTTATGATCTGCTACAAGCACTAAGGAAAGGTGGGAATTCTGTCCCTACAATAGGACTGAGCTGGATCCCTACGATGTAACGGGGAACCTGATCCTGCGACCAGACCCGCTAAAGTCCTCAGCTAGTCTGAACGAAGACCTATAGTTGCGAGGGAGGAATCCCTACAAGATCTAGGGACTGGGTGAAAAGGTGGACACCTCCTAACAGAAAGTGTAGCAGGGAATATAAAACAGAAAACAAATACTAAGAGATCCTAAGATCAAGCAAAACTGACAGAGTAAGGCACCTAAGCACCCGGCTAGCTTAAGAGTAGATAATACAATGAAGTCCAGCAAAGCCAGTAGGGCGGAGCCAGACTAAATAGGGTAAAAAGGTCACGTGACCAGCAAACTGAAACAAAATCTAACAAGAGGGTTCTAACAGTACCCTCCCTTCTAAGAGGATCCTCCGGATCCCCTAGGACTTAGGCTTATCCGAAACCTCTTGTGAAACGCTCTAACAAGTCTAGACGCAGAAACATCATCCGCCCTCACCCATGAGTTATCATCGGGTCCATAACCCTTCCAAGCGACGAGGTACTGCAAACCCCCTCTATACCGTCTAGAATTTAGGATGCGGGAAATCTCATATTGCCCGTCCTCCACCACCAGGGGAACAGTGGCCGAGACGTCTCCATCTGAGACCTCAGCTTTTTTCAAGAGAGAAACATGAAACACCGGATTAATCTTCCAGGAGGTGGGAAGCTCCAACTTAACAGCAGATTGGTTAATAACCTGAAGCACCTTAAAGGGCCCTACAAACTTGGGACCCAATTTCTTAGACGGAATCCTCAAGCGCAGATTCTTAGAGGAAAACCAGACCATGTCACCAATAGCAAACAAAACCTCTTGTCGTTTTCTATCAAAATACACTTTGGATCTTTTGTTAGCCTCCTGAAGATTACCACGCACATCAGTCCAAACTCTCTCCAACACACCAGAAAAATTCTCCTCTTCAGGTACAGCCGATCCCAACTTGGAAAATGACCCAAAAGACGGATGTCTCCCAGTACAACAAAAAAAAGGCGAACAACCAGCAGAAGCGGATGTATGATTGTTAAGAGCAAACTCAGCAAGTGGCAGAAACTCAGACCACCCCTCTTGATTATCAGTCACAAAACAACGCAAGAACTGCTCAACATCCTGGTTTTTCCTTTCTGTCTGGCCATTAGACTCAGGATGATATCCGGATGAAAACGACAAATGAACTCCCAACCTGTCACAAAAGGCGCGGCAAAAACGAGCCACAAACTGAGGTCCATTATCAGAAACAATGTCAGTAGGAACACCATGTAGTCTGACTATTTCCTTGACAAAGGCCTTAGCGAGAGTCTTAGCGCAGGGCAATTTGATGAAAGGAACCAAGTGACACATCTTGCTAAAACGGTCCACGACCACCCAGATGACAGTGAAACCCTCAGAGGGGGAAGGTCAGTAATAAAGTCCATAGCCAAATGTGTCCAAAGTGCACTAGGGACCTCCAGAGGGCAAAGCAACCCTGCAGCAGGAGTATGAGAAGACTTAGATCTAGCACACACAGTGCATTGACGCACCCACTTAATGACTTCCTTCTGCCATCCAGGCCACCAAAAGCTGCGACCCACAAGTCTCTTGGTCTCAGAGATTCCAGGATGACCTGCCAACCGAGAGTCATGACATTCAACAAACAAATCTCTCCTCAGGGTACCAGGCACAAACAACCTCCCATGCGGCGTGTTAGATGGGGCATTCTCCTGTGCTTTAAGAATCTCATCTTCCAACACGGAGTCCAAAAGCGCAATAACAACCCCCTCTTGCAAAATGTTTTCCTCCTCCTCAGTACCCACCATAGGAGAAAAGCTGCGAGACAAAGCATCAGCTTTAACATTTTTAGTACCTGGGATGTAAGTAACGGTAAAATTAAAGCGTGAGAAAAACAGTGCCCACCTAGCCTGACGGGCATTCAAGCGTTTGGCAGCATCAAGGTAGATCAGATTTTTATGATCGGTGAAGACTTGAACGGGAAATTCCGCTCCCTCCAAAAAATGACACCAGTGTTCAAATGCGAGTTTAATTGCCAACAATTCCCGATTACCGATATCATAATTTAGTTCAGACTCAGAAAATTTCTTTGAAAAAAAAGCACAGGGATGTACTCCATCCGTCTTTTCCTGAGACAACACCGCGCCGACCCCCACAGAAGAAGCATCAACCTCAACCAAAAATGGTTTAGTCACATCAGGCTGCGTAAGGATGGGAGCAGAGCTGAACCTCTCCTTTAGCAACACAAAAGCCTCAATGGCCTCAGTAGTCCACTGAACCGCATCAGCACCTTTCCTGGTGAGATTGGTCAGAGGTTTGGCAATCACAGAAAAAATTTTATGAATTTTCTATAATAATTGGCGAACCCCAAAAACCTCTGTATTGATTTCACACCAATAGGTCTAGGCCAATCCTGCACAGCTTGCACTTTCACAGGGTCCATCTCAAAACCTTCACTGGAGACAATGTAGCCCAAAAAACTAAGTCTCTGTACAGCGAACTCACATTTTTCTAGTTTGGCAAAAAGTGAATTATCACTCAGTAACTGTAATACTTCACGCACACTCCTCCAATGAGACTCCAAATCCGGTGAATAAATCAAAATGTCATCCAAATACACAACCACACTTCTGCCGATCAAAGGTCTAAGGATGTCATTAATAAGATTCTGAAAAAATGCCGGAGCACTGGAAAGTCCAAAAGGCATGACCAGATTCTCAAAATGACCCAGTGGAGTGTTAAACGCAGTCTTCCATTCATCCCCCTCCTTCATGCGCAACAAATTGTATGCCCCTCGAAGATCAATTTTCGAGAACCACTTAGCCCCCACTAACTGATTAAACAAATCAGGAATCAATGGCAGTGGGTAAGGATTGCGTACAGTAATCTTATTAATCTCACGAAAGTCTAGACAAGGCCGTAAACCGCCGTCCTTTTTTTTAACAAAAAAAAATCCAACCGCCACAGGAGATTTGGAAGGCCTAATGTGACCAGCGGCCAAGCTTGTCTGTATGTATTCCTCCAAAGCCTTTCTCTCAGGAATAGTCAAATTAAATAAACGACTTTTAGGAAGAGTTGCTCCAGGGACAAATTCAATCGCACAATCATAATCTCTATGAGGAGGCAATACCTGCGATTCCTTAGCAGAAAAAACTTTCCAAAAATCCTGAATAGGTACAGGTAACTCCCCCTTAACTACAGCAGCAATACGCCCGTTACAACACTTGTCATAACACTTAGGACTCCAGGACTTAATTTCATTGGTAGACCAATTCAGTACTGGATTGTGCAATTTTAACCAGGGTAACCCCAAAATCACCGGTGAGGGCAAATTATTCAAAACTACCAAATCCAAATTCTCTTGATGAACACCATTAATAGTAAGAGGAAATTCACAGATGTGGTGAGTAACATTTTTCAAGGGAGAGCCATCCACAGACACCACATTAATAGGAGAAGACAGAAGTTTGGGTTTTAATTTTAGTTTTTCCAAAAATTTCCCATCAATCACATTGAGAGTTGAACCACAATCCACAAATACCCGAAACTCCATTAATTCCTCCTCACCAGCAGTGGTAGCAGAAAGAAAGACACCTTTATTGTTTAAACAAGCTATGCGGGCGACACTGACCTCATTTTTTTTTTCTCTTTATTCATTCGAAGCACACAGTTCTTAATGAAATGCTCAGATTTACCACAGTAGAAACACAAACCTTGAGCAAATCTGCGTTCTTTTTCCCGAGAGTGAAGTGCCATTGCTCCAATTTCCATCGGCTCTGCAATGTCAGTACATTCCTTCTCCAAACCTGGAGCTGACAAAGCAGACTTACTCTCATTAACCCTTGCACGCAGTCTCCTATCCACCCGTATGGCCAATTGCATAGCCTCTTGCAAGTTACCAGGTATAGGATAAGCAATCAGCAAATCTTTAACCCTTTCACTTAATCCTGCAAGAAATAAACTTTTCAAAGCTGAATCGTTCCAGCCCACCTGAGTGGACCATCTACGGAAGTGAGTACAATATTTTTCCACATTACCCGATCCCTGTCTCAAACGTCTCAGCTCTGTCTCAGCTGATGAAACACGATCCGGATCGTCATACAACAACCCCAAAGCAGAAAAAAAAACATCCACTGATCCAAAGCATGGATCACTAGGCTGCAGAGAAAAGGCCCAGTCCTGAGGTTCTTTGCGCAAAAGTGACATTATAAACCCTATGCGCTGTGATTCATCACCAGAGGATCTGGGTCTCAAACGAAAATACAACAAGCAAGCATTTTTAAAAGAAAAAAAATCTTGTTGTTCACCAAAAAATAAATCAGGCAAACGTACCTTTGGCTCCACGAAATGTGCTCCAGAACAACTACTCACGTGTTGCTGGATTTCAGCCACCTCCAGAGAGAGACCCTGCAGGCGTTCAGCCAAATCCCGAACCGACACCATGATGAAAACAGAAAATCTTTCCTTAGAGATTTTTTTTTTTTTTTTATTTCTTGGCTGGACTTACTGTTATGATCTGCTACAAGCACTAATGAAAGGTGGGAATTCTGTCCCTACAATAGGACTGAGCTGGATCCCTACGATGTAACGGGGAACCTGATCCTGCGACCAGACCCGCTAAAGTCCTCAGCTAGTCTGAACGAAGACCTATAGTTACGAGGGAGAAATCCCTACAAGATCTAGGGACTGGGTGAAAAGGTGGACACCTCCTAACAGAAAGTGTAGCAGGGAATATAAAACAGAAAACAAATACTAAGAGATCCTAAGATCAAGCAAAACTGACAGAGTAAGGCACCTAAGCACCCGGCTAGCTTAAGAGTAGATAATACAATGAAGTCCAGCAAAGCCAGAAGGGCGGAGCCAGACTAAATAGGGTAAAAAGGTCACGTGACCAGCAAACTGAAACAAAATCTAACAAGAGGGTTCTAACACTGAGCGCATGCAGTGTGATAGAGTGACTTCTGGGGCACAGCGTCATGAGTTTCGAAAGCGCAATGGGTTATGTTTCTACTGTGGTGACGCCTCTCATGCTATTTCAGTCTGCCCTAAACGGGGAAGACGTTATGCACGCTCAGTTGTCTTGGGTAGTGTTCAGACTAAATTTTTGTTGACTGTTACCCTGATTTGCTCCCTGTCCACATTTTCTGCTCAGACTTTTGTTGATTCAGGAGCAGCTATTAACCTGATGGATTTTGACTTTGCCAAACGTTGTGGGTTTCCCATGATACCCCTGCGGAAGTCTATTACCCTACTTGGCATTGATTCTACCCCTTTGGCGGAGAATAAACCCCAGTTTTCTACTCAGGTGATGATGAGGGTTGAACCAGATCATCAGGAGAGTTGCAAATTTCTGGTGCTGTATAATCTGCATGACATTATTGTACTAGGTTTCCCTTGGTTACAGTCTCATAATCCTGTTTTGGATTGGAAATCTGTATGTGACCAGTTGGGGCTGCCAATGTGTTAATGCCGACACTCCTGTTTTTTCTGCCTCTCCCCAGTCTCAGGATGTTCCTGACTTTTTGACTGATTTTTCGGATGTATTTAGTGAAAGTAAATCTGCATCCTTGCCCCCTCACAGGAGCTATGATTGCGCTATTGAATTAGTGCCTGGTGGTAAATTTCCTAAAGGTCGCCTTTTAAACTTGTCTGTACCTGAACACGATGCTATGCGATCTTATATCAAGGAGTCTTTGGAGAAGGGTCATATCAGACCATCCTCTTCACCCTTGGGTGCAGGTTTTTTCTTTGTGGCCAAAAAGGATGGTTCATTGAGGCAGTGTATTGATTATCGTCTCTTGAATAAGATCACTGTGAAGTATCAATATCCGTTACCCTTGATTTCTAACCTGTTTTTCAGGGTGAAAAGTGCTAGTTGGTTTACCAAGCTTGACCTCAGGGGGGCGTATAACCTTATTCGCATTAAGCACGGGGATGAATGGAAGACGGCGTTTAATACCCCAGAGGGGCATTTTGAGTACCTAGTGATGCCCTTTGGGCTCACTAATGCTCCTTCCATCTTCCAATCCTTCATGAATGATATTTTCAGGAATTTTGTGGATAAATTTCTGATTGTTTATTTGGATGATATCTTGATTTTTTCCAATGACTGGGACACTCACATGTTTGGACTGTGTTCCAGATTTTGAGAGAGAATGCACTGTATGTGAAAGGATCAAAGTGTCTTTTTGGCATACAGAAGGTCTCATTTCTGGGATTTATTTTGTCTCCGTCTGTTATTGAAATGGACCCGGTCAAGGTTCAGGCCATCTGTGATTGGGTCCAACCTACTTCATTAAAGGCTCTTCAGAGATTTTTGGGTTTTGCCAATTTTTATTGTAAATTTATTGGTAATTTCTCCGGTATTGTTAAACCATTAACTGATTTGACCAAAAAGGGTTCTGATGTGGTGAATTGGCCTCCTGAGGCAGTCTCTGCGTTTCAGGAACTTAAGCGGAGATTCACTTCTGCTCCTGTTCTACGGCAGCCTGATGTTTCTCTACCATTTCAGGTGGAGGTTGATGCCTCTGAAATTGGGGCAGGTGCTGTTTTGTCTCAAAGAGATCCAGAGACCTCTAAGAGTAACCCTTATTACATTGGCTGGAAGGAGCCAAACATCAGGTGGTGGTCCTCACGGACCATAAGAATCTGGTTTATCTCGAATCAGCCAAGCGACTTAATCCTAGACAGGCCAGGTGGGCCTTGTTTTTCACACATTTTAATTTTGTGGTTTCTTTTCTTCCTGGCACTAAGAATGTCAAGGCGGATGCCCTCTCGAGGAGTTTCTTTGCGGACTCTCCTGAGTTATCTGATCCTACTGTTATTTTGAAAGAGGGTGTAGTTCTTTCCGCCATCTCGCCCAATTTGAGACTGGCTCTGTAAGGGTGTCAGGAGGATAAACCTGAGCGCTGCCCTATTGGGAAATTGTTTGTCCCAGACCAGTGGAAGAAGAGTGTGATGTCTGAGATTCATTGTTCCGCGTTGGCTGGTCATCCCGGGATTTTTGGTACCAGAGACTTGGTGAGTCGTCCTTTTGGTGGCCTACTTTGTCTTGTGACGTCAGGGAATTTGTGCAGTCCTGTGGGACTTGCTCTCGCTCCAAGCCTTGCTCTCGCTCTAGTGGTTTGTTAATGCCATTACCTGTGCCCAAGAGGCCATGGACCCATATCTCTATGGATTTTATTTCCGACCTCCCTGTTTCTCAGAGAATGACCGTTATCTGTGTAATCTGTGATAGGTTTTCCAAGATGATACATCTTGTGCCATTACCTAAGTTACCTTCCTCCTCCGAATTGGTGCCTTTGTTCCTTCAGCACGTGGTTCGGTTACATGGCATTCCGGAGAACATTGTGTCTGACAGAGGAGTTCAGTTTGTTTCCAGATTTTGGAGGACATTTTGTTCTAAACTTGGTGTTCAATTATCTTTCTCCTCTGCTTTTCATCCTTAGACCAATGGACAAACCGAGAGAACAAACCAGACCTTGGAGACTTATTTGAGATGTTTTGTGTCTGCTGATCAAGATGACTGGGTCTCTTTTTTGCCTTTGGCTGAGTTTGCTCTTAATAATAGGGCTAGCTCTGCCACCTTGATGTCTCCATTTTTCTGCAATTTTGGGTTTCACCCTCGATTTTCTTCGGGACAGGCGGAGGCTTCTGTCTGTCCGGGTGTTGACTCTGTTGTGGAGCGAATGCAGCAGATTTGGGACCAGGTAGTGGAGAGGTTGTCTCTCTCTCAGGAGAAGGCCCAATGGTTTGCCAACCGGCATAGGACTGATGGTCCTCGGTTTGAAGTGGGGGACTTGGTTTGGTTGTCCTCAAGAAATATCCCTATGAGGGTTGCATCTCCAAAGTTTAAGCCTAGGTTCATTGGACCTTATAAGATCATGGAGATTCTTAATCCTGTTTCCTTCCGTTTGCTTCTTCCAGGGACATTTAAGATCCATAACGTGTTCCACAAGTCCTTATTGAAGAGGTTTGTCGAGCCATCTGGAGTATGTGGTTGAGAAAATATTGGATTCTCGTTTTTCCTGGTTAAGTGGAGAGGTTATGGTCAGGAGGACAATTCTTGGGTGTTTGCTTCGGACATCCATTCTAGGAGACTGATCCGTGCCTATCACCGAGCTCATCCTGATCGACCTGGTTGCACAAGTGAGGGTTCGATGACCCCTCCTCAAAGGGGGGGTACTGTTGTGAATGAGCAGAGGCTCCCTCTGGTGGTTACAGACAGTACTGAACCTTCCAGCGAGGAATGGCCATCTGGGATCATGGACTGGTCTGATATAAGGGAGGTTCCCTCCCATGATGGTTGCCGGTGATCAATTGTACTTGTCTCAATTGTGGTTCCTGGTTCATTTGGAAGCTTGCTGAGTCTTGCATCTTCTGCTATCAGATAAGATATTTTCTGATTTTTGCATTGTTCCCTGCACTTCTGTGGAGGTTAGCCAGGTCCCCTCAGGGGGCTTGTGCTCCTCTCAGTTTATCTGGAGCCACTGTTGTTTGTTCATTTGCTTTTTCCTGTTTTTTCAGTGGCTGCGGCCAGGGTGGATTTGATTTAAATCAAACTGATTTAAATCACGATTTAAATCACGATTTAAATCACTAGTCAGTAAGGCTTGATTTAAATCAGTGATTTAAATCAAAGTTTCTACCAGACCGGTATATCTAATTTCATCATGTGCGATATGCCCCAGACCGGTGTATCTAATTTCATCAAGTGCGATATGCCCCAGACCGGTGTATCTAATCCCAAAATGCGATACACTACACTCAGCCCTGTATCTAGATACATGCAGTGTGTCATGTGCTGTGAATAATCCTAGTGTGTGATACTCTCCACGTATCTGTGCTCAGTTTATAATACAGCAAGCAGCATGAACTAACAGAATAGATGCTGCCGGTCGTCCTCAGTGACAGCCTACTTGTCAGTATCACTGGCAGTCCCCAACAAAATGGCTCCGCTCTGTGAGCCTAAACTACATCCTCTGTTATTACAAACACCTAGTAATGGAGGAGAGAAGTCACACGTGATCATTTTCTTGTCTGCTTGCCCTTCCTCCTCCTCACACTTAGATTCACATTCTTCTTGTGTTGTGCAGATCTATTCCACTCCAAACAATCAGAAACATATTGTCTAACTTCTTGGACTTGGCACTGAAGGGGTTGATTCTGTATTCATAGGTTTGTAGAACAATAGGATTAAGGTCTTTTTCTCAACTCTGTTCATGTTGTAACATTTTTGCCGTGAAGAAGAGGCTGGAGTCAAATTCAGTTTTGAGAACTGCGTAAGTAAAGCGAGCGTCTGTGATAACATAGGAGAGAAACTGCCCACTAATCCTACAGAAACCTCTGGAAGAGCATGGCATTGTGAATGTTACACATATACAGCCTTTATTCTACTGAGTTAAACAACTCAGCTTTATCTCATGATGGAAGAACCTTTGGATGGTAAAATATTTTCCTCAAAAAGCAGTTTATTGAAAAAAATCCGATGTAAAAAAAAAATCGTTAAATAAAAAAATCCGATTTTTTTGATTTTTTTAAAAAAATCATTGATTTTTATCCACCCTGGCTGCGGCTTAGTTTTGTTACACCAGAGAACTGATTTAGGTGGTAGAGGTCGTGTGATCTCAGGTGTTTTTGCAATCAGTAGAGTTCGTATTTTTTAAGGGTTTTTTTTGGATTGCAGTGAGTATCCTTTCCTGTACTTTTCTGTCTTGACAGATTGGGCCCCAGCGATTTGCTCATTCTATTTTCTCCGTGTTTCTTCTTGTTTAACCGCCATTACATGTTTGGGGCTTCCTATTTTCTTTGGGGATCTGCTCCGGGGCGGATAGCTTTGATCTTTCTGCCTTTAGGTGTAGTTATCTCTCAGGCTGTGACGAGGCGTCTAGGATCAACGTAGGAACGCTCCACGGCTACCTCTAGTTGTGTGGTTAGTTCAGGTTACTGCAATCCGATAGGTTCCAGCCTCTCTGGAGTATTGCCGTTTTTGCTTACTCTCCTCAGCTACCAAAACATAACACAACAGCATACAAATCTAGCACGTAAACACTCATAGACAGGAAAGGAGTTGTTGCACCAAACATATTCCAACAAATGACAAAAAGAAAATGTTTAGGGAAAGAAAGCAAGTGGATAGGGATGAGGCATTATAGAAACAATAAATGTAGAAAGAAAATCAAGGCAACAACGACTTAGACTCATTGCCTCGGAAAGTAAGAATAATCCAAAATCATTCTTCAATTACATAAACAGTAAGAAATTTAAAAATGATAGTGTTGGCCTCCTCAAATTAATCTGGGAGAAATGGTGAAAGAGGATGAGGGAAAAGCCAATCTACTAAACGCCTTCTCTACAGTATGTACACAAGAAAATAACAGATGATCAGCTAAATGATACGGAGGTAACTCACATGCCTCCTCACCACGGCCCTACTCAACACTGTCACCACGCGATCACTGTCTCCACTATCCTGGAGTATCTCAATAAGAATAACCTAAAGTCCCAATATCAACATATGTTTAGGAGAGATCTGTGGTGCAATCTAATCTGATCTAAGAAGAGGTAAACTCTAGATTGGACCAGGGAGACACACAGGATTATGAATATCTGGAAGTTTCAAAGGCATTTCATACGGTGCCACACAAAAGGTTGGTCCATAAAATAAGAGCAATGGGAACAGGGGAAAATATGTGCAACTGGGTTAACAACTGGCTCATTGATAGGAAACAAAAAGTGGTTAGTAATGGAACACTCAGATTGGGTCACAATTAACAGTGGGGTGCCACAGGGATCAGTAATGGCAGGGTCGAACATATTGCTGGTGCAGCTGCACAGGGTCCAGAGTTGGAGGGGTCCCGCGACATAAAGCTGAAATGTATTACAACGCAGTGAACCCGCTGGCTCCCTACGCTGTCATATACACCAATGGCTAATCAGAGGCTGGAAGCTGACGTTGGTGCGCCCCTGACTGGGAGAACATGGCAGTGAAGTCATGCGCCATGGCTTGTATGCCGAAGATCATGTACAGCAAGATGGCAGCAACAGATCAGAGGCAGGAGCTGCTGGACAGAACAGAGGACAAGCGTTTTACCTAACACGTCCTCTCGCACACCAGGAAAAAGTCCTTCTCACCAGCTAAAGTGCTGCTCTTCAGTGAGTGGATGCTACATACGTCAGCCGGCTCCTGAGAGGCTGGCTAGCCATAGTTAAGATCATGCTGGCTGGCTGTGTCATCTCCTCTTTCGTACTTCATGTGCATAATGTCAGTGTGAAGAAAAGGAGGTCACGTGGGACTCGTCGGTGAAGGGGTGCAGCGTTGATCTCTGCGCAGCAGAGGGTACCAGGAGGCACTAACTGACAGAGTAGCCCAGTGCAGGTACTAGCCCATCTGGCAATTGCCAGAATTGCCAGATGGCCAGTCCGGCCCTGCATACATGTGCCTTGATGTGATGGTTGCCCTGCACTATTGGAGCATCTTTATATACACTTTTGTACTTTTAAAACTTCTTTTTTGATGCACCTTAATAATTCTACCAATAGGTATATTCACTTGACTTGATATGTAATATTTAGTGCATGGCACAATCCACAATACACATACAGGGAACTTCTTAAAAGATTTAGGTGGAATTGCTAAACTTTAGTTTAACCCCTTAGTGACAGAGCCAATTTGCAGCTTAATGACCAGACCAGTTTTTACAATTCTGACCACTGTCACTTTATGAGGTTATAACTCTGGAACGCTTTAAAGGCTCCCACTGATTCTGAGAACGTTTTTTTTCGTGACATATTGTACTTCATGTTAGTGGTAAAATTTATTCAATATGACTTGTGTTTATTTATAAAAAAAACGGAAATATGGCGAATTTTTTTAATTTTGCAATTTTCAAATTTTTAATTTTTATGCCCTTAACCCCTTAACGCCCAATGGTGGTTTGCACGTCAATGACCGGGCCAATTTTTACAATTCTGACCACTGTCTCTTTATTAGGTTATAACTCTGGAACGCTTGAACGGATCTTCGTGATTCTGAGAATGTTTTCTCGTGACATATTGTACTTCACGATAGTGCTAAAATTTCTTTGATAAAACTTGCGTTTATTTTTTTAAAAAACGCAAATATGGCGAAAATTTAGAAAATTTTGCAATTTTCAAATTTTTAATTTTTATTCCCTTAAAACAGAGAAATATGTCACATAGAATAGTTTAATAAATAACATTTACCACATGTCTACTTTACATCAGCACAATTTTGGAACCAAATTTTTTTTTGTTAGGAAGTTATAAGGGTTAAAAGTTGAACAGCGATTTCTCATTTTTACAACAAAATTTACAAAGCCATTTTTTTAGGGACCACCTCACATTTGAAGTCACTTTGAGGGGTCTATATGGTAGAAAATACCCAAAAGTGACACCATTCTAAAAACTGCACCCCTCAAGCTACTCAAAACCACATTCAAGAAGTTTATTAACCCTTCAGGTGCTTCACAGATGCTGAAGCAATGTGGAAGGAAAAAATGAACATTTAACTTTTTAGTCACAAAAATGATATTTTACAAACATTTTTTTTATTTTCACAAGGATAAAAGGAGAAAATGGACAGATAAAGTAGTTGTAAAATTTGTCCTGAGTACGCCGATACCCCACATGTATAGGGACCCTATTTCTCTCTCGTCTGATGTGCGATCACATCAGACGAGAGAGAAATTAAATGGCACATCAGACTTTCTTTTTTGCGGTCGACATTATACGATTAATAATGGTGATTGCTACACCAGGGTTGATAAAAACTGACCCGAATCATGTTTTCCGACTCTGGGTGGGGCGCTATTCACTTTTTCCACAGTGCCGTGAATTCACGGCTCTGTGGTTTACCTTAACTACCGCCATTAAAACGCGTATAGTTGGTCGTCAAGAGGTTAATTTGGGACACTATTCCTCATTTGCCACTAGATGGCGGTTTAATAGTCATGTATGAAAACTAAAAGAATATCTGAGCATAATGGATTCAGGTACATGGAGCATCTTTATATACACTTTTGTACTTTTAAAACTTCTTTTTTGATGCACCTTAATAATTCTACCAATAGGTATATTCACTTGACTTGATATGTAATATTTAGTGCATGGCACAATCCACAATACACATACAGGGAACTTCTTAAAAGATTTAGGTGGAATTGCTAAACTTTAGTTTAACCCCTTAGTGACAGAGCCAATTTGCAGCTTAATGACCAGACCAGTTTTTACAATTCTGACCACTGTCACTTTATGAGGTTATAACTCTGGAACGCTTTAAAGGCTCCCACTGATTCTGAGAACGTTTTTTTTCGTGACATATTGTACTTCATGTTAGTGGTAAAATTTATTCAATATGACTTGTGTTTATTTATAAAAAAAACGGAAATATGGCGAATTTTTTTAATTTTGCAATTTTCAAATTTTAATTTTTATGCCCTTAACCCCTTAACGCCCAATGGTGGTTTGCACGTCAATGACCGGGCCAATTTTTACAATTCTGACCACTGTCTCTTTATTAGGTTATAACTCTGGAACGCTTGAACGGATCATCGTGATTCTGAGAATGTTTTCTCGTGACATATTGTACATCACGATAGTGCTAAAAATTCTTTGATAAAACTTGCGTTTATTTTTTTAAAAAACGCAAATATGGCGAAAATTTAGAAAATTTTTTCAATTTTCAAATTTTTAATTTTTATTCCCTTAAAACAGAGAAATATGTCACATAGAATAGTTAATAAATAACATTTACCACATGTCTACTTTACATCAGCACAATTTTGGAACCACATTTTTTTTTGTTAGGAAGTTATAAGGGTTAAAAGTTGAACAGCGATTTCTCATTTTTACAACAAAATTTACAAAGCCATTTTTTTAGGGACCACCTCACATTTGAAGTCACTTTGAGGGGTCTATATGGTAGAAAATACCCAAAAGTGACACCATTCTTAAAACTGCACCCCTCAAGCTACTCAAAACCACATTCAAGAAGTTTATTAACCCTTCAGGTGCTTCACAGATGCTGAAGCAATGTGGAAGGAAAAAATGAACATTTAACTTTTTAGTCACAAAAATGATATTTTACAAACATTTTTTTTATTTTCACAAGGATAAAAGGAGAAAATGGACAGATAAAGTAGTTGTAAAATTTGTCCTGAGTACGCCGATACCCCACATGTGGGGGAAATCCACTGTTTAGGCTCACGGCAGAGCTCGTAAGGGAAGGAGCACCATTTGACTTTTTCAAACCAAAATTGGCAGGAATTGAGATTGGACGCCATGTCGCGTTGGGAGAGCCCCTGATGAGCCTAAACAGTGGAAACCCCCACAAGTTATACCATTTTGGAAACTAGACCCCCAATGGAACTTATCTAGATCTGTTGTGAGCACTTTGAACCGCCAAGTGTTTCACTAAAGTTTATCATGCGTGTGTGTGAAAAAAAAATCCAATTTTCCACAAAAATGATTTTATAGTCCCCAATTTTTTATTTTTCCCCGAAAAAAAATTGGACCCCAAAAGTTTTCCAATTTGTACTGAGTACGCTGATACCCCATATGTGGGTGGGGGGAAGCTGTTTGGGCGCACGGCAGGGCTTGGAAAGGAAGTAATTACATTTTGGAATGCAGACTTTGATGGGTGTCATGTTCCGTTTGCAGTGCCCCAGATGTGCCTAAACAGCGGAAACCCAACACAAGTGACCACATTTTGGAAACTAGACCCCCTAAGGAACTTATCTAGATCTGTGGTGAGCACTTTGAACCCCCAAGTGCTTCACACAAGTTTATAATGCCCGGGCATGAAAATAAAAATCCTGTTTTTTTTCCCACAAAAATGATCTTTTAGTCACCAATTTTTTATTTTCCCAAAGGGTAACAGGAGAAATAGGATCACAAAAGTTGTTGTCCAATTTGTCCTGAGTATGCTGATACCCCATATGTGGGGGGGAACCACTGTTTGGGCGCATGGCAGAGCTCGGAATGAAAGGAGCGCCTTTTGACTTTTTCCAACCAAAATTGGCTGGAATTGAGATTGGACGCCATGTTGCATTTGGTGAGCCCCTGATGTGCCTAAACAGTGGAAACCCCCCACAAGTGACCCCATTTTGGAAACTAGACCCCCTAAGGAACTTATCTAGGTCTGTGGTGAGCACTTTGAACCCCCAAGTGCTTCACACAAATTTATAACGTAAGCCGTAAAATTAAAAAATCATATTTTTTCCACAAATATGATCTTTTCACCCAACTTTTATTTTCCCAAGGGTAGCAAGGCCCCAAAAGTTATTGTGCAATTTGTCCTGAGTACGCTGATACCCCATATGTGGGGGTAAACCACTGTTTGGGTGCATGGCAGAGCCACAGAGTCATGTGAGGTCTTACTTTTTGCGGTACGAGTTAACGTTTTTATTGGTACCATTTTTGGGCACGTGACATTTTTTGATCGCTATATTTTGAGAGCTATAATTTTTGCATATTTTGGCCCACAGAGTCATGTGAGGTCTTATTTTTTGTGGTACGAGTTGACGTTTTTATTGGTACCATTTTTGGGCAAGTGACATTTTTGATCGCTTTTTATTACAATTTTTTGGGAGATTAGAATGAACAAAAATCAGCAATTCATGAATTTCTTTTGGGGGGGCGTTTATACCGTTCCACGTGTGGTAAAATTGATAAAGCAGTTTTATTCTTCGGGTTAGTACGATTACGGCTATACCTCATTTGTATCATTTTTTTTATGTTTTGAAGGTTTTATACAATAAAAACAATTTTATTCTGCGAGCTATAACTTTTTTATTTTTTCGCTGATGACGCTGTATGGCGGCTTGTTGTTTGCGGGACAAGATGACGTTTTCAGCGGTACCATGTTTATTTATATCGGTCTTTTTGATCGCGTGTTATTCCATTTTTGTTCGGCGGTATGATGATAAAGCATTGCTTTTTGCTTTTTTATTTTTTTTTAGGGGTTCACTAAAGGGGTTAACTAGTGGGACAGTTTTATAGGGCGGGTCGTTATGGACACGGCGATACCAAATATGTGTACTTTTATTGTTTGTTTGTTTTTATTTACATGAAGAATTGAATTTATTGGGAATATTTTTTTTTCTTTATTTGGGAATTTTTTTTTGCATATGTGATTTTTATTTTTTTAACTTTTTTACTTTGTCCCAGGGTGGGTGGGACATCACAGTACAGGGTCAGATCGCTGGTGTGACAGGCAGTGCTGCAGGCTTCCTCAGCGCCTGCTCTCAGCAGGCGCTGAGGAAGCCGCCTCCCTGCAGGACCCGGCGGCCATCTTGGATCTGGGGTCCTGCAGGGAAGAGACCCTCAGAACAGCGCGGTCACATCGCGCTGTTCTGAGGGTCTCAGGGAGCACGCAGGGAGCCCCCTCCCTGCGCGATGCTTCTCTGTGCCCCCGGTATATGTTTGATCGCGGTGTGCCAGGGGTTCATGTGCCGGGAGCGGTCCGCGACCGCTCCTGGCACATAGTGCCGGGTGTCAGCTGTGATAATCAGGTGATACCCGGGAGCGTGTCCGATCGCATGCGACGTACTATCCCGTCCATGGTCATACGGGCCCAGGTACCATGGACGGGATAGTACGTCGCATGGTAGAAAGGGGTTAAATCAGAGAGATATGTCACACAAAATTCTTAATAAATAACATTTCCCACATGTCTACTTTACATAAGCACAATTTTGGAGACAAAATTTATTTTTGTTAGGAAGTTATAAGGGTTAAAATTTGACCAGCGAATTCTCATTTTTACAACAAAAATTACAAAACCATTTTTTTAGGGACCACCTCACATTTAAAGTCACTTTGCTTCACAGAAGTTTATAACGTAGAGCCGTGAAAATAAAAAATCATATTTTTTTCCACAAAAATTTTGTTTTTGCCCCCAAATTTTTATTTTCACAAGGGTAAAAGGAGAAATTAAACCCCCAAAAGTTGTTGTGCAATTTGTCCTGAGTATGCCGATGCCCCATATGTGGGGTTAAACCATTGTTTGACCGCACGGCAGAGCTCGGAAGGGACGGAGCGCCGTTTGACTTTTTCAATGCAGAATTTGCTGGAATTGAGATCGGACGCCATATCGCGTTTGGAAAACCCCTGATGTGCCTAAACATGGAAACCCTTAATAAGTGACACCATTTTAGAAACTAGACCTCTTAAGGAACTTATCTAGATGTGTGGTGAGCACTTTGAAGCCCCAAGTGCTTCACAGAAGTTTATAACGTTGAGCCATGAAAATAAAAAAGTCATATTTTTTCCACAAAAATTATGTTTTTGCCCCCAAATTTTTATTTTCACAAGGCTAACAGGAGAAATTAGACCCCCAAAGTTGTCAAATTTGTCCTGCGTACGCTGGTACCCCATATGTCGAGGGGAGCTACTGTTTGGGCGCACGGCAGAGCTCCGAAGCACCGTTTGACTTTTTGAATGCAAAATTGGCTGGATTCAATGGTGGTGCCATGTCGCGTTTGGAGACCCCCTGATGTACCTAAACAGTGGAAACCCCAAATTCTCACTCCAATCCTAACCCCAACACACCCTTAACCCTAATCCAAACCCTAACCAGAACCCTAATCCCAACCTTAACCATAACCACAACCCTAACCCCAATCCCAACCCTAACCATAACCCTAACCACAACCCAAACCCTAACCATAACCCTAATCCCAACCCTAACCCTAATCCCAACCCTAACCCTACCACAATCGTAACCCCAACACACCCCTAACCATAATCCCAACCCTAATCACAAACCTAACCCCAACACACCCCTAACCCTAATCTCAACCCTTACCATAACCCCAACCAAAACCCTAACCCTAATCCCAACCCTAACCATAACCCTAATCACAAACCTAACCCCAACACACCCCTAACCCTGACCCTAACTTTAGCCCAACTCACTTTAGCCTAACTCTAACCCTAACCCTAACTTTAGCCCAACTCACTTTAGCCTAACTCTAACCCTAACTTTAGCCCAACTCACTTTAGCCTGACTCTAACCCAACCCTAACCGTAACTTTAGCCCAACTCACTTTAGCCTAACTCTAACCCTAACCCTAACTTTAGCCCAACTCACTTTAGCCTTACTCTAACCCTAACCCTAACTTTAGCCCAACTCACTTTATCCTAACTCTAACCCTAACTTTAGCCCAACTCACTGTAGCCTAACTCTAACCCTAACTGTTGTGAATGTGCTAGAAATGAATTCTGAGCAGAAGCTCCCTCTGGTGGTTACAAACAGTACTGAACTATCCAATGAAGATTGTGAAGATTGGCGATCAGGTGTTTCTGACTGGTCTTATATAAGGGAGGTTCCCTCCCATCAGGGTTGCCGGTGATCAATTTTTCTGGTCTCATCTTTGATTCCTGTTCACTTTGTAGCTTGCTGTTTCGTGCCTGCATCTTCTGCTAACAGATAAGACATTTTCTTCTTTTAGTTTTTTGTGCTTGCTTTTTGCATTTTTTCCTGCACTTCTGTGGGGGTCTTCCGGGTCCCCTCCGGGGGCTTGTGCTCCTCTCAGTTTAGTTCAGCCACTGTTGTTTGTTCATTTGCCTTTTCCAGTTTTTTCAGTGTCTGCTGTTTAGTTTTGTTACACCAGAGAACTAATTTAGGTGGTAGAGGTCGTGTGATCTCAGGTGTTTTTGTAATTAGTAGTGTTGGTACTTTTCAGGGTTTTTTGGGATTGCAGTAAGTGTCCTTCCTATCCTTTTCTATTTAGGAAGTTTGGGCCCCAACGTTTGCTCATACTATTTTCTGTCTGTGTCTGTATTTCTTCTTGTCTAACCACCATTACATGTTTGGGGGCTTTCTGTGTTCTTTGGGGATCTGCTCCGGGGCAGATGGTTTTCCTCTTTCTGTCTTTGGGTGTAGTTAGCTTCTCAGGCTGTGACGAGGCGTCTAGGACCGACGTGGGTACGCTCCACGGCTGCCTTTAGTTGTGGTGGTTAGTCAGGGTACTGCAATCCCATAGATTCCAACCTCTCTGGTGTATTTCCTGTTTTAAATAATGTTTGCTTCGGACATCCATGCTAGGAGACTCATCCGTGCGTATCACAGAACTCATCCTGACCGACCTGGTTGCTCAAATGAGGGTTCGGTGACCCCTCCTCAAGGGGGGGTACTGTTGTGAATGTGCTAGAAATGAATTCTGAGCAGAAGCTCCCTCTGGTGGTTACAAACAGTACTGAACTATCCAATGAAGATTGTGAAGATTGGCGATCAGGTGTTACTGACTGGTCTTATATAAGGGAGGTTCCCTCCCATCAGGGTTGCTGGTGATCAATTGTTCTGGTCTCATCTTTGATTCCTGTTCACTTTGTAGCTTGCTGTTTCGTGCCTGCATCTTCTGCTAACAGATAAGACATTTTCTTGTTTTAGTTTTTTGTGCTTGCTTTTTGCATTTTTTCCTGCACTTCTGTGGGGGTCTGCCGGGTCCCCTCCGGGGGCTTGTGCTCCTCTCAGTTTAGTTCAGCCACTGTTGTTTGTTCATTTGCCTTTTCCAGTTTTTTCAGTGGCTGCTGTTTAGTTTTGTTACACCAGAGAACTAATTTAGGTGGTAGAGGTCGTGTGATCTCAGGTGTTTTTGTAATTAGTAGTGTTGGTACTTTTCAGGGTTTTTTGGGATTGCAGTAAGTGTCCTTCCTATCCTTTTCTATTTAGGAAGTTTGGGCCCCAACGTTTGCTCATACTATTTTCTGTCTGTGTCTGTATTTCTTCTTGTCTAACCACCATTACATGTTTGGGGGCTTTCTGTGTTCTTTGGGGATCTGCTCCGGGGCAGATGGTTTTCCTCTTTCTGTCTTTGGGTGTAGTTAGCTTCTCAGGCTGTGACGAGGCGTCTAGGACCGACGTGGGTACGCTCCACGGCTGCCTTTAGTTGTGGTGGTTAGTCAGGGTACTGCAATCCCATAGATTCCAACCTCTCTGGTGTATTTCCTTTTTTGCCTGCTCTCCTCAGCTACCAAATCATAACACCTAAGGCCTCTTTCACATTTCCGGCGGGCGCCTAGCGGCGCCCCCGGCATTTTGCCGCAGCGCCGCATCTGAAAACCTTTCACAATTCCGGCGGCCAAAATGCGTTTTTTTTGCCGGATGGTTTCTGATGCTTGGAGAGATCAGAAACCATCCGGCAAAAACAAAAAACGTTACATGCAGCGTTTTTTTCCGGACGCCGCAATGTACATTTGCGCCGCATCCGGACAAAACCGCATGCAACGCATTGACATGCGGCGGCATCCGGCGCTAATGCATGTGTGTAGCCCAGCTACGCAGGCACACACACAAAATCCAGGAGAATGCACAGGAAGGTAACCACAAAAGCTTGTTATCATTCACTGCCACTCACACTTTCAGACACACCCACCAGGGGTATAGGAGGTGGTGACACGTAGCAGAGTGCAGTCTGTTTCCTGTCTGAGAAGAGCTCAGATCAGATAGTTTCCTGTCTTCAGACAGTGCAGTCCAGTGCCAGTTCAGTCTGGACTAGGAGAGAGGACTGAATCCTCGCAGGGCTAGCGTAGCTCACCTGACAAAGAAGTGGAGGCTAGTACGGGTGAAGTGCATCATCCTAGCCTAGTCAGAGCTACCCTTAATCAGTACCTCAGTAGAAGCTGAAACAAGGAGGAAACTGAGAGCTGCTCAGCGAGCTCGGAAGAAAGCTGACTATTTCCATCAAAAGCTACAAGTGCTTATGCAAAGAGCAGAAGCAGGGCGAAGGGCACAGTGGAGAAGATAGAGAAGTGCTTCAGGTATTGGATTGCCTGCACTAAATTGCCGGACACCGGGGTCCGAAGCGTTGCTACAGTTTCAAGCTTAGTAACAAGAAAACCGGAGGCATCTGGACTACAGGTCGCAGAGAGCAGCCTTAAGTGTCAATACGTAACCGGAGACAGGGAAAACAGGAGTCTAGCCTGATCAGCAAATATAGACTTAGTTTTCACCACTTAGAAGTTTCCACCACAAAGTCGGCCAGGCTTGTCAGCTATTGAGAAAGCTGGAGTTTGTAGAGTTAACTTCGCTTCACGCAAGTTTGGACTCTGAGATATACGAAGTAAAGGAGGCCTCTAACCTGCTCAGCGGTTACCCGAATGTGCATTCTCCACCCCGACCAGCTCCCCGGGATCTGCTTGAACCATCTACCAGTAAAAGGTATGAAAAGAAGCTGTATTGTGTGTGACTGAATTCTTACTACACCCTGCATCATCATCACCATAGACTTCCAGGGACCCGTCTCGCCTGTGGGAGACTTACCACCAAGCTGCCCCATAACATCCCCTGTGAAAGTCCTCATAGCAGCGCTGGTTCAATTAACCAGATACCACAGGTGGCGTCACGAACTACCTATTCTAACAATCCCCTGTAAATATCCCCCATCGCCACGACCGCCAGGGCCACGGACCGAGCCACCGCTACCAGTGACAACTCCCATAGATTTCCATGGGCTCGGCTCCGAGTACCCCATAGCCCTGGTATCCACAATTGTGGTGCGTGGTCGCAACAACTGTCAATGCGAAAAAAGCCGCATGCGGCGCATCAGATTTTCAGATGCGGTGCTGCGGCAAAATGCCGGGGGCGCCCGCCGGATGTGTGAAACCAGCCTTACTTTAGCCAAACTCACTTTAGCCTAACTCTAACCCTAATGGGAAAATGGAAATAAATACATTTCCTTTATTTTATTATTTTTCCTTAACTAAGGGGGTGATAAAGGGGCCGTCCATTTACTATTTTTTTTAATTTGATTATTGTGATAGGGTCTATCACAGCGACCAAAATGAACCAATAGGAAAAATCTCCCTATTGTTGCCGGGTGCCGGCCGGCATATCTCGGCGGGAGCACTGTGCATGCGCCCGCCATTTTCTTACTGGAAGGAGATGCTGGAGGCCGTGGGGGGAGGAGAAAGATCCAGGGACACTAGGAGGTTCAGGGGGAAGGATCGGGGACCCTATTTCTCTCTCGTCTGATGTGCGATCACATCAGACGAGAGAGAAATTAAATGGCACATCAGACTTTCTTTTTTGCGGTTGACATTATACGATTAATAATGGTGATTGCTACACCAGGGTTGGTAAAAACTGACCCGAATCATGTTTTCCGACTCTGGGTGGGGCGCTATTCACTTTTTCCACAGTGCCGTGAATTCACGGCTCTGTGGTTTACGTACCCTTAACTACCGCCATTAAAACGCGTATAGTTGGTCGTCAAGAGGTTAATTTGGGACACTATTCCCTCATTTGCCACTAGATGGCGGTTTAATAGTCATGTATGAAAACTAAAAGAATATCTGAGCATAATGGATTCAGGTACATGGGTTCTTTGAATTGGGTTATGCAAACTTCCCCTTTCTTTTTTCCTACTAAATAGCCTTTTTAAATTCTGCACAAGCAGCTTGATGATCCTATAAATAATGTTTTCCATTATGAAATTTTGTTATGATTTTTGTTTAAGGATATTTTCTGAATATCTATGCGTATGATATATTTGAAGACATATGACCAACAAATAGAATTCACTGTCTATATAACATAATAAAATTATATTCTTTGTTGAATGTACTTATGCCATTTCTTTGCTAGAATGTACCATGTGTTGTCCTTTTATGTACTACCTTATAACTCTTTTTTAAAAGAATTGTTATTGTAAGTAATAAAGATTTTTGTATTGTCATTTTAAATAGAGTTCTCCATTTTTGATAGGATGAGTTATATATTACATAGACAGATAGAAGAAGAGCCAGCAATTCAGCCTAGTCTAAAATCACAGCAGGAGCCGACAGGCTAGGAGAGATGGATTACAGACAGTAAATACACATAGAATAGGTAGATATAGTGGGTTCGAAAAGTATTCAGACCCCTTTAAATTTTTCACTTTTTGTTTCATTGCAGCCATTTGGTAAATTCAAAAAAGTTCATCTTTTTCTCATTAATGTACACTGCACCCCATCTTTACTGAAAAAATCCCAGAAATGTAGAAGTTTTTGCAAATTTATTAAAAAAGAAAACTGAAATATCACATGGTCATAATTATTCAGACCCTTTTGCTCAGTATTGAGTAGAAGCACCTTTTGAGCTAGTACAGCCATGAGTCTTCTTGGGAATGAATGCAACAAGTTTTCACACCTGGATTTGGGGATCCTCTGCTATTCTTCCTTGCAGATCCTCTCCAGTTCCGTCAGGTTGGATGGTGAACGTTGGTGGACAGCCATTTTCAGGTCTCTCCAGAGAGGCTCAATTGGGTTTAGGTCAGGGACTCTGTGTCATGTGTGCATCGCCACGAAGATCGTCGCGGTTGCACATTCTGACTTCTCACAGCTGAGTTGCTGTTTCTTTGTGTTTGGCAGTTAGGGAGTTAATTCTGTCTGTGCTCAGTTCTGGGACTGGGTGCAGTTTTCTCCTGGCTGCAATTAATTATTTGTTGATTGGTTTCCTTTAAATCTCTGGTTGTCTGTGTTGGGAGTTGCCAGTGAAATTCTTCATGCAGACCACAGATAGGATTGTATCTGTATAGTCTTAAGTTAAAGAGCTCCTTAGTTGTTTTAAGCTCACCTTGCTTAGAGTTTAATATCCCAGATCATTTATGTTCCTTCTGTGTTTGAGTGTGTATGCAAGTCTGTGTTTTCTCCAGTCTGTCTTATATGTCTAATCTGTGTATTTAGCAGAGATCAGCCCATATCCCTTTGGTGGTAATCAGAATCCTTCTTAGGACTGATTACAGGGTTCAGGGACTGATAGGAGACAGGGTTAGGCTGGAGACTTGGACCTCTGAACCATTATCAGTACCTCCAAGGTGAGGGATTAGTTAGGACCCCAGTTTAGGGTCAGGTTAGACCCCGGTCCTCCTCTTTCCTGTGACAGTGTATCAAGTCCTCAAGATTAACCCTGAGTTCAACGGATATCGTGTCAGGTAAATCTATTCTATATTTACATGCTGATGTTGCTAATCTATATGTTGTATAGAGTGTTGTTCTTTTAAGAATAGTTTACTGACATCGTACACATATCATAAGACCGCGTGACATTTTCACTGGCCAATAAAATTATTCCCAGTTGCCATGGATCCAGTAGCCCAGCTGGCTCTGCAGTTGCAGGGATTATCCATGGAGCTGACGGACATTAAGTCCAAAGTTTTGTCTCCCTCGGAGCAAACCAGATTTGAACCTAAAGTAGCTCTCCCGGACAGGTTCACTGGTGGGCGAGACAAATTTTTTACCTTCAGGGAAGCATGTAAATTGTATTTTCGGCTTCGGCCTCGATCATCAGGGAGTGAAGAGCAGAGAGTGGGAATTGTTATCTCGCTCCTACAAGGGGACCCTCAATCCTGGGCCTTCTCCCTTCCTCCGGGATCCCCGGCTCTACAGTCAGTAGATCGATTTTTTACTGCCCTGGGTTTGGTATATGATGACCAGATCGGGTCTCTCTTGCTGAGACAAAATTACGTAAGATACAGCAGGGAGATCGTCCGGCGGAGGAATTTGCTTCTGAGTTCCGTAGATGGGCCACAGATACTCAGTGGAATGACCCAGCTCTTAGGAGCCAGTTTTGTCATGGGCTTTCTGACAAATTAAAGGACGTTTTGGCTCAGTATGATTCTCCTCCATCACTGGAGGCTGCTATGGCCCTAGCTATCCGTACTGATAGACGGCTCCGGGAGAGGTGCGAGGTAACTCCGCCCCCTGTTGTTACTCCACCTACTACTAAAGTCCCTTATGTTGAGGTTCCCCTTGTCTGTTCGGAGGAGCCTATGCAGTTGGGAGGGACATCATTTCGTAGGAGGGGATTGGCGGTACGCCGCAGGACTAGAAGGTGTTTCTTCTGCGGGAAAGAGGGACATTTTGTTGGGGGATGTCCATCCCGTGCCTTGTTGAGCAAAAAGTCGCCGGAAAACTGTTAATCCCAGGTTGTGTGGTGGACGACAACCTGAGAGTATGTATTTCGTCCGCTAGTTCTTCTCAGTTCCTTGTACTAGTGGAGGTGGTGGTTGGTACGAGAGTGGAGAGATTTTCTGTTCTTCTTGATAGTGGGTCCGGGGCTAATCTGGTTGACGCTCAGTTTGCTCAGGCTCAAGGTATGCATCTGAGTGTATTGGTCAAACCGATCCCTATATTCTCCATTGACGCCAGGCCTCTCGGCCAAGGTAGCTTTGTTCATGAGGTTCATAACATTGACCTTCGGGTAGGGGCAATACATAGGGAACTATTATCTTGTTATGTGTTGGAGGGTCTACCTACTCCTATTGTGTTGGGACTTCCTTGGTTGGTTAAACATAACCCTGTGATTAATTGGCAGTCCAGAGATATAAGCCAATGGGGGAAGTTTTGCAAAAGTAACTGCATGAACACAGTCATCAGTGCGGTCGTGCCTAGTACTTTGCCTCCTTTTTTGGAGGACTTTGGGGATGTGTTCTCTGAGGAGGGGTGTCAGGAGTTGCCTCCTCATCGCGTGTATGACTGCTCTATTAATTTACTTCCTGATGCTAAGTTACCTAAAGCTAGGTTATATAACCTTTCTGGTCCTGAGAGGCAGGCTATGAAAGATTATATTTCGGAAAGTCTGGCCAAAGGGCATATTAGACCTTCATCTTCCCCAGTGGCCGCGGGGTTCTTCTTTGTGAAGAAAAAAGATGGAGGCCTACGCCCTTGCTTGGATTTCCGCGAACTTAATCGGATTACTGTTCGAGATCCGTATCCACTCCCTCTGATTCCTGATCTCTTCAATCAAATTGTTGGCGCCAAATGGTTCTCTAAATTGGATCTCAGGGGGGCGTATAATCTGATTAGGATAAAAGAGGGGGATGAGTGGAAAACGGCGTTTAACACGCCGGAGGGACATTATGAGAACCTTGTCATGCCTTTTGGTCTGACTACTGCACCAGCAGTATTCCAACATTTTGTTAATGACATTTTTCGTCATCTGGTGGGGCTGTTTGTGGTCGTATATTTGGATGACATTTTAATTTACTCACCAGATCTTGTGTCTCACCAGGAGCATGTGAGACAGGTGTTGCAGATCTTGCGAGACAATAAACTATACGCCAAACTGGAAAAGTGTGTATTCGCCGTACAGGAACTTCAGTTTTTGGGTTTCTTGGTGTCAGCCTCCGGTTTCCGTATGGACCCTGAAAAGGTGAGAGCAGTGCTTGAATGGGATCAGCCAGAGGATCTTAAGGCTCTGCAGCGTTTTCTGGGGTTTGCTAACTACTACCGGAAATTTATTTGTAATTTCTCATCTGTTGTCAAACCTCTCACTGACATGACAAGAAAAGGGACGGATTTTTCTAAATGGTCGGACAAAGCTTGCCAAGCTTTTTCCTCTTTGAAAAAATGTTTTGCTTCGGCACCCGTTCTCATCCAACCAGATGCATCACAGCCGTTCGTTGTGGAGGTGGACGCGTCTGACGTAGGGGTGGGTGCAATATTGTCCCAGGGTCCGTCCCCTGGTAAATGGCATCCGTGCGCTTTCTTTTCTAAAAAATTGTCGTCCGCCGAAAGGAATTATGATATCGGCAATAGGGAACTTTTGGCCATTAAGTTGGCTTTTGAAGAATGGCGTCACTTTTTGGAGGGGGCAGTCCACCCGGTCACCGTCATTACTGATCACAAGAACCTGCTGTATTTGGAATCTGCTAAGCGTCTGAATTCCAGACAAGCTCGATGGTCGTTGTTTTTTACCAGGTTTAATTTTGTTGTCACTTATCGCCCTGGATCTAAGAATGTTAAGGCGGATGCCTTGTCTCGCAGTTTCCCAGGGGCCGGGAAAATGGATGACCCGATTCCTATCCTTCAGGAGGGGGTGGTAGTGTCGGCTGTATGTTCTGAGCTTGAGGAGGAGGGTGTTAGAGGCTCAGGGGGACGCCCCTGCAGGACCTCCAGGGAGACTGTTTGTCCCAAATCAGTTGAGACAAAAGGTTATTGAGGCACATCATAATTCTGCTTTAGCAGGACATCCAGGGAGTAAGGCTACTTTAGATCTCCTTTCTCGCCGGTTTTGGTGGCCTAACGTTAATAAAGATGTTTTAACTTTTGTCGCGTCCTGTGGGGTTTGTGCTCGCTCTAAGACCCCTCATACCCGTCCGTCTGGGACCCTCTTACCCTTGAATCTTCCGGAGCGTCCATGGACTCATTTGTCTATGGACTTCATCATGGACCTTCCTCAGTCGTCAGGGAAGACTGTCATACTGGTGGTTGTTGACAGGTTCAGTAAGATGGCACATTTCATTGCTCTTCCTGCCCTCCCTAATGCTAAAACTCTGGCGCAGGTGTTCATTGGGGAGATTGTGAGACTTCATGGGTTGCCTTCTGATGTGGTGTCAGATAGGGGGTCTCAGTTTGTGTCCAAGTTTTGGAGGGCATTTTGTTTACGTCGGGGGATGCAATTGTCATTTTCCTCGGCTTTTCATCCGCAGACCAATGGTCAGACAGAGCGTCTGAATCAAAGCCTAGAGACTTATCTTCGGTGTTTTGTCTCAGAGAACCAGGAGGACTGGTCTTCTTTCTTGCCTCTGGCAGAGTTCGCTCTTAACAACAGGTGGAGCGAGTCCACTGGTAAATCCCCGTTTTTTGGGGCATATGGTTTTCATCCCCAGTTTTGTACATTCAATGGGGGGGGCCCTTCTGGGGTTCCTGAGGAGGAGCGTTTCTCGTCGTCACTTGCTTCAGTGTGGAGAGGTGTATTGAATAATCTGAGTGCTATGGGGAACCGTTATAAACGTATGGCTGATAGGAGGAGAGTTTCTGGTCCAGATCTTAATGTGAACGATCTGGTATGGTTGTCTACCAGGAATATAAAACTTAAAGTTCCCTCCTGGAAGCTGGGCCCCAGATTCATCGGGCCGTACAGGATCAGTTCCATAATTAATCCTGTGGCATTTCGTCTGGACCTCCCTCCTACGTTTAAAATTCATAATGTGTTCCACAAGTCATTACTTAAGAGGTACGTGGCACCAGTCATACCATCACCTCTACCTCCTCCTCCAGTGGTGGTCAATGGTAACTTGGAGTTTCAAGTGTCAAAGATCATTGACTCACGTCTGAATCGCCGGTCCCTTCAGTACTTGGTGCATTGGAAGGGGTATGGTCCAGAGGAGAGGACGTGGGTTCCTGCGTCTGACATTAACGCAGATCGTTTGGTGCGGACCTTCCACAGAACTCACCCGGGCAAACCTGGCCCTGAGGGTCCGGAGGCCCCTCGTAGAAGGGGGGGTACTGTCATGTGTGCATCGCCACGAAGATCGTCGCGGTTGCACATTCTGACTTCTCACAGCTGAGTTGCTGTTTCTTTGTGTTTGGCAGTTAGGGAGTTAATTCTGTCTGTGCTCAGTTCTGGGACTGGGTGCAGTTTTCTCCCGGCTGCAATTAATTATTTGTTGATTGGTTTCCTTTAAATCTCTGGTTGTCTGTGTTGGGAGTTGCCAGTGAAATTCTTCATGCAGACCACAGATAGGATTGTATCTGTATAGTCTTAAGTTAAAGAGCTCCTTAGTTGATTTAAGCTCACCTTGCTTAGAGTTTAATATCCCAGATCATTTATGTTCCTTCTGTGTTTGAGTGTGTATGCAAGTCTGTGTTTTCTCCAGTCTGTCTTATATGTCTAATCTGTGTATTTAGCAGAGATCAGCCCATATCCCTTTGGTGGTAATCAGAATCCTTCTTAGGACTGATTACAGGGTTCAGGGACTGATAGGAGACAGGGTTAGGCTGGAGACTTGGACCTCTGAACCATTATCAGTACCTCCAAGGTGAGGGATTAGTTAGGACCCCAGTTTAGGGTCAGGTTAGACCCCCGGTCCTCCTCTTTCCTGTGACAGTGTATCAAGTCCTCAAGATTAACCCTGAGTTCAACGGATATCGTGTCAGGTAAATCTATTCTATATTTACATGCTGATGTTGCTAATCTATATGTTGTATAGAGTGTTGTTCTTTTAAGAATAGTTTACTGACATCGTACACATATCATAAGACCGCGTGACACTCTGGCTGGGCCAGTCAAGAATGGTCACAGAGTTGTTCTGAAGCCACTCCTTTGTTATTTTAGCTGTGTGCTTAGGGTCATTGTCTTGTTGGAAGGTGAACCTTTGACCAAATCTGATATGACAATGGGGTTAGTAATGGGGGCGTCTTATAGACGCCTCTCCATTACTAATCTTTGGGCTTGATTTCACCTGACAATACAAAGGTGACATCAACCCCCCAACCATCACCTCACTTGCCACCTCTACAGAGCAAGTGGGAAGAGAGAGGCTAAGTGCCAGCATTGGCACATCTTAGAGATGCACCTTCTCTGGGGTGGCTGAGACCTGATGTATTTAGCCTGGGGCAGGCCAGTATCCATAGCCCCTTCCTAAGCTATTAATATCAGCCCGCAGCTGTCTGCATAGCCTTTGCTGGTTATTAACCCCTTAACCACCAAGGGTGATTTGCCCGTTAATGACCGAGTCAATTTTTACAATTCTGTCCACTGTCCCTTTATGAGGTTATAACTCTGGAACGCTTCAACGGATCTTTGCAATTCTGAGAATGTTTTCTCGTGACATATTGTACTTCATGATAATGGTAAAATTTCTTCAATATAACTTGCGTTTATTAAAAAAATGGAAATATGGCAAAAATTTAGAAAATTTAGCAATTTTCAAACTTTGAATTTTTATTCCCTTTAAACAGAGAAATATATCACATAAAATAGTTACTAACATTTCCCACATATCTCCTTTACATCAGCACAATTTTGTAACCAATATTTTTTTTGTTAGGAAGTTATAAGTGTTAAAAGTTGACCAGCGATTTCTCACTTTTGCAACAAAATGTACAAAACCATTTTTTTTAGGGACCACCTCACATTTGAAGTCACTTTGAGGGGTCTGTATGGCAGAAAATACCCAAAGGTGACACCATTCTAAAAACTGCACCCCTCAAGGTACTCAAAACCACATTCAAGAAGTTTATTAACCCTTTAGGTGCTTCACAGGAGCAGAAGCAACATGGAAGGAAAAATGAACATTTAACTTTTTTAGTCACAAAAATGATCTTTTACAAACAATTTTTTTATTTTAACAAAGGTAAAAGTAGATAATGGACAAATAAAGTTGTTGTGCAATTTGTCCTGAGTACGCCAATACCCCATATGTGGGGGGGAGCCATTGTTTGGGTGCACGGAAGAGCTTGGAAGGGAAGGAGCACCGTTTGACTTTTTCAAACCAAAATTTGCTGGAATTGAGATTGAACGCCATGTCGCGTTTGGAGAGCCCCTGATGCGCCTAAACTATGGAGCTGTTCTGTAATAAATATGGGGCAGTGCAGTAATAAATATGGAGTGGTGCAGAAATAAATATGGAGCTGTTCTGTAATAAATATGGGGCGGTGCAGTAATAAATATGGAGCGGTGCAGTAATAAATATGGAGCTGTTCTGTAATAAATATGGAGCGGTGCAGTAATAAATATGGGGCGGTGCAGTAATAAATATGGGGCAGTGCAGTAATAAATATGGAGCTGTTCTGTAATAAACATGGAGCGGTGCAGTAATAAATATGGAGCGGTGCAGTAATACTTATGGGGTGGTGCAGTAATAAATATGGAGCTGTTCTGTAATAAATATGGAGCGGTGCTGTAATAAATATGGGGCGGTGCAGTAATAAATATGGAGCGGTGCAGTAATAAGTATGGGGCTGTGCAGTAATAAATATGGGGCGGTGCAGTAATAAATATGGAGCAGTGCAGTAATAAATATGGGGCGATGCAGTAATAAATATGGGGCGGTGCAGTAATAAATATGGAGCGGTGCAGTAATATATATGGAGCGGTGCAGAAATAAATATGGGGCGGTGCAGTATATATATGGAGCAGTGCAGAAATAAATATGGAGCTGTTCTGTAATAACTATGGAGCGGTCCAGTAATAAATATGGAGCGGTGCAGTAATAAATATGGGGCGGTGCAGTAATAAATATGGAGCTGTTCTGTAATAACTATGGAGTGGTGCAGTAATAAATATGGAGCGGTGCAGTAATATATATGGAGCGGTGCAGTAATAAATATGGGGCGGTGCAGTAATAAATATGGAGCTGTTCTGTAATAACTATGGAGTGGTGCAGTAATAAATATGGAGCGGTGCAGTAATATATATGGAGCGGTGCAGTAATAAATATGGGCGGTGCAGTAATAAATATGGAGCGGTGTAGTAATAAATATGGGGCGATGCACTAATAAATATGGGGCGGTGCACTAATAAATATGGGGCGGTGCACTAATAAATATGGAGTGGTGCAGTAATAAATATGGAGCAGTGCAGTAATAAATATGGAGCGGTGTAGTAATAAATATGTGGCGATGCAGTAATAAATATGGAGCGGTGCACTAATAAATATGGGGCGGTGCAGTAATAAATATGGAGCAGTGCAGTAATATATATGGAGCGGTGTTGTAATAAATATGGAGCGGTGCAGTAATAAATATGGATCAGTGCAGTAATAAATATGGATCGGTGCAGTAATAAATATGGGGCGATGCAGTAATAAATATGGAGCGGTGCACTAATAAATATGGGGCGGTGCAGTAATAAATATGGAGCAGTGCAGCGGTGGAGTAATAAATATGGGGCGGTGCACTAATAAATATGGAGTGGTGCAGTAATAAATATGGAGCAGTGCAGTAATAAATATGGGGCGGTGCAGTAATAAATATGGAGCTGTTCTGTAATAACTATGGAGCGGTGCAGTAATAAATAAGGAGCGGTGCTGTAATAAATATGGAGCGGTGCAGTAATAAATAAGGAGCGGTGCTGTAATAGATATGGAGCGGTGCTGTAATAAATATGGAGCGGTGCTGTAATAAATATGGAGCGGTGCAGTAATAAATATGAAGCGGTGCAGTAATAAATATGGGCGGTGCTGTAATAAATATGGAGCGGTGCTGTAATAGATATGGGGCGGTGCAGTAATAAAT
This sequence comes from Oophaga sylvatica, assembly GCA_033576555.1. Taxonomy (NCBI): domain Eukaryota; kingdom Metazoa; phylum Chordata; class Amphibia; order Anura; family Dendrobatidae; genus Oophaga; species Oophaga sylvatica. The sequence continues at coordinate 350,383,468 of JARQOD010000004.1, read as the reverse complement.
ATGGAGCGGTGCTGTAATAGATATGGAGCGGTGCTGTAATAGATATGGAGCGGTGCTGTAATAAATATGGAGCGGTGCTGTAATAGATATGGAGCGGTGCTGTAATAGATATGGAGCGGTGCAGTAATAAATATGGAGCGGTGCTGTAATAGATATGGAGCGGTGCTGTAATAGATATGGAGCGGTGCTGTAATAAATATGGAGCGGTGCAGTAATAAATATGAAGCGGTGCATGTAATAAAATGGAGCGTGCTGTAATAGATATGGGCGGTGCAGTAATAAATATGGAGCGGTGCTGTAATAGATATGGAGCGGTGCTGTAATAGATATGGAGCGGTGCAGTAATAAATATGGAGCGGTGCAGTAATAAATATGAAGCGGTGCAGTAATAAATATGGAGCGGTGCTGTAATAGATATGGAGCGGTGCGTAATAAATATGGAGCGGTGCAGTAATAATATGGAGCGGTGCTGTAATAGATATGGAGCGGTGCTGTAATAAATATGGAGCGGTGCAGTAATAAATATGAGCGGTGCAGTAATAAATATGGAGCGGTGCTGTAATAATATGGAGCGGTGCTGTAATAGATATGGGCGGTGCAGTAATAAATATGGAGCGGTGCTGTAATAGATATGGAGCGGTGCTGTAATAGATATGGAGCGGTGCTGTAATTAGATATAGGAGCGGTGCTGTAAAAAGATATGGAGCGTGTGTAGATGCATAATAGATATGGAGCGGTGCTGTAATAGATATGGGGCGTGCGTAATAAATATGGAGCGGTGCTGTAATAGATATGGAGCGGTGCTGTAATAGATATGGAGCGGTGCTGTAATAGATATGGAGCGGTGCATGTAATAGATATGGAGCGGTGCTGTAATAGATATGGAGCGGTGCTGTAATAGATATGGAGCGGTGCTGTAATAGATATGGAGCGTGTTGCTGTAATAGATATGGAGCGGTGCTGTAATAAATATGGAGCGGTGCTGTAATAGATATGGAGCGGTGCTGTAATAGATATGGAGCGGTGCTGTAATAGATAGGAGCGGTGCTGTAATAGATATGGAGCGGTGCTGTAATAGATATGGAGCGGTGCTGTAATAGATATGGAGCGGTGCGTAATAGATATGGAGCGGTGCTGTAATAGATATGGAGCGGTGCTGTAATAGATATGGAGCGGTGCTGTAATAGATATGGAGCGGTGCTGTAATAGATATGGAGCGGTGCTGTAATAGATATGGGCGGTGCAGTAATAGATATGGAGCGGTGCTGTAATAGATATGGAGCGGTGCTGTAAATAGATATGGAGCGGTGCTGTAATAGATATGGAGCGGTGCTGTAATAGATATGGAGCGGTGCTGTAATAGATATGGAGCGGTGCTGTAATAATATGGAGCGTGCTGTAATAGATATGGAGCGGTGCTGTAATAGATATGGAGCGGTGCTGTAATAGATATGGAGCGGTGCTGTAATAGATATGGAGCGGTGCAGTAATAATATGGAGCGGTGCTGTAATAGATATGGAGCGGTGCTGTAATAGATATGGAGCGGTGCTGTAATAGATATGGAGCGTGTGCTGTAATAGATATGGAGCGGTGCTGTAATAGATATGGAGCGCGATGATGCTGTGAATAGATATGGGCGGTGCAGTAATAGATATGGAGCGGTGCTGTAATAATATAGGAGCGGTGCTGTAATAGATATGGAGCGGTGCTGTAATAGATATGGGGCGGTGCAGTAATAAATATGGAGCGGTGCTGTAATAAATATGGAGCGGTGCTGTAATAATATGAAGCGGTGCTGTAATAGATATGGAGCACACCAGTACCCTCTTTTCTAGTGCTTTTTGTGCTAGAATTTTGGAGCAGTTTGCATCACAAATCTAAAACTTTCAGGGATCAACTTTCCAAAGAGCGCAGAAATCCCAGCCTGTGTGCACAAAACAGATCACTGATGATCTCCAGGTCACGCAGAGCAATGCACAGTTCTGGAGGAATAGAATAGATGACATGATCGATCCAGCAGCTAGAAAGAAGCCATGCCAGCCACAAGATGGCGCCCGTTGCTATACCAACAAGACCCCTCAGTGCCCGCCAATCATGCCGCGGCGTGATGTGACCACCTTGCTCTCTCCCCCACCTCCGATTTGGCGCGCATGCGCATGATATGGTCATAGGGGTCGGGCAGCACATCGGGCGGAGAGACAGCAGGGGATGGAGAGGGAGTGACCCGGGTCCGGCAGGGATTACGGCCGGGTAAGTGGGTGCTGTGTGCGGCGGCAGTGGTGGTGGAGCGCCGCCTGCAGGGCAGGAGCTGTGCGGGGTGTGTAGGTGTGGAGCCTGGGCGAGCGGCACGGGAGGCTATGGAGCCGCACATGTGCTGCATGTATCGGAATGTCCACTGCGGGCTGCTGCCTGCGATGGGGTGTGCAGGGGTCGGCTCATGTAGTGCTGCATGCACCCAGTCACTTGAGTGGGCTCTGTGGCCAGTCACTTGAGTGGGCTCTGTGGCCAGTCACTTGAGTGGGCTCTGTGGCCAGTCACTTGAGTGGGCTCTGTGCCAGTCGCTTGCGGGCGCTGTGGCCAGTCGACTTGCGGGCGCTGTGGCCAGTCGCTTGCTGTGGGCTCTGTGGCCAGTCGCTTGCAGGGCGCTGTGGCCAGTCGCTTGCAGGGGCTGTGGCCAGTCGCTTGCGGGCGCTGTGGCCAGTCGCTTGCGGGCGCTGTGGCCAGTCGCTTGCTCGGGTTCATGTGGCCTGTCGCTTGCTTGGGCTCTGTGGCCAGTCGCTTGCACGGGCGCTGTGGCCAGTCCTTGCACGGGCCTGTGGCCAGTCACTTGCACGGGCGCTGTGGCCAGTCGCTTGCCCGGGCGCTGTGGCCAGTCCTTGCTCGGGCTCTGTGGCCAGTCGCTTGCACGGGCCTGTGGCCAGTCCTTGCAGGGCGCTGTGGCCAGTCGCTTGAGGGGCTCTGTGGCCAGTCGCTTGCAGGGCGCTGTGGCCAGTCGCTTGACGGGCGCTGTGGCCAGTCGCTTGAGGGCGCTGTGGCCAGTCGCTTGCAGGGCGCTGTGGCCAGTCGCTTGCAGGGCCTGTGGCCAGTCGCTTGACGGGGCTGTGGCCAGTCGCTTTCTCGGGCGCTGTGGCCATTCGCTTTCTCGGGCGCTGTGCCATTCGCTTTCTCGGGCTCTGTGGCCAGTCGCTTGCTCAGGCGCTGTGGCCAGTCGCTTGCTCGGGCGCTGTGGCCAGTCGCTTGCTCGGGCTCTGTGGCCAGTCGCTTGCTCGGGAGCTGTGGCCATTCGCTTGCTCGGGCGCTGTGGCCAGTCGCTTGCTCAGGCGCTGTGGCCATCGCTTGCTCGGGCTCTGTGGCCATTCGCTTGCTCGGGCGCTGTGGCCAGTCGCTTGCTCGGGCTCTGTGGCCATTCGCTTTCTCGGCGCTGTGGCCATTCGCTTTCTCGGGCTCTGTGGCCATTCTCTTTCTCGGGCGCTGTGGCCATTCGCTTGCTCGGGCGCTGTGGTGGCCAGTCGCTTGAGTGGGTACACATGTTCCCTTTCTGCACCCGTATGCACCATGTGATGCCGGACCGTGAGGATCCTGTGCCACCACTTTTACCAAACAGCACTGATCCTGTGCCAGTGTGCAGAGCATTCCCCCATACTACAGCCCATCTGATGACACTTTCTCTAACTTGTCCCCCCCACGTCTTCCATGAAATACCGTGTATGAGCCCCACTTTGTAGGAAGTAATCATCTGGGCGTTCGTGATTCTCTAGAAGGAAACCCAGTACATAAGTCATTTTTTGCTCTGTAATTATTCATTTGCCGGTTTCCCAGACTCTAAGGAATAGTTCTCGCTGCTGTCCTACTTTCTAGGAGTGTCTGGATAGTTTGCGCTGCTGCCTAGCAATAGCTGGCACTGCCAGTGGGTGACGTTGCTGGGTTCTCCCTTGTTCTGGGCGGCCCTGGTGGTCTCACTTACCACAGAGCAGTATAGCAGACCCCCAGCTCTCCTGCCGCCATTCATTAGAGACCCTATGCCATAGAGTAGGTCTTAAGGGTATGCCACACTAAACAACATCGCTAACGGGATCGCTAAAAAACGTCAATATTTAGCGATCCCGTTAGCGATGTTGTTCTGTGCGGCAGCTGCCAGCGACGAGCTTCCTGCTGTGATCTCGCTCGTCGCTGGAATCGTTCCGGACCCTTTTTAATCGTCGGCGCTCCCGCTGGGTAAGTATATATCGCTGAGTGTGGCACCTTTTTTAGCGATTTAGCGGTACTTTTGTACCGCTAAAGTCGTTAAGGAAGATCGCTAACCGCGATAGCGTCGTTAACGATATCGCTAAATGTGGCCGACACTAGCGATATAGAAACAATCCCGCTAGCGATCTCATTAGTATGCGACGCTAACGAGATCGCTAGCGGGATTGTGTAGTGTGGCAGTACCTTTACTGGAATATTGGACCTCGGCGGTCTCTGATGTCAGATGCAAATTGCCTCTTAAGAGAAAAAGAGGACTTGTACTCTATAGCGCCATCTATTGGAAGTAGCGATCCTACAAGTCACAATTAACCCTTTAACGAGTCTTGTAATGTGACTTAGGATAAAAGCCAAATCATATCTCAATTTGCAGACACGGTGTTTCGGACTATTGGTCCTCGTCAGTGCAAAGTATGAGATATGATTTGGCTAGGGGAGAAGCTCTGGACTCAGGTCTAAGGGGTAAGGTTTCTCCTTGTGGAGAGTGACATACCAGCTCTGGCTTGTCAAAGTAAGGAGGCTTATTCGCCGTGCAATGCTCCTCTGGGAAATTTAAAATGCAAATTGCCTCTTAAGGCCGGGATCACACATGCGACGAAAACGTCCAACGCTCGCATGTAAAATCCCAGCTCTGGCGCCGGCACTCGGAAGTGGAGCGAGCGGCTGCATAGAACTATATGCAGCCGCTTGCTCCACTCCTGAGTGCCGGCGCCAGAGCTGGATTTCACATGCGAGCGTTGGACGTTTTCGTCACATGTGTGAACCTGTCCTAAGAGAAAAAGAGGACTTAAACGCTATAGCGCCACATATCAGGGTTTATTTGGCTCACTATAAGGAGAAACGTTACTGGTTAAATAGTAAGTAATTGGGCTACTCTCACTCAATGCAGTTTTTTTTTTTTTTTTTTTACATTGAAATTGCTCCTATTTCTGCTCTACACCACCACGGATTTTTGCTCATGGGTAGATTTTGCTGTAGAGTATTAGTTCACACGTTGCGTTTTTTTTTTTGGGCTGGATGTTTTAGTGCTTAAAAAAATGCTGCCCTTAACAGTACCAGCTAAGTGACTAATATTTCTGAAATCTCCTGCACACGCTGCTTTTGTTTCTTTGCAGTCTTGAACCATTTAAGAAAGCTTTTTTTTTATTATATATTTCTGCATTTTTGCTGCTCTTTTGTCACATATATATGTTTACTTAAATTCATTTAGACTTGAGAGTCCTCAGTGGTTGATACCTTTTAATGGCTAACTGAAAAGATGGTAACAAATTGCAAGCTTGCGAGACTACTCAGGTCTCTTCATCAGGCAAAGACTAATACAAAAACTTTTTGTTTTGTTTTAGTCTTTGCCTGATGAAGAGACCTGAGTAGTCTTGAAAGCTTGCAATTTGTTACCATCTTTTCAGTTAACCGTTAAAAGGTATCAACCACTGAGGACTCTCAAGTCTAAATATTTTTCTATCTACTGGCTAACACGGTACGAAGATACACATCTTTCCTATACTTAAATTCAGGTAATTTATGCTAAAAATAATTTTTTTATTGGGCTTCATTAAACATTTTGCAACGTTAGCCTCCTGTAGCCTCTGTTGATGTCTTACTGCTGGCTGCAGAATGAGGCAACTAAGAATCTGTCATTCAGCTCGCTATGACCGTATGATATGAAGTTAGTAACCTTTATCTGTCTTTCTCTGAGCTCTTCTCAGCTGATTTATATGATTTATGACCACAGACCACATGAAAGTTGAATGCGTAGAGAAACAAAGATCCTGTAAAAGCCAAGCGACACTAAATTTTTAAGGAAACCCAATTGCAAAAGTGACCATTAGCCCGAAATACATGGATTTAATGGAAAAAATCACTACAGGTGAACAACCCCTTTAAGAATGTTCTGGTTTTCAGCCTCTAGGTGTAACAAGATGGTTCCATCTACTGACAGCTGAAAGATATCGTAGGGTGAAGAATTGTAATGCAAAGTATATTAGAAAATAACATTACTCTTTATTCTGGATTAGGCCTCATTCAGACGTCTGTTTTTCGTGTATGTGTTTTAGACATGTACCTGTTCTAATCTATGAAGCTGATCACCTGTCCGTGTTTTTTTTTGTGGACTGTGTGTCCATGAAAGCATCACGGAGACGTTTGTTTTTTACCATCTTCACGGATTAAATTACCAATACAAGTCTATGGATCCGTGAAAAATGGTGGCCAACACACGGATGGCATCAGTACGCTGTCCGACATGAATAGGAGAAGCTTTGTAATTCATTTATCCATTCAAGCAGATCACTGGTGAAACACTGATTGTAATAACTGATACCCGGACAGAACGCTGATGACACCAGCACCATTTTATTGCCTGTGACATGGACGTCTGAATGAGGCCTAAGTATTGGCTAGTAAACCTGCCTGGTGCTCGGTACTGATGAGCGAACGTGCTTGGATAAGGTGTTATAGGATAAGGTGTTATCTGAGCATGCTCGGGTGCTAACCGAGTGTCTTTGGTGCGCTCGAATAATATGTTCGAGTCCCGCGGCTGCAGGTCTAGTGACTGTTCGGCGGCCACAACACATACAGGGACTGCCTAACAAACAGGCAAACCCTTCATGTGTTGCAGCCGCGGGGACTCAAACATTATTCTAGCACGCCAAAGTCACTCTGTTAGCACCCGAGCATGCTCAGATAACACCTTATCCCAGCACTAGTGCTCAGCATAGAAATACTATGGCCCACATTTCATAATGGGTAGGCAATGTAAACTTAGAGCGATGTCCAAATGTGTCCCCGTGGGGCGCCCTATGTGATAGATGTGGCTCATCTTGAATAAATTCTGCACTTTCTCTGCAGATTTTCTTGCAGGAATGTTGTGACCGTTTTATTCACCTGAATGATGCCGCACACGTTTCTGTAGGGCCGATGCAAAATACATTCAGAAATGTGACTCCACCTTAAGGTTCCTGCACATGACGGCTGTATTGGGTCCTCTGGACAAAACTGAGCCACATGAGGCGGTGTGCAAATATTGTGAAGAACCTGTCATGAGGAAGAACAGCAAACTTATGCTTGGCAGACATAGTGCTGCTTAAAATAAGCAGTATGTATAGTGTGCTGCAGCGTCTCCATGAAATGTCAGATTGGGAAGAGATTTTTATTACTGACACTAGTGAAGCCTGCTATGTTCAGACTCTTTATAAACTTCTAGAGACTGTGGACCTGGTAAAACAAGGGAGTTCTGGAAGTTTTTTTTTTTTTTTTTTGTATTGTAAGGTTGGGGTCACACTAGAGTGTTATCCTTTGTTTTATTGGAGAGCACTCGGCACACAGTGTTATACTATGGGGCGATGCAGATCTGTATTTTTTTTTCTGATGCCGATTTGCAGCATGCTGCGAGCTGCTCCAGAATTTGGATCATGCTCACTCATACATCAGACTGCACTCAGATGTCATCTCAGTGCAGTCCGACATCCTCAGACTCACAATGGAGAAACTAAAGGGAAACTGTCACCAGGTTTTTCCCATGGAAAATAGGGTCAGCACTTGTACACCTTCATATGCAGCATTCTAAAATGCTGTGTATATATGTCTCCAATACACTCTGCATAACACAAAAAAAAAACTTATTACAGCTTATACCCATCACCGTTAAAAAAAAAAAAAAAATCCGATTTCGGCCCAGAAAAGTGGGACAAGTATCATGCGGAGTACAATCCGATTTTTAACAACCTAGCACTCTATTTACATTTGAATTTGATTGCAATGCGATTTTAACAAGAGCTTTTACATAAAGCAATGCTATTATTTACACTCGTTTTCCAAAGAAATATTCGTCAAGATACATATACGGTATATATTATAGTGAGAGTAATTAGATAGACATACAGATAGATATAAATGTGAGATATATAATCAGAGATTTGTGTGTAGCTTACTGTACTTGTTTTTTTAATATACTTATTGGTTCTATACTTTATTGGTTTAATATGTTAAGGTTATTGGCGCATGTTATGGTTGCGCCATTTCTGAGACGGCTGAAAGCTGATGTTTTTAGTCTGGGAGGGGGCCAATGTCCATGGACCCTTCCTAGGCAGTTAATATCAGCCCCTAGCTGTCTGCCTAGCCTTGGTTATAGGGGCACCGTACAACTTTTTTTGGGGGGTGGGTCCCCCATTTTAATAACCAGGAAAGGCTAAGTATACAGCTGTGAGCTGATATTAATAGTCTCGGAAGCTCCTTGAGTACTACCTCCCTTTCCCTGACTATAAACATCTGCCCCAGGTGTCCCTCTTCTGGTTAATAAAATTTAGGGGATCCCATGCCATTTTTTTCAGATATTTATTTGTTAAATACTTGTACAGTAAGCTACACAAGCACTGTACTAATTATATATGTCACTGACATCTTTATCTGTCTGTTCTATGTATATATCTAATCACGCTGTGATTTCACTGTAGCAGCTGCTAAAATGTAACGTTATCAAGGACACGGGTGTGTAAAAATTGGACTGCACATGCATGGTCCAAGTGCCTTGCTATTTTCTTTTTTTTCCGACACCCATTGACTTGCATCGGCGAGTCTCGTCTGAGATACGAGGACAATAGCCGCATGCTGAGTTTTTTTTCTCAGTCTGATTTCAGCTGAGAAAAATAAAATTGCAGATGAGCAGGGATTCATAGATGAACACTGGTCAGAGTGCAATCCTATTTTTTTTTTTTTTTAAATCACATTGCACTCGTCCATTTTCCTCGTAGATGAGTATGAGCCCTTATACTCACCAACAGGGCGGCCTGGTCTTGATCCATCGCTTCCTCTCTTCTTGCAATCACCATCCTGCTTCCCTGCTCCATGTGGATGACGTTTCCTACGTCATCCACTGTGTCCTCCATTGCGCTCCTGCACATGCTTATTTCTACCTGCAAAGTAATAGTGAGTATGTGTTTTCGCTCCTTTTCTTTTCCCCGCACATGCCCATCACAATACTTTTTGCTTTACTCTCGGCGCGGCAGAGAGAAGTACACTTGCGAACGCCCTTGATGGGGCAGAGAAAAGTTTCCCTGCAATTCAATTTTTTTTTTAAAAGATCCCAGACAACTTGTTTAATGTATTGGCATAATGAACCTGTGCAGATGCTTACATAGCTTAAACCTGCCAGTAGTGTAAGTTGATTTTGAGTTCTGTGCTCCTTCTCACATGTTGCTTTTTTGATGCATTTTTTATGCAGCCAAAACCTGATCTCTTGGCAGTTAAAAAAACAAAAAAAAAACCCCGTGGACAAAAGCAGGTTTTGCTGGCTTTTGCTGCATTTTTTTGCTGGGTTTTTCAGCATCCCAAAGTTCAACTTTGCTTCCACCATACAAGCTTGAACAGTGCAAGATGTTAGGCCACCAATGCAAGATGTATGTAAAACCATAAAACATTTTTTGGGGAAAAAAGGCAATTTGATCAAATTAATTTGTGGGAAAACTTGTCTGAAAAATGACTTTCTGAAATAAAACGGTTCATATGAGTTCAGGGAAAAATACACCATTGCAAATGTAACAGTGAGGGAAGTTGAATTGGTGAGGCATAGTTTACCAAACACATTGGCAGTGCACAGAGTTGGTCAGGCATTGTTTACATTCACACATTAGTGGGCCATTGAGATGGTCAGCCAATGTTTACTTTTCACATGTCACTAATTTAATTACCCCTTAATCACCGCCAATACGCCTTTTATTGGCAGCAGTTTTCACTAAAAACGCTGCAAAAACTGATGGCAAAGTTTTTTCTGTTTTTTTTTCACTTATTGACATTTTTAAATTCAAATAATCCTTAATATTCTCCTGGAAAATGACACCTCTGTTCGGCCAAGCTTTGTTAGAGGATTTGTAAGAGACTGGTGAGGTCTGTATATACAGAGATATGTTTGATTTTCATCCAATTTGTGGAACAAACTCACCAATGGAAGTCTATGGCGTGTGAAAAAATCGGACGCTATTCATGTGCTATCCGTTCTTCTGAGACTGCTTGATAGGAGAGGATTGGCAAACCTCAATTTTTTTTTTATGTGAGAAAACTTGATACATTTCTGATGATAAAAATTGAAACGTTGCTGAAAATTTGTTCTGAAATGTAGATGAAATCAGGACGTTTGTCAGTGATTGGTCAAATGAGCTCTAATGTGAAAGTTCCGCTGCTGTTCACTTCTGTATTGGGAAGGTGGCACCAGTGACGTCAGAGATGTCTCCTAGCACACGTGTGGAAACTTCAGCTGTCCTACTCATCGGGATTAGAATCTGTGCACTCTACCTGCCGATCGTGTATGTGTCCTCAGGTATCTAAAAACGGGTGACACATGGATGCTAAAAATGAAGCAGATGGAAATCGTATCCAGCACACTGGTTAAAATTGGTCTCCTATAGTGCACAAGAAAAGAATAGACAAATTCAACCTAAGTAACACATTGCTAAAATTATAAATGTATCAGATTTACCAGCCTCAAGATCCACAAGTTGACAGCATCTCAGATAGAAGCTCTGGCAAGTGATGCACAGGCATGAAGTAGCAGAAACATCTCAATATCAACTGTCCAGAGAAGAGACGCAGGCCTGTATGGTCAAATAGCTGCAAAGAAGCCACTACCGAGGATCGCAAACAAGAAGAGACTCGTTTGGGCCAAGCGACACAAGCAATGGTCATTAGATAAGTGGAAATATGTGGAAAGATGTTTAGTTTAGATCCACATATGTTTGTGAGCCACAGAATAGGTTTTACAGGCGTAGAGCCCACTATAAAGCATGGAGGAGGCGGTTTGATGGTGTGGAGGTGCTTTTGGTGATATAGTCCAAATTCAAGGCACATTTACCCATTATGGCTTCCACAGCAGGAACACGCCGTCCCATCTGGTTTGCACTTGTTGGGACCAGGCTATGTGAGGGCTGTGTGACCAAGAGCAAGAAGGATGAAGTGCTACGTCGGATGACATTGCCTCCACAATCACGTGACTTCATCCTGGTTGAGATGTTTGGGATGAATTAGACCGCAGAGTAAAGGCAAAGCAGCCAACAAGTGCTCAGCACCTCTGGGAGCGCTCCCAAGACCTGATGAAGCTGTTTGAGAGAATACCAAGGATGTGTAAAGCTGTCATCAGAGAAACGAGGTACTTTGATAAATCTACGATTTAACACGCATTCTGCTTTTTCACATGTGCTTCTTACTAATTTTTTCCACGTGTGATCCTTTTGGGGTTTCTGTGGCCTTCAGTCTGAAGTGACAATGTGCACATTCCGATTAGAACAAGGAAACCATTGCATGAAAAGGTGTCCAAACTAATGACTGGTAGAGATGGGCGAGCCCCTGGATGTTCGGGGTCGTCCATCTCTAATGACTGGTACTGTACTGATCGTTAGTGCAATTTTATTAACTAAACGTAACCGCTTAGTTTCAATCTGCCATATTCATTCATTTTCAAGCCCCTCAGAAATCCAGTTTTGTCCAAGTTTCGGCCTTTTCTCTTGGGAGTGAATCCCAGTGACTTGGGCTGGATGTGCAGTCTGTGTGTGTCCAGGGGGGCTGCTGTTTTCACTGCCCATTATATCCAAGTAGCTCCTATCTTCCACTTATTTCTCCTTCATGCTCGTTTTTCTTTTTCTGTAGCCTGTTTCCTGTGCCATCTCTGAGATTTCTCCATTGTTAGGAGCCTCCTCCCTGCTGTTATTTCTAAGGTCTTGTTCACACTACCATATCAAAAAACTGTCCATAATGATTGGCTCTGCATTGTTCATGGGTGCAAGAGCCATCTTCTACTGCATGCACCATTCTGGTCCATAGCATATTCCAGAATAAGGGTAAGTTCACACTTTTTTCAGTGTTTTTTTTTTTTTTTCTGCAGCAAAACCCCATCTCCTGGCAGGAAAGAAGCTGCCGAAAAATAGTGTTTTCCTTGCGTTTTTTTTATGCGTGTTTTATGTACGTTTTTTGCATGGGTTTTTGCATGCTAGATTTGTCTCTTGTGCATGTTTAGTGTTGGAAAAAAAAAAAGTCCTATTCTATAGGATCAGGTTTTGGCACAAAAAAATGCAGCAAAACATATTTGCATTTTTGGTGCGTTTTTTCACCATTCATTCAAGTCAATGGGTGATAAATGCTGAAAGAAGTGACTTGCTCTGTCCAAAAAACCATACAAAGTACAAAATACTAAGGACAAAAAAAAAACAATGTGTGAGCATGAGATTTCTGAAATCTCACAGGCTTTGCTGGTACTGTAAAACAGTTGAAATTTGGCATAAAAAAGCAGGAAAAACACCTAGTGTGAACTTAGCCTTATAGTGCCTACTGCAGTTGTTTCCCCACAATGCGGGCCATTGGTGCTTTGGCACATTTGTGCTCTCCATATATGATCGGTGATGCAAACGGAAATAATACGGACAAAAACTCACTTTTCTGAACAAGCCCCAACACTAAGCTAACTGATGCTCTCCGCAATAAAATGATAGAACATTTTTAAAAAACACTATTTAGAAAGTTGCTTAACTTTGTGTTTAGGAAGCAAATTAACAAAACTAAAAATTCTGTGCAAAGTTGTACATAGCTATTAAGTATACGGAACTGAGCTACAAATACCGATGTGCTTCTAAAAGTATGGTGCTGTGCGGAGCCGTGTAATAATGAAGGCGAAGTGTCGCAGGCCCTTCAACCTGCTGATTGACCATCAGATGCACAGGGCTGGAAAGCCCCCTTAATCACACTTTAATAATATACTTCTGTGTGGGCACAGTATATTCAGTGACACGTTGGTTCCGGAGTCTGTCATTGAAGAGTATAGGAGTCATGAATAAGCCCTCAGAATAATGCAGACATTTTGCTTTTCGGCATGTTTCAATAGGTCCAAATATTTTGAAAAAAAGGGGGTATTCAATTCCATAACTAAATTAGCTGAACAGGGACGTAGATGTAGATCCCATGTGAGCGTGCATAAGTCCATGTGATACTTGGCTTGCATTTTTAGGACTTCTTTGACATGAAAAATACGATTTTGAAATGCTTAAGGTTTGAAGTAAAAAAAATAAATAAAAAATTAATAAAAATTAATTTATCCTTACACGTCTTTTTTTTTTTTTTTTTTTTTTAAAAAACACCAAAACTGATTAGTGTCTCTGTCCACGAGCCTCGGAAGATGTCCTATTCTCATCCGTTTTATAAAACTGATGACATACTAGTTAGGCTTTGACCAGATCAAGTTTTGGCCACACATCAGTGACTCCTTTGGGATTTCCATCTGAAGTCCTAAAAAAACAGGACATCCGACATCACATCAATTAACTTGAATGAAGCAAAATATTTAGACTTGAGAGTCCTCAGTGGTTGATACATCTTTCCTACTTGAATGAAGCAGTCACTTTGTGCTCTCTGACCTCATTTCGGCTGTATCCGCTGATTTCAGATGGGCACAAAAATATAGTTGACTGCATGTTTGTGGCCACCTGATAAAGTCGGTTACTGTCGAAAATGAGCTCAGACAGAACACAAAGTGACTGCTTCATTAAAGTCAGTGGCGCCCGAATCCCGTTTTTCAGGACTGATGACAGACGCCCCGATACAGCCAATGACGTGTGGCTAGCGCGTGATGGGAACTCGGCCTTACCTCACTGTTCCATCCGTGTGTCTAACGGTGTTCACTGGTCAGTGGATAGATGAAAGGTCAGAGCATATCCCTCCTTTAGTTTTTAAAAACATGCATCACTGAGGCAATATGGATGACGCATCGTAGAAAACTGTCTATTTTTACATCTGTGTAAAATGGACTTGGATGTGTGAATTTCGCTTTAGTGTATGGTCACCTTATGACTTATGATGGTCAAAAATTTCCATTTTTTTTTTCAAGCAGAAGTGGAATTAAGGAATGGATAGGTTTCTCTGAAGCTTTGTAAACCTAAAGTGTCTTTTTTTTTTTTTTTTTTTTTTTTAATTTTGATGCTTTTTGGGTAGCTTTTGATGCTCTTTTTTAATGTATTTTTCTGGCAACGTTTTTCTTTTGCATTTTTTTTCTTCAGTGTTTTTGGGCATATTTACTAAAAAAAAAAAAAATGCAAACATCTTTTGGGTGTCTCTTTAGCCTTCCCAGTCACTTCTATTTTAAAGATGGAAAATGGCAGAAGAATGTCCATGTTATTCTTTACATGATTGGCTCCTTTGATAGCAAGTCATTTTTATATAGAAACAAATAGGTCCTTCCATTTTGAGCGTTTTGTCAGCACTTTTTACACCTTTTTCCATTCGAAAAGGCAGAAAGACACAGTGTGAACATACACATAAGCTCCTTTCGCGAATCAGTGTGAATCAAAGCAGAAATGTTCCAATTTGCATCCGTATTTGTCAGATCCCCATTGACTTGTAGGTGCATAACACATTGAGATGTCTGTATTTTCCTGTATCACAGATGACAAGGGCCAATGCAAGCCTGTGCCTGTGAAAAACACGTACAGCACACGGATGGCGTCAGTGTGTAGTCCGTATGTCGTCCATATTTAACATTAGAAAGGGTAAGGCCTCTTTCACACATTCATTTTGTGCGGTCAGGCACAATCCGTCCAAAAACGGAAAGGACGGATCCGGCGCAGATTTTGAAATAACTGATGCAACGGACCGAGGAAAGAGAGAGACCTTTTGCTGGATTGCACAAAAGACTGATCCGGCACCATAGACTTGTATTGTTTGCGCATGAAGCGGCGCATCCGGCGGGTGCGGCAGAAAAAAAAAAAACGTTGCAGTGACCGTTTTGTCCGGCCACCGGAATGTACATTTCCGCCAGATCCGTAAAAAAACGGATGCAACGCAATGACATCCGGCGCTAATGAAAGTCAATGACCAAAAAACGCATCTGGCAGTTTAAAAAACCGGATCCGTTTTTTTCCAAAAGCGTCTGATCACACCTGATGGCAAAAAACGGATGTGTGAAAGAGGCCTAAGAGAAGCTCAGCATTTTATTTATCCATTCGTGAAAACCACAGATGACACGGACCATACGTTAATGACACACTGATCGAAAACACTGACACCGGTACCATTTTTACACGGATGTGCTAGAGCATTGCTTCCCAAACTCCAGTCCTCACAGCCCCCACACGTCATGATTTCAGTATTTCCTTAGTATTTCACAGGTAAGGCTACTTTCACACTTGCGTTTTCCGCATCTTGCACTATCGGACGCATGCGCAATGTTCCCCTATCTTTAACATGGTGGGCGCAGGGTCTAGCGCTTGCACGCGTTCATCTGCGTTTGTCATGCGCTGCGCATTTTCCCGATGTGCGCCCATACGCGCTAGACGCTACATGTTGCATTTTTTTTTTCGCCCAACCGCTTTAAAAAAACGCGTGCGCGCGCTATGCGCAAAAAATAACATTGCAGTCTATGGGGGCGCTGGCATGCCCATGGCTTTGCGGTTGTCAGCGCTTTTGCACGCACGCGATTTTTCAGTAAATAATGTCTAAACACTTGTTTAAACCATGATAGAGCCAGAGATGATAGAGCCAGAGATGATAGAGCCAGAGATGATAGAGCCAGAGATGATAGAGCCAGAGATGATAGAGCCAGAGATGATAGAGCCAGAGATGATAGAGCTGTGACACATAGACAACCCATGCGCCAAAAAAACGCAAACGCATGCAAAAACGCATGAAATTGCATACAAATGCTGCATTTTTTTGTCGTAATGCGCATGCTGATGCGACTAAATATCTCAGCGTTTACAAGCGTTTGCATGCGTTTTTTAATGCGCTTCATGTGCGCTCGAAACGCAGCGCAAAAAAACGCAAGTGTTTAAGTAGCCTAATAGAATTATTATTAAGGAATCAGAAACTGCCAGGAAATCCTGAAAACATATGTGGGGGCTGTAAGGACTAGGTTTGGGAAGCATTGATTAAAGGTACTGTCACACTAAGCGATATCGCTAAAGAGATCGCTAACGAGTCACCGATTTTATGACGCAGTAGCGATCTCGTTAGCGACTTAGCTGTGTGTGACATGTAGCAGCGATGTGGCCCCTGCTGAGATTGGCTGATCGCTTATGAGGCTAAGTGCACACGTCAGGAATTTTCGCGTTTTTTTAGAGTATTTTCCCCGGCAAAAACGCGAAAAAAACGCAAGCATTAAGCATCCTATTCATTTAAATAGATTCCGCAATTTTTGTGCACATGCAGTGTTTTTTTCCGCGAAAAAAACGCTTTGCGGAAAAAAAGCAACATGTTCATTAATTTCGCGTAATCGCGGTGATTTTGCCGCCATAGGAATGCATTGAACCGCTTACTTTCCGCAAGTGGCTATGCCCACCATGATCAATGTGAGCGGTTCATGTGCGGATGGTACCCAGGGCCTGGAGGAGAGGAGACTCTCCTCCAGGCCCTGGGTACCATATCCCTGGTAAAACAATAATTAAAATAAAAAATAATGATATTCTGACCTTCTGGCGGCCCCCGCAGCTTTCCCGCCTCTCAGCGACGCTCCCGGCCAATCCCGTTCCCAGTGATGCCTTGCGACAATGACCCTAGATGATGTAGTGGTCTTACGTGATGCTACGTCCTCTGGGGTCATTGTCGCTATGCATTACTGGGAACGGGATTGGCCGGGAGCGTCGCTGAGGACCAGGAAGGCTGCGGGGGCCGCCGGAAGGTGAGAATAGCACGATTTATTATTTATTTTTTTTTTATTATTTTACATTAGATCTTTTTACTATTGATGCGGCATCAATAGTAAAAAGTTGGTCACACTTGTCAAACACTATGTTTGACTCGTGTGACCAACCTGTCAATCAGTTTTCCAAGCGATGCTACAGATCGCTAGGAAAACGCTAGCATTCCGCAAGCTAATTACGCTTGCAAAACGCTAGTTTCTGGCGGGAATACGCATACCAAAAAAAAATGCGTATTTCCCGCGGCAGAGAAGTGCGGGATTGCGGCAATTCTGCAATGTGTGAAATTAGCCTCAAGTTCCCTTTAAGAAGAATTCTGGAAATTGGCGAGGCATGTGAGCAGTACATTTTCAGTTTATTTAGTGAAAGTACGTTGCGCTCAAGGCTAAACCCGTTTAGTTATTCTGTACATAGTATGACATTACAGATGGCCATTTGTTCCCATTAATGTTAAATGATTAAAAAATTCTCATTGCAAAAATAAGTTTAAGTTGGTGTCAAAAGAAAAAATGTGAGTGGTTTTTATTCTGATTGCTTCAATGTGACTGCGCGCCCCTCCTAATTTTCTCTACAGATGTTGTAATTAGCATAGCATATAACCATGTTAATAATTATGTAGCTTGTTCTCTGTGAAACCAAAGCAATGTTCCGAGTATTTCAGAAGCTTGGGAACTACTACAGCACCATCCAAGTCAGTGCAATCCATTGTATGTGGCTTTATATATGGGTATGTTCACACAGTATCCTGTGGATTTTCTAGGGGGGAAATTTGTTGAGGCTTCATGAAGTTGCTTCCACCCTCTGTGCAGCAATTTTACAGCGTAAATGAATTAGCGCTGCAGATTTGACATCTGCGCCTGTCGATGCTGCGGATCTTGCCACTGCAGAATATGCACTGCTGACCGTCCTGTATGGGTGTATCCTATAATATCTACATTTTTTTTCTTTTTCTGAGCATGCTTTTATGTAGTCCTATACATTTCTTAAAGGGAATGTGTCATCAGGTTTTTTCAATATAAAGTGCTGCCACCACCTTTAATGCCTGTTTTACTGTATTCTGAGACGATGTGTATGAATCTCCCAACCCCCTTTGCATAGCCCAAAAAATATCTTTTATAGTGTTTTTCATGGATGACACTCGTACCTATTGTAGTCTCTTGGACTTTTTACATGTCCATGATTTTTTTTTCTATTGACTGAGTGGTCCATGCAAAATTGTGGAGACGTGTTGGATCAAAATTAGATTTTAAGTCTATGGGTTGGTGAAAAAAAAATCATACAGTACTCCGATGCCACCCGTCTGTTTTTCAAGGAGGGATTTGAAAAGCTGGTGACACATTTTTTCCTATCGGAGAAAACTGATGAAACTGTGATCAATAACACTCATGAAACTTGGGACAGTTTTTTTCGTTTGTGAAAATAACTGACATCTGAATGAGGCCTTATCTAGCGTAGTTCTCTGAATGCCGAGCTCTGTACATCCCCATCCACCACATTGGCAGCTTTCTGTGTGCACTGTGCATTGCAGAAAGCTGCCAATCAGTGGTGGGGGTGTGGCCGGACTACCTGGGAGCACACCAAGTAGTCCTCTAGTGATGATAATCTCTTGCTGATGAAATAGTTATTTAATAACACTTTATATTGCCTGAATCAGGATTTCTGTTCTTATATTTATGCTGTTCTCACATTAACAAAAACCTGATGACCGACTCTTTAAAGGGAATCTGTCAGCAGGACTTAACCCCTCAAACTTTGTGGATGTAGCTCTTTCAGCAATAGATTTACATGACTAGTGTGTAACTGAGAAATAAGCGTTTGAATTGATATACAAATGAGGTTGAAGATCAATTGTATTTATGAAGCCTGTGCCACTCCAGCTCTACTTCCCACCAACTCTTCTATTACAGACAGCCTCAATTTCTGTGACTTCAAGCAAAGGAGTCCTCAGTCATCAGGAGGCATCATTGGGCAGGGGGTAGCTCTAGAGTGACACTGAATTCAGATCTACTAATAGCTTGAGTGATACTGGCTTCAGATCTACTAATAGTTCTAAAGATTCATTTACATATCAATTAAAATACTGATTTCTCATAGACTGGCCATGTAAATGTAGCACTGGACTATCTTTGAAAAACCCACCTGCACATATTAATAGTTTGGGGTATGAAATCCTGCTTAAAACCTTCCTCTTGTGTTAGGGTCGTGACCGACCCGTTTTAGGTTTTAAATGCATACAAATTCTACATACATTTGTTTATTGCATCAAGACTTTTTGACTTTTTCAGGAATTTATTTTTAAACAAAATACAATAAATAAAACTATTTTACTAAATTGTAAAAATGCTCTTATTAAAATTATAACATTTGTGGTGTTGGGGTCAATTTCGACCCAGGTCTAATATAAGAGTAAAAAAACAATAATAAGTCCCAAAACTGAACTCATAAACACAATATAAACCAGCAGCCCACAGCCAGCTCTACCTCCAACAACTTGAGTTAGGGACATGTCCAGGCATGTATGGCCAAATCAGCTTAGAGTTGGTACTTTGCAGAGTATACATCTCCAGTTTACACATGCAACAATGAGGAGAAGATTTGATGTAAGCCAAATTCTGGATTATTAATCTTAGATGATAATGAATCAGAGGACACACAGCAGCAAACTGATACAGATGAACAGGTTTCTGAGGAGGAAGATGATGTGGAGTATCAACCGGAAGACACAGACAGTTCTGATCAGTCTGATGAGGAGGTCACTGGTGCTGAAGGTGCTCCCGCTGAAAGATTCAAATCCAAAAGTGGCAAGATCAGTTGGAGCTCAGTACCTCCAGATGTACATGGCAGGGCAGATGCTGCAAATGTCATAAAAATGACCCCTGGGATCACAAGGTTTGCTGTGACAAGAGTAAGTGACATCAAGTCATGTTTTGATCTGTTTATGCCATTGTCAATAAAAAAAAGTCATTATTGCTATGACAAACCTTGAAGGAAAAAAAGTCCACGGCAAAATGTGGAATGACCTTCATGAAGATGTCCTGGATGCCTACATTGGTGTTTTTCTCCTTGCTGGAGTGTACAAATCCTGCAATGAGGCCACTGATAGTCTCTGGGACGCATCGACAGGCAGGAATATTTTCCAGGCAACAATGTCACTTCAAAATTTTCAAATGATATCAAGAGTCCTCAGATTTGACAACTGAGACTCCAGAACAAAATCTGACAAACTTGCTCCCATCAGGGATGTTTGGGAGAAATGGGTGCAGCTCCTTCCACTGATGTTCAACCCAGGGCCAGAGGTGACAGTATAGACGAACGATTTCTCCCTTTCCGCGGAAAATGCCCCTTCCGGCAATACATGCCAAGTAAGCCAGGCAAATACGGCACAAAAATTTGGGCAGCCTGTGATGCAAAAACTAGCTATGCATGGAATCTACAGATTTACACAGGCAAGTCTGCAAGCGGCATCCCTGAAAAAAACAAGGAAAACGTGTAGTCCTCGATATGACTACTGGACTGCAGGGTCACAACATTACTTGTGACAATTTTTTTTACCAGCTATGACCTTGGACAAGAACTTCTCAGGAGGAAAATCACCATGGTGGGCACAGTGAAAAAAAACAAACCTGAGCTGCCCGCTGAATTGTTGCAGATGGACAGGACTCCACTTTCCTCAAAGTTTGTTTTTACAGACACCACCACTGCTGTTTCATACTGCCCCAAAAAATGACGGAATGTGGTACTGATGTCCACACTTCACAAAGATGCAGCTGTGTCATCAGGAAGTGACAAAAAGCCCAGAATCATCCTAGACTATAACAAAAACAAAGGAGGAGTGGACAACCTGGACAAGCTGACTGCCACCTACACTTGCCAGCGAATGACTAGGAGATGGCCAATGGTAGTATTTTACAACATCCTTGACGTGTCCGCATGCAATTCATTTGTGTTGTGGACCCACATTCACCAAGGATGGAATTCAAAGAAAAAACACAAGCGGAGTTTCTTGAGGAACTAGGTAGATCCCTTGTCAAGGCGCACATTGACCAAAGGGAACGAATGCCCCGAGACCCAGCCGCTGCAGCCTTGGTCCAACAACTCCAGAGCTCAACAAGTGCTTCGTCCACACCCACAGCAACACAAAGAGCATCATCACCAGCATCCTCCTCAACCAGGCCTGCCTCAACATCAACCACAACAGCCACAACCCGTGAGACCACCTGATTCTAAAAGAAAGAGGTGTCAGGTCTGCCCTAGCAATAAGGACAGAAAGACAAACACATCGTGCTTCGGCTGCAAAAAATACCTCTGCAAAGAACACACAAAAAGTGTCACTTTTTGCCACACATGCATCTAAATACTAATGCATCTAAAAACTAGTACTTGATTTCTGTTGATTTGCTTGTTTAATTGTTGTTTGTTTGTTTGACCTAGAAAAGCTACTTTTTATTATTATTGCTATTAATGTTAATATAATTTTCATCTTTTATTTGTATTAAAGTTCTATAAAAAAAAAATCTCTTTTTTGCCTTTTTCATAAAGTAAATCAAGAAAGGCACATCCAGCCCATGAATGGCAGCGCTTCCCAGGACTCACATCCAAAGATGATATTTCATATTTTTTTATTTAATAAGTTAAAATGGAGGAGATACAACGCGTTTCGGATACAGTATATATCCTTCATCAGGTATCATAAAAACACAGTCCAAATCCTAATCCTAAATTGTGCACACTCTAAATCCTATAATATTGTTTTTACGCACTTAGGGCGCCGCGATTTGTCTATTTTTCTCTCCCAAACAGAGTTTTTTTTTTTTTTTGTATATTTTTCATAAAGTAGTTAGATATGGGTCAAAATTGACCCGTAACACCATAGATGTTACTAGAGTTAATAATATATATACGACGTATGTATACTTTTTTTTTTACATTTAAGAAATGTGTTCTAAAACCCTTCAGTAATAGTCAGGTAATATAACAAACTTTTTTAAGTTTATATTATTCTTTTGAGGTTCATTTGACAATATTTTTATATTGAAAATGAAGGTTATGCTCTCAAATGAAAGGCCCAGGGGGCCACAACAAAAATATTAAAATCAATCCTTCCATGGATGAGAAACCCTAACAAGGTTACTGAGAGGTAAGAAACAAATTGGATCATAAATAACTGTTTTTAGGGTATCCTAGGGGTGATTTAAGACACGGGTCAAAACCGACCCGTTAACATAAGAAAGTGTAACAAAGCTAACGCAAGAGGAAGGTTAAAGGTTGTTTTAAAACACACTTTATATTGAGTTTTATTGCAAAAAATCAGAAAAGTTTTGGATTAATACTACATACACAAGCTCTGAAGAATACTTATGCTTTAATGCAGTACTTGTGTATGATCCTCCATGTCCAGCGAGTAAAGTTTAGTGTGAAAGGTGAGAGCAAGAAATATTTTTCTCTTGAGTGGAAGTCTATTTTAGTATCACTGGGGCGTCCCGTGTTTCTGGTCTTTAAAGGAACCAGTCTATTTGGCACCCACCGAGATTAGTGTGGAATTTGTACCTTGCTCCTTCTTACTAGAAGAACCCAATTTATCACTTTGTAGACATTTATGCCATTCCTTGTTCTAGTGTTTTTTATCTTAATACACATTAAAAAAAGTGTTTTTTTTAAGTAAAAAATGCTGTTTGAGTGTCCTTTAAAGAGAACCTGCTATTGGGATTTTATACCCAAAGCTAACCGCATGCATGTAAAGGTGCTCCACTGATGATGACATGCTTTCCTTTCTTGTAGAAATCTGTTTTGCTGTTTTAGAGAAATTCATAATTGAAATAGTATGCTAATGAGCCGCAAGTCCAGTGGGTAGGCACTACATTCACAGCTCTCCTGCCGCTCTCTAGTGGGCGGTCACTACATTCACAGCTCTCCTGCCGCTCTCTAGTGGGCGGTCACTACATTCACAGCTCTCCTGCCGCTCTCCAGTGGGTGGGCACTACATTCACAGCGCTCCTGCCGCTCTCCAGTGGGTGGGCACTACATTCACCGCTCTCCTGCCGCTCTCTAGTGGGCGGGCATTATATTCACAGCTCTCCAGTGGGTAGGCACTACATTCACAGCTTCCTTGCCGCTCTCTAGTTGGCGTGCATTACATTCACAGATCTCCTGCTGCTCTCTAGTGGGCGGGCACTACATTTAAAGCTCTCCTGCCGTTATCTAGTGGGCGGGCACTGCATTCACAGCTTTCCAGTGGGCTGGCACTACATTCACAGCTCTCCTGCCGTTCTCTAGTGGGCGGGCACTACATTCACAACTCTCCTGCCGCTCTCTGGTGGGCAGGCATTACATTTACAGCTCTCCTGCCGCTCTCTAGTGGGCGGGCACTACATTCAGTTCTGCCGCTCTCTGGTGGGCGGGCATTACATTCACCGCTCTCCTGCCGCTCTCTAGTGGGCGGGCACTACATTCACAGCTTCCCTGCCGTTCTCTAGTGGCCAGGCACTACATTCACAGCTCTCCTGCCGCGGGTGGGGAATACAGAGAGAGGCAGGATAGCTGGAAGTGTAGTGCCCAATGTGTATATTTTCTGCTGAAACAACCCCATTCAGATGAACAGAGGTGATAATTAGTGATGAGCGAATGGGCTTGGATAGCGTGTTATCCGAATATCTTGGGCATGGTCGGGTAATATATTCCAGTCACTGTGGCTGCATGTTTTGCGGTGGTAGACAGCCACAACAAATGCAGGGATTGCATGTTTATCAGTCCCCGCATGTGTTGTTGCTGTCTACCACCGCAAAACATGCAGCCACAGGGACTTGAATATATTACCTGACCATGCCCAAGATATTCGGATAACACGTTATCCAAGCCCATTCGCTCATCACTAGCGATTATCATTTGCAGAACTTTCTGCAGCCAATCTGCTCATGATGAAGCTTCCTTACAGCCTTGTCATTCATAGCATCTAATACAAAGTATATCCCAACATAGAATCATAGAATGTTAAAGTTGGAAGGGACCTCCTGGGTCATCTGGTCCAACCCCCTGCTCAAAGCAGGATTCACTAAATCATCCCAGACAGATGTCTGTCCAGCCTCTGTTTGAAGACTTCCATTGAAGGAGAACTCACCACCTCTCGTGGCAGCCTGTTCCACTCATTGATCACTCTGTCAAAAAGTTTTTTCTAATATCTAATCTGTGTCACCTCCCATTCAGTTTCATCCCATTGCTTCTAGTCTTTCCTTGTGCAAATGATAATAAAGATAATCCTTCTACAATGTGACAGCCCTTGAGATATTTGTAGACAGCTATTAAGTCTCCTCTCAGTCTTCTTTTTTGCAAGCTAAACATTCCCAAATCCTATAACCGTTCCTCATAGGACATGGTTTGCAGACCGGTCACCATTCTGGTCGCTCTTCTCTGAACTTGCTCCAGTTGATGTCTTTTTTAAAATGACATGATATTTGGGCTTTCCTACTTTTTGAATGACACAAATCTTTGTAAAATGTCTGTCGCTTACGTAAATCTCTTAAAGGAGTTGTCCACTACTTGGACAACCCATTCTCATTTCTCATGTTTGGCATTGTTAAAATAAAAACCTCTAATGCCAGCGCCGTTCCCCAGAGGTGTCCACTCTTGCTTTCCTTGGTCTCAGGTGAGGTTGACACGTGAGGCCTGCTGCCAATCACCGCTGGCGTCACTGTCCCTGCTTTCAGACATAATTACCATAATTAACAGTAGGTGAGCGTCCAGCTGCAGCTCTAACCTCCCCTTGATTGCATATACGTGTGAAGTCTGGGACAGTGACACCAGGGGTGATTGGATGCAGGGCTCAGGTGTCATAACAACCTTCATGAGCCACGGGAAAGCGAGTGCCGACACTGCTGGAACGGTGACGGCACGGTGATGGGAGTACAAGCATTTTTCATTTAAATTGGCCAAACATTGGGAATTATAAGGGGTTGCCCAAGTAGTGGACAACCCATTTAAATACAGTTTATTTAGAACCTTTTCATTAAAATAGTTAACTCCTGTTCCTAACTTTAGGAGCTCACCACTACTCTGCTTCCAAGCTTCCTGCTTACCGGGGAAGGGAGAGGCAAATGTGCCTCTGAAGATTGGCAATTGGACCTATACCATGGCTGAGCCACTAGCCCAAACTGTGACTCAAGCAGAAGCAGCTTTGCCTCTGTCGCATGGGAGAAACGCAGCGGCACTGAGGCTGGCTAGATCCAGCCAGCTTCAGAGCAGCACTTCCAAGCTCATGTTCCTTGCCTAAGAGACCTTCCAACTCTTGAGGTGGATGGAACCTTATCAAGAAGCGGTACACAATAGAATTAAGAGGTAAATTGCAAAGTTGCTGGTTTTTACAAGCACTTTGAAACGTTACCTAATTGATGAGATGAAACAGACAACCACTTTTAATGCAGGTTTTTTTTTCATTCTGCTTTTATTCAAACCTGTTAGTGAGGGATTTGTAAATGATGTTTGTTGGTGACAAAGGATGAGGTCATCATTTCAAGCTCTGGTTGGCTTCCATTTATCAGGAAGCGGTAATTGCAGTAAGGGCTCTGTTCCCGCTATTGTGGTGTAGCGTTACTCATTAATAATTCACAAATGCAGCACTTAGAGCTGTTACCTGATTGGCAGAAAAATACAGAAACTGGCGGAAGATGCACATAACTCCAGATGCAGGGCACCTCACCCTACAAGAAGTGTTTATAGGGGGAGAATACTCCGCTTCGTGTAGGAATAGGTTCATTCAGGAACATTGGGTTTGCGAATTGCATTACTGTCCGAAACATTCAGTGAGAAAAAACAACACAATTGAAGCATTTGGACAAAATGCAATGTGAATGAAGACGGGTTTAAGACCAACACCTCTGTATTTCAGGAGTATTGAGTTGGCTGCGTATGTATTGGGCTAGGTTCATATTTGAACAGTGCACTCCACTGGACACAATAGAATAAAAATAAATTCATACGTATATGGTAGAGCATTCATAGGCAAGATGTAGCAAAAAAAAAAGTTCCACTGGTTATTAAAAAGTTTAGCAGTACATTTATACATTTACTATAAATACCATGAAAAGCTATTTGAAAAAAACAAAAAGGTAATTTTTTTTTTATTCAAGAACCTATGTAGACGTTGATGCGCACATAAATATGCAAACGTACAAATGTGAACCTAGCCATACTTTGTCTGGACCTAGTCCTTCTTTGTAGGCCATTCCAACAGACAAGAAACCAATAATTGTAAGTGATGGACACAACTTCGTATTTTTTCCACGCATAGTTGTCTACGCTCAGAACACTCCTCTGTCAAAGATACCCAGCCTGTTACCTTTTTGTCAGGGAACGCAATTCGGCAGCCTCCAATAATCAGGGCAATTACACTATTGACCGAGTGATGGACGAGATCATGGCTGCTTCCACTCCTAGACCAGTTATTGGGGGAAGTCACAGTGAGCATATGGTTAGATACACCTTCGATTCCAACGCATAGAATTTGTGTGTGTATGTATGTATATATTATATATATATATATATATATATATATATATATATATATATATATATATATATATATATATATATATTTACATTGGTACAGTCACTGCCCAACTCCACAATAGCCAGAGCTACTAGCTGTCATCACCAATCATTTTTACAGGCCAATTGTACACCATTACAGGTAGTGTATGACTTCAGGGGTCTCGTTTACAAAGCAAGAGAAGCAGAACTATTACATTTAATAATTAATCCAGAAAGATAATGTATATAAAAAATATACAAAATGGGAACTAAACAATACAGCGTATACAATTGCATAAAATAAAAAGGAATAACAGAAGAAACTTTCTAACCCTGATGTCACGGATATGGCTCAGAGCTTAGCGGGGGGAGGCGCGCCGATTGAAAAATGGGCAAAACCTATAGCTAACTGTGCCTTCCAAGTACTGACGAAGACCCAAACCCAGTTTCTGCTTTTTATTAGCTCCTAAGTTACACCCATACACTTCCCCTTGATGACCTCCTATGGAGTAGATTGTGAGATGTGCTGGGTGTGTTTTTTGTGAGATCTCCAGCTTGCAAGAAATCTTCGCCTCTGAAGGTCCCAGGCGTTAGGTGGTGACGTTGTATTTTTTATCATGATTTTGCAGTTACTTAGAGACCAAATATAAAAGGTATAGCCTCATCTATCCGACAGGTATTCAGTTGGAGGGATTCTAGTGGCCGTACAGTGATGTGAGTGAATTTGTCACGTCCGTCCCTTCGCTATGATGCCAAAAATCTATATGTCCTAAATATCGGATCTATACAAACCCCTATATTCCTATCTGGACCCCGGAGCTGGGATGTCTACAACAGATATTTGCAGTTTGCTTTCATCATAGGAAACTTCTGCTTTCTCCTTCTAGGGTAAACCAATTTCAGCCTGGTTGTCATTTTCCCAAAGTACACCTTTCCTGTTTAATTACCTGTATGCTGCAGGGAAACTCTGCTACAAAAGACGTAAAAGTGTTCAAATGTTATACATTCAGTTTACATAATGGACACCTCTGCATATGACACATGGTCCATCTGTAACTAGTCCCCATAAGGTATGTTTTTTTTTATCTCCTTGAGGAATACACCATAGAGATTGAGAGAAGATCTGTCTCGCAGTATGATCTGTATCTGAAATAGGAGTACGGCTATAGTCTCAGATATGGTGTGTAACCTAGCTTATGTGGCACAGTTAGATTTATATTAAGTAATTTGTGAATTGTTTTTCTCCCCTGGGGATTGAACCATTGGGACCCGGATATAAAAAAATTTTTTTTTTCTTTCTCAGCATATTCTGAATTTGAAGCATTGATACAGTGACGGTCCTTTGGCAGAGATATTGTAACATATTTTCATTTCTTTACTGTATGTGTATATTTAGACTCTGATAATGTACGGGTTAGAGTTATCTGGGACACTTGCGTTGAGTGGAGGAGCCATTTTGCAAAACATTTAGGCTGCCTAACTCCGCTGCAAGACAGGGTGAGGGAAAAGGGACGTCTAGGGATTGGTTAGGTCTGTCACCCCTGTCTGGCATAATGTGGTCAACCCTGTTGGATTTAAAAAAAAAAAAAACACCCTGTGAGTTTTTTCATTTTTACCGGTCGAACGCTCTTTCTGGTTGTCAAGTTTATGATGCCCTGCTTCTTTACCTATGAATTGGTTGTCTTTTTTTTTTCGACATCTGTAGATGTGTCATGGGTTTAATTTTTCTCTGACATCCTCCAAAATAAATCAATAGCTATATTTTTTGAGTTTGGCTTTTTGTGTACAGATTCTGTTATATCCCTGGAAGTGATCCTGCAAAAGCTAACACGAGGTAGTTTCCCCTATATCATGTGAACAAAATAAATTTTGAATTAATAAACATGATCTCCTCTCGTAACAGTCAGCTCTGATACTACTCCCCCCCACACTGACTGCTGTGAGATGAGAGCTGGAAGGGTTTGTGATGATGCAAATCTCTGCAGCTCTTTTGTAGACATACAGCTGAATTATGTATCCTTGCAAACACTTCCATCAACTTATCGTTTGATCACTTGTGCTGCAATACTGCTGTACTAATGTATTGCACTATAAAGTGAACATCTTTCCCTTGTGGAGCTCAGTCTAGGGCTGAATTTCACAGGAGGACCGAGATGACAGTGACAGGGGTCCTCAGCAAACCTGTAGCAGTTATGGTACCCATTGATGGTATCTTAGGAGTCCGATGGGAACCGGTTTGCATGGGCACTGATGCACATTAAGGAGAGTGACAGCAGCGTTTAAACAGCTGCGGCCACAGCAGAGTTAGTCAGGTGCTGGCTATGTAATACAGACGGTATCTGCAGCGTATAGTGGGAGCGCAACTCCAAATCCCTCTACTCAACTGCGGATTCTTTCCCAGGATGATAATTCACGTCCTAAGGTGGGAAGAAGTTAATACACCTTTTAAATGGTTGATGTAATTTTAACAAAACTGCATAAGTCCATAGTAGAAGAGAATACAAAAAGTTAAAAAAAAAATTTCCGATAAATTTTCTTCTTTCATTACTTCGGAGCCATTTCGTCTTCATCCATGCCTCCTGATCTCATAATTCACTCAGATACTACTAAAATCCTTCTTTAGACACCAGACCTTTCAACTCCTGAGTGATCAGGCTATTTGCTGGCTATTTTCAGTGGGGTAGTGCAGAATTTTTTTTGTTTTGTTTTTTTCTGAAAACTGAAATTGTGCAGGAAAAAAATAGCAGCATGCGCTCATTTCTTTTGTGTTGGATGAGACTCACCCGTTCAAATCTATGGGTACGTTACATCCCCTATGTATAACATCTGATTTTTAAGGATACGTTTCATTTAACTGTATGCTGCATAAAAACAGATGCCATGCAGGTTTCATATTGATGACATGAGAATTGGGTGACTTTTTTTTTCTCTTTATGTGCACTATATGCACTTAAGGGTATGCCACACTGAACAATATCGCTAACGGGATCGCTAAAAAACGTCACTATTTAGCGATCCCGTTAGCGATGTTGTTCAGTGCGGCATCTGCCAGCGACGAGCTTCCTGCTGTGATCTCGCTCGTCGCTGGAATCGTTCCGGACCCTATTTTCTCGTCGGCGCTCCCGCTGGGTAAGTATATATCGCTAGTGTGGCACCTTTTCTTAGCGATTTAGCGGTACTTTTGTACCGCTAAAGTCGTTAAGAAGATCACTAACGGCGATAGCGTCGTTAACTATATCGCTAAATGTGGCCGCACTTAGCGATATAGAAACAATCCTGCTAGCGATCGCATTAGTATGCGTCGTTATCGTGATCGCTAGCGGATGTTTTAGTGTGGCAGTACCTTAAGTCTAATAGTGTGTGCAGAGGAGGAGTAAAAAGCTGTCGCAGAGACGCACAGTGACTGTGCTGCTGCCTTTATATAAGATAGTTTTATCTTCCTCCAGTGCTAGATTCACAGCTACACTGTTTAGTACTACTATATAATGTCCTCCATGCTGTTGCTCCTGAGGGTGTGCTACAGAGACTGACGGTACCCAGTTTGCCTTTTGAGGGGGTTATTTATGGTGGACAGTTTCTAGTTACTAACCTGCTAGAAAAGAGAGAAAGGAACCCAATATGTAATTTGTGTAGTTACATTGTAGTGAATGAGATTTATAATATAACATCTGTCTGAAACATAGAGGTGTGGGAACTAAAATTACAAGCATGTGTTCATTTGTATAATTTATTATTTTTTATTTTGGCAATCGTGGATGTGCCGTCCATTCGGAACCTTGCCTAAAGTGGTGTGTGTAATCATGGCATGGAAATATTTACTGAATTATATATTAATGTCGAAAGACTTGAGATTTTTCCTCATTTGCCAAAACCAGTTATTTTTCTGGTTAAAGTGTGAAGCAGAATAACTTCCTGCTGGTTCTGCTGGGTAACCACCTCTGAGGACAGGAAGAGTGTGTGTGTTCCTGAGGTTAACCGGAGCCCACTGTGAAGTGGTTCCACGCTGAGCCCTCGCATGATCCTGTTATATAACTTACTGCGGGCATTATGAATCATAATTCATCGGAGTTCACAGTAACTGCTTCACTCCGTCTCCGACATTGCACTTATTAATGCCAAGCGCTCATTTAGACCCATAAGCTACGATACTGTATAGAACGTCGGTAAAGCCGTGTTTCCTCCTTCTAACCCTTTCTGCCAGGAGTTGTCTTGGTTGGTGGCATTTACGCGTCCATTCTATACGGATTTTTGGGAGGTACCAAAAGCCAACTTCTGCGCATTGCAGACGTGCTCTTGGGAGGATTTAAAGAGTAAATGTGATAAATGCTTATGCATGGACGTCTGCTATGGGTATACATTTTTGGACATGCCGTTTTTCGCCTCTTAAATGCTTTTGTTATGAATGTTGGGAGACTTGAGGGGTTTGGAACCTGTAAATAATACATTGGATGTGTGGATGATATAGGATGTTAGATAAGATGTGTAACTGTCCCATTCCCCTTACTGGGGCTTGCTGAAATCCTCTTCCTAGTTCGTGAGTGTTTGACGAGTGGCGTGCGTCCGTGTGCTACAGCCGAATAGCATACGGTACGCCGCAGCTTGTCGGGAATTAGAGGAGCGGTGGTGTCGCGCTCACGTCCTGCCTCAGCTCAACCCATTTCAGTAGAGCTATGAGAAAAAGGCGTGAGAACACCAAGTCACATAATGCTCAACTTGGAGTTCTGGCGTGAAACATTTGATTAATCATGCCCCAAGTTTTGAAATATAAAGCATTTCTTCCCCCAAAACTCCTTGGAAAACTATGGGAGCACATAGCTGTGGATAGTTTTTGCTTGAAAAACTCTACCAAAAAATTTAGTTAGAAGACACTTACTTGGCATGTTGTTACTAGAAATGTGTATTTAATTCTAGAGTGAATTATCTGTTCTGTTGTTTGTGCTTATGGCAAAATTTGCTGATTTAGTTTAGCAAAACCCCCTTCTACTTTTTTTTTTTTTTTTAGCCAAAAGCCACTTAAGGGATTTGACTCTAATGACCCTTTACAACATAAGGTTAAGGCCCTGGCTTTCCACATATGGCAGAAGTCCTGTTTATGTGAGGGTATAATTGGTAGAATCTGTTATCTTGTAGACAGACAATGCTGCTACATTCTATAGGAGGGCCAGATCTGTCCCTATCTAGTAGCTAGACAGTGTGAACTTAAGGGTATGCCACACTAAGCGAGATCGCAAGCGAGATCGCTACTGCGTCACCATTTATGATGCAGTAGCGAGCTCGTTAGCGACTTAGCTATGTGTGACATGTAGCAGCGATGTGGCCCCTGCTGAGATGTCGCTGATCGCTTATAAACGTTCTGAGCCGTTTTTTGGTCGTTGGTGTCCCGCTGGTGAGCCTGAATCGCTGAGTGTGACACCCTTTATGAACGACTTCACCAGCATCGCAGGTGGGACTAGGTTTTCCCAACGACCGCAGAGGTCATTATACAGATCGCTGATGAGATGTGTTTGGAATCATAGATCACTGATGAGTTGTGTTTGGAATCTAACTAGCGATCACATAGTGATCACACTAGCGATCTCGCCAGGTTAAGTCGTTATCGTGATCGCTAGTGCGATCGCTAAGTGTGGCAGTGCCATTAGTCTTAAAATGCACCACATATGACATTGGTCCATACTGGATGGGCAATTCAGATTGCCTCGATCAGTGCTTCCTGAACTCCAGTCCTCACGGCCACACGTCATGTTTCCAGGATTTCCTTAGTATTTCACAGGCAAGTGAATAATTAAGGCATCAGACATTGCCACAGGTTCTCTCACCTGTGCAATACTAAGGGAATCCTGAAAACTTGATGTGTTGGGAGGTGGGAGGGGCGAGGACGGGGATTGGGAAGCACTGCTCTAGTATAACTGTACACCATCTGTTAATTGTTAACATTTAGACCACTTTTTTCAAGCTAAAAACTGGTGAATGACTTTAATAAATTTGGTAGATTTTGCAAATAAGCTTGCGGCTCCTTTCATAGAAAATGTAAAAAATGTGACTAGTACAGTGCAAGAAGTGTGATTAGGCACATGACATATGCACCAGAGTTGTAACCAGACTTGGAAACCATGCTTCTTTAGGGCCTGTGCACACATTGCAGATTTGTCACACAACCTGAATAATTTCCTAGTGCCAGCAAAGTGAATGAAAATTCCCGAAGTCTCATGTACACAGTTGCTTACTTTTCCTTGCTGATTTAAATCTGCAGCCTGTCATACAGAGTTTTTGTGCAGATTTCACTCATACTAATCAGTGGGGAAAAATCTGCTAGTAAAACGCGCCTATTTTACACAGCATTTTCCTGCCAAGAGCTGCAGAAATGGTGCCGCAATTTCTGCCCCAAGTACGTTATGCGTGCACACACCCTGTAGTGGTTTTGCCATTACAGACCTCTACACAGGATGGGTCATAAATGGGCAATTGCTGGTGTCCCCACCGATCAGGGTTTCCGATTGTCTTCCTTTTTTGCTGGGATTGAATGAACAGTCATGACTCCTGCCAGTCCGTTGATACCTATGGGACTGACTCTGATGATCAGTGATGCTGTATGTAGTTGGCTTTACTTAGGAAAACCCTTTTGATACTTAACCCCTTAACCCCCAAGGGTGGTTTGCACGTTAATGACCGCTCCAATTTTACAATTCTGACCATTGTCTCTTTATGAGGCTATAACTCTGGAACGCTTCAACGGATCTTCACGATTCTGAGATTATTTTCTCTTGACATATTGTACTTCATGATGGTGGTAAAATTTCTTCGATATAACTTGCGGTTATTTATGAAAAAATGGAAATATGGTGAAAATTTCAAAAATTTAGCAGTTTTCAAACTTTGAATTTTTATTCCCTTAAAACAGAGAAATATGTCACACACAGGGCCGGCTCCAGGTTTTTATGGGCCCCGGGCGAAAGAGCCTCAGTGGGCCCCTTTAACACAGACCACGATTCATGATGCACAGATACTGCAGAGAAATATGGGTATAGTACAATGCCAAATACTTCACTTCTTCCATTACATGAGTGATATCTATTGTAAATTGTACAATAGCTCAAAAACCGCCAAATCCTCACAGCGCACAGTACAGACTGGACAGTACAGTCCTCCATACAATATTATGGGCACCACAGTCTCCCCTTATCACCCATATAATACCCCATGCAGGATGTCACCCCCATATAATGCTCCATACAGAATACTGGACCCAATATAATGCTCTATACAGGATACTGGTCCCCATATAATGCTCCATACAGGATACTGGTCTCCATATAATGCTCCATACAGAATACTGGACCCAATATAATGCTCCATACAGGATACTGGTCCCCATATAATGCTCCATACAGGATACTGGTCCCCATATAATGCTCCATACAAAATATGGAGCTCTCCTCTGCGCTGTACTGCGTTCTGCACTGTTACGGCTCAGGAAAGGGCGCTGTGGAAAGACTCCCCATTATCATCATGATTTCCTCCCCATACATCATCATTGCCTCCTTATCATCATCATTCCTCCCCATTATCATCAATGCCTGCCCATCATCATCATCTCCTCCCCATCATCATCAATGCCTGCCCATCATCATCATCTCCTCCCCATCATCAATGCCTGCCCATTATCATTGCCTCCCCATCTATCACTCCTCATCATGCAATGCCTGCCCATATCTACTCCCATCATCATCACTTCCCCATATCATCAATGCCTGCCCATCATCATCACCCTCCCATCTATTATCCCTCCCCATCATCATCAATGCCTCCCCATTTCATTCAATGTCCTCCCTCATCATCATCATCCTCCCCATCATCATTCATCGCCTCCCCATCATCAATCCTCCCATCATCATCTCTCCCCATCATCAATGCCTCCCATTATCATCAATGCCTCCCATTATCATCATGCCTCCCCATCATCATCATCTCCTCCCCATCATCAATGCCTCCTCATCCATCTCCATCATCATCTTCTCCCCATCATCAATGCCTTCCCATTATCATCAATGCCTGCCCATTATCATCATGCCTCCCATTCATATCATTATCTACCTCCCATCTATCAATGCCTCCCATTATCATCAATGCCTCCCCATTATCATCAATGCCTGCCCATCATCATATCGCCCCCCCATCATCATCATGCCTCCCCATTATCATCATCTCCCCCATCAATGCCTCCCCATTATCATCAATGCCTCCCATATCCATCAATGCCTGCCCATTATCATCATCTTCTCCCATCATCAATGCCTCCCATTATCATCAATGCCTCCCCATTATCATCAATGCCTCCCCATTATCATCAATGCCTCCCCATTATCATCAATGCCTCCCCATTATCATCAATGCCTCCCCATTATCATCAATGCCTGCCCATTATCATCATTTCTCCCATCATCAATGCCTCCCATTATCATCAATCCTGCCCATATCATCAATGCCTCCCCATTATCATCAATGCTGCTCATTATCATCATGCCTGCCCATCATCCACACAGACAGCACAAGCACTCTCTCACATACATACACACACATACACACACAACACACACAAAGCACCGCACTACATACACACAGAGACACACACAGAGACGTCTTACCTGTTCAGCATCCGCGCTCTCTGCCACAGCCGGCCGCTGAATGATGACGTCATTCAGCGGCGCTGCTGTGAGAGGAAGCGCCGGCGCCCCCTGGAGCCCGGAGCTGCGGCAGCGGAGGCACGGGAGAGGTAAGTATTGTGCCAGCTGATGCCGGGGCCCTGAGCAAGCGGGGGGGGCCCAGTGGCGGCGCTGACACCGCTCTCCTCCGCTAACGGGCGCGGGGGTGCCAGACGGCGAGTGGGCTCCCCCGCCTGCTCAGGGCCCCGGCACTTGCCCGGGTGTGCCGGGTGCTGACGCCGGCCCTGGTCACACAAAATAGTTACTAAATAACATTTCCCACATGTCTACTTTACATCAGCACAATTTTGAAACCAAATTTTTTTTTGTTACGAAGTTATAAGGGTTAAAAGTTGACCAGCGATTTCTCATTTTTACAACAAATTGTACAAAACCATTTTTTTAGGGACTACATCACATTTGAAGTCACTTTGAGGGGTGTATATGGCAGAAAATACCCAAAAGTTACACCATTCTAAAAACTGCACCCCTCAAGGTACTCAAAGCCACATTCAAGAAGTTTATTAACCCTTCAGGTGCTTCACAGGAGCTGAAGCAACTTGGAAGGAAAAAATGAACATTTAACTTTTTAGTCACAAAAATGATCTTTTACAAACAATTTTTTTATTTTAACAAGGGTAAAAGGAGAAAATGGACAGAAAAAGTTGTGCAATTTTTCCTGAGTACGCCGATACCCCATATGTGGGGGAAAACCACTGTCTGGGCGCACGGCAGGGCTTGGAAGGGAAGGAGTGCCGTTTGACGTTTTCAAACCAAAATTGGCGGGAATTGAGATTGGACGCCATGTCGCGTTGGAGAGCCCCTGATGTGCCTAAACAGTGGAAACCCCCCACATGTGACACCATTTTGGAAACTAGACCCCCTAAGGAGCTTATCTAGATCTGTTGTGAGCACTGTGAACCCCCAAGTGTTTCATTAAAGTTTATAATGCCTGGGTGTGAAAAAAAAAATAAATAAATTTCCACAAAAATGATTTTTTAGTCCCCATTTTTTGATTTTTCCCAAGGAAATTGAACCCCAAAAGTTGTTGTCCAATTTGTCCTGAGTACGCTGATACCCCATATGTGGGGGAGAAATACTGTTTGGGCGCACTTCAGGGCTCGGAAAGGAAGTAATGACGTTTTGGAATGCAGACTTTGATGGGTGTCATGTTCAGTTTGCAGAGTCCATGTTGTGCCTAAACAGTGGAAACCCCCCACAAGTGACCCCGTTTTGGAAACTAGACCCCCTAAGGAACTTATCTAGATCTGTGGTGAGCACTTTGAACCCCCAAGTGCTTTACACAAGTTTATTATGCCCAGGCATGAAAATAAAAAATCCTATTTTTTTCCTGCAAAAATTATTTGTCACCAATTTTTCATTTTCCCAAGGGTAACATGAAAAATTGGACCATAAAAGTTGTTGTCCAATTTGTCCTGAGTACACTGATACCCCATATTGTGGGGGGGAACCACTGTTTGTGCGCACGGCAGAGCTCGGAAGAGAAGGAGCTCCATTTGACTTTATCAAACCAAAATTGGCTGGAATCGAGATTGGACGCCATGTCGCATTTTGATAGCCCCTGATGTGCCTAAACAGTGGGAATCCCCCACAAGTGACCCCATTTTAGAAACCAGACCCCCTAAGGAACTTATCTAGATCTGTGGTGAGCACTTTGAACCCCCAAGTGCTTTACACAAGTTTATAACGTAGAGCCGTAAAATTAAAAAATCATATTTTTTTTCCACAAAAATTATCTTTTCACCCCAATTGTTATTTTCCCAAGGGTATCAACACCTTAAAAGTTATTGTGCAATTTGTCCTGCGTACGCTGATACCAGTATGTGGGGGTAAACCACTGTTTGGGTGCATGACAGAGCTTGGAAGGGAAGGAGCGCCGTTTGACTTTTTCAACGCAGAATTGGCTGTATGCCATGTCGCGTTTGGAGAGCCCCTGATCTGCCTAAACAGTGGAAACCCCCACAAGTGAAACCATTTTTGAAACTAGACCCCCCTAAGGAGCTTATCTAGATCTGTTGTGAGCACTTTGAACCCCCAAGTGTTTCACTAAAGTTTATAATGCCTGAGTGTGAAAAAAAATCCACAAAAATGATTTTTTAGTACCCAATTTTTAATTTTTCCCAAGGATATTGGACCCCAAAAGTTATTGTCCAATTTGTCCTGAGTACGCTGATACCCCATATGTGGGGGGGAAATACTGTTTGGGCGCACGGCAGGGCTCGGAAAGGAAGTAATGACATTTTGGAATGCAGACTTTGATGGGTGTCATGTTCAGTTTGCAGAGCATCTGATGTGCCTGAACAGTGGAAACCCCCACAAGTGACCCCATTTTGGAAACTAGACCCCCAAAGGAACTTATCTAGATGTGTGGTGAGAACTTTGAACCCCCAAGTGCTTCACAGAAAATAAAAAAATCATTTTTTCCACAAACATTATCTTTTAGTCCCCAGTTTTTTATGTTCCCAAGGGTAACAGGAGAAATTTGACACAAAAAGTTGTTGTCCAATTTGTCCTGAGTACGCTGATACCCTATATGTGGGAGAAAACTACTGTATGGGCACACTTTGGGGCTCGGAAGTGAAGTAGTGACGTTTAGTAATGCAGACTTTGATGGAATGGTCTGCAGGTGTCATGTCGCATTTGGAGAGCCCCTGATGTGCCTAAACAGTGGAAACCCCCCACAAGTGACCCCCTTATGGAAACTAGACCCCCAAATGAACTTATCTAGATGTGTGGTGAGAACTTTGAACCCCCCAAGTGCTTCACAGAAGTTTATAAGGTAGAGCCATAAAAATAAAAAATCATATTTTTTTCCATAAAAATGATATTTTCGCCCCCAATTTTTTATTTTCCCAAGGGTAACAGAAGAAATTGGACCCCAAGAGTTATTGCGCAATTTGTCTTGAGTATGCTGATACCCCATATGTGGGGGTAAACTACTGTTTAGGCGCATGGCAGAGCTCAGAAGGGAAGGAGCACCATTTGACTTTTTCAACGCCGAATTGTCTAGAATTGAGATCAGACGCCATGTCACGTTTGGAGAGCCCCTGATGTGCCTAAATAATG
Source organism: Oophaga sylvatica (assembly GCA_033576555.1). NCBI lineage: Eukaryota > Metazoa > Chordata > Amphibia > Anura > Dendrobatidae > Oophaga > Oophaga sylvatica. The sequence goes on along the minus strand of JARQOD010000004.1, from coordinate 350,345,255 downwards.
GAAACCCCCCAATTCTAACTCCAACCCTAACCCCAACACACCCCTAACCCTAATCCCAACCCTAATCATAACCCTAACCACAAACCTAACCCTAACACACCCGTAACCCAAGTCCCAACCCTAACTTTAGCCCCAACTCTAACCCTAACTTTAGCCCAAACCCTAACCCTAATGTGAAAATGTAAATTAGAGTTGAGCGATACTTTCCGATATGCTAAAGTATCGGAATGGTATCGCCGATATCACTAAAATATCGGCGATACCCGATACCGATACCGGAAGTCCCATGTAAGTCTATGGGAACAAAATATCGCAACTAAAAAAACCCCATTCTTTCCTTGTAAACACTAAATATACACACATAGAATACATATATATATATATATATACATGTCATTGTGACATATATATATATACATATATGTATAGTTTATACACTTCTACATAGTAAAATATCCTTTGATTCAATTGCCGGGTAAAGCCGGCTTCAGTGAAAAGACAGAAGCACCCGACATGAAATGACACTTGGTGTACATAGGGTTAAACATTTCTTTTCATGTCCTTTGCTATCTAATTTACACAAACAATTAAATCAGACTATGTGTGCAAAATTTCACACCTGTAGGGGTTAATTAAAGGTGTAAATTCGTTGTAAAAAAAACGGACTTTTTTGCTACGAATTTACACCTTTAATTAACCCCTAGAGGTGTGAAATTTTGCACACATAGTCTGATTTAATTGTTTGTGCAAATTAGATAGCAAAGGACATGAAAAGACATGGTTAACCCTATGTACACCAAGTGTCATTTCATGTCGGGTCACCCGACATGAAATGACACTTGGTGTACATAGGGTTAAACATTTCTTTTCATGTCCTTTGCTATCTAATTTGCACAAACAATTAAATCAGACTATGTGTGCAAAATTTCACACCTCTAGGGGTTAATTAAAGGTGTAAATTCGTTGTAAAAAAACGGACTTTTTTGCTACGAATTTACACCTTTAATTAACCCCTAGAGGTGTGAAATTTTGCACACATAGTCTGATTTAATTGTTTGTGCAAATTAGATAGCAAAGGACATGAAAAGACATGGTTAACCCTATGTACACCAAGTGTCATTTCATGTCGGGTTCTGCATTTTCACAAAAGCCGGCAATTGAATTAGCGGCTATTATACTATGTAGAAGTGTATGAACTACAAATAAAATATATATATATGTGTCACAAATTCAATGACATGTATATATATATATATGAGGTGTAAAATTGCTGAAAAAAAATGCGTGGGCTCCCGCCCTATTTTCGCAACCAGACAGACAAAGCCAGTGAGTGGGGGCAGATAATAATAGCCCAGAGAGGGACCATTATTTTTGCCCCCCCCCGGCTACTAACATCTGCCCCCAGACACCCCAGGAAAGACAAATCAATAATTAGATTCGCCCTTTCTGGCACTTTGCCCGTCTATTCCCATTGCCCTGTAGCGGTGACGAATGGGTTAATATGGGGTTAAAGCCACCTTGCTATTGAAAGGTGACCTTAAGCCAGGTTAATAATTGAGAGCTGTCAATTAGACAACTATCAATTATTAATCCTATTGCATGAAATAAAAATAAAACACACACACTTTAATTAAAAATCATTTTAATGAAATAAAGACACATGTTTTTGACCATCTTTTATTTTACTGCAAAAACCATTTCCTGTAATAAAAATAAAATAAAAAAGCAAAATTATTCTTACCTATCCCATGCACAGTCAGGTCCCACGGTGTAATCCTTCAGAAAGGGTTAATGTTTACTGCAGGGACCGCAGCTAATGCTGCAGCCTCACAGTAAACCCCAAATGAATGAGTTCCTCTCCTGCCTGACAGGAGAGTAAAGGCTGGGTGTCACATAACGATACACCAGCGATCCCGACAACGATATGCACTTGTCAGGATCGCTGGTGTATCGCTACATGATCGCTGCTGAGCTGCCAAACAGGCAGCTCAGGCAGCGATCTGGGACAGCGACACTGCGGGTAACATCGCTTAAGGGCCCGTCTCACATAGCGATATCGCTACCGAGATCGCTGCTGAGTCACTAGTTTTGTGACGCAGCAGCGCGCTCACCAGCGATATCGCTGTGTGTGACATTCAGCGACGATCAGCCCCCTGCCGGGTATCGCTGATCGTCGCAGAAATGTCAGGACCTTTTTTTGATCGCTGGTTTCCCTCTGACAGGCACGCATCGCTGCGTGTGACAGGCGGGAAACCAGCGATCAAAGGTCCTGACATTTCAGCGACGATCAGCGATACCCGGCAGGGGGCTGATCGTCGCTGAATGTCACACACAGCGATATCGCTGGTGAGCTCGCTGCTGCGTCACAAAACTAGTGACTCAGCAGCGATCTCGGTAGCGATATCGCTATGTGAGACGGGCCCTTAAGTGGAAAGCTTAATTGATTGCTTTCCACTTTCACTTCAGGTCAGCCAGGGACACAATCAGTGACGTCAGAGGGAACTGATTAAACAAAAATAGGGGTTCCCTTCGAAAAAAAAAAAAGGGGTGGGGGCCCCCTATTTTTTTTTAACCAGCCAGATGAAGAACCCTGAGGCCCGGATTTTTTAGGCTGTTAAGGACCAAAATCCAGGACCTTTCCAGCCTGATATTTCCAGGCCCCACAGTCTGCATATCTTGGCTGATTAAAAAAATAGGGGGTCCCTCAAAAAAATTGGCGTGGGGTCCCCCCTATTTTTGTTAAACCCGCCCAAAGAAGCAGACCCTGAGGCCTGGTTTTTTCAGGCTTTAAGGACCAAATCCTTTGGCCCTTTCCCGCCGATAATCCCGGCCACAGAGTCTGCATATCGGTGTTAACAAAAATAGGGGATCCCCCGAAAAAAATTGGGGGGGTCCCCTATTTTTTTAACCACCAGATAGAGACCGTGGCTGGGTTTTTAGGTGTTTTAAGGGCCAAATCCAGGACCTTCCGCTGATAATACCCCGGCCACCGTCCGCAATCTTGGTGATTAAAAAAAAATGGGGGTCCCCCGAAAAAATTAGCGTGGGGGCCCCCCTATTTTTGTAACCAGCCCAAAGAAGCAGACCGCTAGGCCTGGGGTTTTTTAGGCTGGTAAGGGTCCAAAAAACCTTACCTTGCAACGATAAAACCCGGCCCACAGCGTCTCTTACTTTGGGGGGTTAACAAAAATAGGGGATCCCCTCGAAAAAAAACGGGTGGGGTCCCCCCTATTTTTTTTAAAAAAACCCGTAAAAACAGATGCGCGGCCTGTATTTAAAAAACTGTCAAAGGCCCCCTGGATTTTGGCCCCCAAAAGCCCGATAAACCCGGGTACACGCCCCATTTGGCGCAAAAAGATGTGCCCCTGTGGCACTTTACCCCTCTTCCCACTTTCCCCCGTAGCGGGGAACGGGGAAAAAAAGGGGGTTAATGCACCGTTTATTTACGGGGCAAAAGCCCGGTTTAAATGGAGGGGTGTCAATAAGCACCGATCCCTTATTAAACCCAAAGTTATTAAAAAAGGTAAAAAAAAACAAAGCAAGAAAAAAATTTTTAATGAAAAAAAGAGACAACACAGTTTTCATTTTTTTATTACACCTTTTCCTGCGGA
>JARQOD010000004.1:350298541-350341544 GCA_033576555.1 Oophaga sylvatica | reverse complement strand
CACATGCTACGTACGGTAATGGGGGTTGTCACTATATTGTGATTTTGTTTTAATTATAATTGCCCTTTAATAAGTTTATACGCTTTACCATCCAGCAAGGAACTACAAATAAATATGAAGGCCCAATTTTTGAAGAAAATTTAAAGTGAGAACAGGGAAGAGTTAGAAAAGTGAAGTGGATGATAGGTGTGTCTAAAGAGATCTGTTTTTAAAGCAATATTTATGTTCATCTCTATCTTCCATATGAGGCTATGTGCACATGTTGCGGAATTGCCATGGAAATTCCGCTGCAATTCCGCACCTCCCTGCCGCGGGAAATACGCATATTATAGGTAGCGTATTCCCGCTAAAAACTAGCGTTTTGCAAGCGGAATTAGCTTGCGAATGCTAGCGTTTTACAAGCGATCTGACAGGTTGATCACACGAGTCAAACAAGTGTTTGACAAGTGTGACCAACTTTTACTATTGATCCCGCCTATTTCGCTTTTCAATAGTAAAAGTTCTAATGTAAAAATAATAAAAAAAAAAATAAATAAATGATTTTCTCACCTTCCGGTGGCCCCCGCAGCTTTCCCGTCCTCAGCGACGCCCCCGGGCCAAATCCCGTTCCCAGGCGTCCTTTGCGACAATCACCCCGATGCCCGTAGCTGTCATGGGTGTATCGCCACAAGGATCGTCGCGATTTACACACTTGACTTCTCACAGCTGAGTTGCTGTTTCTTTGTGTTTGGTAAGGGAGGGAGTTAATTTTACCTAGCTCTTTGCTAAGACTAGGTCCAGCCTCGCCCGGCTGCTTTTGATTATGTTCTATTAGCTTCCTTTTATAGCTGCCAGTCTGCTTGTAGTTGCCCGGTGAAAGCCTTTATGTAGTCTAGCAGACGGATCGGTTCTGAGAAAACTTAAGCTAAGAGCTCCTTAGTTGTTTTTTACTCTTATAGCTTATAGTTTATCTCTGAGACCTTAGGTGTTCCTACTGTGTGTGTAGTGTTGTATGTAAGACTTTATTTACTTTATTTCTTGTCTTTTGTAGTCTTTCTGTTCATTAACCGTTACCTGTTCATTCCCTTTGGTGGTAATCAGGGTCCTTCTTAGGACTAGATTACAGTTTTGGGAGGGGTTGATAGGAGACAGGGTTTACGCTGGTGGGCCCGGGCCTCTGTACCTTTAACAGTACTCCAGGGAGAGGGATTAGTTAGGACCCAGTTTAGGGTCAGCATAGACCCCGGTTTACCCTTTGCCGGAAGGGCAGCGTATAACGGATTCGTATTGACCCACTGGACTTTCGTCAGGTAATTCTATGTTATCATATATCTATGCGCATGTTATATTGTATGTTGCCCTTTTGATATAGATTACTGTCATCACATATATATATATATATATCTGCTATACAGCGTGACATTTTCACCGGCCATACTAAAGATTCTCTCCAGCTGTCATGGATCCAGTAGCCCAGCTGGCCCGGCAGTTGCAGGGGTTGTCCTTGGAGTTTGCAGACATTAAGTCCAAGGTTTTGTTCCCCCCGGAGCAAACCAGATCTGAACCTAAGGTTGCTCTCCCGGATAGGTTCACTGGTGGGCGGGACAAATTTTTTACTTTCCGGAGGCATGTAAATTGTACTTTCGGCTGCGGCCTCGGTCATCTGGGAGTGAAGAGCAGAGGGTGGGAATTGTTATCTCGCTCTTACAAGGGGACCCTCAATCTTGGGCGTTCTCTATTCCTCCAGGCTCCCCAGATCTCCAGTCAGTGGATCGATTTTTTTACTGCCCTGGGTCTGGTATATGATGATCCGGATCGAGTCTCCCTTGCTGAAACAAGGTTACGTAAAATACGGCAAGGAAATCGTCCAGCGGAGGAATATTCTTCTGAGTTCCGTAGATGGGCAACAGATACTCAGTGGAATGACCCAGCTCTTAGGAGCCAGTTTTGTCAAGGGTTGTCTGACAAATTAAAAGATGTGTTGGCTCAGTATGATTCTCCTCCATCACTGGAGGCTGCTATGGCCCTCGCTATTCACATGGATAGACGAATTCGGGAAGACGCGAGGTAACTCCGCCTCCCGTGATGACTCCACCTACTACTAAAGTCCCTTATACTGAGGTTCCCCTGGTCTGTTCTGAGGAACCCATGCAGTTGGGAGGGACATCTTTTTGTAGGAGGGAATTGGCGGTGCACCGCAAGACTAGAAGGTGTTTCTTTTGCGGGAGAGAGGGACATTTTGTTGGGGGGTGTCCATCCCGGGCCTCTTTGAGCAAAGGAGTTAACCTGGGAGTGTGTATTTCGTCCCCAAATCCCTCTCAGTTTCTCGTGCCTGCGGAGGTGGTGATTGGTACTAGAACTGAGAGGATTTCTGTTTTTCTTGATAGTGGGTCCGGGGCTAATCTGGTGGACGCTCGGTTTGCCCAGGTGCATGGTATGCAACTGAGTGTATTGGCCAAACCGGTCCCTATAGTCTCTATTGATTCTAGACCTCTCGGTCAAGGTAGCTTGGTACAAGCTGTTCATAACATAGATCTTCGAGTAGGGGCAAGACATAAAGAGCAATTGTCTTGTTATGTGTTGGAGGGTCTACCTACTCCTATTGTGTTGGGACTTCCTTGGTTGGCTAAACATAACCCAGTGATTGATTGGCAATCCGGAAAGATAAGCCAGTGGGGTGAATTTTGCAGGAATAACTGCATGAGCACGGTCATCGGTGCGGTTGTGCCTAGGACTTTGTCTCCTTTTCTGGAGGACTTTGGGGAGATGTTCTCAGAGGAGGGGTGTAAAGAGTTACCTCCTCATCGCGCATATGACTGCTCAATAAAGTTGCTTCCTGATGCCTTATCTCGTACTTTTCCCAGGGGCCGGGAAGACGGATGATCCGGTTCCTATTCCTCAGGAGGGAGTTGTAGTGTCAGCTGTATGCTCTGAGCTTGAGGGGGAGGTATTGGGGGCTCAGGGGGACGCCCCGGTGGGACTTCCAGGGAGACTGATAGTTCCAGATCGGTTAAGACTGAAGGTTATGGGGAACCGTTACAAACGGATGGCTGATAGGGGGAGAGTTTCTGGTCTAGATCTGAAGGTGAACGATCTAGTTTGGTTGTCTACCAGGAATATAAAACTTAAAGTTTCCTCCTGGAGGTTGGGTCCCAGATTCATCGGGCCGTACAGGATCAGTTCCATAATTAATCCTGTGGCATTTCGTCTGGACCTCCCTCCTACGTTTAAAATTCATAATGTGTTTCACAAGTCATTACTTAAAAAGTATGTGGCACCAGTCATACCGTCACCTCTACCTCCGCCTTCAGTGGTGGTCAATGATAACGTGGAATTTCATGGGTCGAAAATCATTGACTCACGTCTCAGTCGCCGATCCCCTCAGTACTTGGCTCATTGGAGGGGGTATGGTCCTGAGGAGAGGACGTGGGTTCCTGCGTCTGATGTTAACGCAGATCGATTGGTTCGGACCTTTCACACAACTCACCCGGGCAGACCTGGCCCTGAGGGTCCGGAGTCCCCTCGTAGAGGGGGGGGTACTGTCATGGGTGTATCGCCACAAGGATCGTCGCGATTACACACTCTGACTTCTCACAGCTGAGTTGCTGTTTCTTTGTGTTTGGTAATGAGGGAGTTAATTTTACCTAGCTCTTTGCTAAGACTAGGTCCAGCCTCGCCCGGCTGCTTTTGATTATGTTCTAATTAGCTTCCTTTATATAGCTGCCAGTCTGCTTGTTAGATGCCGGTGAAAGCCTTTATGTAGTCTAGCAGACTGGATCGGTTCTGAGAAAACTTAAGCTAAGAGCTCCTTAGTTGTTTTTACTCTTATAGCTTATAGTTTATCTCTGAGACCTTAGGTGTTCCTACTGTGTGTGAGTGTTGTATGTAAGACTTTATTTACTTTATTTCTTGTCTTTCTTGTATGTCTTTCTGTTCATTAACCGTTACCTGTTCATTCCCTTTGGTGGTAATCAGGGTCCTTCTTAGGACTAGATTACAGTTGGCAGGGATTGATAGGAGACAGGGTTTACGTTGGTGGCCTGGACCTCTGTACCTTTAACAGTACCTCCAGGTAGAGGGATTAGTTAGGACCCCAGTTTAGGGTCAGCATAGACCCCGGTCACCCTCTAGCCGGAGACAGCGTATAACGGATTCCGTATTGACCCACTGGACTTTCTGTCAGGTAATTCTATGTTATCATATATCTATGCGCATGTTATATTGTATGTTGCCCTTTTGATATAGATTACTGTCATCACATATATTATATATATATCTGCTATACAGCGTGACAGTAGCATCACGCGAGACCGCTACGTCATCTGGGTGATTCTCGCAATGCATTACTGGGAACGGGATTGGCCGGGAGCGTCGCTGAGAGGCGGGAAAGCTGCGGGGACGCCGGAAGGTTAGAATATCACTATTTTTTTATTTTAATTATTGTTTTTACATGGATATGGTACCCAGGGCCTGGAGGAGAGTCTTCTCTACTCCAGACCCTGGGTACTATCCGCACATGAACCGCTTACTTTGCGCATGGTGGGCACAGCCACATGCGGAAGGTAATCGGTTCAATGCATTCCTATGGCGGAGGAATCGCCGCGGTTCCGCAAAAAAGAATGAGCATGCTGTGGATTCTCCCGCGATGCGATTCCACCGCGGAAAAACCCGCAGCATGTGCACAGCATTGCGGAATCCCATAGGCCATAATGAGTTGTATTGTGTAAGCGGTTTTGCCACGGTTTCGCGGCGTTTCTGCCGCGAAAAACCGCGGCAAAACCGCTAGGAATCTGCAACGTGTGCACAGGCCCTGACAGTTCTGCTTTACGTCACTTGTCTTATCTGTTGCATTGTTTCTGTGTTGTATATAAATATATGATTCTTCAGATTTTGTATTAGTCTTTGCCTGATGAAGAGACATGAGTAGTCTCTAAAGCTTGCAATTTGTTACCATCTTTTCAGTTAGCCATTAAAAGGTATCAACCACTGAGGACTCTCAACTCTAAATATTTTGGTAGGGTGATAGACAGATGAGGGAGGAGACGTGGGGGGGGGGTGCTGAACTATGGCGAGTTTTGTGGGTGTGAGAGAGCAGTTTATATTGTACTCTGTAGGTAGTGGGTAACCACATCAATAACTGGCACAGGGTGGAGACAGCAGTGTAGCTGCTGGACAGAAATGCGGCCCTGGCTTCTGTATTCATGATGGATTGCAGAGGAGAAAGATTGGTAAGAGGGAGACTGATCAGTAGGTATTTGCAGTAGGCCAGTCGAGAATCAATAGGAGTGACCGTAAGGCCCACGTGTACAGGTTGAGTATTTGGTGAGTTTGTTTAAAGGGAATCTGTCACCCCAATATTGCCGAAGTTTACAAAGGTATTTTGATATGAAAACGGGGGTGTCAGGATATATGATACCTACCGTTAGCTTTGTTATGGGACGCACTATTCAGCCATATCTTTATCTGATATGGCAATATTGGGGTGACAGATTCCCTTTAAATAAGAATTTGTAAGCCAAAACCTGGAGTGGAACAATCAGAGAAAAAGTATAATTGAAACACGTCACCACTTCTGCATTTATCACCCACTCCTGGTTTTGGCTTACAAATATGAAGGTAAAAAACTGAAATTACTGAATGTGTGTACGCGGCCTAAAGGGCACTGTCACACTTAGCGATCGCACCAGCGATAGCGACACGACCTGGCGAGATCGTTGGTGCGATCGCTATGTGGTCGCTAGTTAGCTTCCAAACACAGATCTCATCAGAGATCAGCGATCTGTATAACGACCTCTGCGGTCGTTGGGAAAACCTAGTCCCACCTGCGACGCTGGTAAAGTTGTTCATAAAGGGTGTCACACTCAGCGATTCAGGCTCACCAGCGGGACACCAACGACCAAAAAACGGCTCAGAACTTTAATGAACAATCAGCGACATTGCAGCAGGGGCCACATCGCCGCTACATGTCACACACAGCGATGTCGCTAATGAGATCGCTGCTGTGTCATAAAATCTCTGACGCTTAAGCGATCTCGTTAGCAATCTCGCTTAGTGTGACATGTACCTTAAGAGTATTTGTAGTTTCAAAGGTGAAAAAAGTTCAGATTCTGGAGATGTTAAGGTGCAGGAGACATGACTCAAGTGAGTGATCGGACATTGAAAATAAAGGAAAGCTCTGTGACTAATATGACCACAAGACAGCGAGCGTGCTGCTTTGGAGTTATGGTTGAACCACAAAAAGAAATTGCAATATGAGGTGTAGGTAGGATATGAGAAGTTCAGGTTTGGAGTGATTCAGCTTCAGATAGAGGGAAGATATAATGTTTGAGACAGCAGACAGACAATCCCTGGTATTTTGTATTAAAGAAGCGCTACCATCAAAGTTTTTATCCTTACTATAGTGCGATCATCATGTCACATAGCATTGGGTGCTTACAAATTACTAATTTTGCCTTTCCACCCAGCTAGGGTAATTCTTTTCTTCAGTTTGTAGAAACAGGAAGACTCTTGTCCCTGCATTTATCATCCCCTCTTCAACTTCTGACCCAGCTACTCCATCCTCCCGATGCCATAGACTTTTGCAGTGACTTATGACTCATGCAGTGAAAATTGACCTCCTGTTTCTACCTAGAGCTTAGGAGGATTCAGCTAGTCAGTGTTTATGATATGACTTAAAATCTCTGTTCAGGCTTATCCCAAAAGTATTTTATGGTGTTTCAGTGCTCTGTGCAGCCAGTCAAGTTCTTCCAAACTGGACTCGCCCAACCATGCCTTTTTTTCGAGCTTTGTTTGTAAACTTGGTACAGTTGTGGTGGAAAAAACAGGGTCTTCCCCCAACTGTTCCTACAAAGTTGGAAGCGTACAATTGTCCTAATGTAGTGGTTTTCTGAAGCATTTAGATTTCCCTTCAGTGAAATTAAGAGACCTAGACCAGCCCCTGAAAAAACATTCTCGTAGCATTAGCTCTCACCCACCAAACTTTACAGTTGGCACAATTCAGACAGGTAGATAACATACTTCTGGCATTCTATAAACCACATTCATCCATCAGCCTGCCAAATGGAAAAGCCTGATTCCTAACTCCACAAAATGTTTCCTCTACTCCTGAGTCCAGTGGTGGCATACTTAACACCACCCTATCCAACATGTGTCATTGTGCTTGGTGATATACGGCATTCATGTAGTTGCTGAGCCATGGAAACCATGACATGAAGCTTCTACTTTTGTGCCAATGTTAATCCCAAAGGATGCTTGGAACTATGGAGTTAGTCAGCTGCACAATGGTGATTTTTATCCCCTGCAGCACTCTGCAATCTGGCTCTGTAACTGTGATCTGTCGATTTCTGACTGAGTTGCTGTGGAAATTTCACAAACTGACCTGTTGCAATGTTGGCATTCCACTACAGTGCCACTCTTGAGTTTTGAACCTGTCACTGAATCATGCCACGGACCATAGACAAATGCAAAACTAGTCAAGCATCACCCCTTGCCCGCTCCTCCAGCGCCTTTCCATGTGATTGACAGGTTTCTCCCATCCATACCAACAAATCTGTCAATCACCTAGAGCGGAGCTAGAAAATTCATGCCCATGATTTTGGCTCCATGAATCAAGTGAATTATTAAAAATGTAAAGTGACCCATTCTTTCCCAAATATTGTAAGGACAGACTGCATGTTTGGCAGCTGGATTTTATACATCTGAAGCAGTGGAACTGAATGAAACCGACACCTAGACCGTCAGCCCAGAAAAAACCAAGGATTTCATTAATTAATTTACATGTTCTCCTGGGTCACACGTCTGGCATTCACGGTCCGAGTCTGAACAGCAATGTCTGAACTGGCTGGAGGCCATCTATCCACAACTGAACCTCCTGATGTGGCCTCCAACCAGCCTATTCTGATCTCCTTTTTAGCCAAAACTCCTAAATATTGATCTGTTCCACCCACGTTCTATAAGATGGTGCCGTGAGATCAGACGGCTTCAAGCAGCTTCCTTGTAATGGTAGAATTACTGTATGATACGTGATAATATAGCGATATAGGAATATGCTGAATGAAATCATGAAATTCTTAATCACACTACAGACACCAGCTTACTATTAGTTTATTTGTTGCTTTTACATTTCCTTGAGGCACTGATATTTACCTTGTCCGTCTCTTAGCGCTCCTCCGTGCGGTTTTATCTTACGTGGTTTTTATGTAGAGCATAAGACAATGGATTCTTCTTAATTACTCTGCCGCCGTGCTGTCAGTGTCGGGACATGACTGAAATGTGCTGTGTAAACACAGGAATGAGATGTGGATGAACCCTTCTCTGTGGTATGTGCGTGAGTGGGCTTTGCTTTAAGGGCAAAGTTTTGGGCAATCGCTAGTGTTCTCCTCTCCCTTCTGTCTGTTACTATTGTTCATTTGTGGAGTTACTTATTTACTCCGAAGCATGAAATGTCTTCTTGGGGTGTGTTTACACCTGACGTCCAGCAGCACTATGCAATCAGCTGCGTGTGTGCCGGTCGGCGGTCATTTATTAGCCTGATTACACTGGCCAGCCACACTTCAGATGCTCACTGAACGGTGATCAGTAATAGAAGTTTTAGTGCCATTGTTCTCGACAGCACAGGTTCTGTTTACATAGGACAATGTGCTGCCGAGAACCATGAACTTTTGTGACGACCCAAAGATCTTTTCTCCTGACCGATGAGCATTTCACTCATTTGTTGGGGGTCGGCAGCCTGTTTACACTGCACGGTTATCAGGAAAAGAGCGTCCTTCGGCCCTTTTATAGAGTAGCTGGATTTATATGTGTAGATGTTCCAAAATCAGTCTCTTAATGAATTGAAGGAAGCATAATTCTCATACCTGCAAAGAAATGGCTCTATCTACAATAATGGACTTAACGATCTAAATATGGAATATAACGAAAAAAAAAATGGAGCATCCAGCCGAGACAAAAGTAGAATATAAAAAATAACTTTATTGAAAAAACACACAAATAAAACCGTTCACAAATATAAGTATATGGAGATGAAAATATAATGGTGATAGAGCAACTAACGAACCTGAAGCACATATGCTAGCATGCTATGCTCTAAAGTTTCTCCCCAAGAAAACATAGGGAGAAATATAGATCACAAGATGTGTGTGTGTGTATATATATATATAACATATATATATATATACATATATATATATATATATTGTGTAATATATATATACACACATCCTGCGTAGTATGTCAAAAGGCTGCCACCATGAAAGAGGGCACGATGTTGTAAAACCAAATGTTAATGAATTGTGCCACATGAAAAAGTACAATCTCAGATAGTCAGAGGATTATATGGTAACAAGCCAGGCGACAATACCCACAATACCAGATCCACAGTGGGATCATAAAATGATATCAGCAGATAAAGTGGCATATATATAAAGTCAGAGTCTCCTAAGGAGTGCCACATTAACTAGAGCATAAAGTGCAGACGTGCTTACCCATGTTGGGGAAATGTGCAAAATCAGGTGCGTGCCCCGACGCACGTTTTCGCTTTCTTTAGCTTCCTCGGGGGCTATGGACTTAACTATCTAAATATGTATACAGACTCCTTAAGTATTTACCCTGTTCCTTTTTAGTATTTACCCTGTTCCTTTTTAAAAGTTTATGAAGATAGATTTTTTTTTTTTATTCATGTGAGAAAAACAAAATCTAATGGATATGTTAATTATAATATTTACCCATTGCCCCTCCCATAATCCCACCCACCCATCTGCCAGTGTCCCTGTTCAGTCAGACTGCTGTATGCACAGCTGCATAGAAATACATGCTGTCAGGCTCAGGTCAAGAGAGCTGATGGCCAGTCCGAGGACTGTGATGCCATCCTCGGGCGAGTAACTCGGCAGTCTGACTTAATCAGTGACGCCGGCTGGGAGGGGTGCGTGGGAATTTATGGGCAGGTGAAAGGGTGAACATTCATTTCACATTTACAAGTGCGCCGGCAAGTCAAGCGTATGTAAATGCAAAATGAATATTCACCCCTTCCCACTCCCTGCCGGCGTCACTGATTGGGTTCAGTCATACTGCTGTGATTGGGCTGGCCATCTGCTCTCCTGACATGAGTGTGACCATGTATATTTCTACGCCGCTGTCACACTCAGGTCAGGAAAGAGACTGCCAGTCCAAGGATTGCGATGCGATCCTTGGGCATATGGCAGTCTGACTGAGTCAGTCATGCCAGTGCAGAGGTGTGCGCTGGATTATGGGTGGGGGTGAATATTCAATTTCCATTTACATATGCTCGACTTGCTGGCGCTCGACTATACATTTTTTTTCAGGACTTACAGCAACACAATGGGGCCACGTACAGAAATTAAAAGTTACATATCCTGAAAGGGCTACACAAGCCAAATTTCAGGATACTATTGGTATACTACACAAAAATGATCTGACTGATTTCCTTTAATAATGATTTGGGCCCCTTTTTTGTCTTTATTTGTGCTGGTCCAGTCAATTGAGTATTTGCGAGGTGGTCAGGCCGGTGACGTTGGACGAGTTGGTCAGGCCATTGACGTTGGACGAGGTGGTCAGGCCGTTGACGTTGGACGAGGTGGTCAGGCCGTTGACGTTGGACGAGGTGGTCAGGCCGTTGACGTTGGACGAGGTGGTCAGGCCGTTGACGTTGGACGAGGTGTCAGGCCGTTGACGTTGGACAAGGTGGTAAGGCCGTGACGTTGGACGAGGTGGTAAGGCCGTTGACGTTGGACGAGGTGGTCAGGCCGTCGACGTTGGACGAGGTGGTCAGGACCGTCGACGTTGGACGAGGTGGTCAGACCGTCGACGTTGGACGAGGTGGTCAGACCGTCGACGTTGGACGAGGTGGTCAGCCGTTGACGTTGGACGAGGTGGTCAGGCCGTGACGTTGGACGAGGTGGTCAGGCCGTGACGTTGGACGAGGTGGTCAGGCCGTTGACGTTGGACGAGGTGGTCAGGCCGTTGACGTTGGACGAGGTGGTCAGGCCGTTGACGTTGGACGAGGTGGTCAGGCCGTTGACGTTGGACGAGGTGGTCAGGCCGTTGACGTTGGACGAGGTGGTCTGACTTACAGCTGTTGATCCTGAAGGTGTTTGCTGTGACTGAGGTCAGGGCTCTGCACGGGTCACTTGAAGTTTTTCTACACCCAACTTCTCAGAAGGAGGCCTACCATTTTGTGAAATGTTTTTATTTACCGTGCATTAACCCCTTAGTGACTAAGGCCAAGTTTTCAAATCTGACGTGTGTCACTTTGTGGTAAAGACTCTGGAATGCTGCTACATATCCCTGTGATTTGGGGATTTTTATTTTTTTTTATGACAGATTGTACTCTGAGTTAAATTTAGGTTGATAGCCTCCTAAATAACCTCCTACCAAAGCATTGATTTGACGTAGATTTAGAAAAATTAGCATTTTTTCAAATCTTAAATGTTTATACCCTTAAACTAGATCGTACCACACAAAAAAGTTAGATGAGTTGTCCACTACGAAGACTACCCCTTCTCGATCTGAAAGTTTGCCCGCGTGAAAATAAAAACACTTAGGCTATGTGCACACGTTGCGGATTGTTAGCGTTTGAAAACGCCGCTACAACGCGGCAAAAACGCTTACCCAACGCAAGTCATATTCTATGGGATTCCACAATGCTGTGCACATGCTGCGTGTTTTTCCGCGGCAGAATCGCATTGCGGAAAAATGCGCAGCATGCTCATTCTTTTTATTATTATTATTATTATTATTCTTTTTGCGGAATCACGGCAATTCCGCCGCCATAGGAATGCATTGAACCGCTTACTTTCCACATGTGGCTATGCCCACCATGCGCAAAGTAAGCGGTTCATGTGCGGATGGTGCCCAGGGTCTGGAGGAGTGGAGACTCTCCTCTAGGCCCTGGGTACCATATCCCTGTTAAAATAATAATTAAAATAAAAAGTAGACATATTCTCACCTTCCGGCGTCCCCAGCAGCTTTTCCGCCTCTCAGCGACGCTACCGGCCAATCCCGTTCCCAGGCGTCCTTAGCGACAATGACCCCAGATGACGTAGCAGTCTCGCGTGATGCTACGTCATCTGGGGTCATTGTCGCTAAGGATGCCTGGGAACGGGATTGGCCGGGAGCGTCGCTGAGAGGCGGGAAGGCTGCTGGGGCCGCCGGAAGGTGAAAATATCACGATTTATTATTTTTTTCTATTATTTTTAACATTAGATCTTTTTACTATTGATGCGGCATAGGCGGCATCAATAGTAAACAGTTGGTCACACTTGTCAAACACTTGTTTCACTAGTGTGACGAACCTGTCAATCAGTTTTCCAAGCGATGCTACAGATCACTTGTTAAACGCTAGCATTCTGCAAGCTAATTACGCTTGCAAAACGCTAGTTTCTGGCGGGAATACGCATACCAATAAAAATGCGTATTTCCCGCGGCAGGGAGTTGCACCATTGCCGCGGAAATTTCCGCTGGAATTCCGCAACGTATGCACATAGCCTTATGCTCCCCTCCCGTGCCTGCGCCGTTTCAGCAGTGTCGGAACTCGCATTCCCGCTGCTCATATGGTTGTTATGACACGGGAGCCCTGCGCCCAATCAGCGCTAATATCACTGTTCCCGCCTCAGCAGATTGTACAGTAGGCACTATGCCAATATGGTGAAATGTGACTCACACTTCTAATCTAATGGTGGCAATGCGTCACGCTTTACACAACCTCCTCCGACAAACCTTTCTGAAGCTGATGACTATAGAGGAGGTTTTTAGCTCTGTAGTAAGTTATACATAGAAGCCTAAGCGGTTTTTATGCACATCCCACTTCAGTACTTGGCAGCTCCGCTCTGGAAGTTTCTGCCAACTAATTATTACTTCTAGATACTTCCAGTTTTTATGACACTGTCACACAATGTCTCTGAGCCCTGCAGTAGGACCCATACCGCTACTAATGTTTGTATATGAAGATTTTATGCACTTGTTTCCAAAGTACATGAACTCGATAATCGCAAAAAAATAAATTAAAGGCGCACTCTTGCTATAGAATTTGTTTTAATCAACTTTCAGAAAAGACAACACTTTTCATTGCACATTATCCATCCATCAACAAATTTTCATATTCTTATTAAAATGATTTAAAATAAAATATAGTTTAGCCTGAGCGAATGCACCGCTGTTTTCACCTATTCATCAACTGATTTGCCGCATAATCCATGGTTATTCTTATATCCTTCAGAGTCCATTCACGTTGCCGCTCCGTGTTGGCAATCGTGGACTGACATCTGGCTCCTTCATGGCTGATACTTCTACGACCTTCTCTCTCCGTTCACGCACACTTCTTCGCGACAAAACACTTTGATCATACTGTGTTGCTTAGTCTTCAATAAATGTCAGCACCAGACCACAAATCGCTGCACGCCGCTCTTCTTACCTGCAAATCACAAGTGGGGCGGCCATTCTTTCTCGCACCACATTCACAAATTAACTAATCGAACATGTTCAAATTAGAGAGACTGCAACCTCATACAGAAAGTGCTGACAGGTCAGTGCGGGCAGCAGAGGTTTCATACGATAATCAGATCATATTTTTAATATATTTTGCGTATAGTTATATTTTTTATCATAATCGGAGCGGTTATGGCAAATTTGTGGCGTAAATCGCTTTGCGCAAAAATTTTGAGTGAAGTTGTGCAAAAATGTAGCAACTCTTGGCGTTTTCACACCAGTTTCACCCCGCTCCAACAAAATTTGCGGGAAGGGGGTGTAAGGCCACACCGCCTTTAATTTCGACTGAGGTAAGATTTGTGGTAAGGTGCACAGAAGCGTCTGACTCTGCTATGCCCCCTAATCATGAGCAATGCCGGTCTTGATGAATTTGGACCGATTTCTCTGCGATGGTACTTGAATTCTAATACCATGCGGGCTATACAACCAACCCCAGGTAGACCAAATGGCACGACTATGAAGGTACGGTGAGCAGCAGATGACAATCACGATGGGCACAGTTGTGGTCCCACAGTTATAAACAGAGTATCAGATGTTGCGGGAACAATCATCTGTGCTTGTGGACCAAACTGTGTGCTGGATCTTTCACCATCGACATGACCATGTATTTAGGTTGTGAATTTTGCTCTACCACAAGCAAAGAAAAAATGAAACTAAAAAAAAGAATGATTGGAAAATGACTGTTATTATACACAATCTTCAGCCATCGGTACATACTGATGAATTACATGGTTCGATTATTCTGCCTACCTGACACTAGCAAAAGCCAGATTAGTTTCCTCTTGCGTAGAGCTCCCTTGAATCCTAGATTGTAAAAAGCCGTCTCTTGTAGGGGGTATAAACTTAAATTCCTAGAAATAGGTCGTTCTGTATTACAGGAATTAAAAGAAATGTAATCCTCTATTTGTTTGACTTCATTTTGCTGCCAAATGGAAGAAAAAGGCGGCCCATACAATGCCTTTTCAGCATGCAGGTTTTGTTCACGAATGCATTGTGCTGCTTTTATTTGCTGATAACATATGATTTGAAACTTTTAATTGTCTGAATACCGATATGTCACTAGATTTTACAATTCAAAAATGCATACATTAATAGATTTTAGACCTGCTGGGGCTGGTGTGTTTACTATGAGAGACTATGGCGGATTGGCTATAAGTTCCTGATGTTCCTGAAGTTCCTGATAAGTTCCTGATGTTAGGATGAGCTTTTTATGAGACCAGCTGGAATTGAACGCTTAAAATACTGATTTTAGCAATAGGGATAAAAAGAATTAAGATTAATGGCCTATCCTTAAGCTGTAAATTATCCCCCATGACATCTTTAACCTCTTCACCCCTGAGCCTATTTTCACCTTCCTGACCAGGCCAAATTTTACAATTCTGGCCAGAGCCACTTTGTGTTAATGTCTCTGGAATGCTTCAACGGATCCCAAAAATATTTAGAGTTGAGAGTCCTCAGTGGTTGATACCTTTCAGCTGCAGATGAAGGAAGGGAGACACACTCATTACTAGTGGGTAGGCGGAGCCCCAGATAGGATTAACACCTCAGATTCCAAAACGTGTTGACCGGCCCCTCCAGCTCGGGCTCCTCCTACTCAGGTCTTCAGTCTAGAATTTGAGGTCTCAGAGGATGGTCGCTGCTGGAAGCAGCTCCTCAGAAGATTTTATTATTTTATTCGGACAAGAGACTTGGATCACCAGAGTTGGTCTAGAGGTCTCAGGGGTCCCAGCGCTGCTGGACCCCAACCTCTCACTTGGCGGATCTGTAATTACCCTGAGGGTGGTCCCTGCAGAACCCTGCCGGCCCGGGGGGATGAGGATAGCTTCCCTGGCGGGGACGCAAACCACGCGCAGGGGTCACTGCGATCCCCGCCCTGGGGGGAAGCATGGGCACGCGCCAGAAACCCCTGGGGGTCCCTGTGGCGCTCGGCTGGTGAGTACCTCACATTTTTACCTCACATTTTTATTAAAGTGTGTGTGAGTGCTTTCAGCGACTGCTGCGGCAGCCGCTGGTACATGTGAGACATGTTTGGTGACTGTTTCTGTCCGCAGGCAGACGCCAGCAGGACAGGGGGAGCAGAGAGCGAAGGAGTTCGCGCTCTTTTTTAGAAGCCGGCGGGGGGCGTGGCTTCACGCTCCCGGGCTTTCTGTCACAGAAACGCGCGATAGGCGCTTCTCTTCCGGGTTCTCTCAGCGCGGCGGCCATTAGAAGGCTCCACGGGCTCCTTCCTGCTTCGCTCCTCCCGTACCAACAATTTACAGCACCATTACCAGCTGGGTGAGTGAAACGCTACACCCCCACAGCGCAGAACCTTTCTGTATAGCAAAACAGATAGCGTTATCTTGCAGCTGCGGTCTCATATAGAGACCTTATTTTTACCTGAACTCGCACACCCCTTCTGTTAATAAGGGAGTAGTGGGGAGTTGGCGACATTAACCCCTTTTAAAGGGTTAACCCCTTCAGCAACGCATAGGTTCTATCCCAGTTTGGGATTAGAACTTGTAAGAGTTAATTATATTGCTGAATATTCAGCTGATACAGCTGGGGTAGCTCTCTCACTACGAGCTTTAACCCTTCAGCGTGCTTGCTGCGGTCGCTTGAGAAGCCACACTTTTTTCCATAGTTACTGACAGGTTCTGACCTGCCATATATTGTGTGAGGGCATGTCGGAACAGGGTCCAGAAGGTGCGGACCGTGCGCCAAATCTGCTTCAGAATCAGTCACACGTATCTGATACGCAGGCATCGACATCAAGCGCAGCTATTACAGGGCACAGCGACGCCAAATTGGATGCCATCGCGTGCTCTATTGATGGCCTTTCTGACCTTTTAGGTCATTGGGTGTCAGCTAGATCCTCTCATGGGAGGAAGCGGCACAGGCCGATTTCGCCATTTCCGCATAGCGAATCAGATCTATCTGATATGGAATGCGGACAGGGTTCCCCTTCGAATTCAGATGGGGAGTTATCCGATTCGGATAAGGATCGGCAGGGACAGTCTGTCTCTTTAGACCGAACAGACGCTTTTATTGAAGCCATGAGGGAGGCGTTACAGTTGCCGGAGAAGGTAACTACACGTCCGGGTAAGTCGCCTCGGATGTACCAGGAGTACCGTAAGTTGCGAGCGACATTGCCAGCTCTGGACGAGCTTAAGGAAGCAGTGGAGAAAGAACGTTTGTGTCCAGATAAACGTTTTCATGGAACACGTTTTTTTGAGGCACTATATTCGTGCCCTACGGAGTTGACAGAGAATTGGATTTCTTCTCCTGAAGTGGATGTTCCTTTATCCCAGCTCAGTAAATCCTCATTGCTCCCTGTTAAAGGGAAGGCAAGTCTGCAGGACCCGCTAGACAGAAAAACGGAGATGGCAGCGAAATCCAACTACGAGGCCGCGGGGCATGGATTCAAAGCAGTGTTAGGATCCATGTGTGCTTGTAGGGCTTCTCTATGTTGGTTGGACCGTGTACGGACGGCGATACAAAATGGATCTCCGTTATCCGAGATAGATGGTCTTCTCGATTTATTGGAAACTGCGTTTGTTATAGCTATGATGCAGGTCTGGATACAGCATCACTGTTGTCCAAGGCGCAAGCTTCGGCTGTCACAATCAGAAGAGCACTGTGGCTTAGACAGTGGACTGGAGACGCAGTGTCGAAACAAGGTTTGCTGTCTCTAGCCTACAAGGGTAGTCAGCTTTTTGGATCTGACCTTTCAGAGCTGATTGCCAAGGCAAAGACGAAAGAAGCAGCCTTACCACAGCGAAGGGCTATGGCTTCTGCGCCTAGCAGGACTAGTGCTGGTGGTGGCCGGCGATCCTTTCGGTCCAAGGGACGATTCGGTCAGTCCTCTTGGGGATCGGGTCGTCCCTCTTTTTCGCGTAAAAAGTTAACTCAGAAATCCCGCACTCCCTGGAAATCAAGTTTCCGTCAAGACAAGCGGGAGACTGACAAGAAGCCCGCCAAGACGGACTGACGCCAGGTTTCCGTTCGAGGGCTCTCGAGTGGGGGGTCGCCTGCTCCAATTCAAAGCGACTTGGGTTTCCCGCGTTCCGGACACCTGGGTAACGCGGGTCGTGTCGGCAGGCTATTTCATAGAGTTTTCTTCTCGGCCCCCGGACAGGTTTTGTCAGTCCCGCACACCGTCAGAGCCCGAGTTAATGGCCACTCTGCTGCGAGAGGTCGACTCTCTTCTGCAGAAGGGTGTAGTAATACCAGTACCGCCGGAGGACCGGGGAAGAGGATTTTATTCCAATCTTTTTGTGGTTCCCAAAAAGGAGGACAAATTTCGCCCTATTCTGCATCTCAAAAGATTAAATCTGCATGTTCACACCCAAAAATTCCGCATGGAGTCACTTCGCTCCGTGGTAACGGCCCTGTCGCAGAACGACTTTTTGGTGTCAATCGACATCCGAGACGCTTATTTGCATGTTCCGGTCGGAAAGGCTCATCAGCGTTTCCTTCGCTTTGCCATAGGTCAGGACCATTACCAGTTTGTGGCTCTACCATTCGGTTTGGCCTCAGCGCCCAGAGTTTTTACAAAAATTCTGGCGCCTCTCATGGCAATTCTCCGAAGACAGGGGGTTGCGATTTTTCCCTACCTGGACGATCTTTTGATTGTGGCGTCCTCACAGGAGGAGGCGGTGACGGCTCGCAATCTATCCCTTCAGCTCCTGGAGGATTTTGGGTGGCTGGTGAATTGGGAGAAGTCGTCTCTGGATCCGTCGCAGTCGATCCTGTTTTTGGGGATGCATTTCGACACAGTACGGGCGGTAGTGTCCCTACCTCAAGACAAGCAAGCATGTCTACTCCGACATGTACAGATTATGAAGGCTTCGACAGCAATGTCTCTGCGGAAGTGTATGCGCCTTCTGGGTTTGATGGTGGCGTCCATGGAGGCACTTCCGTTTGCCCAATTTCATTCCAGAGCTGTTGTGAATGGGTTTGAGATGAGTTCTGAGCAGAGGCTCCCTCTGGTGGTTACAAGCGGTACTAGTGAGGATTGTGAGGACTGGGAATCAGGTGTTACTGATTGGTCTTATTTAAGGGAATCATTTTCCCATCAGGGTTGCCGGTGATCAATTGTTCTGGTCTGAATCCTTCTTTCCAGTTTCCCTTGTAGCCTGCTGTGTCGTGTCTGCATCTCCTGCTATCAGATAAGACAATTTCTTATTTTGTGTTTTTGCTATATTTTTGCATTTGGTCCTGCACTTCTGTGGGGGCCTTCTGGGTCCCCTCCGGGGGCTTTTGCCCTCTCAGTTTAGTTCAGCCACTGTGTTTTGTACTTTTGCTTTTTCCAGTTTTTTCAGTGGCTGCTGTTTTTGTTACACCAGAGAACTAATTTAGGTGGTAGAGGTCGTGTGATCTCAGGTGATTTTGAAATTAGTAGAGTTGGTGTTTTTTCAGGGTTTTCTGAGATTGCAGTAAGTGCCCTTCCTGTCCTTTTCTATTTAGATAGTTTGGGCCCCAGCGTTTGCTCATACTATTTTCTTTCTGTGTCAGTATTTCCTCTTGTCTAACCGCCATTACATGTTTGGGGGCTTTCTATTATCTTTGGGGTTCTGCTCCGGGGCAGATAGCTTTCCTATTTCTATCTTTAGGTGTAGTTAGTTTCTCAGGCTGTGACGAGGCGTCTAGGACCAACGTAGGAACGCTCCACGGCTGCCTCTAGTTGCGGTGGTTAGTCAGGGTACTGCAATCTCATAGATTCCAACTGCTCTGGTGTATTTCCTTTTTTGCCTGCACTCCTCAGCTACCGTAACATAACACAGAGCCCTCCAAAGACTCATCCTGGGTCGTTGGGATCGATCACAATTTTCTCTGGATTGCAGCATCATCATCTCGCACAGGGTACGAGAATCCCTAGAATGGTGGTTACGTCCAGAAACGTTATCCCTGGGGAAATATTTCCTCCCTCCGAAGTGGTCGGTCATTACCACCGATGCCAGCCTGACGGGCTGGGGGGGTGTCTGGAACGATCTTTGGATCCAGGGAGTATGGTCATCGGAAGAGTCTGTTCTACCGATCAACATCTTGGAACTGAGGGCAATTTTTCTTTGCCTCCAACACTGGACGGTCCCTTTGAGCGGTCTGCCAGTCCGAGTGCAGACAGACAATGCGACGGCGGTCGCGTATATCAATCACCAAGGCGGGACGAGGAGCTCCAGGCTCATGATGGAGGTGTCTCGGATTCTGTTATGGGCCGAGACCACGGTTCCAGCTATCTCTGCAATTCACATTCCAGGAGTCCAGAATACCACGGCGGACTTTCTCAGTCGCGAGAAGATGGATCCTGGAGAATGGAGTCTCCATCCGGAAATGTTTGCACTACTGTGCTCCCGTTGGGGAACTCCCCAAGTGGATTTGATGGCATCCAGGGTCAATGCCAAACTACCGACCTTCATGTCCAGGTACAAGGACCCGAAGGCAGTGGCGGTGGATGCTCTGGTAGCTCCGTGGGACCAGTTCGAACTGGTCTATGTGTTTCCACCGATTTCTTTGCTTCCTCTGGTACTGCGTCGGATCAGACTGGAAGGAATTCCGGCTATGTTGATAGCTCCGGATTGGCCAAGGAGGACGTGGTTCTCGACACTGGTGGCGCTTTTGGCAGCTCCGCCATTTCCACTTCCTCTTCGCCCGGACCTGTTATCGCAAGGGCCCGTTCGTCATCCGGACTTGAAGTCTCTGCGTTTGACGGCGTGGCTCTTGAGACCGAAATATTGACCCGTAGAGGTTTTTCAGTTGAATTCATTGCCACTCTGCGAGCTGCCAGAAGTCCGGCTACTACTAGGATTTATCACAAAACCTGGGAAGCCTTCTTTTCGTGGTGTTCGGGTTCCTCAAGGAATCTGAGGATTTTTTCTATGCCTAATCTGTTGGCTTTTTTGCAGTACGGGTTGGACAAAGGTTTAGCTGTTAGCACTCTGAAAGGTCAGGTTTCTGCCCTGTCCTTGTTGTTTCGGAAGGCTATTGCCTCGCGTAGGGATGTACGTTCCTTTTTTCAAGGAGTAACCCGTCAGTTTCCACCACGGAAGGCGCCTGTGTCTCCTTGGAGGCTCAACCTTGTTTTGGAGGCTCTTCAGCATGTGCCTTTTGAGCCTATGAGTTCTGCTAGCCTTTCGTTACTTTCTTGGAAAGTTGCATTCTTAGTGGCGGTAACCTTTTAAGAAGGGTTTCTGAGTTGGCAGCTCTTTCTTGCTCGCCTCCTTTCCTGGAGTTTTATCCGGATCGAGTAGTGCTTCGCACACGGGGCGACTTTCTACCTAAGGTGGTGTCGCGTTTTCATGTTAACCAGGATATGGTGTTGCCCTCGCTCTGCCCGGGCCCGAAGAATGCAAAGGAACGAGATTTGTTGTGAGTGGGCTTGGGATGAGTTCTGAGCAGAGGCTCCCTCTGGTGGTTACAAGCGGTGCTGGTCTGTCCAGTGAAGATTGTGAGGATTGGGAATCAGGTGTTACTGATTGGTCTTATATAAGGGAGTCACCTTCCCATCAGGGTTGCCGGTGATCAATTGTTCTGGTCTGAATCCTTGATTCCTGTTTCCTTTGTAGCCTGCTGTGTCGTGTCTGCATCTCCTGCTAACAGATAAGACATTTTCTTCTTTTTGTTTTTGTGCTTGATTTTTGCATTTTGTCCTGCACTTCTGTGGGGGCCTTCAGGGTGCCCTCCGGGGGCTTTTGCCCTCTGTTTAGTTCAGCCACTGATGTTTGTACCTTTGCTTTTTCCAGTTTTTTCAGTGGCTGCTGTTTTGATTTTGTTACACCAGAAACTAATTTAGGTGGTAGAGGTCGTGTGATCTCAGGTGTTTTTGAAATTAGTAGAGTTGGTGCTTTTCAGGGTTTTCTGGGATTGCAGTAAGTACCCTTCCTATCCTTTTCTATTTAGTTAGTTTGGGCCCCAACGTTTGCTCCCAACGTTGTCATACTATTTTCTGTCTGTGTCTGTATTTCTTCTTGTCTAACCGCCATTACATGTTTGGGGGCTTTCTATTATCTTTGGGGTTCTGCTCCGGGGCAGATAGCTTTCCTATTTCTATCTTTAGGTGTAGTTAGTATCACCGGCCTAAAATTTTAAATTGTATGGTACTCACAGAAGGGAAAAAATTTGTGAAAGAAAAAACGGTTGTCAGAGTTGTCAGAGATATTTTTCTGTTGCATTTTTTTTTTTTTTTTCCCTCTGTATCTCTGGGTGCTGGGGAGGATTTTTTCTCTCAATGGAGCTTGCACAGTTGTCTGGCCGTGTGGATCAGCTTGCCACTGAGGTTCAGAGTATTGCTGCATATCTTGCTAGGTTGCCTGTTGTGGAACCTAGGATTCCCATGCCAGATTTGTTTTTAGGGGATCGAGCTAACTTTCAGAATTTCAAAAATAATTGTAAATTGTTTTTTGCCTTAAAATCTAAGTCCTCAGGGAACGCAGCGCAGCAGGTTCAAATTGTCATCTCTCTCCTGCGCGGCGATCCTCAGGATTGGGCTTTTTCCCTGACACCTGGGGATCCTGTTTTGAGTGATGTTGATGCATTTTTTCAGGCTTTGGGGTTATTGTACGATGAGCCTAATGTCACTGATCAAGCTGAAAAAGCCTTGTTGGCATTAAATCAGGGGCTTGATGACGCTGAGTTATACTGTCAGAGATTCCGTAGGTGGGCAGTCCTGACCAAGTGGAATGACGACGCTTTGGCGGCCCTTTTTCGAAGGGTCTGTCAGATAATGTAAAGGATGTTATGGTGGGATTCCCTGTCCCCTCTGGTCTCAATGATTCTATGTCATTAGCAATTCAAATTGACAGACGTTTGCGTGAGCGGAGAAGTATGCGTGGAATAGTGTTGCCTTGTGAACCTGCTTCTGAATCCATGCAGTGTGATGAGTGGTGTCTGGGGCACAGCGTCATGAGTTTCGAAAGCGCAATGGGTTATGTTTCTACTGTGGTGATGCCTCTCATGCTATTTCAGTCTGCCCTAAGCGGGGAAGACGTTTTGCACGCTCAGTTGTCTTGGGTAGTGTTCAGACTAAGTTTTTATTAACTGTCACTCTGATATGCTCTCTGTCCTCATTTTCTGCTCAGGCTTTCGTTGATTCTGGAGCAGCTATTAACCTGATGGATTATGATTTTGCTAAACGTTGTGGGTTTCCCTTGATACCCCTACAGAAGTCTATTCCCCTACTGGGGATCGATTCTACCCCTTTGGCTGAGAATAAACCCCAGTTCTCTACTCAGGTGATAATGAGGGTTGAACCTGATCATCAAGAGTGCTGCAAATTTTTGGTTCTGTATAATCTGCATGATATTATCGTACTGGGTTTCCCTTGGTTACAGTCTCATAATCCTGTTTTGGATTGGAAATCTGTGTCTGTAACCAGTTGGGGCTGCCAATGTGTTAATACCAACACTCCTGTTTTTTCTGCCTCCCCCCAGGCTCAGGATGTTCCTGACTTTTTGATTGATTTTTCTGATGTGTTTAGCGAAAGTAAATCTGCATCCTTGCCTCCCATAGGAGCTATGACTGCGCTATTGAATTAGTGCCTGGTAGTAAATTCCCTAAAGGTCGCCTTTTTAACTTGTCTGTACCTGAACATGACGCTATGCGGTCTTATATCAAGGAGTCATTGGAGAAGGGTCATATCAGACCATCCTCTTCACCCTTAGGTGCCGGTTTTTTCTTTGTGGCCAAAAAGGATGGTTCATTAAGGCCGTGTATTGATTATCGTCTTTTGAACAATATTACTGTGAAATATCAATACCAGTTACCCTTGATTTCTGACCTGTTTTCCAGGGTGAAAAACGCTACTTGGTTTACCAAGCTTGACCTCAGGGGGGCATATAACCTTATTCGCATTAAGCACGGGGATGAATGGAAGACGGCATTCAATACCCCGTAGGGGCATTTTGAGTACCTTGTGATGCCCTTTGGGCTCACTAGTGCTCCTTCTGTCTTCCAGTCCTTCTTGAATGACATTTTCAGGGATTTTGTGGATACATGTCTGATTGTTTATTTGGATGATATCTTGATTTTTTCTAATGACTGGGACTCTCATGTGAAACATGTTCGAACTGTATTCCAGATTTTGAGAGAGAATGCTCTGTATGTGAAGGATCAAAGTGTCTTTTTGGCGTACAGAGGATCTCATTTCTGGGATTCATTTTGTCCCCATCTGTTATTGAAATGGACCCGGTCAAGGTTCAGGCCATCTGTGATTGGGTCCAACCTACTTCATTAAAGGCTCTTCAAAGATTTTTGGGTTTTGCCAATTTTTATCGTAAATTTATTGGTAATTTCTCGGTTAATGTTAAACCATTAACTGATTTGACCAAAAAGGGTTCTGATGTGGTGAATTGGCCTCCTGAGGCAGTCTCTGCATTTCAGGAACTTAAGCAGAGATTCACTTCTGCTCCTGTTCTACGGCAACCTGATGTTTCTCTGCCATTTCAGGTGGAGGTTGATGCCTCTGAAATTGGGGCAGGTGCTGTTTTGTCCCAAAAAGATCCAGAGACCTCTAAAAGTAACCCTTGTGCCTTTTTCTCTCGAAAATTTTCTCCTACTGAACGTAATTATGACGTGGGTAATCGGGAGTTATTGGCCATGAAGTGGGCTTTTGAAGAGTGGAGACATTGGCTGGAGGGAGCCAAACATCAGGTGGTGGTCCTTACTGACCATAAGAATCTGGTTTATCTGGAATCTGCCAAGCGACTCAATCCTAGACAGGCCAGGTGGGCCTTGTTTTTCACACGTTTTAATTTTGTGGTTTCCTTTCTTCCTGGCACTAAGAATGTTAAGGCGGATGCCCTCTCGAGGAGCTTCCTTGCGGACTCTCCTGAGTTATCTGATCCCTCTGTTATTTGAAAGAGGGTGTAGTTCTTTCTGCCATCTCACCTAATTTGAGACTTGCTCTGGAGGGGTGTCAGGAGGATAGGCCCGAGCGCTGCCCTGTTGGAAAATTGTCTGTCCCGGACCAGTGGAAAAAGAGTGTGATGTCTGAGATTCATTGTTCCGCGTTGGCTGGGCATCCCGGAATTTTTGGTACCAGAGACTTGGTTAGTCGGTCCTTTTGGTGGCCTACCTTGTCTCGTGATGTCAGGGAATTTGTGCAGTCCTGCGGGACTTGCTCTCGCTCCAAGCCTTGCTCTCGCTCTAGTGGTTTGTTGATGCCATTGCCTGTGCCCAAGAGACCATGGACCTATATCTCTATGGATTTCATTTCTGACCTTCCTGTTTCTCAGAGAATGACCGCCATCTGGGTGATTTGTGATAGGTTTTCTAAGATGATACATCTTGTGCCATTACCTAAGTTGCCTTCCTCCTCTGAATTGGTGCCGTTGTTCCTTCAGCACGTGGTTCGTTTACACGGCATTCCTGAGAACATAGTGTCTGACAGAGGAGTCCAGTTTGTTTCCATATTTTGGAGGACTTTTTGTTCTAAACTGGGTGTTCAATTGTCTTTCTCCTCGGCATTTCATCCTCAGACCAATGGTCAAACTGAGAGAACAAACCAGACATTAGAGACTTATCTAAGATGCTTTGTGTCTGCTGATCAGGATGACTGGGTCTCTTTTTTGCCTTTGGCTGAGTTTGCTCTTAATAATAGGGCTAGCTCTGCCACTTTGATGTCTCCGTTTTTCTGTAATTCTGGGTTTCACCCTCGATTTTCTTCAGGACAGACGGAGGCTTCTGTCTGTCCAGGTGTTGACTCTGTTGTGGAGCGTATGCAACAGATTTGGGACCAGGTAGTGGAGAGGTTGTCCCTCTCTCAGGAGAGGGCCCAGCGGTTTGCTAACCGGCATAGGACTGATGGTCCTCGGTTTAAAGTGGGTGACTTGGTCTGGTTGTCCTCAAAAAATATTCCTATGAGAGTAGCATCTCCTAAATTTAAGCCTAGGTTCATTGGACCTTATAAGATCATAGAGATTCTTAATCCTGTTTCTTTTCGTTTGCTTCTTCCAGGGACATTTAAGATCCATAACGTGTTCCACAAGTCCTTGTTGAAGAGGTTTGTTGAGCCAGTGGTTCCTGCTGCTGTGCCTCCTGACCCTGTTTTGGTTGAGGGCAATCTGGAGTATGTGGTTGAGAAAATATTAGATTCTCGTTTTTCTAGACGGAAACTCCAGTATTTGGTTAAGTGGAGAGGTTATAGTCAGGAAGACAATTCTTGGGTGTTTGCTTCGGACATCCATGCTAGAAGACTCATCCGTGCGTACCATAGAACTCATCCTGACCGACCTGGTTGCTCAAATGAGGGTTCGGTGACCCCTCCTCAAGGGGGGGGTACTGTTGTGAGTGGGCTTGGGATGAGTTCTGAGCAGAGGCTCCCTCTGGTGGTTACAAGCGGTGCTGGTCTGTCCAGTGAGGATTGGGAATCAGGTGTTACTGACTGGTCTTATATAAGGGAGTCACCTTCCCATCAGGGTTGCCGGTGATCAATTGTTCTGGTCTGAATCCTTGATTCCTGTTTCCTTTGTAGCCTGCTGTGTCGTGTCTGCATCTCCTGCTAACAGATAAGACATTTTCTTCTTTTTGTTTTTGTGCTTGATTTTTGCATTTTGTCCTGCACTTCTGTGGGGGCCTTCAGGGTCCCCTCCGGGGGCTTTTGCCTCTGTTTAGTTCAGCCACTGATGTTTGTACCTTTGCTTTTTCCAGTTTTTTCAGTGGCTGCTGTTTTGATTTTGTTACACCAGAGAACTAATTTAGGTGGTAGAGGTCGTGTTATCTCAGGTGTTTTTGAAATTAGTAGAGTTGGTGCTTTTCAGGGTTTTCTGGGATTGCAGTAAGTACCCTTCCTATCCTTTTCTATTTAGTTAGTTTGGGCCCCAACGTTTGCTCATACTATTTTCTGTCTGTGTCTGTATTTCTTCTTGTCTAACCGCCATTACATGTTTGGAGGCTTTCTATTATCTTTGGGGTTCTGCTCCGGGGCAGATAGCTTTCCTATTTCTATCTTTAGGTATAGTTAGTTTCTCAGGCTGTGACGAGGCGTCTAGGACCAACGTAGGAACGCTCCACGGCTGCCTCTAGTTGTTGTGGTTAGTCAGGGTACTGCAATCTCATAGATTCCAACTGCTCTGGTGTATTGCCTTTTTTGCCTGCACTCCTCAGCTACCGAAACATAACAGAGATTTGCACAAATTGGATTTAGTGCGGGCCTTGAAGTTCTATTTGTCTATTTCTCAAGGTTTTAGGAAGACAGATTCTCTGTTTGTGATCCCAGCAGGTCGTAGACGTGGTCAACGAGCTTCCAAGGATTCTATAGCTCGTTGGATTCGGTCAGCCATTTTGGAGGCTTATCGACTTAAAGGCGAACCTTGTCCGATTAAGGTTCGAGCTCACTCCACGAGGGCTGTGGCTTCATCGTGGGCATTCCATCAGGGGTCTTCGGCAGCTCAGCTCTGCCGAGCGGCGACCTGGCATTCCGTCCACACATTTACAAAGTTTTATAAGGTGGACGTCAGTGCTTCCGCGGATGCGGCCTTAGGACGTAGGGTCCTACAGGCAGCGGTAATCTAAGTTTTAGTTAACTTTGTTGGCGCCTGTTGCGCATTTGTTTAGGTGTTGGGTTTCTGCCTCTTTTGGTTTTTCTCCCACCCTATTTTTTGGACTGCTTTAGGACGTCCCACTAGTAATGAGTGTGTCTCCCTTCCTTCATCTGCAGCTGAAAGACGGATTTTGGTAAGAACTTACCTGTAAAATCCTTTTCAGCGAAGAAGGAAGGGAGACACACATCCCTCCCATGGCAGAAGTGTGTTGTTGTATTTACAGAAGCAGCGTGGCCCTTCTCTGATAGCGATTTTCTGAGCTGAGGTCGACGTGCTACGGCTCTGTTCCAGCATTGCCAGCCTATCGCGGTTGTCAGGTTCAGTGAATAGTACCTGGAACTGTGTGGTTTTTCGTTGCAAATGCATGCATAACCTGTACTTTTGTATTTTTCTCTGAAGTCCTTCAGGAGGGGTTATGTTGCTTCGCTGGTGATATTGTTCTTCCTAAGCTTTGGTACGACTGAAGACCTGAGTAGGAGGAGCCCGAGCTGGAGGGGCCGGTCAACACGTTTTGGAATCTGAGGTGTTAATCCTATCTGGGGCTCCGCCTACCCACTAGTAATGAGTGTGTCTCCCTTCCTTCGCTGAAAAGGATTTTACAGGTAAGTTCTTACCAAAATCCGTCTTTTAATGGCTAACTGAAAAGATGGTAACAAATTGCAAGCTTTCGAGACTACTCAGGTCTCTTCATCAGGCAAAGACCTGAGTAGTCTGGAAAGCTTGCAATTTGTTACCATCTTTCCAGTTAGCCATTAAA
The DNA here is from genome assembly GCA_033576555.1 of Oophaga sylvatica. NCBI lineage: Eukaryota > Metazoa > Chordata > Amphibia > Anura > Dendrobatidae > Oophaga > Oophaga sylvatica. The sequence continues at coordinate 350,313,791 of JARQOD010000004.1, read as the reverse complement.
AGGTATCAACCACTGAGGACTCTCAACTCTAAATATTTTTCTATCTACTGGCTAACACGGTACACAGATATACATCTTTCCTGTATCAACGGATCCCAGTGATTCTGAGATTATTCTTTCGTGACATATTGTACTTTGTGATGGTAGCAAAATTTGTTCGATAGGATTTGCGTTTATTTGTGAAAAAAATCTGAAATTTAACAAATTTTGTACTTTAAAATTGTATGCCCTTAAATCAGTCATGTCACACAAAATAACTAATAAATGACATTTCCCACATGTCTACTTTACATCAGCGCAATTTGTGCAACATATTTATTTTTTTGCTAGGAAATTTTAACAGTTAAATGTTGACCAGCAATTTCTCATTTTTACAACAAAATTTACAAAACTTTTTTTTTTATTGACCACATCACATTTGAAGTGACTTTGAGGGGCCTATATGACAGAAAATACCCAAAAGTGACACCATTCTAAAATCTGCACCCCTCAAGGTGCTCAAAACAACATTCAAGATGTTTATTAATCCTTCAGGTGCTTCCCAGGAACTAAAGCAATGTGGAAGGAAAAAATGAGCATTTAACTTTTTTTTTAACAAAAATGTTACTTTAGACCCGAATTTTTATTTTCACAGGAGTAACAGGGGAAAATGGACCCCAAAATATGTTGTGCAATTTCTCCAGAGTACGCCGATGCACCATATGTCTGGGAAAACTACTGTTTGGGCGCATGGCAGGGCATGAAAAGGAAGGGGCACCATTTGACTTTTTGAATAAAAAAATATGCTGTAATAATTAGCCGAGTCCATGTCGCATTTGGAGAGTCCCTGATGTGTGGGGTTTCCGCTGTTGAGGCACAAGTAACCCCATTTTGGAAACTAGACCCTCTCAAAGAATGTACCTAGATGTGTGGTGAGCACTTTGAACACCCAGGTGCTTCACAGAAGTTTATAACGTAAAGCCGTGAAAATAAAAAAATCACATTTTTCCCAGAAAAAGGCTTTTAGCCCCAAATTTTGCATTTTCACAAGGGTATCAGGAGAAATGGCAGCATACAAGTTGTGCAATTTCTCCTGAGTGCACTGCAGGGCTCAGAAAGGAAGGAGTGTAACGCAGACTTTGATGGTCTGCGGATGTCGTGACTAGTGAAGTGACTATGCTTGTTGCTCGGCTTTTCCCAAGCATGATCGGGTGTTTTCCAAGTGTTTGGGCGTGCTCGGAGATTTGGTTTGTTGCCGCAGCTGCATGATTTGCGGCTGCTAGATAGCCTGAATACATGTGGGGATTTCCTAACAAGCAGGCATTCCTCACATGTATTCAGGCTGTCTAGTAGCTGCAAAGTATGCAGCTACGGCGACACAAACTAAATCTCCGAGCACGCCCAAATACTCGGAGATCACCCGAGCATGCTCGCTCATCACTAGTCGTGACGCGTAATATAAATGGGAAATGTGTTTTTTTTTTTTAACTTTCACAGCTCTATTTTATAAACTTCTGTGAAGCAACTGGGTGTAAGGTGACCAAAATACATCTAGATACACTAATTGAATGTTTTAGTTTACAAAATGGGCTCACTTTTGGGGGTTTTCCCACTGTTTAGTCACACCAGGGGCTCTCTGAACTCGACATGGTGTCCGCTCTTGACTCCCACCATTTTTGGGTTAAAGTCACGGTGCTCCTTTTTTTCCGAGCAGTGCCTTGCGGCCAAACAGTACTTTTCTCCCACATATGGGGTATTGTCATATTCAGTAGAAATTGCACAACAAATTTTGAGGTCTTTTCTCCTGTTACCCTTGTAAAAATAAAAGATTTTGGGCTAAAGTAAAATTTTTTTGGAAAAAATGTTAAACATTCATTTTTTTTTTCCTTCCACCTTGCATTAGTTCCTGTGAGGCACCTGGAGTGTTGTTAAACTTCTTGAATGTGGTTTTCAGTACCTTGAGGGGTGCAGATTTTAGAATGGTGTTACTTTTGGCTATTTTCTGTCATATAGACCCCTCAAAGTCACTTCAAATGTGATGTGGTCCCTAAAATAAATGGTTTTGTAAATTTTGGTGTAAAACTGTGAAATCGCTCATCAACTTTTAACCTTTCTAACTTCCTAACAAAATAAAATTTTCAATAATTGTGCTGATGTAGACATGCGAGAAATGTTATTTATTTACTATTTTGAGTGACATAACGCTCTTTAAGGGCGTAAAAATTAAACGTTTTAAAATTGCGAAATTTCCAAACGTTTTCTAAATTTCCGATACTTTCACAAATCTACTTAAGTCATAACGAACAAATGTAACCAGAATCATGAAGTACAATATGTCATGAGAAAACATTCTCCGAATCAGAGGGATCCGTTGAAGAGTTCCAGAGCTATAACCACATAAAGAGACACTGGTCAGGTTTAAATAAATGAGGCTCGGTCTTTGAGGGGTTAATACTAAGTTGCTTACATGAACAGTGCTGAAGTAGTCCTGGCATCCAAGCATATGTAAGATTGTACAAGGAAAATTGACTAGGGAGATCTAGTGTTTGGGAGGCTACTAAGCAAACGCTATACGAAATGCTGTAATGCTGGCACAGAATGTGCGTATTGTTATACTATTGTCCAGTTAAATATTTTAAGATGTGACCTGCATATCAAGAAATTCATATTTTTAGAAATTTCACGGAATAAATGTTCACAGAGTAAGTCACTTGTAAACAGTTGGGATTTCCTTTGCTGGTGTTTGAGCAGGAGAGTGAACTTGTGTTCTGGTTTTTCCTTGCATCAGTTGTGTCCTGTCCCGTTGGCAATGACCACCTGACATGGCCACTGTCAAAAACCTGAGGATGTGCCCACCATGGACTGAAACTTTCTCTTACTGCCACAGTTAGGGTACAGAGTACCCAGGATAACACCACTCAAAAAAACTATATAAAAAATTACCAAATTTATTAGAGAATAAATTTTAAAGCGAACATGAGCAATCTTGAATGGGATATATAGGAGGATTTCAAAAAGGATAAAATCAAGCAGAAAAATGTGGGGGGATTGAGACAAGGTAAGGAATAGTAAAATACTTTATATCAGACAAAAGAGGAGATACTTGCATTTGGAACATGATATCAATGAACCATCATACAATATCATATAAGACAATATACAAAAAATGTAGTAGTGAAGCAATTGGTCCGTCCATACACATGCAGTGCAGTATTAGTTACCAGTATGAAAGACCTAGTAATCAGTCCATATATAGCATAAAAGTAATATAAAGCTTACCCATATTGAAGTAAAGAGACGCCACATGGGGGTCTGTGTCTGTGGGGGCACGTGTATATGGATGGACTAATTGCTTTACTACATTTTTTCTATATTGTCTTATAGGATATTGTATCATGTTCCGCATGCAAGTTTTTGTGAATTATGGAACCTACCTAGTACCTCCTCTTTTTTCTGATATATAGAGTACTATGCGATCCCTATTCTTGAGTCAATCCTCCGCCTTTTTCTACTTGATTTCATCCTGTTTTGAATCATCTTGCATGTCCCATTCATGATTGGTTAATTTTCCTTTTAATATTTATTCTCTAATAAATTTGCAATTTTTAATATAGTTTTTTTGAGTAGTGTTTTCCTGGATACCCTAACTTTGGCTGTATATTGTATTAGAACTCACCTGTTATTTATCTACATATAATAGGGAGTTTAACACTGAGAAGTCCCTAGCCCCAATAACAATGTATATATGTTTTTTGGACAATTTTATGGTGAAACTTTCACTTAGGCCGGAGTGACACTACCTTTATAAGACGGTGGAGTGCTGTGTAATAAAACATGGCATAGCACTCTGCCCAGTGTTGTACTATGGGGCAGCTCAGATCTGCGATTATTTTCTCATGCCGATTCGGCAGCATGCTGCGATTGGCAGCGACACTCAACTCACTCGTACCCATATAAGTCTATGGGTGCGTATGGAACATTGGACTGAACTCTGATGTCACCAGAGTGCAGTGCGATTCCCGCAGACACCGGCAGCAGAGGAGATGGAGAAATTACTTTCTCCGCCTCCTCCGCACTTGTGCTGCAATTATCTCATGTGAGAGGCTCGGAGCTCAGAGCACTTGATACTTGGATCACGCTCGCAGCAGAGCAGGAGGCGAGGGTCATTAACATATCGCATCCCATGCTATATACTAGTGTGACTCCGGCCTCATACAGACACTCTTTAATAGTTTTACACTTGTTGGCAGTAGAACGAATCTTCGCGATTCTGAGACTGTTTTCTTGTGACATATTGTATTTCATGATAGTGGTAACATTTCTTTGATATTACTTGCTTTTATTTATGGGAAAAACGGAAAATTGGTGAAAATTTTCGAACTATTAATTTTTATACCCTTAAAGAGTTATTTCACACAAGATGGTTAATAAATAACATATCCCACATGCCTACTTTACACAGCACAATTTTTGAAACATAATTTTATCTTGTTAGAAGGGTTAAAAGTTGACCAGCGATATCCCATTTTTTTTCAACAAAATGTACAAAACCATTTTTTTTAGGGACCACATCACATTTGAAGTGACACTGACGGGTCTACAGTCATGGCCAAAAGTTTTGAGAATGACACAAATATTAATTTTTACAAAGTCTACTGCTTCACTTTTTCTAATGGCAATTTGCATATACTCCAGAATGTTATAAAGAGTGATCAGCTTAACAGAAATTACTTGCAAAGTCATTATTTGACTAGAAAATGAACTTTATCCCCAAAACACATTTCAACATCATTGCAGCCCTGCCTTAAAAGGACCAGCTAACCTCTTTTCAGTGATTGCTCCATTAACACAGGTGTGGGTGTTGATGGGGACATGGCTGGAGATCAATCTGTCATGATTAAGTAAGAATGACACCACTGGACACTTTAAAAGGAGGCTGGTGCTTGGCATCATTGTTTCTCTTCTGTTAACCATGGTTATCTCTAAAGAAACATGTGCAGTCATCATTGCAATGCACAAAAATGGCCTAACAGGGAAGAGTATCGCAGCCAGAAAGATTGCACCTAAGTCAATAATCTATCGCATCATCAAGAACTTCAAGGAGAGAGGTTCCATTGTTGCCAAAAAGGTTTCAGGGTGCCCAAGAAAGACCAGCAAGCGCCAGGACCGTCTCTTAAAAGTGTTTCAGCTGTGGGATCGGGCTACCAGCAGTGCAGAGCTTGCTCAGGAATGGCAGCAGGCAGGTGTGAGTGCATCTGCACGCACTGTGAGGCGGAGACTCTTGGAGCAAGGCCTGGTCTCAAGGAGGGCAGCAAAGAAGCCACTTCTCTCCAGAAAAAAACATCATGGACAGACTGATATTCTGCAAAAGGTACAGGCAGTGGACTGCTGAGGACTGGGGTAAAGTTATTTTCTCTAATGAATCCCCTTTTCGATTGTTTGGGACATCAGGAAAACGCCTCATTCGGAGAAGACAAGGTGAGCGCTACCACCAGTCTTGTCTCATGCCAACTGTTAAGCATCCTGAAACCATTCATGTGTGGGGTTGCTTCTCAGCCAAGGGAATCGGCTCTCTCACAGTCTTGCCTAAAAACACAGCCATGAATAAAGAATGGTACCAGAATGTCCTCCAAGAGCAACTTCTCCCAACCCTCCAAGAGCAGTTTGGCGATCAACAATGCCTTTTCCAGCATGATGGAGCACCTTGCCATAAAGCAAAGGTGATAATTAAATGGCTCAGGGAACAAAACATAGAGATTTTGGGTCCATGGCCTGGAAACTCCCCAGATCTTAATCCCATTGAGAACTTGTGGTCAATCATCAAGAGACGGGTGGACAAACAAAAACCTAAAAATTCTGACAAAATGAAAGCATTGATTGTTCAAGAATGGACTGCTATCAGTCAGGATTTGGTCCAGAAGTTGATTGAGAGCATGCCAGGGAGAATTGCAGAGGTCCTGAAGAAGAAGGGTCAACACTGCAAATATTGACTTGCTGCATTAACTCATTCTAACTGTCAATATAAGCTTTTGTTACTCATATGTTTGCAATTATTATATTTCTGTCTGTGATAAAAACATCGGTCAAACACACATAAAAACCAGAGGGCAGCAGATCATGTGAAAATATAATATTTGTGTCATTCTCAAAACTTTTGGCCATGACTGTATATGACAGCAAATTCCCAAAATTTACATCATTTTAAAGACTGCACCCCTCAAAGTCCTCAAAACCACATTCAAGACGTTTGTTAACCCTTCAGGTGCTTCACAGGGATTTTTAGAATGTGGAAGGGAAAAAAGAAACATTTATGGTAACTTTATTTCAGAGTTTTTTTTTACTTTTAGACACAAAGGGTAACAGAAAAAAATTGGGCCCCAAAATTTGTTGTGTAATTTCTCCAGAGTACGCCAATACGTGGTCAAAAACTACTTTTGCAGCATAGTTCAAAACTCAGAAGGCAAGAAGCGCCATATTGGAGTTAACATTTTGCTGAACTGGTTTGAGGGTGCCATGTTGCATTTACAGAGCCCTGAGGTGCCAGAACAGCAGAACCCCCTTATAAGTGACCCCATTTAACAAGTTACACCTCTCAATAAATTCATCTAGGGGTACAGTGATCATATTGACACCACAATATGCAAAAATGTCTACATTTCGTTTTTTTTTTTTTTTTTCTGTCAAGATGGGGTGCAGAGTGTATATTAATGAGAAAAATGAACTTTTTGTTTGAATTTACCAAATGGCTGCAATGAAACAGAGTGAAAAATGTAAAGGGGTCTGCGAGTCCTGGTGGTCATAAGACTGTGGGGCTGCATTATACCCTCTGAGGGGAGGCTGCATTATACCCTATGAGGGGGTTGCATTATATTCTATGAGGGGGCTACCCCAACCTCTGCTACATAATTAAGACTTTAACTACCTTATATTATACCCTGATATTAGCGTGTTTTACTGCACAATTGGTGGTCTTGTATTTATTTCTATTTAGCTACATAGTGGGCCCCAAGAATGATTTTCTCTGGTGGGCCCAAGATGCGCCAGTCTGACACTGGCTGTCAGAATCAGCTGACACCCACCGGCAATCGCGCGTGCACAGCCCCTCATTCTATCTGTGCTAGTCTGCATTTGTTATTATACGGTGGGGACCTACATTAAATTATTTTTAAAAGCCAGCCTTTAGAGGTGACATTATCCATCATTCAGGGCTGGACAGTTCCCAAGAACCAGTCAACCAGTATGCTTGAAAAAAAAAAAATTGGAAAAAAAATAGTTGTTGGCACTGAAACTGTGGGAGTGATTTCTTTAATGGATGCAAATTCTGCTACTAAAAAGACACTACTCGCTACTAGATTTCTCATGTAAAGTGCCTGAATTCTGAGTAATTTATTCCACCCATGCCTGGGGTAAAAACCTACTGTCTATATAAACTTTGCTTAGTAGTTAAAGTAAATAAGGATTTAATTACTTTGTCTCCAGCTATCAGTCACTTTGGATATAGAATTTATTTTTCATTAATGTGGATTTGTGACAGCTATGAGGGTATGTTCCCACAGTCAATATACGCTGCAGGTCCAAATGTTACAGCATAGTGGATGGAATTTCAAGAAATCCCATGCCCACGGAGATGGACATGCGGCGCGTCTTTCCGGACTGCAGCATGTCAATTTATCTTGTGGAGATGTGAGCCTCCGCAAGATAAATCTCCACAATACAATGTATTGAATGCGGTGATTCCGCACGGTACAATGAACACATGCGGAATCACCTGCGTTCAAAAGCCGGCAGCTCTTTGAACGTAGTGGACATGTTCTGCATCCAAAGCATTGCCAATTACTGACCATGTGCAGCCGGCCTTAGTCTGGACTCCATATACACATGCACACTTTGTTTGGCCTCATGAGCATGTACTTGCAGTGTGGAGAGGGCAGACAGATTTGGTAATGCATTAAAATTTTAAGCACTGTGTGTGATCCTCAAGGATACACCCCCCTCCCACACCCTAACTGTCCCAAGAGAAGAGTTGATGACCGTTCTCACTTGGTAGCAAGACTAAATTTTACATACAGGCAAGAGGGAACCAACAAGAATGCCAGATCTAGGAGAACAGCGGCATTTACACAAGTTTAAAAATTACGTATTTTTGGCAAGTGACAGGTCTTCATTAAAGAAGCACTCCTTCTCCCATCAAAAGTTTGGACACACCTTCTCATTTAAAGATTTTTCTGTATTTTCATGACTATGAAAATTGTACATTCACACTGAAGGCATCAAAACTATGAATTAACACATGTGGAATTATATACTTATCACAAAAGTGTGTAACAACTGAAATTATGTCTTATATTCTAGGTTCTTCAAAGTAGCCACCTTTTGCTTTGATGACTGCTTTGCACACTCTTGGCATTCTCTTGATGAGCTTCAAGAGGTAGTCACCGGAAATGGTCTTCCAACAATCTTGAAGGAGTTCCCAGACATGCTTAGCACTTGTTGGCCCTTTTGCCTTCACTCTGTGGTCCAGCTCACCCCAAAACTATCTCGATTGGGTTCAGGTCTGGTGACTGTGGAGGCCAAGTCATCTGGCGTAGCACCCCATCACTCTCCTTCTTGGTCAAATTGCCCTTACAAAGCCTGGAGGTGTGTTTGGGGTCATTGTCCTGTTGAAAAATAAATGATGGTCCAACTAAACGCAAACCGGATGGAATAGCATGTCGCTGCAAGATGCTGTGGTAGCCATGCTGGTTCAGTATGCCTTCAATTTTGAATAAATCCCCAACAGTGTCACCAGCAAAGCACCCCACACATCACACCTCCTCCTCCATGCTTCACGGTGGAAACCAGGCATGTAGAGTCCATCCGTTCACCTTTTCTGCGTCGCACAAAGACACGGTGGTTGGAGCCAAAGATCTCAAATTTGGACACAACAGACCAAAGCACAGATTTCCACTGGTCTAAAGTCCATTCCTTGTGTTCTTTAGCCCAAACAAGTCTCTTCTGCTTGTTGCCTGTCCTTAGCAGTGGTTTCCTAGCCGCTATTTTACCATGAAGGCCTGCTGCACAAAGTCTCCTCTTAACAATTGTTGTAGAGATGTGTCTGCTGCTAGAACTCTGTGTGGCATTGATCTGGCCTCTAATCTGAGCTGCTGTAAACCTGCGGTTTCTGAGGCTGGTGACTCGGATGAACTTATCCGCAGAAGCAGAGGTGACTCTTGGTCTTCCTTTCCTGGGGCGGTCCTCATGTGAGCCAGTTTCTTTGTAGCGCTTGATGGTTTTTGCAACTGCACTTGGGGACACTTTCAAAGTTTTCCCAATTTTTCGGACTGACTGACCTTCATTTCTTAAAGTAATGATGGCCACTCGTTTTTCTTTACTTAGCTGCTTTTTTCTTGCCATAATACAAATTCTAACAGTCTATTCAGTAGGACTATCAGCTGTGTATCCACCAAACTTCTACACAACTGATGGTCCCAACCCCATTTATAAGGCCAGAAATCCCACTTATTAAACCTGACAGGGCACACCTGTGAAGGGAAAACCATTTCCGGTGACTACCTCTTGAAGCTCATCAAGAGAATGCCAAGAGTGTGCAAAGCAGTCATCAAAGCAAAAGGTGGCTACTTTGAAGAATCTAGAATATAAGACATATTTTCAGTTGTTACACACTATTTTGTTAAGTATATAATTCCACATGTGTTAATTCATAGTTTTGATGCCTTCAGTGTGAATTTCCAATTTTCATAGTCATGAAAATACAGAAAAATCTTTAAATGGGAAGGTGCGTCCAAACTTTTGGTCTGTACTGTACATGCCAGTCGCACACTAGACACCTGCTAGTCGCACACTAGACACCTGCCAGTCGCACACTAGACACCTGCTAGTCGGCATGTATGTGGCATGTGTCTAGTGTGCGACTGGCATGTATGTGGCATGTGTCTAGTGTGCAACTGGCATGTATGTGGCATGTAGTCTAGTGTGCGAACTGGCATGTATGTGGCATGTTCTAGGTGCGACTGGCATGTATGTGGCATGTGTCTAGGGTGCGACTGGCATGTATGTGGCATGTGTCTAGGTGCGACTGGCATGTATGTGGCATGTGTCTAGTGTGCGACTGGCATGTATGTGGCATGTCTAGTGTGCGACTGGCATGTATGTGGCATGTCTAGTGTGACTGGCATGTATGTGGCATGGTCTAGTGCGACTGGCATGTATGTGGCATGTCTAGTGTGTGACTGGCATGTATGTGGCATTGTCTAGTGTGCGACTGGCATGTATGTGGCATGTTCTAGTGTGCACTGGCATGTATGTGGCATGTTCTAGTGTGCAACTGGCATGTATGTGGCATGTGTCTAGTGTGCAACTGGCATGTATGTGGCATGTATCTAGTGTGCAACTGGCATGTATGTGGCATGTGTCTAGTGTGCAACTGGCATGTATGTGGCATGTGCTAGTGTGCGACTGGCATGTATGTGGCATGTCTAGTGTGCGACTGGCATGTATGTGGCATGTCTAGGTGTGCGACTGGCATGTATGTGGCATGTCTAGTGTGCGACTGGCATGTATGTGGCATGTCTAGTGTGCGACTGGCATGTATGTGGCATGTGTCTAGGATGCGACTGGCATGTTTGTGGCATGTGGCTAGGGTGCGACTGGCATGTGTGTGGCATGTGGCTAGGGTGCGAGTGGCATGTGTCTAGTGTGCGACTAGCATGTATGTGGCATGTTTAGTGTGCGACTGGCATGTATGTGGCATGTGTCTAGTGTGCGACTGGCATGTTATGTGGCATGTGTCTAGGGTGCGACTGGCATGTATTGTGCATGTGTCTAGGATGCGACTGGCATGTTGTGGCATGTCTAGGGTGTGACTGGCATGTATGTAACGTGTCTAGGGTGCGACTGGCATGTATGTGACATGTGTCTAGGGTGCAACTGGCATGTATGTGGCATGTCTAGTGTGTGACTGGCATGTATGTGGCATGTGTCTAGGGTGCGACTGGTATGTATGTGGCATGTGTCTAGTGTGTGACTGGCATGTATGTGGCATGTGTCTAGTGTGCAACTGGCATGTATGTGGCATGTGTCTAGGGTGCGACTGGCATGTATGTGGCATGTCTAGTGTGTGACTGGCATGTATGTGGCATGTGTCTAGTGTGCACTGGCATGTATGTGGCATGTGTCTAGTGTGCGACTGGCATGTATGTGGCATGTGTCAGGTGTGTGACTGGCATGTATGTGGCATGTGTCTAGTGTGCGACTGGCATGTATGTGGCATGTGTCTAGGGTGCGACTGGCATGTATGTGGCATGTGTCTAGGTGCGACTGGCAGTTGTGGCATGTGTCTAGTGGTGCGACTGGCATGTATGTGGCATGTGTCTAGTGTGCGACTGGCATGTATGTGGCATTGTGTCTAGTGTGCGACTGGTATGTATGTGGCATGTGTCTAGGGTGCGACTGGCATGTATGTGGCATGTGTCTAGTGTGCGACTGGCATGTATGTGGCATGTGTCTAGGTGTGCGACTGGCATGTATGTGGCATGTGTCTAGTATGGCATTGTCTAGGTGCGACTGGCATGTATGTGGCATGTGTCTAGGTGCGACTGGCATGTATGTGGCATGTGTCTAGGTGCGACTGGCATGTATGTGGTGCATGTGGGCTCGTAGTTGTGGCGACTGGCATGTATGTGGCATGTGTCTAGGTGACTGGCATGTATGTGGCATGTGTCTAGTGTGCGACTGGCATGTATGTGGCATGTGTCTAGTGTGCGACTGGCATGTATGTGGCATGTGTCTAGTGTGGACTGGCATGTATGTGGCATGTGTCTAGTGTGCGACTGGCATGTATGTGGCATGTGTCTAGGTGCGACTGGCATGTATGTGGCATGTGTCTGTGTGTGACTGGCATGTATGTGGCATGTGTCTAGTGTGCGACTGGCATGTAGTGGCATGTGTCTAGGGTGCGACTGGCATGTATGTGGCATGTGTCTAGGTGCGACTGGCATGATGTGGCATGTCTAGGTGCGACTGGCATGTATGTGCATGTGTCTAGTGTGCGACTGGCATGTATGTGGCTGTGTCTAGGTGCGACTGGTATGTATGTGGCATGTGTCTAGGGTGTGACTGGCATGTATGTGGCATGTGTCTAGGGTGTGACTGGTATGTATGTGGCATGTGTCTAGGGTGTGACTGGCATGTATGTGGCATGTGTCTAGGGTGTGACTGGCATGTATGTGGCATGTGTCTAGGGTGTGACTGGCATGTATGTGGCATGTATCTAGGGTGTGACTGGCATGTATGTGGCATGTGTCTAGGGTGTGACTGGCATGTACAGTCATGGCCAAAAGTTTTGAGAATGACACAAATATTATATTTTCACATGATCTGCTGCCCTCTGGTTTTTATGTGTGTTTTGACAGATGTTTTTATCACAGACAGAAATATAATAATTGCAAACATATGAGTAACAAAAGCTTATATTAACATTTAGAATGAGTTAATGCAGCAAGTCAATATTTGCAGTGTTGATCCTTCTTCTTCAGGACCTCTGCAATTCTCACTGGCATGCTCTCAATCAACTTCTGGACCAAATCCTGACTGATAGCTGTCCATTCTTGCACAATCAATGCTTTCATTTTGTCAGAATTTTTAGGTTTTTGTTTGTCCACCCGTCTCTTAATGATTGACCACAAGTTCTCAATGGGAATAAGATCTGGGGAGTTTCCAGGCCATGGACTCAAAATCTGTATGTTTTGTTCCCTGAGCCATTTAATTATCACCTTTGCTTTATGGCAAGGTGCTCCATCATGCTGGAAAAGGCATTGTTGATCGCCAAACTGCTCTTGGAGGGTTGGGAGAAGTTGCTCTTGGAGGACATTCTGGTACCATTCTTTATTCATGGCTGATTTTTAGGCAAGACTGTGAGAGAGCCGATTCCCTTGGCTGAGAAGCAACCCCACACATGAATGGTTTCAGGATGCTTAACAGTTGGCATGAGACAAGACTGGTGGTAGCGCTCACCTTGTCTTCTCCGAATGAGGCGTTTTCCTGATGTCCCAAACAATTGAAAAGGGGATTCATCAGAGAAAATAACTTTACCCCAGTCCTCAGCAGTCCACTGCCTGTACCTTTTGCAGAATATATCAGTCTGTCGTTTTTTCTGGCGTGAAGTGGCTTCTTTGCTGCCCTCCTTGAGACCAGGCCTTGCTCCAAGAGTCTCCGCCTCACAGTGCGTGCAGATACACTCACACCTGCCTGCTGCCATTCCTGAGCAAGCTCTGCACTGCTGGTAGCCCGATCCCGCAGCTGAAACACTTTTAAGAGACGGTCCTGGCGCTTGCTGGTCTTTCTTGGGCGCCCTGGATCCTTTTTGGCAACAATGGAACCTCTCTCCTTGAAGTTCTTGATGATGCGATAGATTGTTGACTGAGGTGCAATCTTTCTAGCTGCGATACTCTTCCCTGTTAGGCCATTTTTGTGCATTGCAATGATGACTCCACGTGTTTCTTTAGAGATAACCATGGTTAACAGAAGAGAAACAATGATGCCAAGCACCAGCCTCCTTTTAAAGTGTCCAGTGGTGTCATTCTTACTTAATCATGACAGATTGATCTCCAGCCATGTCCTCATCAACACCCACACCTGTGTTAATGGAGCAATCACTGAAAAGAGGTTAGCTGGTCCTTTTAAGGCAGGGCTGCAATGATGTTGAAATGTGTTTTGGGGGATAAAGTTCATTTTCTAGCCATATATTGACTTTGCAAGTAATTGCTGTTAAGCTGATCACTCTTTATAACATTCTGGAGTATATGCAAATTGCCATTAGAAAAAGCGAAGCAGTAGACTTTGTAAAAATTAATATTTGTGTCATTCTCAAAACTAACTTTTGGCCATGACTGTATGTGACATTTTTTTCTGTATCTTTGTTGCAGAGAAAGGAACTGAAAAGCAATTCTTGAACGAAGGCCTAAGGCCTCTTTCACACATCCGGCGGGCGCCTTTCGGCGCCCCCGGCACTTTGCCGCAGCGCCGCATCTGAAAATCTGATGCGCCGCTTGCGGCTTTTTTCGCATTGACATGCATTAGCGCCGGATGGCGCCGCATGTCAATGCGTTGCATGCGGTTTTGTCCGGATGCGGCGCAAATGTACATTGCGGCGTCCGGGAAAAACGCTGCATGTAACGTTTTTTGTTTTTGCCGGATGGTTTCTGATCTCTCCAAGCATCAGAAACCATCCGGCAAAAAAACGCATTTTGCCCGCCGGAAGTGTGAAAGGTTTTCAGATGCGGCGCTGCGGGAAAATGCCGGGGGCGCCGCAAGGCGCCCGCCGAATGTGTAAAACCAGCCTTAAACTGGCAATGTCTTGCCTTATACCTTCAGGGGTCTTGTGTAGTCCATATCGCTATCAACTCTTTTTGCCGTACGGGTGGGGGGGGGTTAACCAGTTTTATAGAGGTAGTTTTAATGTTATGGCAAATCAGTTTACAATTAAAATTTGATGGGCTTGTCTCTCTCTTGGACAGCTCCATTTTTTATTAGGCAGAATTTGACCTGTGTGCTAAGTGCTGTTTTTTACTCAATGATGGAGAACACTGATTCTTTGATGTGCTCTTCTAGACCAGAAAGAAGAGAGCCTGATACATTCCCGCCATATAAGAAAGGCCGTGGCCACAGATTTTTGGCTGGATTCTGGCATGTAAGGGAATCCAGTGAGTTGCATACAACTTGTATTCCTCAGGTCTGCAGCTGTAGCTTTGTTTTCTGCAGCCTTTCTATTAGGCTATGTGCACACATTCAGGATTTTTCGCGTTTTTTTTTCCGTGGCAAAAATGCGCAAAAAAAGCATGCAGTAAGCATCCTATTATTCAGAATGCATTCTGCAATTTTTGTGCACATGGTGCGTTTTTTTCCGTGCAAAAAACGCATTGCGGTAAAAAACGCAGCATGTTCATTATTTTCGTGGTAAATTTGCGTATTTCCCGCTATATTATTGACCTAGAATGTTCAGGGAAAAATTGCGGTAAAAACGCGGTAAAACACATGCGGATTTCCTGGGAAAAAGCCCTGTTTTTCTCAGGAAATTTCTGCAAAGATTCCTGAACGTGTGCACATAGCCTTACTGTATAATTGGTTTATGGTTGTTTTTTTCTGTAATATATTTAAATCAGTTTTAGTCTGATACTTTCCTCGTCTTTCTTAAAATTTCCATAATAGCTTAGAATATTTACGTATTATGGAGCGCAGGCTGCATGCGAATGTAAGTTCACACATGGTAGATGTT
>JARQOD010000004.1:350256054-350298441 GCA_033576555.1 Oophaga sylvatica | reverse complement strand
GCAGTCTCTGATCCACTATGCACTGCAAATCTCAGCAGCGATGAAGCATTTCCAACAGCTGCATTTTGACAGGGGCCTACGCCAAGTTCAGACCTAATGGAAGAATCTTAGAAACAGCTGTACCGTGCCAACATGTGTCCCTCAGATCAGCTCCGGTAGGGACTATCAATGATTAGTCACACCGCTCCTGGGAAGGACAAATAAGCACACTATACCAAGCCAATTCCTAGTGCCCCTTTTACTCGGGTCGCCTTAGTCCATTAAATAACCGCTAATTGGCTACAATCAGTAAATGTTCACTGGTATTTTTAGGCTGGCTGACGAGTATTGTATGCACACGCAACGATGGTTTGATACAAGCTTGAAATGATCAGCAATGGTTTGATACGATGCTTCTGTACAAATAACAAATATTGACCACACATCACCTGTTTACACGGATAATGTGCTGCGAGAAGAATGATTTTTAAGCCCACTTTAAAATGGTTTTACAAGGTGATCCAGCATGTTGTTCAATCATTGTGTGATGGCTGGACTGTTTAGATGGTCAGACGTTGAGAATCGGCATTCTTACACTCGGTCGCTAATTATACGCTTGTCTAAATGGTTATAAGGGCTTGTTCAGATGTGTTAGAATTGGTGAATATTCTGCACATATATGCCCCAATTCATCAAAGTGGTTACGCCAGAATTATGGCGTAAGTCATTTGAAAAGTCGCGACATTTTTGTTCGTAGATCTAATTTGGCCAATAGACCAAGGCAGTTTGGCAGCGTCCTACATTTACCATTATTTTATGTGATCCCAGTTAGTGTATACACTTTGGTGACAAAATACCAACCTCAGAAATGCTGCAACATCTGTTTACATGCGACACCCTTTATGGTTCACATAGAGCCTTGGCAGATGCCTTATGTCACTTACAGATACTTCCATTATGCCTTGAGGGTTGTACTGATTGTGCTGCAGGTCTCTGATATCCTCTAAAAACTCCTCTGTGGCTTAATCTGCAACTTCCACGTGTACTTAAATTCTGACTTCTGGACTTTGCATGGAATCAAATACATTATTAAATTTTTTGCCAACTAGTCCGTAGTTTTATTATTTGAAGAAATGCCTGTGCTATATCACATTTCTAACTCTGGATTTTTCAAGGATCTCCTGCTTTGTTGTGCTGTTAAGCCGAATTCGGTTCATTCCCAGTTTCCCTAGTCAATCCCTTTATGGAATCCCTACTTAATGCCCTGAACCCACAGTGACATGTAAAAGTTTGGGCACCCCTGGTTAAAATCACTGTTATTGGGAACAGTTAAGCAAGTTCATCATGAAAAGATTTCTAAAAGGCCTAAACTTAAAGAGAAATATTTAGAGTTGAGAGTCCTCAGTGGTTGATACCTTTTAATGGCTAACTGAAAAGATGGTAACAAATTGCAAGCTTTCACTTCACTGAGGACTCTCAACTCTAAATATTTTATTCGAAGCCATGACAGCACCCAACGAGAGAGGGGATCCGCCCTTCAGGAACAGGAAACCTACAGATACAAAAGGGCGGCACCTCTCCACACGCATCAGTTGGTTTCCTGTTCCTGGAGGACGGAAATCCTACAGATGAAGTTTTTCCTCGTCAGACCCAGGCCGGCTGGTCGACCCAGGTAGCGAGTAGTCTCCTACCTCGATCCGGTGCGGGGACCCCTGGAGCGCCACGGTGGGCCCGGGCAGGGCTCCACGACAGTGCGAGGCAGCGGGAAGCGGTGTTCCGGAGGATCCCCGTCTTCTGGCCAGCGTGCAGGTAAGTATGAGCCGCCCCCTCTGGATACTCGGTCCCCTTCTTTAAAGCAGCTGTGTGTGCAGGTATTCGGCGGTCAGTGCAGCGCTGATGCAGGGGTAAGCGTCGGTGGGATCCCCGCCATGCTTCGGCGCCTCTGCGCCTTCCCCGACGCGTCCCTCTGAACTTCCTGGTGAGGACGGAGGTGACGCGCGGCGGAGGGCGTGGCCTGAGACGCCGGACCGGAAGTGGGATGCCGGCCGGCGTTTTCGCCCTCTTGTGTCATCAGAAAGCACGGCCGACTCCGATGCACGGAGCGGTCAGGCCGGTAAGCTCTGGGGGCACGAGCGCTGCAATTGGGGGAAGGGAGGTGAGTTAGACCAGCAGGGGGAGGGGCGGATCGCTGGCACCTAATGCTGCTACATCGGATACCCGGGGTTAAAAGGGGCCTGCCCAGCTGCACAGACGCTTCTGATCCAGCATGGAAGGATCAGAAGCTCCCTCAGAGCAGAGCCTGCAGGTCGAGCAGGAAACTCGCTCCAGGACACAGCCACTGAAGGTGAAAGGACATGGGTCCGTCCGCAGAGGTTCCTCCAGGGCAGTGGAGGCATCATCATCACCCGGTCCCCCCCGTGATCCGGTACCTATTACTGCTGGCGGGTAAGAGGATCTTTGTGAAAGTATACCCGATGATGCAGTTATTCCTCCCTTGTGTTTCCTTTATTAGGGAAAAAAGTGTGCAGGAAAAACGAAACATAGAGAATGTGCCCTTTGCAGTCAGCCCCTACCCGACGCATATCCCAAAAGGTTATGTCAACCTTGTGTTCAACAGACGGTAGGGGAGAATAATATAGGGGTAGTCATTGGTCCTTATCAGAACAGGGCAATGCCTTATAAATTTCCCCGAACTCCCTACAGGTAGCTGAAGAAACTCCGGATTATGCTTCAAACCTGAGGGATATGATTAGAATGGAGATGAGAGCCATTTCTAAAGGAGAATCATCTAAGTCTAAAAGAGGTTCGAGGATCTCGGACTCAGATTCCCCTGTCAGGCATAATAAAGGCGAAGATTCGCTGAGGTCCACTTCATCATCCCCTTCGCATTCATCTTCCTCATCAGAAGAGGAGTCTACAAGATTCTGCTTTCCCTTAGATCAGATGGATAAGCTGGTCAAGGCAATAAAATCTACCATGGGGATTGAGGACACAAGGCCTGAGCGGTCCATACAGGACTTTATGTTCAAGGGATTAGACCCAAAGAAACGTAGGGCCTTTCCCTTGAATGATTCCGTAAAAAACCTGATTAATAAGGAATGGAGAAAGCCAGAGAAAAAGGGTTCGGTGGCCCCAACTTTCAAGCGCAGATACCCCTTTGAGGATACAGCGGTAGATAAGTGGGACAAAGTCCCAAAATTAGATGCCGCGATAGCTAAGGCCTCCAAAAAATCCTCTATACCTTTTGATGATATGGGAAGCCTGAAAGATCCACTAGACAAAAAGGCTGACTCTTTTCTAAAGGGAACTTGGGAAATGTCAGCTGGAGCTCTAAGACCAGCAGTGGCTGCCACTTATACTGCCAGATCCATAATGGTCTGGTTGGATCAACTAAAATTGCAGATGAAAGAAGGCGCCTCCAGAGAGTCCATGATAAAAACCATTCCGATCATTCAAAATGCAGCAGCTTTTTTAGCAGATTCCTCGGCCGACTCTGTAAGGATGGCTGCCAGGGCTGCGGGTCTATCGAATGCAGCACGAAGGGCACTATGGCTCAAATGTTGGCCGGGTGACATTCAGGCCAGATCCTGTCTCTGCTCTATCCCTTGTGAGGGCGAATACTTATTTGGCCCTGTCCTAGATGAACTCTTGGAAAAGGCAGGGGATGATAAGAAAAAAATTCCCTAGTATTCCAAACCCCTCATATAGACGCCCCTTCGGCAGAAAAAGATTCTATCGCAGAAGGTCGTCTAGAGAGCGAGGCACATGGGAAGATAGAAAGAAGAAAGGTACAGGATATATGTTCAGAGGCCCACCTCGAGATGCCAAGAAGACTTCTAAATGACTAGCGGCTCCGGTGGGAGGTAGACTGTCGGCCTTCTACCCAGCCTGGTCCAGAATCTCCAACAGCAGTTGGATTTTGAACCTGGTAGAGTCAGGACTTAAGCTGGAATTTTCTGAATTACCCCGAGATTCCTTTAAGGTTACCCCCATCCGGTCTTCCTCATCAGAACAGGCCGTGCTGGAGGCAGAAATTTTTGATTTGCGCCGTAAAGAGGTTCTGGTACATGTACCTGAAATGGAAAAGTGCAGAGGCTTTTACTCCCCTCTATTTTTAGTCCAGAAGCCGGACGGCTCCTTCAGGACAATAATTAACTTGAAAGCCTTAAACAAGTTCCTGGTAATACGGCCATTTAAAATGGAAACAATAAATTCCACAATAAAATTATTGTTTAAAAACTGTTTTATGGTGGTATTGGACTTAAAAGACGCCTATTACCATGTCCCCATCAATGATAATCATCAGCGTTTTCTTAGAGTGGCAGTATGGTTGGAAGGCTCACTGCAACATTTCCAATATAAGGCTCTACCATTCGGTCTTGCAGTCGCCCCTCGGGTGTTTACAAAAATTGTAACAGAAATGATGGCCCACCTTCGGGAATTTAACATCTTGATAGTTCCCTACCTCGATGACTTCCTGATCATAGGCAAAACAGCGGTCCACTGTCAGGAACAGTTAGACAAAACAATATCTGTTCTAGAACAGTTGGGGTGGCTACTAAATACCGCAAAATCTCGGTTACATCCGATCCAGGTACAGCAGTTTTTGGGCCTAACTTTAGATTCCCAGAAACAAGAATGCCGTCTTCCAACCGACAAACTAATACGCCTACGCTATCAAATTCTTAATGCCTCCAATAACCCCACCATGACCCTTAGGAAAGCCATGTCCTTGTTGGGCTCTCTTTCCTCTTGCATCCCTGCGGTACAATGGGCACGGTTTCATACCAGGACTTTACAAACTGAGGTTCTGCAGTACGACAAAAGCCTAGGAAACCGCCTGGAGAGCCAACTAACCTTATCCCGGGCCACAATTAAGTCTTTAGATTGGTGGCTGGATAATCGTAACTTATCCAAAGTGGTGCCATGGGAGTATGATGTATCCAGAGTAGTCACCACGGATGCTAGTCCTACCGGTTGGGGGGCCCATATGTCTGATTATGTAGTGCAGGGCTTGTGGCAGCATCATCAAATAGACATGTCCTCTAACATGAAGGAGCTTACAGCAGTAGAATTGGCAGTTAAAGAACTCCTTATTTATCTACAGGGTCATCACGTACGAGTTTTGTCCGACAATCAGGTCGCGGTAGCCTATATCAATCACCAGGGAGGCACTCGATCTGGTCCTCTCATGCAAGTGTCAGAACGTCTGTTCCATCTGGCAGAAAGACATTTTCTATCACTAACAGCATTGCACATAAGAAGAGAGGAAAACACCACCGCAGACTTTCTAAGTCGCCACCTTCTAAGACAAGGGGAATGGTCACTGAAAAGTGTCGTCTTCGACAGGATCGTGCGCAGATGGGGGCAACCAGATATAGACCTTTTTGCCACCAGAAGGAATCGGAAAATAGAACAGTTCTGCTCCCTAAACCCCAGAGAAAATCCGCTGGCAGTGGATGCCTTTCTGATACAATGGGATTTTTCTCTGGCTTATGCCTTTCCCCCCTTGTCTCTGATTCCTCTGGTAGTCAGAAAGATCAGGAAGGACAAAGCGAATGTAATCTTGGTAGCGCCCTTCTGGCCCAAGAGAACATGGTTCTCGAGCCTCAGATCCATGTCAATAACCGACCCATGGATTCTACCGGACATCCCAGATCTCCTGTCCCAGGGTCCAGTATACCATCCTCAAGTTACTGGCCTACATCTGACGGCGTGGAATTTGAGCGGTCGTTATTGTTAAATAGGGGGTTTTCTCATGATTTAATAATACCCTTCTTAAAAGTAGGAAGGAAATAACAACTAAGATTTATGCCAGGACCTGGAGAAAATTTTTACAGGTCTCAGGAGTCACGGCTAGAGATTCAGTTCCGATATCTCAAATCCTGGAGTTTCTGCAAAAGGGGTTAGATATGGGTCTTTCCACTAGTACCCTTAAAGTGCAGGTTTCTTCCCTGGGAGCCCTTTTTCACTGTAATATAGCTAGGAACTATTGGATCAGTAGATTTATCAAGGCGGCAGCAAGATCGAGACCCATAGTCAGAAATAGATTTATGCCTTGGGATTTAAATTTAGTACTCACAGCTATGACAGAGTCTCCGTTTGAACCCATCTCAGTCGCCTCGATTAAAACCCTTTCTATCAAGGTAGCCTTTTTGGTAGCTTTAACATCAGCCCGAAGGGTGAGTGACATCCAAGCACTCTCTAGGCTTCCTCCATATACACAAATCCAAGACGATAGAGTGATACTCAGGGCTGATCCGGCATATCTACCTAAGGTGGCATCCACCTTTCATAGATCTCAGGAGATAGTCTTACCATCTTTCTTACCTAATCCTAGTAACCAAAAAGAAGAGAAACTCCATACCCTGGACGTGAGGAGATGTCTCTTAAGGGTATGCCACACTAAACAATATCGCTAACGGGATCGCTAAAAAACGTCACTATTTAGCGATCCCGTTAGCGATATTGTTCAGTGCGGCAGCTTCCAGCGACGAGCTTCCTGCTGTGATCTCGCTCGTCGCTGGAATCGTTCCGGACCCTATTTAAATCGCTGGCGCTCCCGCTGGGTAAGTATCTTATCGCTGTGTGGCACCTTTTCTTAGCGATTTAGCGGTACTTTTGTACCGCTAAAGTCGTTAAGAAGATCGCTAACGGCGATAGCGTCGTTAACTATATCGCTAAATGCGGCAGCATTTAGCGATATAGAAACAATCCCGCTAGCGATCTCATTAGTATTCAACGCTAACGAGATCGCTAGCGGGATAGCTTAGTGTGGCAGTACCTTTAGAGTATCTTGCTGTTACTAATCCCTGGAAAAAAGATAATGCCTTATTTGTTTCTTTCCAAGGTCCCAGAAAGAGTATCAAAATCCACATTAGCTAGATGGATCAGGGAAGCTATTACATTAGCATACACCTCGAAAGGCAGGTCTGCTCCAGAAAAGCTGAGGGCACATTCCACTCGAGCCATGGCAACCTCGTGGGCAGAAAGGTCGGAAGTCTCCATCGACCAGATATGTAAGGCCGCCACTTGGTCCTCTCCAAGCACTATCTATAATCATTATAGATTAGACTTGGGTGCTTCCTCTGATCTCTCTTTTGGGGTAAGGGTGCTGCAGGCTGTAGTCCCTCCCTGAGTAGTTATTACTCTCTGTAATTCTCTCGTTGGGTGCTGTCATGGCTTCGAATAAAGTCTAAGTTACTTACCGTTAACGGTATTTTTCGAAGTCCATGACAGCACCCCTTGTATGCCCTCCCTTTATCTTATCGGCGCGCACTTCTTCCTCTTATAAGTTTCACATAAAATGAAATTTTCATTACGCAATAAAGTTATATAGAGCTTGTGATTGTCATTAACCTGGCTAGTCCTCTTGTGCTCTGTAAACCAACTGATGCGTGTGGAGAGGTGCCGCCCTTTTGTGTCTGTAGGTTTCCTGTTCCTGAAGGGCGGATCCCCTCTCTCGTTGGGTGCTGTCATGGACTTCGAAAAATACAGTTAACGGTAAGTAACTTAGACTTTTCTATCTACTGGCTAACACGGTACAAAGATATACATCTTTACTGTAAACTTAAAGAGGACACATTTCCTTTGTATTTTAGGCAAAGAAAGAAAATATATTTTTATCTATTACATTATAAAAATTACAAAAAGGAAAATTGGATAAAGCAAAAGTTAAGGCGTCCTGCATGGTTAGTATCCAGTAGAACCCCTTTTGCAAGTCTCACAGCTTGTAAATACATTTTTGTAGCCAGACAAGGTCTTTCCATTCTTGTTTGAGGGATTCTCATCCATTCTTCATTGGAAAATTCTTCCAGTTCTGTGATATTCCTGGGGCATCTTGCATGCACTGCTGTTTTGAGGTCTAGCCACAGATTATCAATGATGTTCAGGTCAGTGGACTGTGAGGGCCATTGTAAAACCTTCAGCTTGCTCCTTTTGAGCTAGTGTATTGTGGATTTTCACCTGTGTTTAGGATCATTATCCTTCTCTAGATGCCATCCTCTTTTCAACTTCAGCTTTTTTACAGATGGTGTTATGTTTAAATCCATTTTCAGCTGCAGATGGAAGGAAGAGAGCCACAGTATTCATTACTGATGGGTAGGCGGAGCCCCAGATCAGGATGTTACCTCAGATCAAAAGAGTGCTGACTGGCTGGCCCCTCCAGCTCGGGCTCCTCCTACTCAGCTCCAGTCTAAGATTTGAGGTCCAGAGGATGGTCGCTGCTAATGCAGCTCCTCAGAAGATTTTATTATTTTATATTCGGACAGGAGACTTGGATCACCAGTTGGTCTAGAGGTCTCAGGGGTACCAGCGCTGCTGTACCCCAACCTCTCCCTTGGCGGATCTGTATTTACTCAAAGTCCCTGCAGAATCCTTGCCGGCCCTGGGGGATGAGGAGAGCTTCCCTGGCGGGACGCAAACCACACGTGCGGTCACTGCGTTCCTCGCCCTGGGGGAAGCATGGGCACAGCGCCAGAAACCCCTGAGGGTCCCTGTGGCGCCTTGGCTGGTGAGTACTCCACACAAATTTTATTATTAATGTGTGAGTGCTTTAGCGTCTGATGGCAGCGCTATTACATGTATATCAGTATGCTTCAGCGCTGCGGTGACAGCGCTATTACATGTTTATCAGTGTATTTCACCAGCCTCTCCCTTGGCGGATCTGTAACTACATAATGGTCCCTGCAGAATCCTTGCCGGCCCTGGGGGATGAGGAGAGTTTTCCCTGGCGGGGGCGCAAACCACACACTGGGGTCACTGCGCTTCCCGCCCTGGGGGGAAGCATGGGCATAGCGCCAGAAACCCCTGAGGGTCCCTGTGGCGCTAAGCTGGTGAGTACTCCACACAATTTTTATTATAATAATGTGTGAGTGCTTCAGCGCTGCGGTGACAGCGCTGTTACAAGTAGATGTGGTGATTTTTTGTCCGCAGGCAGATAGCTGCAGGACAGAGAGGGAGCAGGAGCGAGGGAGTTCGCGCTCATTATTTGAGCTAGCAGGGGGCGTGGCCTAACTTTTCCCGGTCTTCTGAGCAGGAAGACGCGCGCTCTGGCGTTTCTCCTGCGACTTCCTCACTGTGGCGGCCATTACACAGGCTCCTGGGCTCCTCAGACCGCTCCTCTCCTCATAAGACACCACGGCCAGCTGGGTGAGTGCTGATCCCTCACCCCGCAGCGCAGCGATCGCTATCCTGCAGCTGCAGTCTCATTAGAGACATAAAATTGGCTGGGGCTCACAAACATATATATTGTGGTGAGTTTGCAATATTAACCCCTCTGAGGGTTATTTCTACCAGCTAAATTTTTTGACTGAATACCGCTGGGGTAACCCTGCCTGGTGGAGCGTTAACCCTTCAGCGTATAAAAAAAAAAAAAAACCGCATAGTTTTTGCTGGTATTACCGCTTTGACCTGCTCATACAGGTGAGACATGTCTGAACAGAGTTCATATGCCGCGGACCACGTCCCAGTGCCATTGCGGCAATCAGATACGCAGACCTCCACAGCGTCTAGCACTGCGGTCGACAGCGGTGAAAAATTGGATGATATCGCTCGATCGATCAACAACTTGTCTGACCTTTTAGGTCAATATGTGTCTGCTAATTCCTCTCAGAGGAAGCGACGCAGGCCGTTACCGGCCTCTACACGGAGCGAGTCAGATGTATCTGATATTGGGCAGAGTTCCCCTTTAAATTCGGATGGAGAAATATCCGATTCAGATGCGGACGAGCCGCAGGGGCGTTCCTCTATGGCGAAGCATACGGAGGCATTAATTGAAGCCATGAGAGATATATTACAGTTACCGGAGGAGGTAACTAGTCGTCCTGGTAAATCAGCACGCATGTTCCAGGAGTCCCGTGCTTCGCGTACAACATTGCCAGCTCTGGATGAGCTTAATAGTGTAATAGAGGAGGAACGTCTGTGTCCAGATAAGCGTTTTCATGGAACGCATTTCTTGGATACACTTTATCCTTGCTCTGCGGAGTCAAAGGCTAATTGGACTTCTGCTCCTGAGGTGGATGTGTCTTTATCTCAGCTTAGTAAATCCTCACTACTCCCTATTAAGGGAAAAGCGAGCTTACAGGAGCCTTTGGATAGAAAAACGGAGATGGCGGCAAAAGCAAGCTATGAGGCTGCGGGTCATGGATTCCGAGCAGTGCTAGGATCCATGTGTGCTGCTAGAGCTTCTCTAAGCTGGTTGGCACGTCTGAAGACGGAGTTGCAAAATGAATCTCCGTTATCTGAGATACGGGAAACTTGTGAATGGTTGGAAACGGCAGCCTGTTATATCTTTGATGCCGGTCTGGATACGGCATCTCTGCTGGCCAAAGCGCAAGCTTCAGCGGTCACAGTCAGAAGAG
This sequence comes from Oophaga sylvatica, assembly GCA_033576555.1. Lineage (NCBI taxonomy): Eukaryota > Metazoa > Chordata > Amphibia > Anura > Dendrobatidae > Oophaga > Oophaga sylvatica. Next base: position 350,288,101 of record JARQOD010000004.1, on the reverse strand, counting down.
CTTTATGGCTCAGACAGTGGGCCGGGGACGCAGTTTCCAAACAAGGGTTGTTGGCCTTACCTTACAAGGGTGGCCATCTTTTTGGATCCGACCTCACAGAGCTGATTTCCAAGGCTAAGGCGAAGGAATCAGCATTACCACAGCGTAGGGCCATGGCCTCGGTGTCCAGTAAGCCTGGTGTCTATAGTGGTCGGCGGTCCTTTCGGGGCCGAGGACGATCTAGTCACTCCTCGTGGGGATCGGGTCGTCCTTCCTTCTCAGGAAAGAAATCCTCTCAGAAAACTCGTACTCCCTGGAAGCAGAGTTTCCGCCAGGACAAGCGGGAACTTGACAAGAAGCCCGCAAAGTCGAATTGACGCCAGGGTCCACTCGAGGATTCTCGAGTGGGGGGTCGCCTGCTTCTTTTCAAGGCGACTTGGATGGCTCGCGTTCCAGATTCCTGGGCAACGCGGATAGTGTCGGCAGGCTATTTCATAGAGTTTGCTTCTCGACCCCCAAATGTTTTTTGTCAGTCTCGCGTTCCGTCGGAACCCAAGCTTGTTGTCGCTCTACAGCGAGAGGTCGAATCTCTGCTACAAAAGGGTGTAGTGATACCGGTTCCGTCAGAGGACCGAGGGAAAGGTTTTTATTCCAACCTTTTTATAGTTCCCAAAAAGGAGAACAAATTTCGCCCGATTCTGGATCTCAAGCGATTAAACCGGCATGTCCATGCCCGGAAATTTCGCATGGAGTCGCTTCGCTCCGTTGTGGCAGCTCTGTCACAGAACGATTTTCTGGTGTCAATCGACATTCGCGACGCCTATTTGCATATTCCCATCGGAAAGGCTCATCAGCGCTTTCTTCGATTTGCCATAGGTCAGAATCATTACCAGTTCGTGGCTCTGCCGTTCGGCTTAGCCTCAGCGCCAAGGGTCTTTACAAAAATTCTGGCGCCCCTCATGGCAATCCTTCGAAGACAGGGGATTACGATTCTCCCTTATCTGGACGATCTTTTGATCGTGGCTTCCTCGGAGGAGGAGGCGTTGACGGCTCGGGATTTGTCTCTTCAGTTTCTGAAGGACTTCGGTTGGCTGGTCAATTGGGAGAAGTCGTCCCTGGAACCATCGAGGACAATCCTCTTTTTGGGAATGCATCTCGACACGTTTCGGTCGGTAGTTTCCCTACCACCAGACAAACAGTCATGTCTTCTTCGACATGTACAGATTATGAAATCCTCAACGGCAATGTCCCTTCGGAAGTGTATGCGTCTTCTGGGACTGATGGTGGCGTCCATGGAGGCAATTCCTTTTGCCCAGTTCCATTCCAGGACTCTCCAAAGGTTCATCTTGAGTCGATGGAACCAGTCGCAATCGCTGGATTGCAGTGTCACCATTTCTCGCGCGGTGCGGGATTCTCTAGAATGGTGGTTACGTCCAGGGGCATTCTCCCTGGGGAAGTCTTTCCTCCCTCCGAAGTGGTCAGTCATAACCACCGATGCCAGCCTGACGGGCTGGGGGGTGTTTGGAACAATCTCTGGATTCAGGGTATGGTCATCGGAAGAGTCTGTTCTTCCGATCAACATCCTGGAATTGAGGGCGATTTTCCTTTGCCTCCAACATTGGACGGTCCCTTTGAGCGGTCTGCCAGTCCGAGTGCAGACAGACAATGCGACGGCTGTCGCGTATATCAATCACCAAGGTGGGACAAGGAGTTCCAGACTCATGGTAGAGGTGTCCCGAATTTTGATTTGGGCAGAGGCCAGTGTACCAGCCATTTCGGCGATTCACATTCCAGGGGTTCAGAATATTACAGCGGACTTTCTCAGTCGCAGAAGGATGGATCCCGGGGAATGGAGTCTCCACCCGGAAGTTTTTGCACTCCTGTGCTCTCGCTGGGGAACCCCACAAGTGGATTTGATGGCATCCAGGTCCAATGCCAAGTTACCGACGTTCATGTCCAGGTGCAAGGACCCGAAGGCTGTGGCGGTGGATGCTCTAGTGGCTCAGTGGGATCAGTTCGAGCTGATCTATGTATTCCCGCCGATATCCTTACTTCCTCTAGTACTGCGTCGGATCAGACTAGAGAGAATTCCAGCTATTTTGATAGCTCCAGACTGGCCAAGAAGGGTGTGGTTCTCGACAATAATGTCGCTGTTGGCGGCACCTCCTTTTCCACTCCCTCTTCAACCGGACTTGTTGACTCAGGGGCCCGTTTGTCATCCGGACTTGATGTCCCTGCGTTTGACGGCGTGGCTCTTGAGACCGAAATCTTGACCCGTAAGGTTTCTCAGCCGAGGTCATTGCTACCCTTCGTGCTGCAAGAAGTCCGGCTACTACTAGGATTTACCACAAAATTTGGGAAACCTTCTTTTCGTGGTGTTTGGGGTCTTCTCGGAACCCGAGAAAATTTTCCATTCTCAACCTGTTGGCTTTTCTGCAGCATGGGCTAGACAAGGGTTTGGCAGTCAGCACCCTGAAAGGTCAGATTTCTGCTCTGTCCTTATTGTTCCGGAGAACCATTGCTTCAAATAGAGACGTGCTCTCCTTTTTCCGAGGTATATCTCGTAAGTTCCCGCCGCGGAAGGCTCCCGTGTCCCTTGGCGGCTCAACCTTGTTTTGGAGGCTCTTCAGCATAAACCTTTTGAGCCTATGGTTTCTGCTAGCCTTTCTTTACTTTCTTGGAAGGTGGCTTTTCTTGTTGCAGTCACTTCCTTGAGGAGAGTTTCTGAGTTGGCAGCTCTTTCTTGTTCGCCTCCTTTTCTGGAGTCTTTTCCGGATCGTGTAGTGCTTCGCACTCGGGGTGATTTTTTGCCTAAAGTGGTGTCACAATTTCATGTCAACCAGGATATTGTGTTGCCTTCATTCTGCCCGGATCCGAAGAATGTGAAAGAGCGAGCTTTACACACATTGGATTTAGTGTGGGCCTTGAAGTTTTATCTATCTATTACTCAAGGTTTTCGTAAGACGGACTCCCTATTTGTGGTTCCAGTCGGTCGTCGGCGTGGTCAACGAGCTTCCAAGGATTCTATAGCTCGTTGGATTCGGTCAGCTATATTGGAAGCTTACCGTTTTCAGGGTGAATCTTGCCCGATTAAGATTCAAGCCCATTCCACGAGGGCTGTGGCTTCATCGTGGGCTTTTCACCAAGGTGCTTCGGCAGTGCAGCTCTGCCGGGCGGCAACTTGGCGCTCTGTCCACACGTTTACAAAGTTTTATAAAGTGGACGTCAGTGCTTCCGCTGATGCAGCCCTCGGACGTAGGGTCCTGCAGGCGGCTGTAGTTTAAAGTTCTAGATGAACTTGTGTTTAGCGCTGGTTGCGCTTTTTTGTTAAGGTTGTTGGGTTTCTGCCTTTTGTTGGTTTTTCCCACCCTTATTTTTGAACTGCTTTGGGACGTCCCATCAGTAATGAATACTGTGGCTCTCTTCCTTCCATCTGCAGCTGAAACACGGATTTTGGTAAGAACTTACCTGTAAAATCCTTTTCAGCGAAGGAAGGAAGAGAGACACAGCACCCTCCCAAGGCAGAAGTGTGTTGATGTTTTCAGATGCAGCGCGACCCTTATCTGATAGCGATTATCTGGGCTGAGGTCAGCGCGCTAAGGCTCTGTTCCAGCATCGCCAGCTCATCGCAGTAGTCAGGTTCCGTGAGTAGTACCTGGAACTCTGTGGTTTTTGGCTTTCTTTACATGCATAACCTGTATCCTTGTGTTTTTTCTCTGAAGTTCCTTCAGAAGGGGTTATGTTGCTCCGCTGGTGATCTTGGCTCTTTTCCTAAAAGCTTTGGTACGACTGGAGCTGAGTAGGAGGAGCCCGAGCTGGAGGGGCCAGCCAGTCAGCACTCTTTTGATCTGAGGTAACATTCTGATCTGGGGCTCCGCCTACCCATCAGTAATGAATACTGTGTCTCTCTTCCTTCCTTCGCTGAAAAGGATTTTACAGGTAAGTTCTTACCAAAATCCGTGTTTTTTCTCTACCCGTGAAATGTTCCCTGTGTCATTGGCTGCAACACATTCCCGCTGCTCCTCTGTTTCTTGTGTTTGTTAGCTTATTTACTTTTAGACCACTATACGATTCCAGAGATAGGACCCTTTGTATTTAGTGCTAATTTATATTGTGTTTATCAAGGAGGCAAGGCTCACTTGAGTTTTTGGGGCTCTGTTTTATTACTCTGTGAGACACGCCCCATTGGTAAAGGCCATAAAAATGAACACTAAATATAAAGGTCCATTTGTCAGAAATTGTATGTCGGATTCATAAAATAAACAAAAAAAATCCCTGAATACTTAAAGGAGCAGTGGCAAAAAAGTATAGTCAATATTGGTAATTTTTTACCTGGTGACAGGTCTTCTTTTAAGCTCAGTTGAGTTGTTAACACTAGGGATACCCTAGTTCTGCACATATTCCTTTACCAGATAGGTATATTACTTGTTTCTGAACATGACCGGTTCCTTTAAACTTGTAACAGGTATATGCCCAACTGCAAAATTGGTATATTTAAATCAAAAGTGTCCACAGAAATTTGACAGAATCAGGTTAGACTGGGTCTCCGAATCCACCACAGCTTCTGAGGTTATGTTGGTTTGCAGCTCGGGGGTCTCGGGTGGTTGGCAGGAGGTGCACATCTTTCTTGTTTTGCTTAACTAAGTTTGTGGGAAGGTGAGTGGGACAGTGTGTTAGTTTTGATGTGTAGTATATGCCATTTCTACATGCCACAAAAATATGAACACAATCTATTGTTTTACAAATACCCTTTTATGTTTTGGCATTCGTACTATTCATGTGCAGCTCTTAGTGTTGCTTGCTTGTGAAACAATGCTTTGTCTTGTTCGCTGTTTCTTGAAACTGTACAAAGATTTCTCTTAGTGGATTTTCTGTATTTTTTTCACTGTGTATAAACTTCTGCATCCTTAAACTTTAAATGGGATCTATTAGCAGGATTTCCACACCTCATACTATGTATATAGCTCTTACACACGCCAGTCCAGTAATGCCTTTCCATGGCCAATCCGTTCCTCCACTACTGAGAAAACAGCATTTGCATTGCTATGCAAATGACTGTTAGATCTGAAGCCTCCGTCACTCCAGCTCTATTTCCTGCCCAGCGCCACCTTTTTTCGCTTGACTGACAGCCTCTATGCTGTGTTGAGCCGTCAGTCAAGCAGGAGACGTTGTCGCTGGGCATTGAATAGAGCTGGAGTGATGGAGGCTTCAGATTTAGCATATCTGTTTGAATATCAATTCAAACGCTGATAGCAGCGGAATGGACTGGCCATAAGAGTGTTGCCTAAAGAAAGGTATTGCTGGACTTTGTCTTTGAATAAGCTTCATGTTCATATACGATAAATAGTTTGGATGGCGATGTTGGGTTCCCTGCCAGTAGTGGTTGAAATCTCTTTACAGAAACCCTATTAATGCATGTTCAAGTTGCATGAAATTCTACCCCCCTGCATATTATTATTATTATTATTATTATGCTTTGCTTATATAGCGCTATCTTATTCCGCATTGCATTGCGTACATCGTTATCACTTTACCCAATGGGGCTCACAATCTAAATTCCCTATCAGTATGTAGCATCTTCCCCTGCACTTTTTCTGTACTACCTCCAACTCAAAAGTGCAAACTACTGCCACTGCAGTACCTGCTGTCAATTTTCCGAAATGGCCAACATAGTTGATTGCCCAAGTATAAAATATAGTAGAAAAAGCTTTTCAAACTGTAATGTGGCTCTTAATGGTGAGGATGGACCGTTGGGGAGGCAGTTTTGATTGATGAGAGTATATATGACACATGAGCCTTTCTCTGGATGCAGCAGTGTCTGGTTTAGTAATGTCAGAAACTTCATTTGAGCTTATTTTCCAGAAAACAAAGTACACAGCACAACCAATAGTGTTATGAATGTGCTAGAGATGGTTTCTGAGCAGAGGCTCCCTCTGGTGGTTACAGACAGTACTGAACCTTTCAGCGAGGAATGGCAATCTGGGTTCACTGACTGGTCTGATATAAGGGAGGTTCCCTCCCATGATGGTTGCCGGTGATCAATTGTTCTTGTCTCAATTGTGGTTCCTGGTTCATTTTGAAGTTTGCTGGAGTCTTGCCTGCATCTCCTGCTTTCAGATAAGATATTTTTTGCTTTCTTTTTGTGTTTGCTTTTTGCATTGTTTTCTGCACTTCTGTGGAGGTCAGCCAGGTCCCCTCCTGGGGCCTGAGCTCCTCACAGTTTTTCTGCAACCATTGTTATTTGCTCATTTGCTTTTTCCTGTTTTTTCAGAGGCTGCGGCTTGGTTTTTGTTCACACTGACATCTGATTTAGCGGGTGGCGAGATTGTGTGATCTCAGTATTTTTTGTAATCAGAATTGTTGGATTTTTGTAGGGTTTTCTGGGTTGCAGAAAGTAATCTCTCCTTTCCTATCCTATTTAGTCAGCTTGTGGCCCCAGCGTTTTCTCAATCTATTTTCTGCCTATGTTTGTGTTTTCATCTTGCCGCCATTATATGTTTGGGGGCTTCCTATTTTCTTTGGGATCTGCTCCGGGGCAGATAGCTTTCATCTTTCTGCCTTTAGGTGTAGTTATCTCTCAGGCTGTGACGAGGCGTCTAGGATCAACGTAGGAACGCTCCACTGCTACCTCTAGTTGTCGTTAGTTTAGGAATCTGCAACCCATCAGTTACCAACATCTCAGGTGTTCTGCTGCCCTGCTGTTGTTCCTGTCCTCCTCAGCTACCGAAACACAACACAATAGTGATACCTAGAATCTGCCGTCTTCTGTCTGGTGTGTATGTAGCTAGTTTTATTATTTGGTAGTGTTGTTTTCCATATTTCTTTATATGGTATATTTACTGTTAGGGAAGTTTATGCATTAGGAAAAAAGATCTGAAAATTCAAGTAGATAGATCTTGTATGTATGAATTTAAATAGTCCTAATGGTTGTCAATTTTGAATTCATATCCCAAAAAGTGATTATGATTATTTACCGTCACTTTACTATGGATTGAACATCCAGTCCGGGTGTACGTGCATACTTCACAACTTTTGGGTCCTTACTGGTAGAAAATGGGAAAGCCGCCTGGTCTGCCTATAAATGGCGATAAGGCCTCACTTGTCAGATTTTCCACCTACAAGTTATGTCCGTTTTTTTCACAGATGGTTATGAGATCTTTCCTAGTCTTTGGGGCTGTTCACAAGTCCGTGTGTCTTTTGCAGACCAAGTGGTCCAGACCAAAACATGGAGACTTGTCTGATCCGTGACTGATCCGTGACATGGATCAAAATCTAACTTGTCCATGCAAGTCTACAGGTCCGTGAAAATATCAGTTAGCACTTGGATGCCACCCGTGTGATGTATGATCATCCTGATAGGAGAAACTTAAGAAAACTTCTCATAGACAAAAAAAATATGATGAAACTCTGATGTTGAAAGTATTCACCTTTCACAGTTTTGCATAAGACTGCCCACTGAAAATTCTGGATAAAAAAATTAAAAGCCTGTTAAAAGGTTGGTGCATGTTGAGGAGTGGTAGCGACAACTTTTTAGTGAAGGAAAAATGTGTAATGCATAGGGAGAGCTTTAAAGGAAGCGTATAAAAAGCAAGGTACATAGTCTTATCTGGTGTTCTGCCTTGAACATAATAGAAGAAATGGCTAAGCAAATAGCTGCTTCCTCCTGATTAGCAGTCAGTATTGCTGATACCATTGCTTTGTAGCAATACCTGTATCTCCTTTTCACCCTCCTCTCCGCTGTGCAAAAAAAAAAAAAGAATAAGGACTTGGCTCACTTGTATAACTATATATACCCTTCTGGATTTTAGTGCAGGTAATTTTGCATATTTCTCCTCCATTAAACAGGCACTTACACATAGGATAGTAACTTTTCCATTTCATTATTGAGCTTTGTCCGCTCCGTTTAGTGCATGGTATGAGATTTCAGTGACTTGTGAGTAGGGTGTGTGCCCTTCTTTGTTGTGTCTGTGCCAGGGATAGTCCTTGCACACCTGCGGAGATCCCTCATTCACCACTACTTTTCTGGAGCTTAGGCGCCTTTTATTCTTGAAACCTTTTCTCTTTTGTGTTTGTCAGTATAGATTTTTTTTTTGGTAGATGGGCGTTAGATTGCTCAGTTCCCTTTGTACACATGCTCGTATTAAGGTGCTATTGTTTAGCTTCTTATGTTTTATGTCTTGCTGTGTTGCTAGAAGTAGCTTGCATTCTTTTCAGTCTTTTGTACATATCTGCATACCCTTATAATCAGGAGTCAGATATGTACAGCTTCCATCTGACGCCTATAACAACTGCAACACAATGTACTGTACTTTTTGGGCACTCCTACCAAGCTGGTGCCCCCACTGGCAGACCGGCTTTATATTTTAGAGACTTACAACATGTGCCTGGTATTCATTACATTGCTTTTATGAGTAGGAATATTTCAGCTAGTATCAAAGTATTCTCTGAGAATAGTTATCATAAATGTGTATTTAAGGGAATTGCTGCAAACACAATTCTCCAATATTGCAGTTGTTCGTGAAAGATGAGACGTCGCATAAAATCTTGCTATGCTGCAGTTGGGAATAACGAGAGGAACACAGGATAAACCCACATGTATCAGTAATGGTGTTCCTCTACTGCTTGCCAAAGGTTTTGTATGCCACAGTTTTTCCCCAGAGAAGTAAATGGTGAAATGCTGCCAAAATAAAGTATTTGTGGCCACATTGTTTAAACAGGATTTTTTATAAGTCCTATTCATGTAACGAATGACGTCAGAGTTCACTAAAGAATAGGAGCAGTACTTTAAATCCGCATGTAAGTACTGCTGATGATGATGGTTTTGGTGCAGCTGTGGCCTTGGATTTCACATATTGCATTGCAGTGAATGAAATTTGCTGTGAATATATGCAGTATTTTTCCAACAGATAGAGCATTTTGTGGTTTGATAAATCCATAACTTGCTGAATCTGCAGCAGAAATTCTTTGCTGCTAGAAGTGAATGGGGTTGGTTGTTGCGTAATTTTGGTGAGCGTTTCGCAACAAACACACAGTGATCCACCCTTGGCTTTGTTCACTACTGTTATGTGGCTTCTGTCCACAATGGAGTCCATGATGACTCATTACTGATTGTCATGACCCCGTCATACAGGCACCCAATGTAGCCTACTTGCATGATATATATAAAATATATATATATATATTGTGTGTGTACAGGGGTTGGACAAAAAATGGAAACGCCTAACGTTTTGGCATCATAATCTTCGAACATGTTATAAACATGCAAACCGTGACATATCGTAATGTTTTGTAGTTGATTATTTGTGTTATGTGATGTGTATGTAAATTAACTGTTTGTTTTGCATAATTGTAAGAACATTGATGAGAACCTGATACCAATGGCAGACCTCTCGGATTTTCAAAGAGGCCAAATTGTTGGTGCTGGTATGGCTGGCTCTAATGTAACCGAAAGTGCCCGAATGCTTGGCGTGTTAAGAGGTACTGTCTCCAAAGTAATGACTGCGTTTGAAAGAGAAGGAAAAACGTCCGCAGCAAAGCAGAGGTCCGGCCGAAAGTCGAAGTTAACTGAGAGACCGTCGGACTCTAAAGCGAATTGTGAGAGAGGATCGCAAGACCACGGATCCGAAAATCACTGCTGAGCTCAATGAACACCTGCAGAACCCAGTTTCCACGAAAACTGTTCGTCGGGAGCTGAACAAATCTGGATTCCACGGAAGAGCTGCAATTCGAAAACCGCTGCTCTTAATGACAAATGTTTCCAAGCGTTTAGAGTGGTGAAGAAACCTCCAGAATTGGTCCCTCGAGCACTGGAAACATGGGATATTCTCAGACGAATCATCGTTTACCCTATTTCCGACCGCCGGCCGCGTGTACGTTTGGAGACATCCGAAAGAAGCATTTCATCCAGACTGCCTTCTCCCAACCATACAACATGGCGGAGGCTCTGTGATTATCTGGGGTGCTATTTCGTGGAGATTCACCGGGCCAATGATATCCCTTCATGGAAGAATTAACAGCCGCGATTATTTAGGCATTTTGGGCGACCAAGTGCATCCTATGGTTCAAGAACTGTTACAGAGGGGAACGCCACCTTTCAGGATGATAATACACCAATTCATACAGTTAGAATCGTTAAAGCATGGCACGAGGAACATTCTAATGAAGTTGAGCATCTCATCTGGCCCCCACAATCCCCAGACCTCAACATTATTGAGCATTTATGGTCAATTTTAGAGATTCAAAGTTAGATGTCGATTTCCGCCGCCATCGTCGCTCAAAGAACTGGATGGTGTTTTAACTGAAAAATGGGCTAAAATTCCTTTGGAAATAATTCACACCTTGTATGAATCCATACCTCGGAGAATTGAGGTTGTAATTGCCGCAAAAGGTGGACCTACACCATATTAAACTAACTTTTGTTGATGTTTCCAGGTGTTTCCATTATTATGTCCAACCCCTGTGTGTGTATATATATTGTAAGCTTTTCAGGGGATATAGCTCCGGGATCGCCGTCCTGGTAGACGGAATGGCATAAAACAGTTAATTCACAGACAGCAGTTCTGGTAAAAACTGGCCGCAACCAGTTTTATTAAAGTCCACAGCAAACAGAACATAATCAAAACCAAATCATAAACATAAGCCCTGGGCTTGTCCAGCCACTTACTACACTTAGATAGATTTCCCTCTCTATCCGGGTCCAGACTCTAACAGCCTGTCCCCAAAACAACACATATGTTCAGTATTTACCAGCATGGAGTTTCACAGAGTCTCCACCTTGTGTCTGAAGGCATATCCAACGTCCAGACTTGAGAGAGCTCCCCTCCTATTCAGCAGCTATCCGCATGGATTCTCACAGAGACTACTCCTGTGTCCGGGGTACATCGAGCACCCAGACTGAGACAGCTCATACTCCTGGAGACTCCTTCTTGTGCCTGGACTCCTTGTCCAGACTAAGCGAGCTCTCTGTCTGTGTTCGCAGACACCTACTTCTGGTCTCCTAATTAACAGCTGAGTGGTTTCAGGCCTGAGCTGCAAGTGTGTACTGAATGTAAGGTGTAGTGACCTTTCTCTACCACTAGGTTTACAAAGCCATACATTTCCCTTATACCAGTCAGCAAAGTATCTAGGTGAAATGTACACCCCATTCAACACACATACTCTCACTGTCTCACATATCCCCCCCTCTTCTCCAGACCGGAGGGCTGGTCAACAATCCAAAAGAGACAGTGAACTCTGGACCAGTCATGGCCCTCATCAGCTTCATCTTCACTACTGTCATCTGTATCTTTACCTGAGCCATAGCCAACATCAGCTTTCTCTTCATCTGAAGCATCCGCACTACCCTGTACCCTCCCAGGCCTATGCTCTCTGCGGGCCTCGGGTATCCTGCACGGTTTCATCTTGACCTTAGGGCCGGGCTCAGTTTCGATATAGTGCCTGACCAGAGAAGTACGACCCGGCACATCAGAACACTTCTGCTGACTCTTCCTCAGAAACTCACGTACCTCCTGTCCTTGGTGCACTGACCATGTGTCACCAACTATCACAGGAGGTATAGGGGTTTTTTCACTTTTCTCTAGTTCCCCTTGAACCCTCTTTAGCACATCTACTTTCTTGAATATCGGTTGACTCATAAAGTCTATTTCACAGACCTTAAGCTCCTCTGCCATGGTCTCTGACCATTTTAAGCTACACTGTTAAAATGATTGGGACTGTAGAAGGAGCTGATCGTTTTTCTTTTGCAGTACACACAATCCATCCGCCAAGTCTCCAGCTGAATTGCAATGTTCTACCGTGCCAACAGCATTCTTATATAGAGCCTTAGACTTACTGAGCAGCATTTGCTCTTGCAACGAAGAGATTCCCTGTATCCTTCCTTTTACTTCATTGACCTTCTCACGAAGATGCTCATGGCTTTCATCACACTCCTTCATCACAGTTTGGATTTTTTTCTGAGAAGTAATCAATTCATCTGGTACCTGTTGGACGTCTTTTATGTCTTCGGCCCCTTCTTCAGGCTCTTCTGGTAGAACATGCTCAGAAGCCCTACCGTCAGTCTTACATTCTACCTCTTCAGTCACATCATTATGGTCTCCAATATTTCCATTTATTTCGGCTTTCAAGTTCTCCTTGATAGCTGCATCTGTATACTCAGAACCCGCCGGATTCTTCTCTTCCACCACGTTCTGCATCCCATCTGAGCTCCCGTGTGTCTGCAGCGGCAACGGAGTGACACATCGCTTTTCCCATTTGTTGGGACGTGGCTCCGATGTAGACTCCATGAAAGTGCGCTTGAGCTCACCAACGCCAGCCTGATGTCTCAAAATCTCATCTTGTGACTTATCCAGATCCTTGGTGTCACTCGGGAACACCGCTGGGGCTCCGGGCGCCGAACTTCCAGCCTGAGCTTCACGAGTTGCAGCTACTGATCCGAACCGCAACCCGTCCACGCCGCTGTCTTCGGCAGAAACAGATTCCTGGACAGAGTCAGTCCCCATATCTTCAGTCTTGTTCCTCACAGCTTCACTTGAGACCTCAGCTTCTGATGAGGCATCTGGCTTGGTGACTACCACTTCTATGGCTTTTTCCACCTCTGCAGCATCTCCCTCAGAGTCCTTGGCACGATACAGATCCACACCATACCTTGGTAACTTCACATTTCCAACAGCATCTACTTGGGCTGTGTTCAGTTTCAGAGTCCTGCCTTTAAAGCTCAGCTCTCCTCCTTTCACCTTAGTCTTCGCCAGGGAACCGGCCAACTGTAAAACATCTTCAGATGCCATCTTCTGTCCGACTGCAAGGTCAGCATCAGCCTTCCTCTCAGGACTCTCAACCTCCTCTGCTACCATGCCTTCCTCATTTGCACTGGTTGCTTGATTGTCATCAGATGATTCACTATCACTACCACTATCCCTGTCTGACCCCTTTTTCTCAGCCACATCTGGCTCACTTTCAGGGTTATACACTTCATTTTCATTCACATCCTGCTCACTGTCAGGGTTATACAATTCATTCTCATTCACATCCTGCTCACTTTCAGGTTATACACTTCATTTTCATTCACATCCTGCTCACTGTCAGGGTTATACAATTCATTCTCATTCACATCTTGATCTGGAACCTTAGTTAACATGTCATCCACAACATTAACTTCACCATCTGGTCCCTGGTTTCCCTCAGGTGGTCCCTCAAGTATGTGACTATGTGACAACCCCAGCACTATACTTCTATATAGCCCAGGTACTAGGAGCTGGCTCACGACCTCTCCCTGGACTTCAGTGTCCCTATACAACAGGTTATTGTTTATGGCAACATGAGGAAACCTCTCCTCAGAGCCAGGCTCTTGGGAAACCTCATTTCGAACCCTTATATTTTCCTGTGCCGTTTTAAGAGTGGGGTCTTGCCACTGCTCACTCTCAAAATTGTCACAGGACGCAGGTAAGTCAGGGACACTCGGTTCCCGAGAACCACCATCCTCGTCTCCCAACATCACCTGCAAAGGAATTTCATCACTATCACAGTCATCATTATTATCAATATCATTATCATGATTATGATCAGTATCATCATCACTATCATGATCATTATCATTATCAGCATCAGCATCATTATCATGGTCATCATCATTATCATGATCATCATCATTATCATCATCATCATCATTATCACATAAGTTTAACGGCCCACTAGCATTGTGTTCCGCCCCTCGGGACTGCGCACCCTCAATAGGAGCTTCATCACACTGTCCATCAGAAACATTTTTCCCCCAGAGATCCTTAGACCGGGGAAAGTCATTACCCAATATGACGGGGTGCACCAGGTTCTTCACTACCCCCACTTCACATGAAACCTCCCCGCGTTTGGGGATCAAGTCCACGACAGTCTTTGGGTAGACTTTGGTGTCTCCATGGACACACACCACACTCAGGTGTTTATCAGGGATGAAGTCCCTATCAATCAGGCTGTCACACACGGAAGTCACTGGACTCTCTGAGTCCAAGAGGGCCTGTGCTGGGCAGTCATTTACAACCACCGGGAACACCTGTGGTCCAGTCTCTTCTACTGCGGTGGCCACACACACAGGTTCTGCGCAGAGAGAGAGGGATCCGCCAACATCACAACACATAGGCTCCCCCTCTATTGGACAGTTGGCTGCAATTTCACGACATCTCCAACACTGTCCATCACACTCTCCCACCCACACGACCCCAACAGCTGGAACGCTCTTACCGGGAGAGTTCGGCGTCCAGGAACTCTGAAGTGACGACCTCTCAGACGGCTGGTCACGGAGGCAGTCTTTGGTGGCGAAGGCCCTCTCCATCAGGCTGACCAGACGATTGGCGTCCTGGTGGTCTCCTTGTCCGACCTCTGGCTGTACCTCAGGAGGACGTGCTTGGGTGTAGCGGTCCACTATCACCTTTTCAACTCCATAATCAGGTTTGCTGACTGCAGACTCCCAACTGCATCTCCAGTCATGAACTCCCCTGGCACGGGCTGTCACCGTAACACCCAGCCGGGTAAGAATCTCCGCTTTCAGCTTGGCATAGTCTTGGCTGTCCTGCTCGCTCAGGTCAGCATAGGCCCTTTGGGGTTCTCCAATCAGATACGGTGCGACCATCATGGCCCATTCAGATACGGGCAGATTCTCCTTCTCTGCCAGTCCCTCAAACCTAGTGAGATATACCTCCACATCGTCACGAGGTGTCATCTTTTTCAGGGACCGTCTTACCGCCTTCTTTACAGCGGACAATGCAGGTGACTTTGCAACATTACTTTGGGACGATGCGCTGCAAGTCTTTTGTAGTGCTGCAACCTGCTCAAAAAACAACCGGTTATTCTCCTGCTGCTGCTGCTGCAGGAATTGCTGCTGGGCCTGATGCATGCGCTGCTGGTGCTGCAGGCGCTGCCGCTCCATGCTCTGCTGCATGCTCCGCTGGGCCTGGACCAGGTACTCAACGAGCTCCTCCATACTGCCGGACTTATCTTCTCAACCACGGCAGTCTTATGTTGCACATTAACTTGCGCCATTTGTTCAAACAGCGCCTCCATGCTATCATCCATGCTGTCAGACTTCTCTGTCTCAACAACGTCAGTCTTCACTCAAGACATACACACTCCCCAGTCTTTTCCACAGAAAATTCAGCCTTGCTGTGCAGACACTTTTTTTTCTTTTTTCTCTGCAAACTCTATTAGGGCCACTGTCTCTTTAAGACTGCTCCAACAGACTTTTTCCTTTATTGCTGTCTCTCGCCACTGTGCTGCACGCACATTCTAGCACCAATTGTAAGCTTTTCAGGGGATATAGCTCCGGGATCGCCGTCCTGGTAGACGGAATGGCATAAAACAGTTCATTCACAGACAGCAGTTCTGGTAAAAACTGGCCGCAACCAGTTTTATTAAAGTCCACAGCAAACAGAACATAATCAAAACCAAATCATAAACATAAGCCCTGGGCTTGTCCAGCCACTTACTACACTTAGATAGATTTCCCTCTCTATCCGGGTCCAGACTCTAACAGCCTGTCCCCAAAACAACACATATGTTCAGTATTTACCAGCATGGAGTTTCACAGAGTCTCCTCCTTGTGTCTGAAGGCATATCCAACGTCCAGACTTGAGAGAGCTCCCCTCCTATCAGCAGCTATCCACATGGATTCTCACAGAGACTACTCCTGTGTCCGGGGTACATCGAGCACCCAGACTGAGACAGCTCATACTCCTGGAGACTCCTTCTTGTGCCTGGACTCCTTGTCCAGACTAAGCGAGCTCTCTGTCTGTGTTCGCAGACACCTACTTCTGGTCTCCTAATTAACAGCTGAGTGGTTTCAGGCCTGAGCTGCAAGTGTGTACTGAATGTAAGGTGTAGTGACCTTTCTCTACCACTAGGTTTACAAAGCCATACATTTCCCTTATACCAGTCAGCAAAGTATCTAGGTGAAATGTACACCCCATTCAACACACATACTCTCACTGTCTCACAAATATATATATATATATATATATATATATGTGTACCTACAGAACCCTGTGTGAAAAAATGATTGCCCCCTTCCCATTCCCCCTTTAAAACATCTGAGGTTTGTCACATATTTGGCAAGCTGAGTTCAAAATCCCTAGTCACACCAAGTCTTCATTACTGCCACATCTGTTCTCAATCAAGAAATCTCTTTAATAGGATCTACCTGACCAAGTTAAGTAGACCAAAAGTTCCTAAAAACCTAGACCTCATGCCACGATTCAAAGAAATTCTGGGACAAATGAGAAAGTAATTGAGATCTATCAGTCTGGAAAAGGTTAGAAAGCCATTTCTAAAGCTTTTGGACTCCAGCGAACCACAGTGAGAGCCATTAACCACAAATGGTGTAAGCTTGGAACAGTGGTGAACCTTCCCAGGAGTGTCCGGCTAACCAAAATTACCCCAACAGCGCAGCGACGACTCATCCAAGAGGCCACAAAATACTCCACAACAACATCCAAGCAACTGCAGGCCTCACTTGCCTCAGTTTAAGGTCAGTGTTCATGACTCCATCATAAGAATGAGACTGGGGAAAAATGGCCTGCATGGCAGAGTTCTAAGATGAAAACCATTGCTGAGCAAAAAACATCTTGATAATCCCCAAGACTTTTGAGAGTATACTCTGTGGACTGACGAGACAAAAGTTGAACTTTTTGGAAGTTGTATGTATCATTATATCTGGCGTAGAAGTAACACAACATTTCAGAAAAGGAGCATCCTAC
The DNA here is from genome assembly GCA_033576555.1 of Oophaga sylvatica. Taxonomy (NCBI): domain Eukaryota; kingdom Metazoa; phylum Chordata; class Amphibia; order Anura; family Dendrobatidae; genus Oophaga; species Oophaga sylvatica. The sequence goes on along the minus strand of JARQOD010000004.1, from coordinate 350,271,386 downwards.
CAAGAGTAAAATATGGTGGTGGTAATTTCATGGTCTGGGGTTATTTTGCTGCTTTATGACCTAGTCAAAGTCCTGACCTTAATCCAATTGAGATGCTGTGGCATGACCTTAAAGGCAGTTCATGCTTGTAAACCCTCCAATGTGGCTGAATTACAACAATTCTGCAAAGATGAGTGGGCCAAAATTCCTCTAAAGCGTTGTAAAAGACTCCTTGCCAGTTATTGCAAACGCTTGATTGTAGTTGCTGCTAAAGGTGGCCCAACCAGTTATTAGGTTTAGGGTGCAATCACTTTTTCACAACAGGCCCTGTAGGTTTGGGTTTCTTTATCCCTTAATAATAAAGAACTTCATTTTAAAAACTGCATTTTGTGGTTACTTGTTATCTTTGTCTAAATTTGTTTAGTGATCTGTAACATTTAAGTGTGACAAACCTGCAAAAGAATAGGAAGTCAGGAAGGGGGCAAACACTTTCTCACACAACTGTATATGTTTTTATGTATATGTGTGTGTGTGTGTATATATATATATATATATTTTGGTGTGTGTTGTATATATAGTATATGTATGTGTGTGTGTGTGTGTATATATATATATATATATATTTATTTAATTTATTTACAGGTGCTTCTCACAAAATTAGAATATCAAAAAGTTAATTTAAGTTCTTCACTACAAAAAGTGAAACTCATTATATAGAGTCATTACACACAGAGTAATCTATTTCAAGTGTTTACTTCTGTTAATGTTGATGCTTATGGCTTACAGCCAATGAAAACCCAAAAGTCATTATCTCAGTAAATTAGAATAATTAACAAAAACACCTGCAAAGGCTTCCTAAGCATTTAAAAAGTTCCCTTAGTCTGTTTCAGTAGGCTTCACTATAATGGGGAAGACTGCTGACTTGACAGATGTCCAGAAGGCAGTCAATGACACACTCCACAAGGAGGGTAAGCCACAAAAGGTCATTGCTGAAGAAGCTGGCTGTTCACAGAGTGCTGTATCCAAGCATATTAATGGATGGTTGAGTGGAAGGAAAAAGTGTGGTAGAAAAAGGTGCACAAGCAACCAGGATAAGCGCAACCTTGAAAGGATTAAGAAAGGCCATTCAAAAATTTGAAGGCGATTCACAAGGTGTGGACTGCTGCTGGATTCATTGGTTCATGAGCCACCACACACAGACGTATCCAGGACATGGGCTACAAGTGTCACATTCCTTGTGTCAAGCCATTCATGACCAATAGACTACTCCAGAAGCATCTTACCTGGGCCAAGGAGAAAAAGAACTGGACTATTGCTCAGTGGTCCAAAGTGTTTATTCAGATGAAAGTAAATTTTGCATTTCATTTGGAAATCAAGGTCCCAGAGTCTGGAGGAAGAGTGGAGAGGCACACAATCCAAGCTGCTTGAGGTCTAGTGTGAAGTTTCCACAATCAGTGATGGTTTTGGGAGCCATGTCATCTGCTGGTGTAGGTCCATTGTGTTTTATCAAGACCAAAGTCAGCGCAGCTGTCTACCAGGAAATTTTAGAGCATTTCTGCTTCCCTCTGCCGACAAGCTTTCTGTAGATGGACATTTCATTCTCCAGCAGGACTTGGCACCTGTTCACATTGCCAAAAGTACCAATACCTGGTTTAAAAACAACAATATCACTGTGCTTGATTGGCCAGCAAACTCACCTAACCTTAACCCCATAGAGAATCTATGGGGTATTGTTAAGAGGAAGATGAGAGACACCAGACCCAACAATGCAGACGAGCTTAAAGGGAATCTGTCACCCCAAAAATGCCATATCAAGTAAAGATATGGCTGAATAGACCATCCCATAACTAAGCTATGTGTATTTTCATTTTATCTGGATACTCCCGTTTTCATAGAAAAATACCTTTGTAAACTTGGTATTTCGTGGTGTCAATCATTGCAGTCAGGTCAGGAAGGCGGCGGTTATTCGCTTCCTCCCCCCCCCCGCTCCTCCACTTATTCACGTAACAGCATAATGATTCCGCGATTGCGCGGTGAAGCAGGGCCCCGGCGCGTGCGCAGTCTTCTTTGCCCAGCATAAAATGACTACAGCGCATGCGCTAGTCTTTCCTTGCCCCGGAAGTCGTCCAAGGCAATCAGTAATTTCCGGGGCAAGGAAAGACTAGCGCATGCGCTGTAGTCATTTTATGCTTTGCCCACTGTTGGGCAAAGCATACTGCGAATGCGCCGGGCCGGATTTTAAATTGCGCAATTGCGGGAACCTAACGCCGTCTGTGGTATTCACAGACGGCGTAACGCAACAGATGACGAGGAGTGGGGGCGGGGGAGGACATGAAAACCGCCGCCCTCCTGACCTGACTGCAGTGATTGACACCTACAATCACCAACTTTAAAAAGGTATTTTGATATGAAAACGGGGGTATCATGATATATGATACCCACCGTTAGCTTAGTTATGGGACGCACTATTCAGCCATATCTTTATCTGATATGGCTATTTTGGGGTGACAGATTCCCTTTAAGGCTGCAAACTGGGCTTCTGTAACACCTCAGCAGTGCCACAGGCTGATTGCCTCCATGCCACGCTGCATTGAAGCAGTAATTGATGCAAAAGGAGCCCCGACCAAGCATTGAGTGCATTTACTGAACAAAAGTTTCAGTAGGCCAACATTTTGGCTTTTAAAGTCATTTTTCAAGCTGGTGTTATAAAGTATTCTAATTTACTGAGATAATGACTTTTGGGTTTTCATCGGGTGTAAGCCATAATCATCAACATTAACAGAAATAAACACGTGAAATAGATAACTCTGTGTGTAATGACTCTATATAATGAGTTTCACTTTTTATATTGAAGAACTGAAATAAATTAACTTTTTGATGATATTCTAATTTTGTGAGAAGCACCTGTATATGTATATAATGAACCCCCCCACACACAGACCCCTATGTACAGCATGAGCTCCCTCCTTTATATACAGTATGATCCCACTCACATTCACACATATTTAAAAAAACAAATCCACATACTCTCCTTACTCCCATTCCCCTTGTGCTCTTCATAATTCTTTGCTATGTTCATTGACCTCCATATAGCAGACACAATGAAGTGACGTCATTATCTGCTGTCTCAGTCACACATGCTGGTCCAGCGGCTCCCTCCTCCACTATTGCATTCCCCGCTGCTTGATCCTGAGGATGCAGACAGCTGTGAAATTGGGACACCAGGCATTGGAGGATGGCCCCGTGGTGCGGCCCGTGGGTCAGTGTTTCCAGACTTTCAGCTGTGTTGGTCCGTGGGCCAGACTGGAACAGCCAGATGGGCGACTGTAGTTTGCCCAGATCTGCTCTATTATTATTATTATTATTAATATTTATTTCTATAGCACCATTGATTCCATGGTGCTGTACATGAGAAGGGGTTACATACAAATTACAGGTATCACTTACAGTAAACAAACTAACAATGACAGACTGATACAGAGGGGAGAGGACCCTGCCCTTTCGGGCTTACATTCTACAGGATTGTGAGGCAGGAGACAGTAGGTCGGGGGGTTGCAGCAGTTCCGGTGTTGGTTGAGGCAATAACTCCGGTAGTGGTGAGGAGGCAGCAGGGTCATTGCAGGCTGTAGGCTTTCCTGAAGAGATGGGTTTTCAGGTTCCGTCTGAAGGATCTGAATGAGTTTGATAGTCGGATGTGTTGGGGCAAAGAATTCCAGAGGATGGGGGATATTCGGGAGAAGTCTTGGAGGCGGTTGGGTGAGGAGCGAATAAGTGTGGAGGAGAGAAGGATGTCTTGGGAGGATCGGAGATTACGTGAGGGAAGATATCGGGAGATTAGTTCAGAGATATATGGAGGAGACAGATTATAGATGGCCTTGTAGGTCAGTATTAGTAATTTGAACTGGATACGCTGAGGGAATGGGAGCCAGTGAAGAGATTTGCAGAGGGAGAAGCGGAGGAGTAGCGAGGAGAGAGGTGAATTAGTCGTGCAGCAGAGTTAAGGATGGACTGGAGAGGTGCGAGGGTGTTAGCAGGGAGGCCAGAGAAAAGGGTGTTGCAGTAGTCGAGGCGGGAGATGATGAGGGCCTGCACAATCATTTTAGTAGATTGAGGGTTGAGGAAAGGACGGATTCTTGAAATATTTTTGAGCTGAAGGCGACAGGAGGTAGAAAGAGCTTGGATGTGCGGTTTGAAGGACAGGGCAGAGTCAAGGGTTACTCCGAGGCAGCGGACTTCTGGTACGGGGGAAAGCGTGATGTCGTTAATTGTGGTAGATAGGTCAGGTAAGGAAGATCTGTGGGATGGGGGAAAGATTATGAGTTCAGATTTGTCCACATTGAGTTTGAGGAAGCGGGAGGAGAAGAAGGAGGATATGGCTGATAGACACTCCGGGATTCTGGATAGCAGAGAAGTGATGTCTGGGCCAGAGAGGTAGATCTGAGTGTCATCAGCGTAAAGGTGGTACTGGAATCCGTGGGACTTTATGAGTTGCCCCAGGCCAAGTGTATAGATTGAGAAGAGTAGGGGTCCTAGAACAGAGCCTTGGGGAACTCCAACAGAGAGAGGGTGGGACGAGGAGGTAGTGTGGGAGTGGGAGACGCTGAATGTGCGGTTGGAAAGGTATGAGGAGATCCAAGATAGGGCGAGGTCTTTGACGCCAAAGGAGGAAAGAATCTGTAGTAGAAGGCAGTGGTCAACTGTGTCAAAAGCAGAGGACAGGTCAAGAAGCTCTAGGGTAATGTTCTCCAATCTGTGGCTCTCCGGCTGTATCAAAGCTTACAGCTCCCATCATGTCCTGGCAGCTGCAGGCGTTTGACATGATGAGAGTTGTAATTTTGAAGCAGCTGGAGAAACACAAGTTGGTTCAGTGGTTTCACATTATTCCAGAACCAGTTGGGGTGAGTCTTAGGTAATTTTCCTGTTGGAAAAACAAATGTTGGCGCAGCTAAGCACAAACCAGATGGACTGACCGGTCACTGCAGCATACTGATAGCCGTGCTAATTAATTTCTGTGTAAGTTGCCAACATGTCACCAGAGAACCCCACACCTTCACAATCCATCTCCTATAGTTCATGCAGATGATTGACAGCAGACATGGTGGTTTGAGACAGAAATCTCAAATTTGGTCTCCTTAGACCAAAGGACCGGTTTTCTGTGATTTGATAATCACTGCCTCAGGCAAGGCTCATCCCCTTATTTGTTTTTTTTAGTAGTGATTTCTTGCAGTCTGACTCGTGCCGTCTCCTATGAAGAGTTGTTCTGTAGAATTGTCTGCCGCTAGAGCTCATTACAGAAAACCCTGGACTCTTAAGATGAGGGGCTGCTCACAATGCCTAATGTTGGAGGCTAGAATATACTTGTCCTGTGTAGTAGAGGTAATTCCTTGTCTGCTTTCCTGAGGTGATCTTCAGCAGAACCTGTTCCATTACATGACAGAGTATTAAAGGGCATGGTGACTTTACCTTTATATTAACATGATTTTGTGGCATTTTGAGCCCATTGATTGGCTGCAGCGGTCATGTGCTGTGGTCGTGATATTGCTGCTGCAGCAATGTTAACAAAGACCAGTGGCAGTGAGTGAGAAGCCAGGGCAAGTGGTTATTACGGTTTATTTTACTTTTTTTAAATAGGCCAAGTTAATAGAATAGAAAAAAGTGGAAAATCCCTTCTAAAGGGATCCTGTCATCAGAATTATTTACCTCAAACTAATGGCATGTATGTAAAGGCTCTTTAATGCTGATTAAAACTGTAATTTCTTGTAGAAACCAGTTCTGGCATGCTAATGAGCCGCAAGTGCAGTGGGCTGAACTACATTCACATCTCTCCAATCGTTCTCCAGTGTGTGGGCACTACATTCACAGCTCTCCTATCGCTTTCCAGTGGGTGGGCACTACATTCACAGCTCTCCTATCGCTCTCCAGTGGGTGGGCACTACATTCACAGCTCTTCTGCTGCTCTCCAGTGATTGGGGAACCACATCCACAGCTCTATTGCCTTTCTCACTATTAATGATCAATGTAAATTAAAGTAAATATCCTATGTAGGTCTGGATTTGGGATGACACTCAAAATCAAAGTGGAAAATCAAATTACAGGCTGATCCAACTTCAGTGGAAATGCCTCAAGTCAAGGAAATGATGCTCAGTAGTGTGTGTGTTCTCCACGTGCCTGTATGACCTCCCTACAACGTCTGGGCATGCTCCTAATGAGGGTGCAGATGTTTTTGAGGAAACTCCTCCTGGACAGTCTGTGGTGCAACGTGGCGTTTGTGGATGGAACGAGTCATGATGTCCCAGATGTGCTCAATTGGATTCAGGTCTGTGGAACACGCCGGTCAGTCTATAGCATAAATGCCTTCATCATGCAGGAACTGCTGACATACTACAGCCACATGAGGCCTAGCATTGTCATGCATGAGAAGGAACCCAGTGGACCTGCTAATGGTCTTAAAGTGGGTCTGAGGATCTCATCCTGGGACCTAATGGCAGTCAGGGTGCCTCTGGCTAGCACGTGGAGGGCTGTGCGGCCCTCAAAATAAATGTTTCCCCACACCATTACTGAACCACTTTCAAACCCGTAATGCTGCAAGATGTTGCAGGCAACAGAACGTTCTCCACGGTGTCTCCAGACTGTCACATCTGCTCAGTGTGAAATTGCTCTCATCCGTGAAGAGCACAGGGCGCCAATGTCGAATCTGTGAATTGCCCTGCACGGTGTTGGGCTGCAAACACAATACTTGCTTGTGAACTTCGGACCTTCATGCCACTCTGATAGAGTATGTTTCTTACAGTTTGAGCAGATACATGAATGTTTGTGGCCTGCTGGAGGTCATTTTGAAGCATTTTGGCACTGCTCCTTCTGTTCCTCTTTGCACAAAGGAAGAGGGTAGCGGTCTTGCTGCTGGGTTGTTGCCCTCCTTCAGCCCCCTGCACATCTGGTGTACTGGCCTTTCTCCTGGTATCTTCTCCATGCTATACACTACCTCATGCTACTGTACCTCTAAGGCCGGTGTCACACTTGCGTGTGTGATGCGCGAAACTCGCATCAACACCCGACATTCCTGCCGGCACTCGGTACCGGAGTGTGCGGCTGCATAGAAATACATGCAGCCACACGCTCCAGACTGAGAGTCGGTGGCAGTGCCGGGTGTTGATGCGAGTTTCTCGCATCACACACGCAAGTGTGACACCGGCCTAAGGGTGAGAGTAATGACAAAATGCAAAAGTGACTAAAACAGCCAAAAAGAATGAGAACAGGGAAATAGTCTATGGTCACCCCTGCAGAACCACTCCTTTATAGGGGGTGTCTTCCTAATTGCTTAGCATTGCTACCTGTCGTCTGTTCCATTTGCACAACAGCAGGAGAAATTTAATCACAATCAATTTATTTCATAAATGGGCATGTTGACTGCACAGAAGTGTGATCGACTTGGAATTACATTGTCTTGTTTAAGTGTTCTCTTTATTTTTTTGATAACTGTACATATATACACCTAGCTATAAACAGCAGATGAAACCAGATCCACCTCTCACAATAGCGATGTCACACCTGACCTCGCTCCTCTTCTCCTCACAGTTACTTTTCCACCTGCTCACTAGGTTCTTCAATACAAAACATTGTGTGGGAGTGTGTTTATTGTGGCTAATGCCCATGTGTTGTTACCTTATACAACAGGAAGTTAAAGTAAAAGAAAAAATGTAATGACCAGAATTTGCAATATTTTGATCTATTCTTAATGTAGATTGAAAAATGGATCCCCTGTTATCAATAGCACTGCATATCAGATTGTGTTTCACAACTGAACCTTGCAGATGCAACCTGATAACCCACAATAACTCTACTGTCCCCAAAGTGTCATACCCACAGCTTCTGCCCCACGCTGCCTTACCTGTGGCGTCTGCCCCACGCTGCCTTACCTGTGGCGTCTGCCCCACGCTGCCTTACTGTGGCGTCTGCCCCATCGCTGCCTTATCTGTGGCGTCTGCCCCACGCTGCCTTACCTGTGGCGTCTGCCCCACGCTGCCTTACCTGTGGCGTCTGCCCCACGCTGCCTTACCTGTGGCGTCTGCCCCACGCTGCCTTACCTGTGGCGTCTGCCCCACGCTGCCTTACCTGTGGCGTCTGCCCCACGCTGCCTTACCTGTGGCGTCTGCCCCACGCTGCCTTACCTGTGGCGTCTGCCCCACGCTGCCTTACCTGTGGTGCCCCACGCTGCTTACCTTGGCGTCTTCCCCTCCAAAGGTCTTGTTCCCCAATAACTTTGTAGGTTGTAAACCAAGGGGCAGAATCCGCTCTCCTTTGTACCAGTACTGTCACTGTTAGTTTATTATACTTGCATGTATTTTATATACAGTATGTAGTATATGATATGTAAGCCTTAATTATATGCACAGCACCCTGAAATTAATGGGTATTAGTCTACCCCCAGAGTGTGGTCACACAGATCTGCCAGTTATAGAACTGATCTTTATGGCCTTGCTTTTCAGCTAGGGGTGCACAGGCATTAATCCTTCTCTATTGTCATTATTCATTTTTAACTTGAAGAATACTAGATTATCCTGCATTACGTAAATGACTTGGTCATGAATGGCTCCTAAAAAAAAAAAGAGAAAAAAGGCACTGACAGATTCGGCGACTGTGATGTGGCCTGGACCCTTTATGGTAATTAGGGCTGCATGTGCTTCTTGTTAAATTAATTTCTTCTTGGAATCTGTCCCAGAGGAGAGGATACATTGTGATTTTGCTATTTGACTCTCCCAGCTCTCATCATAAGGGCCCTGCCACTTGTTACTGTGCTTTAGATACAACATTGTCCTCTTCCCTTCTTTGTTTTCTTCTTTGAACCCCTTATCTTTGCGTTTATTTCCCTGGCCCTGCTGTTTCTTGTTCTCTGATTTTATGATCTCTTGGTTCTTCATGTGCTGTATCTTCTTCTTTTCCCTCCCACCATTTTTTCTCAGTCACTCTGTTCGGTCCCTATCTCTGTGGCATGATCAGCTCTTCTGGTAATGGAGACCACAGTGAGATATAGTCACATTGTGACTCTGCCTGCCACATTTTATTGCGGTCGCTGGATGGGCACTGTACGTTAGACTGGATTTCTTGTGAATTTCAGTTTTTACATATGGGGCATATATATGGTCTTCCATACATTATCTAAAGTATTGAAAAGTATCTTTGTTGGGTGATTGGCAGCCTGTTCAGACAAGGCCGATCATCTGGAAATGGTCCGACTAAACGGATTTTGACACTTACTAGATACAAGGACTGTTGGACTTAAATATGGTATAAGCAATAATAAATGTGAATGCTTTTCTGCCCAATGATGACAAAAGTATTCTTGGAGTGATACCTTTATTGAATACAGGAATACTTTTGTCATCATTGGGCAGAAAAGTATTCATCATCGATGTTTCTGGCTAACACGGTACCACAATATAATTTATTGTACATCAAGCAATAATAAAGAAATGTCCTGTAAATCCCCCACCACTCTTCCGTAGCTGTGCTGACGATGTTCTGGCTACCTTCAGATGACCACTGCAGCTAGTTACTGGCCTCAGTGGTCATGTGCAGACCAGGCAACCATCACTCCTGAGGATAATGACTGGATGCAGCGGTTGGTTACTTAACAACTGACAAAGAGCTACTGCAGAGGTCTAGGGGGCAATGTTATCAGGTTAGTGTAAAGTTAGCACTCAGCCCCCCTCTCTACTCTGCGCTATGATGGGCATGTATTTTTAGCTTACTGCAGCCATTGTGGAGGCCCTGCCACTTCTCCTGACACTTGTCTCATATATGCAGACTATCTGCGGTTGGCAGGACTCTCCCTCTTCCCTGGTGAAAGGTCCTTTTGTTCAGCTATGTGTATTTTTTGGTGGGACCATGAGACACATGGTTAAACTACATATTCAGTGGCCATGTCTTATTCCATTCTTGATATATGTCTAATATACATAGCCTATTTGACTGTAGTAGTAAATTCATTGTGGAATGTTCATCTGCACTATTGCACTTTTCCCTTTACTATATGCAGTTACATTTCTTCCACATAACGCCATTGTCACTCCTGATAAATTATCTAATTGATCTTATTTAGCATAGCAAATTACCTGTTACCATTGCTGACCAGGTGACCTTTTTGATTGTGAAGATTGGCACTTTCTGACTCATGGACTTCAACCATCCATAGGCTACTTATACTAACTGGGAGGACTATTTTTCTGCCTACTCTTGTTGTCCTAGACTTAATCTTCATCGTCAACTAGAAACCCTTTTTCTTACTGGTCTTGTTTCTCACTTTGTGTCTTTTTGGTACTAATAAAAATACTTTTCATAATAGTTAGGACTCCTTGTTCTCTTGTTTTTCGTAGTGTAAAGTTAGCTTTCTGGTCATTTATCAGGGTCTTTTGGATGTTTTGGGTTGTCATTATGATTTAAAAAGAGAAAACACAGTAGTTTGACAATAAATGGCCTCACACAACCACTAACCATGAGTGGAGAAAAAGTTTTGGTGTTATCATTCATATTCTCTGAAAAAGGCCAAGAAAGCAAAAATTCTGCCGGGGTATGTAAACTTTTGAACACAACTGTAAAAAAAAACAACTTATAGTAGCTGCTATAATACTGCTCCCACCCCCCTTCCTGTCCTCCCCGCCCAGTAAAATATACACAAATAAATCTGTCAAAACGCTGCTTTCCTCCCAGTACATTTTATACATCCAGGAAGAAGCCCCCCAAGCACAGTATACACAGTGACCTGGCCTAGTATATGCATCTAGAGACGGAACCCCACATTATAATGTAAGATCTGTTCTGTCTTAACCCTCTGTGGCTAGCTGTGGATGACCCACTAGGTGGGGCTTACAGCAGACATGTATGTGGTGCATCTACTGGAAGATAAATGGATGTTTTTTCTTAGACAATGTTCTGTGGTGCAGCACTTTTGAGTTTTGTCACCTTTTGCATTATTTACAAATTTTCTTGCATTAACCATTATTGTGGTCATCATCTGTAGCACTGCTTAATGTGACTGTGTCCCAGAAACAATCAAAAACTTTAGCCAGATTTTTAGCTTACTGTATTTTACAGACCATAAGACGCACTTTTTTCCCCAAAAATTTTTTGGGGAAAAAAGGGGTGCGTCTTATGGTTGCAACATACCTGAAAATCCGGTTTCGGCGGCGGTCCCGATGCAGCCTCCCTGTGCTCTGTGGTGCGGTGGTGTCAGGGCTCTCTGATGTGGCGACAGCGGGGCTCTGTGCTGCGTGGGGGGGCTCCATGCTGCGTGGGGGGCTCAGCCGGCATTTCGTCATAGCACGAAAGCCTCCCGCAGCTCCGTTGCTGCAACGCTGTGGCCTCCAGAAAGATGGCCACGGGGGGGCGGTGCATACTGAAATTCAAATCTCGGCAACGAGATCTCGGGACAAGATCTCGTCGGAGATATGAATCATGGCCAGCGTCGTCCAGCCCCCTGCGGCCATCTTTCCGGAGGCCCCTGGCGGCCATCTTTCCGGAGGCCTCCGCGTCTCAGCAACAGAGCTGCGGGGGGCTTTCGGGCTTTGACGAAATGCCGGCAAAGCCCCGCTGCAGCCACACTACAGAGCCCTGACACCACCGCACCACAGAGCACAGGGAGGCTGCATCGTGACCACCGCCACGGGACCGCCGCCACAGGATTTGTAAGTATATTGCGACCCCACGAACGCAGCCACCCCACAGAGCACAGCCACCATGAATTCGGACTGTAAGACGGACCTCCATTTGACACATTATTTTTTTTTTCCTATTTTCCTTCTGAAAATTTGGGGTGCGTCTTGTAGTCCGAAAAATACGGTAACTCCTTCTTGACCGACAAGTTTTTTTCCCCCATTTTTACGTCTTCCTCGTTAGCAACCATAACTTTTGTATTTTTTCACTAATGTGACTGCATGGGGTTTTATTTTATTCATGATACTTTGTTTATTATTGTTCATAATATTTAGCTCTGCATTATTTTTGTTAAATTTTATTAATTTTTTTCATATTTTACTGTTCATGTTTAACAACACAACCTCATGAATAAATTCTGCGGGTTATTACGGTTGCGTAGATGCCTGTTGTGTAGTTTTTTTTTTATTATTATTGCATACATTCAATAAAAAGTAATTTCATGTGTTTTTGCTATGTTTTTTTTTCCCTTCACTTTTTTTTTTTTATTTTATATTTTGTTTTTTTTTATGTAACTTGTTTCCAACCTATCATCAATGATCTCTGGGGGAATATGGTTTTGTTAGTTTTTTTTTTTTGCCCTGTAACTGATGCATCCATTGGAGCCCCAGTTACAGGGAAAAATACCCCAGTACAATGACAATTCACTGACTGAGCTTATCTGGATTTTCTAGTATCCAGCAGTTCACGCGTTCGGGCAGTCACCTGGCCATCATGTGATTGCCAGGTCTTAGAGATGTACTGGCAATGCCGATGCTTCGTCACGCTACATGGTGCTAACTGAGCGCTTTGTAGCCAATGAAAAAGGAAGACTGAAGTGGTAAGAAACTGCTTCTGTCCTCTTCACTGGGTCATGGCTGTGTCATACAGCCTGAGACATAACTGGGTGCTTCAATCCTGCACCTTAATTTACAGTAGCACAGGTTTAAACATAGGACCAAATAATGTAAATTTACAGGACTTGTTTTTTGTGAAGTTAAAGTAAGCTAAATAATAAGTGGTATAAACCCAGACTGTCTAAAGTTGCTGCAAATTTATTAAGATTAGAGCCACTGTGACTTGGGGCATTTGTCAAAGTTTATATTGTCCAAAATATTGAGTTTTATTAAATCTGCCTCTAAATGTCACATATGAATTAGGTTAAAATGGAAAACCCCGTTGCATCCATTATTCCCATATCTATCCATTATATTAATGTTGTTTCTTGTCCTCCGTGTGCAGGTTTTGTCCAGTTAGCAGGCACCATGGTTGCCCTGTCGCTAAAGATCTGCGTACGGCAGTGCAATGTTGTCAAGACCATGCAATTTGAGCCATCCACTGCTGTCTACGATGCCTGCAGGATCATCCGGGAGAGGGTCCCCGAGGCTCAGACAGGCCAAGGTATTTACACCCCTTTGGTTATTTTACTTATTCTTTTTACTAGTCGTTGAAATATAAAACCAGCATATTGCTATAGACTGCCCTGCTCTTACTACACATATACAGTGGGTACGGAAAGTATTCAGACCCCTTTACATTTTTTACTCTTTTCATTGCAGCCATTTGGTCAATTCAAAAAAGTTCATTTTTTTTTCTCATTAATGTAAACTCTGCACCCCATCTTGACTGATAAAAACCAGAAATGTAGAAATTTTTGCAATTTTATTGAAAAAGAAATACTGAAATAGCACATGGTCATCAGACCCTTTGCTCAGACACTCACTTAAGTCACATGCTGTCCATTTCCTTGTGATCCTCCTTGAGACTGTTCTACTCCTTCATTGAAGTCCAGCTGTGTTTAATTACACTGATAGGACTGTTTTTTTTTTCAGTAAAGATTGAGAAAAAAATGAGAAATGAGATAAGATACTATGAGATAAGATAATGAGAAAAAAATGAAAATGGTCTGACATGCACTGTGAGCTGTGAGGTCTTAAGGGTATGCCACACTAAACGAGATCGCACAACGAGAATCACTAAAACGTCACTATTTTGCAATCTCGTTAGCGACCTCGTTGTGTGTGGCATGTAGCAACTATGTGGCCCCTGCTGTGATGTCGCTGATCGTTCACTAGAGTTCTGGATCGTTTTTTGATCGTTGGCGTCCTGCTGGTGAGCCTATATCGCTGTGTTTGGCACCTTTTGCGAACGACCTCGTTTGTGACGCATATGGGTTTAGCGTCACGGAATGGATCGCAATATCTGTAAGTTCTCTTTTGCGTCACAGAGAGGATCGCAGAAGTTACAAAGCAGGCTCAGAGCAGAGACGCAGAGCGATGCTGGAAATTCCTATGAATCAGAAGCGCTCAGTACATGCTAATGACATCCTAACGACCGCCAAAGTCGTTAAAGAGATCGCTGACCGCTGATGAGTCGTTTATGAGATCTCCTGTTTGGCAGCTACTAGCGACCTAAAAGAGATCTCACAAACGATCTCATTAGCTTGCGTCGTTATTGAGATCGCTAACGAGATCACTAAGTGTGGCAGTACCTTTATATAGACAGGTGTGTGCCTTTACAAATCAAGTCCTATCAGTTTAATTAAACACAGCTGGACTCCAATGAAGGAGTAGAACAATATCAATGAGGATCACAAGGAAATGGACCGCATGTGATGTAAATATGAGTGTCTGAGCAAAGGGTCTGAATACTTATAACCATGTGATATTTCAGTGTTTCTTTTTTAATAAATTTGCAAAAACGTCTACATTTCTAGTTTTTATCAGTAAAGATGGGGTGCACAGTGAACATTAATGAGAAAAAAAATTTTTTTTGCATTTACCAATTGGATGCAATGAAACAAAGAGTAAAAAATGTAAAGGGGTCTGAATACTTTCAATACCCACTGTACTTTGGCTATAAGGGTAACACTAGTTTATACATTTTTCTCCCTAAATAACATCTGCAGGACAGTGAGAAAGTCTTGTCTTGTTAGTAAAGCACTTTCACCCTGTAAATTTATGACTTTTTCATATGGTTTCATTGTTGTTAATGTGGCTGTTTTGAACAATGGAGGTTCTTGTTCACATAACAGTGCTTTGTTGTGCTGGATCCAACTACTGGGCACATACCCCAGAGCCTCTGTATGACTTGACCTCTTCCCATTGCCCACAGCATTCGACTTTGGTTTGTTCTTGTCTGATGACGATCCAAGGAAAGGAATCTGGTTGGAGGCCGGCCGGACCCTGGATTATTACATGCTGAGGAATGGGGTATGGCATAAAAAAAACCTTGAGAGCTGGCCTGTGATTGCTGCCATGTGCATGTAACAAGCTTGATACCAGTACACATGAAGATGAAATTGGTGAAACACCTAAGATTATGTACTTGCAGTAGTCCATTTCTAGCAATGGAACAGTATCACTAGGCTTGTATTCTCTAGACCTTCCCACCTTATGCTCCATTTACACTGCACAATTATGAAGGTGCGTTCCTAGGATAATCGTGCAGTCTGAACTGGTCTGCACAAAAGATCTTTCTCGGCAGCATATTGTCCTGTGTACACAACACTGGCAGCCTATGCACACAGGACGATCTGTTACGATTTGTTCAGTGCTCATCTGAAGCACCGTCGGCCTGTGCAAACTGGCTATTATATGACCGCCAGTCGGCAGGTGTAAACAGACCCTTACCGTAAAGCAAATTGATGTGAGATTAAATGTGTT